>CM062814.1:687284623-688484623 GCA_031772625.1 Pinus tabuliformis | reverse complement strand
CTTGGATGGGTGTCTCAATTGAGGTCGAGCTCCTCGTATTTATAGCATTCTTGAGGGGTCGAATATCCCTCCCTTAGGCTGACTTAATCTGCTCTTGCGCTGACTTGGTCTTGGGATACAAAATGGCCCTTTTTTGATAAAATAAATATCTTTATTTATTACAATGAGTCCAAATGGGGTATGACACATGAACAATATTATTATTTATCCTAGAAAGACCTAGAAAACCTAAAAGCACGAAGAACATGCTTTTGACTCAAACTTGAGTATGAAACCCATACTCCAAAATAAAAATATAATTTATTTTTCTTTCTTTATAAAGAATATACAATGCCATGATTACAATTAGGTCATTATGAAGACCAAACCTAGTTACAATTTTCAACACGGTTCACCCACTCGGAATCTGAAGCATGTAGCTTCTTCCAATTGGTTATCATAGGAGTAGCCATAGGCTTGCAACCATCCATATGGAATCTCCTCAAAGTATCACTTGCATACCTGCCTTGGCCAATGAAGATATGCCCATCCTCCTGCCAAACCTCCAACCCCAAAAAATAATGCATCAGTTCCATATTAGTCATGTCAAACTCTAAAGCAAGATCTCTCTTGCAGTGCTGGATGAATTTGTCCTCTCCTGTAATAAACAAGTCATCCATATACATAACCAGAATGAGTGGATTGTCACCAACCATAATGAAATATAGGTTCATATATGCATCACTCTTCTGGAAACCCATCTATTGCAAGTAGGAATCTATCCTCTCATACCATGCCCTCAATGCTTGCTTCATTCCTTATAAGGCTTTATTAAGTCTACACACATGATACTCCCTCTCATACACCTCAAGGCCCTGTGGCTTCTTAATGTACAGCTCCTCCTGTATAACTTCATTGAGAAAGACATTCTTCACATCCATCTAGTGAATCCTCCAACCCATCTCAGTTGCTATACATATCACTGATCTAATGTAAGTATAATGAGCAACTGGTGCGAAGGTCTCCTCATAGTCAACTTCCTCTACCTGTGAGAATCCCCATGCCACGAAACGAGCTTTGAACTTCTCCACGCTTCCATATGCAACATGTTTAATCTTGTAGAGCCACCTGGAATTCACCATAGACTTCCCCTCAGGTCTTGACACCACCTCCCACACATCATTCTTCATGATGGAGGCATACTGCTCCACCATGACATCCCTCCAAATCTGCTGACTGGTGGCCTCCTCATAACTAACTGGCTTTGTCTCCACAACATCTGCCACATAACCACTCAACCTCACTAGTGGTTTGCTCTTCCACACTAACCACTTGGGTTTACCCACTGACTCCTAGGCTAAGCCATCTTGGTAGGCTCCTCTATTGGTATGGGAAAATCCTCAACTAGAGCCTCTCCTCCTAATGAGGAAGGCCCTCCAATGGTCTACGGTTCACCTTGATTGTGAATTCCTACACTTAGTGGTACTAGAATTTGTGAACATATCACCCCTAAAATAGGCGATCCTCTTTACCTTGCTGTACCACATGAATATATTGATACCTGTGGTGTGGCTCCCTGCTAATCTACCTGATCAAATTCCTGAGACCCCCTCAAGGCCCTCTGTTAATTTTTGGCAGCTCAAGGATAAATGCCCTCATTTGGATAGCCTTCCTCATCAAGAAAGACCCCTCCTAGCCATTTGAAGAATGTAATTTGGTTAAGGAAAAACATATTTTAATATGGAAACCCACATGTGCACAAAGAGAACAGGTTTGCCCAAAAGGAAATTTGACACCCTTGGATGCCTATAAATACAAGTCAAATGACCCTCATTTGTAGATCATCAATTATTCTTCTTTCTTTGTTTTTGGCTCGCACAGGTCTGAGGTTGGCTTATGGAAGTTGGTTCGCACATGTCTGAAATTGCAGGGTTTGAAGCTCACATGTGTGTTTAGGGTTTTTGGTTCTCAGTCGTAGGGATGATACCAAATATTTTCGGTTGCAACTGCATGCACGCAGGCTCATGCATGAGGTTAGAGTTTCAGCTGCATGCACATACACTCTCTCCGTGCGATTGGAAACTAGGTTTCGATTTTTATAGTTGATCACAAAGTTTAACAGTTAATTGCAAACTTCTGAATCAAGGTTTTGATTATTAGCATTGTTGGGTTCATCTCTTGAATGTTGTTTAGTTGATTTTGATGGATAGTTTTGTGGTTGAAGATATGAATTATTGTACTCTTTCTTTGCTGAACATTGTATGACAATCTAATAAGAAGAAGAATTTGAAAGGGTTTTGCCGTAGTGGGTTTTGCCTTGGTCTCCAACCAATCTCAGTGTCTCTACATGTGAATGTTTTTTTTCTATTATTACTTTATGTTCTGTTGCATTGATGATGATATAATTACATATGCTGCTGAATAATGTTGTAAAATTGAATATTGTTATGATGATGTGGGGTGAATTATATACATGAATGATGCAATGCAATTATCTTAAGCAAATAACAATATGGCCCTAAGAAAATTTAACATGGTATCAGAGCTGGGTTGAAGAAAAGTCATTGAGATCACCCCTATAAAGACATGATTGATGGGAGTAAGAGAAAATGGAGACCTTAAAGAATCCCAGGCTTGAAGGAAACCCTAGGAAATTTCATCATTAAGGTACGATGGATATCGTAAGGTTAGGGTTTGGAAGAAAAACTAGAATATGATAAAGAATTGAGTTTTGCAGTCTAGAAACCATAGCATGATCAATGAGGAGTTGTTCTAGCACTTGTGACAGATTCATCATAACCCTAGTTGGGTTAGTCTCTATTAGGCCTTGGTTATTGATGAAGTCAATGGATGTATTGAAGGCAACATTTTTATATGGATAATGGATGGTAATGACTCTTGAAGGCTGGTTCAAGAGGGAGATGATCACCTCTCATTGAAGATAAGTATTCTTTAGATTTATGTTACTTCTTTGTGACTCTATTCTTGTTTAGATTTATTTATTTGATTATTTCTCATACTTCCTTCATGAATATTTGAGTATGTGAATACTTCTAACCTCCAGATGAGATGTGATAAGTATATCCTTCTTGAGGATCATCTAAGGTGTAGGAAAATGGAGCTAGTGCTGGAAAAGGAAAGAGGCACCTGATGAAAAGTTGATAAAGTGCTTCAGCTACCAATGCCAAATAAAAACTACAAGATTGCAAAGGTATATGAATGCTACAAGGTATGTGTAAGCTGCAATATTGGATGATAAAGTCTTAAGGTATGATGAGAATATCACCTTCATAAATTACTCATATATGCATATGAAAGTAAGTTTGATTTATGGTACATGTGATGTGTTGGTGCACTTGGTATTGGGCAAGTATCTCACATTTTATTAGACATGGTGGATTTCCTGATTTTATAAAGCTGATTAGAAACATTGATTTTTGATATATGGAAACTTGATACTATTGTTAATACTTGTGATAAGCATGATGAAAGTGTGACAATAAGATTGATACTCTTGTTGATCTTGGTAAGGTTTTGTTAAGCTTAGTAAATATGACAAGTGGTAAAATTGGATGCCCTGACTTGATGTTGTGATTATGATCCTTGAAGTATGAAGATACACTTATATGACACTAACCCTTGATGAATGTTTGATGACATGTTCATATGTGATGATGAAGCAATTAATGATGACTTGTTATGATATATGTTTAAGAACCTGATATAGTTTGTGATCTAACAATTTTGCTATAGCATGACAATATTATGATAGACAGGTTGATGTCGTGAATGATGATGATTGAAGAGGATTCTCATTCAGAGGGAGAAAATCTTCATGAGATTTTAACACCTAGTATTATTTGAAAAGAAGACACTTGATTGTTAAAGGAAGGACTTTGGACATGAATAACCATGATGTTGTTGAAAACGTTTTGGAATGCTTTGATTTGTGCAAAGAAAGATTCTCCTAGTCCAAGCCTCAACCATTGGGAGAAAGGCTTAAGGGTGCAATTGAGCTTGTAGAATATAAAAACTAAAATCTTATGCACAAGACCAGGAGAGCATGAAGAGTATAATAGACCTACAAATATGAAGCAAATGATGGAGAGTTCTATTAGCAGGGAAGTTTCTAAGATCTAAATAATGTTTGACTTATTATAGAGATTGTGAAAGTCTTGGCTAATATTGTGATTGCAAGGGACTGAAATATGCATATCAACATGTTATTTGTCCAGATTTGACCATTAGAGCTAGTGTGACAAAAAATGGTTGCTCCTTAGTATGCAGTGTTTTTTATTCTGGCTATTGCATGAATCTCACAATGAATATATGACTTGTCCTTGGTGTATATGATCATGTGGATGACTTGATGAAGTTTGGTATTGCTTGGTAAATGATAGTTGTTGACATGACAATAGATAAGTGCTATGTTTGCAGAAAGCATTGTATGGTTTGAAGCAAGCTCCCCGAGCCTGGCATGTCTGCATTTTCAGTTACCGAGGTTGATTACATTGTTGCTAGCATGGCTAGTTGTGGCACAGTTTGGTTAAGGAAGCTCTTTCGGGAGTTGTTTGAGCAGGTTCTTGATATGACAATGCTATATTGTGATAACGAGTGGGATTCGATTGGCAAAGAATCCTGTATATAGCTGGGAAAAAGATATCTTCATAGATTGAGACGATCCTACTATATGAGACAAGCTTAGGCTTGTGGTTTCTTCCTCTGTGAGAGGGAGGATGAATAAGGTATCCCTTTTGTGACATATATTTGTTCTAACATAATATTTGATTTGATGTCCTGCATGAACAAGAAAACAAAGGATTGTTGCTCTTGGTTATGTATGAGGTTGTGTGATTGAACTCTTCAGTGAGTTGGTTAAGTTGGTATCGGATATGAGCATGTTGATATGTTTTTGATCTTTAGCGAGAGAAACATGGATTGATGGATGTGACCCTCCTAGGTGAGGGTCCGAGCTGGTCGAGGACATTGAGCTAGCTCTTCCCCCCTGTCTGAGCTCCCAAGGTGAGGAATTGTGATGTAGGGCTCATGGGGTTGAGGGATCTCTAAACAATAGGGTATCACCTCTATCTATCACCCAAAGGGTGGAAGATGTTGCTCCCCTATCTTGGTCTAGCAGAGTATACCCCAATTGGCGTCTGTCTTTCCCAACCATCTAGCCAATGGGTACTAGCTGCTTGAGTTAGGAATGATCCTTACCACTTATGGTAAGTGGCATCCAACTCAAGCTAGATATGCAGGTGTTCTACCACTGACTCTTAAGGTTCAAGTTGGGAAGATCATCCGATAACAGGACAGGCGTGATCCTTACCATTTATGGTAAGTGGTATCCCTCCTATTATCACAAGGCATTGGGATAGGCATGATCCTTACCTCCTAAGGTAAGTGGCATCCCTCCTATTGTCTGTGGTTTCTCGAGTCGTAGCATTGGCTCCCCACTGGCAGATTTTCCTGGGTTGTAGCATTGGCTCCCCGCTAGTAGAGATTCCCGGGTAGTAACATTGGATTCCTACTGGCAATGATTTTGGGTGGTAGAAGTGGCTCCCCAATGAATAAAGGGTGGTAGATTGGGCTCACCTTCGATGTCAAATTCTTCTTCTTTTAGATTCGAGAGTGTTCAACATATGAGCAGAGCAAAGATGAGTAGAGAAGAGCAAGGATGAGCAGAGATGAACATGGATGAGCATACATGAGAAGAGATGACATTTGATGATGACGAGATATTTGTGATGATACATATGTTGGATTTGGTAATTTCTCCCTAGCTGAGAGGGAGTGTTAATTTTTGGTAGCTCAGGGATAAATTCCCTCCTTTGGACAATCTTCCTCATCAAGAAAGACCCCTCCTAGCCATTGGAAGAATTTAATTTGGTTAATATATATATATATATATATATATATATATATATATGGAAACCCACATGTGCACAAAAAGGACGGGTTGACCCAAAATGAAATTGGACACCTTTAGATGGCTATAAATACAAGTCAAGTGACCCTAATTTGGAGATCATCAATTATTCTTCTTTCTTTGTTTTTGGCTCATACAGGTCTGAGGTTGGTTCGCAGAAGTTGGTTCGCACAGATCCGAAATTGCAGGTTCTAAAGCTCGCATGTATGGTTAGAGTTTTTGGTTCTCAGCCGTAGGGATGATATAGGATATTTTCGGTCACGACCGTAGGCACGCAGACTCATGTGTGCGGTTAGAGAGTTTTAGCTGCATACACTCTCTCCATGCAGTTGGAAATTAGGGTTTGATTTTTACAGTTGACTGCAAAGTTGAACAGTTAATCACAAACTTCTGAATCAAGGTTTTGATTATCAACATTGTTGGGTTCATCTCTTGAATGTTGTTTAGTTGATTTTGCTGGATAGTTTTGTGGTTGAAGATATGGATCATTGTACTCTCTCTTTGTTGAACATTTTATGACAATCTAATAAGAAGAATAATTTGAAAGGGTTTTCCCCGTAGTGGGTTTTTCCCTGGTCTCCAACCAATCCTAGTGTCTCTATGTGTGAATGATTTTCTTCTATTGTTCCTTTATGTTCCGTTGCATTGTTGATGATATTATTCTTTCTATATAATTTCATATTGCGCTGAATAATGTTGTAAAACTGAATATTGTTATGATGTTGTGGGGTGAATTCTATATGTAAATGATGAAATCCAATTATCTTAAGCAAAGAACGATATAGCCCTAAGAAAATTCAACACCCTCCTCAAATCTCACATCCCACCTCAAGACAACTTTCCTCAGTGTAGGAATGTATATACGATAGGCCCTGTTGGTCTCATTGTAACCCACAAGGATACCCTTCTCTATAATGGGTTCCAACTTTGTCATCTTCTCCTAAGAGACATGTGAATCTATAAGGCACCCAAAGATCTTGATGTGCCCAATCTCAGGCTTCTTCCCAGAAAATGCCTCTCCATGAATCTTACTCCCTAAGACTCTGTGCAGGCTCTTGTTTTGCAAATACACTATAGCGTTAAACGCCTCAATCCATAAGAAGAAAGGTAATCTCTAATCATGCAACATAGCTCTATCTGCAGCCACTATGGCCCTGTTCTTCCTCTTTGCCACCGCATTCTACTAGGGGCTATAAGGAACTATATACTCCATCCTGATGCCCACACTCCTACGTAAATCTTTCATCTCCTTGGAGGTATATTCACTCCCATTATCTGATCTCAACACCTTGATCTTCTTCCCTATCTGGTTTTCCACAAGATCCTTAAGCTCTTGAAACCTCTTGAAAATCTCATCCTTGGTCTCCAGAAAGAAAATCCAAGTCTCCCTGTAGTGGCCATTAATGAAGGTTACATAATACTCACATTCACTAAAAGATACGTGAGACATAGGACCACAAAATTCAGAGTGTACCAAGTCTAGAATATCTACATCTCTACTGTCACTACTCAGGAAAGGTGTCTTGGTGTACTTTCCTAAAGCACATCCCCTGCACACATCATGATGCTCAATGTTGAATTCAGGTAAAATTGTAACCATCTCCCTCAACATCCTGAATGCTCCAATATGCAAGTGGGCCATCCACTTGTGCAAAATTTCGCGAAACTCACTATTGTTGGTCTCTGCCACTAAGGCTCTAGTAGGTTGAAACATAAACTTGTAAAGTCTCACACTGCGGACTCCAATTACACAAGTAGACTCAATATTGGATCCTCAAGGATATATAAGCACTTGTCCTCCTCGAAATGCCACTTCATATCCCCTGTCCTCCATACTAGAGACTGGTATCAAGTTCTTCTTCAACCCTAGAACATAAAGAACATCTGTTACTTTCATAGGAGTTAATGATTCCCTCTGAAATTGTCCCCACTCCTGCTGCTCTGACCTTAGAGTTATCTCCAAGCACAACCTCCAAGTCAATATCATCCTTTGTGAGACTCGTGAAGTGCTCTCTCACTCTAGTCATATAGCAAGATGCTCCACAGTCTACAAACCATATGTCGAAAGATGTGACATGAGTGGCAAGACTCACCACTAAGGTAAACTCTGTGTCAAATCTGGAAGTGAACTCACCACCTATGTCGAAGTTGCAACTCCCTTCTTCTTCTTACCCTTCTTGTTGGGACACTGAACAACATAGTGACCCATATTCCCACAAGAAAATCATTTCACTTTGCTCATATCCTTCTCCTTCACCTTTTTCTTCCCCTTCTCCCATTTTGCTTCGCTAGAAGACCCCTTCCTACCCTTTGCTGCAAGGGAAAAATTCTCCTCCTCACCTCCCCCACCACACTGATTGTTACTCTTTGCACTCCTCCTGGATGAAATCATCCCACAACCTACTCGAGTCTAGAAATTGCTATATGGCCACAATGCCATGTATGAATCCATCCCATTTCCAGGTGGAACTATCTAGTGTAATCCTGACCAATTGGTCCTCATAGATAACCTCTTCGATGACAACCAACCCATTCTTCACTTGTGATATCTTGGTGAGGTATGAGGTCACATTGTTAGTGATGGTCATCTTGGTGTTTCTTAGCTTCTGCCTCAACACCATCTTCCTGTGTGCATTGGAACTCTGGTGTAATGTGACAAGTGAATCACACATCTCATAGGAAAACTTCATTCCTGTCACATGAAGGAATAGGTTTCCTTTTATGGCATCAAGGATAATTCTCCTTTCCTTCACATTCTTCTTATTGAAGTCCACCAACTGAGTTGGACCAATAGGAGGTTGCACAAAATTCTCCACTATATCCCACACTTCAACTTATTTAAGTAAAAACATCATCCTCTCCTTCTAGGGGCCAAAATTATTAGTCCCACTCAATCTGTCCTCCACCCTCAAACCAGTCGCCATGACCCTCACAACCAAAAAAAATAAGCAGGTCTGTTACTAGGCAATCTTCCTCCCTCTCAACCAACAATTCTTTGGTTTTATACCTGAGGTTTTATGACTATTGTTCACTGATATGGTAGACGTTTACTTGCTGGTCTCTTCAATCGACTGATGCAAAACTCAGATCTGAAATCCCTCAGGCTTTGATACCATGTATAAAATTTGTTTTCTGTAGTCCCAACCTAGTTTCAAGTTTTTGAATAAGGTTTAATGCCCAAACCCCAACAAGACATATGACTGATATCATTGTTAGTTTTGCATTCAACAAAATACTACTCTACTATTTTTTACTTTAACAACTGATATAAGAAATAAATGTAAGCACACAGACATGCACAACTTTTACACATATTTTTGGCCTAATAAACATGGAAAAACCCACTAGGGGAAAATTAGTTCTAAAGGAGGTTTTAACTGCTCTTAGGGAAATTATTTACACAACAGAAATAAGACAACTTATCTCTCCTTTTCTTGGTGATGTCAATATTCATAATACATTGGAATTTGTGCCTCACAACCGTAAGCTCAGCCAGTGATTTGCCTCGAACTCTATACACAAAAACCACAGACAATGCCTTGAAATATGTGCCAGAAAGAGAAAAAATCTTCCTGAATTTTTGTGCCACTATCTTCTCTTGGCTGCCTTGAGTTTCATGCTTGGGAG
This sequence comes from Pinus tabuliformis, assembly GCA_031772625.1. Lineage (NCBI taxonomy): Eukaryota > Viridiplantae > Streptophyta > Pinopsida > Pinales > Pinaceae > Pinus > Pinus tabuliformis. The sequence goes on along the minus strand of CM062814.1, from coordinate 688,475,088 downwards.
TCTAGGAAATGGTGCTGTCTATCCACTAAATCTCTGCAGAGATAGACTTATTTGAAACTCAGCCCTATGACTGAACTTTGGTAGAGAAAACATGGTTCGAACAACTCCTTATCACCACAAAAAATATGTTGAGTCTAACACTTAGCTACCCAAGAACTCAACATTAACTTCTAGCTTAAATATCAACCAAAAATCCCTAGAAAATTGGCCTAATATCTTAGCCTGAAAATCTTTCGATGCATGCTAGTCAAAGGCATAAAATTTGGGTGTGTTGTACATTGTCCTGTCTTTGTTGCAATTTGAGTCTCCTCTTAAGCTCCATGCTCTCCTCTACTCAAATCTCATGAGAATAATGAGCCTTCTCTTTCTCCTTTTTCCCTTTTTGTCATCTAAAGTGAGGAGAACCCTAACCCTTGAAATCAAGGGTTGGGATTAAATCTCAACCCATGAGATCAATGGTTGAGATCATGTCCCCCACTTGACCCACTCCCTCATGTGGTCCCCCTTAATTAATGAGCCTCCTAATTACCTTTTTAATGTTTTGTACCATGTGCATTTTTTTTCTCATAGTCACTTTTAAAACATAAAAGTCAATTTAATATTATAAAGTGTACTTTGTACTTTTCTCACGCAGTCACTTTTAGCGACACAAGTGACATTAATAAATTAAAGTACAAGGTACACAATCCATAAAAAAATAATTTTCTCCATGACATTAATAAAACTCATAATGTCACTAGACGAAAATGTCATTAATGTGTCTTCCTAGGCCAAAAGGATAAATGCACTAGGAAACACCTTCTTGGTACCCTTACTTTCAACAACTGTGAGACATACCAATGCCATCAACCATGGATGGCAATCTCTAGTTCATTTAATCTTTGGGGAATTCCTCTCTATCTACTTGGACATTTACTTCTTAGATATGCCCTTCTCACAATGCTTCTCTCCTTCATGTTTTGCAACTCTCCAGTTTTAAACATCATTCCTTTTCTTTTCTTATATTGGATGGCCATTCAAATTCCTCTCCCAACCTAGTTTTGCAACATTAGAAGATGCACAAAATGTTTTGCTTCAAAATGACAAGAGATTCCCATTTATTTTTCAACTAATAAATGTTAATTTTTGGCAGCTTAATGACAAATTCCAACCATGGTACTAGATTCCTCTTTTCAAGAAGACCAATTTTGACTATTGAAGCATTCAATTTAGACAAGGGAAAGTGTAATTTTGAAGAAAAGCCCACATGTGCACAAAAGGATAGGTCAACCCTAATAGGAAAATGGACACTCTTGGAAGCAAATAAACAAAAGTGACCTCAAACTCATTTGGACACTGTCAAGCATCTTCTTTTTCTCTTCTTCATTGATTGGTTCGCACAAGTTTGAGACTGGGTCACAAAATTTTTGTTTGTACATGTTTGAGATTGCAGGGTTCGAAGCTTGCACGTGTTAGGGTTTTGGTTTCTGACCGTAAGCTTGACACAGGAAATTTTCAACTATAACCGCAAGCACGTAGACTTATTTGTGTGGTTGGAAGCTCTCAACCGCACACATAACTCTCCCTCCACGCAGTTAGGCTCTAGGGTTGCAAATTGGCATTTGACCGCAGTTGACTACAGGTAGGACAAGTTGATTTTGATCAATATTGATGCTGGGAACACATTTATGAATGTTGTTGGGCTAATTTCGCTGGATGATTTTGTATTGTCTCATTGTACTCTCTGCTGAACATTTAATAGAAGAGGAATTACAAAGGGTTTTCCCCATAGTGGGTTTTTCCCTTGTCATTGACCAAATCTGGTGTCTCTGGTTGATGTGTTGATTGTCTCCTATTGTCATTGTATTACTGTTCTATCTTCAGTTACTATTGATTGATGAAAGGTATTAATTGCTACTTAAAGATTGCTAATTGAAGAATTGAATTGGGCTAAAGTAGTTGAAACAACATAGAGCAATATAAAAATTAACATGGTATCAAAGCTAAGGTGAAGGACAAGCCCAAAAAGGAGACCAGAATTGAATCAATAATCTTTGGAAAGTTGAAGGAGCCTATCTAATCAAATCAAGATGTCTTCCTCTTTCTTCAAGGAACATGAGAAGTTGGGTGACTCATCTAACTTTGCCACTTGGAAGATCAGGTTGGAGATCATAGCTAATAACAATGATGTTTTGGAATTCATTCAAGGAAAGGAGGCTTGAGCCTCTGGAGAATGATTACACTGCCGCCAAGAACAAGAACAAAAAGGTGAGTTAAAAGCAAAACAAATTATTGCTGATGGTTTACAAGATCATTTACTTGCTTATGTTGGGAATTTGAATAAGTCTAAGGATATGTATGATAAGTTGGCCGACATGTATGAAGTCAACAATTTGAATGAAATAATCACAATCATCACCTTGAAAGATCAACTAAAGGACATGAAGATGAATAAAAGAGAAATTGTGCAATTCTATATTATGAGGATATTTCATCTTAAAGATCAATTGCAGAGAGTTGGAGAAATTGTACCTGACAGGAATTGGTAATTGTAACTCTTAGAGGTCTCCCTCTTGTTTGGGAAACCTTCATTACCGCCATAAGCAATAATGAACTTGTTGGAAACCTCACTCAAGAAGAATCTAGGATGATTTCTACAGGGAGAATTCATACGCATGGAGAAGAAGAACCCACTGCATTTTCTACTCAAGATAAGAAGAAAAGGGGAAAAGGAAGAACATTTGGTTTGAATAGGTCCTCTCCCAATTCAAGGGACTCTTATAGAATATAAGAGAGGTTGAATGTTTCAATTGTCACAAGCGTGGTCACTATGCTTGAGACTGCTCGAAAAAAGGGAGACTCTCCAAGATTCGATCGAAGCTACAATTATAACAGGTGCGATGATAGAAGAAGAAGTAATGATTGAAAAGAAGTAATGATAAAAGAAGGCGATATAATAGAAGAGAGAGATGACCGAAGAAGATATACTCCAGATGATCGTGAAGAAAGTCCTCGCCCTTAAAAGAAGTCAAGAAACTCTAGATATGAAAGTAACGTAGCTACTAGCCAATCTGAATACATTCTTATTTCAACCCTCTCTAGTTCTTCACCAGATTCGTACAATAACTAGTTGGTTGATAGTGGGGCTTTTAAACACCTCATCGGGTGTAAGGAAGTTCTCTCAAATCTAGTTGAGAGGGAGACGAGTTCGAAGATTATTCTTGGGGACAACTCTACATATTCAGTGATGGGCTTTGGTACTGTCAAATTTGATTTGAACTATGGAAAATCTATTATTCTTTGTGAAGCAATGTACATTCCATAATTAAAGAACCTGATATTTGTTTCTGCCTTGGAAGATAAAGGAATGAGAATAACCTTCATTAATGGAAAGGTTCTCTCCTGGCCAAAGGGATCCTGAATGAAAGATGCCTTTACTTTGGGATCTAGAGTGGGAGGACCATATAGAGTCACTAGAAGACCTCTTCTAGCAAAGATCTTGTTGATTTGGGGTATCATCGAATGTGCTCTAGCCATGAAAATTGGTGGAGAGGCTAAAGCACATGAGATCTCCAAGACCCAGAAATGGTTTGGGCAGATTCTAATCGGTTTGGGAGATATTGAAATAATTAATATTTTTAATGGAGTTCCTAAGTCTAAACTTTGGAAAAATAAAATATTAATGGGTATTAATATAAAATTGGGTTAGAAGGGTCCAAAAGTCATGGATCAAGCCAAATCTAATCTTAGCCGTTGATTAGAGATTTAATCTCAACGTTGATGGACCAACATAAAAAGTATAAGAAGAGGCTTGAGGGTCAGTTGGAGGATATACTGAGGGAGACCAGTGAGTTCGATTTTTGGAGCGGGGTTAGCTGAGAAATTCGAATTAATGGTCTTGAGAGCAGCAGGAGGCAGCAAGTATGGAACAAAGAGTTGGGAGAAGCACCAAAAGACCAGCGCAAAGGGTGGAGAGGCAGACGCAGAGGCAGCAACAGACTGCGCAGTCACTGGAGGGCCTGTGTGGGTGACGCAGAGAGGCCCAATGCTGACGCAAAGAGGCAGGGGTTGACGCAGAGTGTCTGGGAGCTACGCAGAGGTCAGCTAGGCTGACACTGAGACTGGGAGAAGTGCTATAGAATTTTTTTTCTCTCTGTTGGGTAAGCCAGTTTGGCACCCTGTTGTATTGAAGAATTACTGAATAATAAAATCCTCCCTTGTTGCACCGGTTTTCCCACATTGGGTTTTTTCGGGGACTATTATCCAATATATCTGTGTCGATGTGTTGATTCTTTTGCATGTGTTTGTTTCTATATTATGGTGTGATATCTGCAACATAATTTATTTTAATGTTTATTGAAGGAATTTTATAAATAACTTATTGGAAAATAAGTAGGTAAAGTAAATCAATTGTTGCAGTGATAGAATTTTCACATGGTATTAGAGCAAGTAATCAGAGACAGGAAAGGAGAATCAATTATGGGTCGAGACCATGATGCAGAGGCATCTACGTCAGGAGACTCGCACATATTTTCAAAAAATTGCACAAGAGAAAGTGATTTCGATTTCTCTATGTTGGTTTCCAGGCTAGAAGAAGAAATGGCTCGTATGACTAGTTTTGCATCATCAAAGTTATGGTATATAGACAGTGGAGCCTCTTGGAATATGACGGGAATCTGGGAATGTTTCTCAAATTATCGGGAGGAGAAGATGAACTTTCAGATCACCATGGGGAACAAGGCAAAGTGTACTCCAATAGGGAGGGGTACCATAGTTTTTCAAACAGAATCAGGAGAGCGGTTCCGTGCTACCAATGTGCTGCATGTACTAGGATTGGGGATGAACTTACTTTCCGTGTCGCAACTTCAAGGCAAAGGCTATGACGTCTTCTTCATCAAGGAGAAAGTATACGTCAAACACCCGAGCTAGAAAAAGAAAGTGCAGATCGGGATCAAAAGTAATAGGTTGTATAGACTACAACTAGAATCACCAATGGCACTAATAGGCAGTCATGGAGACAAAGATTTGAACGAACTATGGCACAGAAGAATGAGACATTTGCACCATGGGGCTCTGAGAATTCTCAGGAGCACTGTAACAAGAGTTTCAGATCTTAGTACGGAACAAGATGATGTATGCAGAGGATGTGCTCTCGGAAAGTATGCCAAAGAAGCATTCCCTAGAAGTAAAATCAGGGCCAAGAGTGTACTAGGATTGATACACTCAGAATTCTATGGACCTATGTCCACTAAAGCTCTTAGTGGTGTTGAGTACTTCCTTACCTTCATTGATGACCACTCAAGGAAAACTTGGATTTATTTTCTGAAAACCAAGGATGAGGTTTTCTGTCGATTCAAAGAGTTCAAGGCTTTGGTGGAGAATCTGACTGGGAAGAAAATAAAAGTTTTGTGCTAAGATAATGGTGGAGAGTACGTCGATAAGGACTTCACTGATTTTTGCACTAAGGAGGGCATCAGAAGAGATTGGACAGCTCCTTACAATCTAGAGCAGAATGGAGTAGCAGAAAGGAAGAACAGGACTATTGTAGAAGCAGCTAGGGCCATGATGTAGGATCAGGATATGCCAAAATTCCTATGGGCGGAAGCACGCAACACAACAATCTATGTTTAGAACAAGACTCCTCATCGGGCATTGGGCAACATTACTCCAGAGAAATTTTTCACAGGGAAAACGCCTGAAGTCTGTCATTTCAGAATATTTGGGAGTTTAGCATATTGTTATGTACTCGAGGAAAAGAGGAAAAAGATGGATCAAACTGCAGAAAAAGGGTATCTAGTGGGATATAGCGAGAACGCTAAGGAATATAGAATCTATCTTCAAGGGAGCAAGAAACTAGTGGTTCGACGAGTTGTGAATTTCATGGAGGACAGGGCTTTTAGAAGATCTCGTGAAATGCCTTTCGAGGAGCAGTCAAAAGAGGAGCCATTGGTTAAACCTCTTTAACCAATGGAAGTAAAGAATTCTTCCTCGGGTCAGGAAGATTCACAAGATGAAGAGGAGCTAACAGAAGAACCTGCTGACAAAGGAAAAACTAACATGGAACTTCGTTAGATTCTGCGAGATGCAGAGGACTTCATTGGTGCGCCAAGAAACAATAAGAGGGAGCAAAAACAACCAGATAGATATCAGGCATTAGTAGCTCAGGATGGGGAGCCTGCCAGTTTCCAGGACGCAGTTCAACATCAGGTTTGGCTAGATGCGATGGTAGAGGAGTACAACTCCATAATGGCAAACTATGGCTGGAAGGTAGTGCCAAGGCCTCAAGACAGATTAGTGGTAGGTTCGAGATGGATCTACAAGATCAAATACGCTGCAGACGGCAATGTAGAGAAATATAACGCCAGGTTTGTTGCTAAGGGGTATGCTCAGAAGGAAGGAATTGACTACGAAGAGACCTTTGCCCCGGTAGCCACGTACACATCTATTAGAAACGTGATATCTCTTGCAGCACAGATGGGGTGGGAGATTCATCAGATGGATGACAAAACGACATTTCTGAACGAGGTGATAGAAGAAGAGGTATACATTGAACAACCAGAGGGCTTTGAGACACATATAAGAAGTTTCATGTATGCAGGTTGAAGAAAGCCTCGTAGGGGCTGAAACAAACACCTAGAGCATGGTATGGTCGAATCAATGGCTACTTGTGAAAGATGGGATTTGTCAAGAGTGACGTAGATCCAAATCTCTACTATCTGGTTGTAGAGAATGAGCCGCTAATCTTAGTATTGTATGTGGATGATCTATTTCTGACAAGATCATCCAGGCTCATCGGGGACTGTAAGAAGAATCTAGCCACATAATTTGATATGAAGGATTCAGGACGAATGCATTATTTCCTATGCTAGGAAGTTTGGTAGCAAATAGGAGAGATCTTCCTTGGGCAAGGGAGATATGCTACAGAAATCCTAAAGAGATTCAGGATGGAGGATTGTAGACCCATGGCTACTCCAATGATCACCAACAAGAAGAAGATTAATGCATCAGAAGACAAGGATGTTGATCCCACCTTATACAGGCAGCGCATAGGGTCCCTGATGTATCTAGTCAATACCAGGGTAGATATTTGCTATGCTGTCAACACCCTCAGTTAGTTCATGGTGGACCCGAAGAGGGCGCACTGGGCAGTAGCCAAACATGTTCTCAGGTATTTATAGGGAATAATCGATTATGGAATCTTGTACACAAGGAGTAAGGATATCAGATTGAGTGGATTTACTGATGCAGATTGGGAAGGAAGTTCAATGGATCAGAAAAGTACCTCTGGGTATTGTTTCAACATTGGATCAGGAATGACCTCCTAGTGCAGTAGGAAACAAAAGTTCGTGGCTCTGAGCTCATCTGAGGTAGAATATATGGCGGCAAGCACAACTTCGTGTGAGGCCATATGGCTCAGAAAACTGCTTGTGAACCTATTCTAAAGAAAAATGGAGGCGACTAGGATCATGTGCGATAATCAGAGTTGCATCAAGCTCTCTGAGAATCTAGTGTTTCATGATCGGTCAAAGCATATTGATATCCGGTGTCACTTTGTCAGAGACTGTGTCCAACGAGGAGTTGTACAGTTGAGCTACACTCCTACAGGAGAACAGGTGGCAGACATCCTCACCAAGGCCCTTGGAAGAACAAAGTTTGATTATTTCAAGGAAAAGATGGGGATGATAAAGAATCCATTTCAGTAGCAAAAATGGGGGTGATGTTGCAGTGCGATAACAGTTAGTAGTAGCACGGTGCAACATGGTAGAGGGAGTTGCAATGCAAATGCAATGTTGGAAGAAAGAACCAGCAGCAACACAGATGCAGAGGGATTTGTTGTACAAATGCAGCAGTGGCAGTGGCAGGACCATGGGCAACAATACAGGATGCAGCAGTGCAGAGGATGTTGGGTAGGGAGGCCTAGCATCAACACAAGGACCGATGTTGGATGATCAGGGTGATACTCAGTGAGGAGTATTACTAGAGCACAACCCTCACTAAGAGGGAGTGTTGATTTGGAGTAGCATCAGATGTGCTCTAGCCATGAAAATTGGTGGAGAGGCTAAAGCACATGAGATCTCCAAGACCCAGAAATGGTTTGGGCAGATTCTAACCGGTTTGGGAGATATTAAAACAATTACTATTTTTAATGGAGTTCCTAAGTCTAAACTTAAGAAAAATAAAATATTAATGGGTATTAATATAAAATAGGGTTAGAAGGGTCCACAAGTCATGGATCAAGCCAAATCTAATCTTAGTCGTTGATTAGAGATTTAATCTCAGCCGCTGATGGACTAACGAGAAAAGTATACGAAGAGGCTTGAAGGTCAGTTGGAGGATATACTGAGGGAGACCAGTGAGTTCGATTTCTGGGGCGGGGTTAGCTGAGAAATTCTAACTAGTGGTCTGGAGAGTAGCAGGAGGCAGCAAGTACGGAACAGAGAGTCGGGAGCAGCACCAGAAGACCAGCACAGAGGCTGGAGAGGTAGACGCAGAGCCTCTCAGACAGACGCAGAGGCAGCAACAAACTGCGCAGTCACTGGAGGGCTTGCGTGGGTGACGCAGAGAGGCCCAGTGCTGACATAGAGAGGCAGGGGCTGACACAGAGTGTCTGGGAGCTACGCAGAGGTCAGCTAGGCTGACGGTGAGACTAGGATAAGTTTTGGAGATTTTCTTTTCTCTCTGTTGGGTAACCCTGTTTGGCACCTTATTGTACTGAAGAATTGCTGAATAATAAAATCCTCCCTTGCTGCACCAGTTTTCCCACATTGCGTTTTTCCGGGGACTGTTATCCAAAATATCTGTGTCGATGTGTTGATTCTTGTGCATGTGTTTGTTTCTATATTATGGTGTGATATCTACAATAGAATTTATTTTAATGTTTATTGAATGAATTTCATAAATAACTTATTGGAAAATAAGTAAGTAAAATAAATCAGTTGTTGCAGTGATAGAATTTCCACACATGACACCAATCATCAGAGTGAGATATGGCACCAAAATAAAAGAAAGTTTAGGGGACCATTCCCCTCTAACAGGATCAAGATCGATGATAATTCCGAACAAGATAAAGTAGTAGTGAGAGAACAGGTTTGGAAGGATTCTATTATCGAAGAATCGATTATGAAGAAAGACATTTGGGATATTGTTCCAAGACTGCAAGATGTAACTTCAGGATGGACATTCAATATGAAGCATGAAGCAGATGAAACCTTTGAAAGGTAAAAGGAAAAAGTATGTGTGGAGCAATCTCAGGGTTTGTTGTTCATGAGAGAAATATTCCCATCCACAGATTGAAGAAAGCACTATGTGGTTTGAAGCAAGCTCCCCGAACCTATGCTCAAATTGACAGTTACCTGGTGAAGTTTGATATCACAAGAAGCAAATTGGTCCATGTGAAAATTTCAAGTCTGAAATCCTATTACAACAATTGGAAATTATTTCTGTAAATGTTAATTTAATTTAACAATTTATCTACTACGACAAATACCAAATAATTCACACTGCAACCTTCACAAATAAACATTTGAAGAAAATAACACTAGAAGTTGAGAAACTACTAGCACACACAAAAATTAACACAATTATTTTTGGAAAAATGTTCCCAGAAAACCCAACTTGGGAAAACCGGCGCAACAATTGAGGGTTTTTATTATTATGCAGTCATGAAATTATGAGTACAATCTGGATGCACAAAATGGCAATCCACTACAGGAGAAATTAACCACAAAAATTGTGAGACAAATCTTATCTCACCCGACATTGATCCACCTTTGAATCTAGCTCTAAATTTGCTCCACGAAATCCCTACGTCAAACTTGCGCAGGCACTAGAACACTCTTCCTGGAACTGCCACTGATCAAGCCGTCTACCCAATCCAGCCTCTTAGAATGACTCGCTAGCACCTTCTAGAAATCTTCCCAGCCTCCAACAATTGAATTGACCCTCTATCTGGCCAAATCGAACGCTACCTTTGAAGCTTCTACGCTGCCTTTGCGCAACCTCACTGAGGGAACTCGACCCTCCTGTAGCTGACTCTGCATCTGGAAAAACTTTTCTCCAAGCTCGCTGTCTCTGCTTCCTTATCTAGCATTTTGGCAATTGTTGTTGCTCTCTAGAAATCGAACTGCCAAGGAAATCGAACTCCATAAGTGTGTTCTCCATCTACCCATCAAATTCTTCTTATAATCCTTTGTTGAACCTCCAACGATCAAGATTAAAATTTAATCAAGGGCCCAGATTAATTCCCTATCAATTTGTGTGAGTTACTAGATAATTCACACCTTATCTCAATTAATTTTGATTAATTAATCTGTTTCCCTAAGTTTATACTTAGGAAATAATTAAAAATATGCTAATAATATAATTGAGACACTTCTAAGTGGAATTTACAGAAACAATTTCTGGGTTTTGGAGAACTTCTGCATTCCAGCCTCTCCATAAAGTTTTGAGACTAGAATACATCCAATGCTACAAAAACTAACACTCCCTCTTAGCGAGGAAGGTGTTCTCGTGTTGTAGTGCTACAACACCTTGTCTCTGTATCACCCTCTATCACGCTGCTGATGTCTGGCAACTGCCCACCAACCACTGCGCAACTCTGATGCTGCATCTACGCTGTTGCTGACACTATTGCCAAATTTGCATCTGCATTGCAACTCCCTCTCATTTGTTGCTACTGTAACTGCAACAACTTCAACTAAGAAACATCCAAAATATGAATCACCTATGTCTGATGCATTTGTCTCCTAAGTCCTGACTGCTACTAGCATCTGCACTGTCTACTGAAGAACCTGCACTGCTACTAACTCTGCACTGAACCACCTACTCTGCTGCCAACACTGCACTGCTCCTCAACACCTGACTGCTACTATTTTGCGACTACTACTCTGGATCTGACTGCATCACTGACACTGATCCATCTTTCTATTGAAAACTGTGGGCCCTTGTAGTAAGGTGATGATCCATGAGGAGTACACCTCAATGGACCTTGCCCAATCTTTGCAATCTTTGGGACTATAGCTCCAAGTCGCCCCACCTCACTCCTAGAGATATGGCTGCCATCGTAGCAAAGTATTCCTCTAACCTGAAGGACAACTTGTCTATTTCGGTTGACGTTGTCACCTGGTCTTGCTTCTCCTGCTTGTCCTTCCCAAGAGGACATTTTGTACTGTAGTGACTAACCTCATCACATCTGAAGCACTTAATCTTTGACAGGTCCTTATTCTTCTTCTCCCCCTACCCTTGATTAGGACCCTTGGATGCTAGGGCCACATTTTCTTCTTCCTTCTCACTCTACACGCCCTTGCTACTGCTTCTGCTGATGGTATTCTTCACCGAAGAAAACCTCAACTCCTCCTGATGTAGTTGACCCACATCTTGTCCCATCTTGGCAATGTGTCTCTGCCCAAGATACTTTGGACAAACACCTGCCAATCCTCTAAGACACTATTTAGTGTCATTCGTACAAGCTCTGTGGGTTGGGGCTCCTCCCCAACGATTGCTAGCTAATCACAGACCTGCTGAATCCTAGTGAGGAAGCCATCTATACTCTCACCCTTTTGCATCCTTATGTTTCTCAACTTCTCTTGGAGAAACATCTTCCACTGCTTGGAAGAACTCTGATATAATGTGGAGAGAGCATCCCACATTTCCTTGGTCATCCCTTTGCCAGCTACATGTGAGACTATATGATCTCGAACTCCATCCAAGATCATCTACTTCGCCTTTGCCATTTCTCTTTTGTACTCCTTCAGCTGATCTACATCCTGGGGTACTACTACAACATTGTCCACATAGGCTTTTAGGCCATATTCATCTAGAAGGAAGGACATCCTAGCCTTCCAGATGACATAGTTGGAGGCTCCCTCCAACATATCTTGATCTCTAAGCCCAATTGTGGTCATCTCTGAAATTGTTGAAAACTCCCTCGTTCCCTCTGCTTGGTTGCTAGATTTGCTACTTGCACTCCCTTCTGAAGTGAGAAGATATGCTCTCAGCCACTGCCAATCTACTGCCAGAAAATTGAACTTCTAAAAATCGAAGTCCCCTGAGAGAAATTTTTCCTCTGTGTGCGCTTTTCTCTTCACCTCGATGTTGGTTTTGTATTGTAAATTATTGCAAAACCCTCTGCGTCCAACCAAGGAATATGCTCATTTGAGCTATCGCTTCTCCCTTTGACTGTTGGAATCGCCTATTATGGGAAAATCAAATTTTATACCAACCTGCAACTAAAAATTGAACCCTTTCCCAACAATTCGATCTAACTGTCTAAGTACTATGCAACCTTTGAGAATTTTGGCCTGCTGCTCCCTCTGAACAACAAAATTCTCCACTTCCGAGCTTCCTATTGCAATAAATGAAAAATATTTTTCTAATTGTTAATTTAATTTAACAATTTATCTGCTATGACAAACACCAAATAATTCACACTACAACTTTCAAAAATAAAATGTGGAAGAAAATGACAATGGAAACTGAGAAAATACTAGCACACACATAAAAATTAACACTTACTTTTGGACAAATGTCCCTGGAAAAACCCAACTTGGGAAAATCGGTGCAACAACTGAGGGTTTTTATTATTATGCAACAGTAAAATTCTTAGTACAATCTAGATGCACAAATTGGCAATCCACTATAGGAGAAATTGGCCACAAAAATTAGTGAGACAAATTTTGTCTCACCCAACACTGATCTAGCTCCGACACTGGCTCTGAATGAGCTCCAAGAAACTCCGGCGCCAAACCTGCGCAGACACTAGAACACTCTACTTGGAACTACAACTAATCAAGCTATCTGACCAATCCAGCCTCTAAGAATGACTCACTAGCACCTTCCCAAAATATTCTTGGCCTCCAACAACTGACTCGACCCTTCGTCTGGCCAAATCGAACTCTGTCTCTAAAGCTTCTGCACTGCCTCTACGCAACCTCACTGAGGAATCTTGGCCCTCTTGTAGCTAACTCTATGGATTTGGAAAAACTTTCCTTCAGACTCATTGTCCTTGCCCCTCACTGTCTTTTCTTTCTTCTCTAGCTTTCCGACAACTGCTGCTACTCATTAGAAATCAAACTGCCATGGAAATAGAACTCCACAAGTGTGTTTTCCATCTATCCATCAGGTTCTTATAATTCTTTGTTAGACCTCTAACAACCAAGATTAAAACTTAATCAAGGGCCCAAATTAATTCCCTATCGATCCATGTGAGTCTCTAGATAATTCACACCTTATCTCAATTAATTCTGATTAATTAACCCCTTTCCCTAAGTTTAGACTTAGGAAATAATTAAAAATGGGCTAATAATCTAATTGAGATACTTCTAGGTGGAATTTCCAGAAACGATTTTTGAGTTATGGAGAACTCATGTATTCTAGCCTCTCCACAAAGTTTCGAGACTAAAACACCTCTGATGCTAGAAAAAGTAACAGTCCAAGGTATGACTTTGTTTTTGATTTTATATATTGACAATCTATTCCTGACAGGTAGTGGGCTCCAATGATCAAGCGTAAAAAGGATTGTGGTATGAGATATACTTACAAAGATACGAGTCTATATGGATACACTAGATTTCCTCATACTTCGACTGATGAATAGATTGCAACATGGATTGATGTGACCCTTCCGAGCAAGGGTCCAGGCTGACCGAGGACACTAAGCCGACTCTTCCCCCCATCTGAGCTCCCAGGGTGAGGAATTGAGATGTAGGGCTCCTAGGGTTGAGGGATCTCTAGATAATATGGTGTCACCCCTATCTGTCACCCATAGGGTCAGAGATGTTGCTCCCCTATCTTGGTCTATGTAGAGTATACCCCAGTTGGCATCTGTCTTTCCCACCCATTTCGCCAATGGGTGTTGGCTGCTTGAGTTAGGCGCGATCCTTACTACTTATGGTAAGTGACATCCCACTCAAGCTAGAGATGCAGGTGTTCTACCACTTGACTCTTTAGGGTCATGTTGGAAAGGTTAGTTGAATTTCCCACGTCATAGAATTGGCTCCCCACTGGCATAGTTTTATGGGTTGCAATATTGGCTCCCCGTTGGTAGGATTTCCCGAGTTGTAGCATTGGATCCCCACTGGCATAGTTTCCTGAGTTGTAGCATTGGCTCCCTGCTGGTAGATTTTCCTAGGTCGTAGCATTGGCTCCTCGATGGAAGAGTTTCCCAGGTCGTAGCATTGGCTCCCCGATGGAAGAGTTTCCCAGGTTGTAGCATTGGCTCCCGGCTAACACAGGTTTCTCGGGTCGTAAATTTGGCTCCCGGCTGGTAGAGGTTTCTTAGGTCGTAGCTTTGGCTCCCCGTTGGAAAAGGTTTCTCGAGTCGTAGCATTGGCTCCCCGCTGACAAAGGTTTCTCGGGTCGTAGCATTGGCTCCCCGCTGGCAGTGATTCCAGGTCGTAGCATTGGCTCCCTGATAAATAGAGGGTGGTACCTAAAGCTCCCCTATGATTATTTTTCTTTAGATTCGAGAATGTTTCATCAGATAGAGTCGAGCAGAGATGGGACATGATATGATGACAAGACACTTGATGTAGTTGGAATTTCTCCATAGCTGAGAAGGAGTATTGGCTCCCCACTGGCATAGTTTCCCGAGTTGTAGCATTGGCTCCCTGCTGGCAGATTTTCCTAGGTCGTAGCATTGGCTCCCTGATGGCAGAGTTTCCCGGGTCATAGCATTGGCTCCCAGCTAACACTGCTTTCTCGAGTTGTAAATTTGGCTCCCAGCTAACACGGCTTTCTCGAGTTGTAAATTTGGCTCCCGGTTGGTAGAGGTTTCCTGGGTCGTAGCTTTGGCTCCCCGCTAGCAAAGGTTTCCTGGGTCGTAGCATTGGCTCCCCGCTGGCAAAGGTTTCCCAGGTCGTAGCATTGGCTCCTCATTGGCAGTGATTCTAGGTTGTAGCATTGGCTCCCCGATAAATAGAGGGTGGTAGCTAAAGCTCCCCTATGATTCTTTTTCTTTAGATTCGAGAATGTTTCATCACATAGAGTCGAGCAGAGATGGGACATGATATGATGACAAGATACTTGATGTAGTTGGAATTTCTCCATAGCTGAGAAGGAGTATTAATTTCTGACAACTCGGTGACAAATTCCAACTATGGGACTAGATTCCTCTTTTTGAGATGACCAATTTTGACTATTGAATCACTCAATTTGGAAAAGGGAAAGTGTAATTTTGAAGAATAGCCCACATGTGCACAAAAGGACAGGTCAACCCTAACAGGGAAATGGACACCCTTGGAAGTCTATAAATACAAGTGACCTCAAGCTCATTTGGACACCACCAAGCATCTTCTTCTTCTCTTATTCATTGATTGGTTCACACAGGTTTGAGGCTGGGTCACGAAGTTTGGTTAGTACAAGTTTGAGATTGCAGGGTCCAAAGCTTGCACGTGTTAGGGTTTTGGTTTCTGACCGTAGGCTTGACATAGGCAGTGTTTGGCTATAGCTGTAGACACACAGACTCATTCGTGCGGTTGGAAGCTCTCAATCGCACACAAATCTCTCTGTCCATGCGGTTGGGCTCTAGGGTTGCAATTTGACATTTGACTACAATTGACATGTGCACAAAAGGATAGGTCAGCCCTAACAGGGAAATGGACACCCTTGGAAGCCTATAAATACAAGTGACCTCAAGCTCATTTGGACACCACCAAGCATCTTCTTCTCTTCTTCATTGATTGGTTCGCACAGGTTTGAGGCTAGGTCAAGAAGTTTGGTTAGTACAAGTTTGAGATTGCAGGGTCCAAAGCTCGCACGTGTTAGGGTTTTGATTTCTGACTGTAGGCTTGACATAGGCAGTGTTCGGCTATAACTGTAGACACGCAAACTCATTCGTGCGGTTGGAAGCTCTCAATCGCACACAAATCTCTCTGTCCATGCGGTTGGGCTCTAGGGTTGCAATTTGACATTTGACTACAATTGACCGCAGGCATGACAAGTTGACTTTGATCAATATTGATGCTGGGAACATATTTCTGAATGTTGTTGGGTTAATTTTGTTGGATGATTTTGTATTGGCTCATTATACTCTCTGCTGAACATTTTATGACAATCTAATATAAAAGAATTACAAAGGATTTTCCCCGTAGTGGGTTTTTCCTTGGTCATTGACCAAATATGGTGTCTCTTGTTGATGTATTGATTCTCCTATTGACATTGTATCACTGTACTATCTTCAGTTATTATTGATTGGTGAAATGTATTAATTGCTACTCAAAGATTGCTAATTGAAGAATTGAATTGGGCTAAAGTAATTGAAACAACATAGCGCAATATAAAAATTAACAATAAACTCAACCGTGTTTCCACATTTTGTGGGACAAAATAGATGAATTTGACACTAGAGTGTGGCAGGCACATGGAGATGGTTGTCAACTACCTACTGTAAAAATTTCACTACCAGTGGGCACCATATGGTCAAGTTATTACAAAATTACATTCAGAACCATTTCATATTTCTGAGGGGTAAACAGCTACAATTGATGTTAATTTTTTAACATGTGTGGATATGCTCTTACTAATGCTAGTTCAATTTTTTTAATCCAACTTCATAAGACCCCTTTATGCTAAAAATATGGCATTGGTTCAAATTGTCTGCTTTTGCAGCAACTAGTGTGACTCTACAGCCATTGCATTTTGGACATTTAATGAACTATATCATAGAATCCACAACAGCTTTGTAGCATGGTTACTTTCATTTTGAAGCACCATGAGAATCTTGCATTTGGGATAACTGTGGCAAAAAGCCTGCATTCCGTGGCAAGCGTTTGTTCTACATCTTCCTATGCATTTTACCTCGTGCATTCTTAACTTAGCCCGAGGTTAGGAGTGAAAATTTTGATTCATTCACTAGATCCATTTTGGATTAATGTAATACATGCCAACTATCTAGTGCCAATCCAAGACGAGAATGGATGTTAAAACAAATATTTTCTTTAAAAAGTGCTATTTTAGTTGATATTTTATCATTGCAATTTGATTTGTTGGAGATAATGTTTACTAGAATAGTTAGCAGTGGTTATCTTTTATCACTCTCTGTATACCTATTATATGCTGACATCTATTTTTGGATTTAACATAATTTTCATTATTCAAACAGGAAGATGTAGTGTATAGATGTTAAAACCTTACTTTTAAAGGCTCTCTTGACGGGTTTCTAAGATCCGTTGTGTTTGGTTGTTTTCTAAGAGTCCCTCCCAATAACATCAAAAGAAGGAAAACAAACTTTAGTTCGAAAAGCTATTCACTTTTTAAACTAAAATCTATTAAACGCATCAAGAACGGTGTTGAAACCCACCTTATCAAGCACTCTGCCACCATTTCACTCATAGTTGCTTATCAACATTAGAAGATATACAATGTGCAAAATTATTATTCTGTTTCACTAATTTTTTTAACGAAAGTTGCTATAGCTGGCAAATTTGAAGTTTATATAATGAAAAATGTATGCAGTACAAGAAACTAAAAGAAATGTATGACATAACATCGATGCATACAATCTTTGGTTAACACAGCAAGATACAAAGGTCAATTAGAGTTTGATTCATGTTTAAGTGGAACTTCTTTAATAAAACATATTTAACTTTAGTCAAAAGTTAACAGAGCAATTTAGCAATAAAAGTTTGTTATTGTGTGAATTTAAATAATTTCTCAGACGAATGCCTAGCTACATTATGTAGCAAAGACCAAGAGACACTGCCTATGAAACGGCCTGATAATCTGATATGTATTTACACTAATGAAATCAAGAATTTATTAATAGCCGTGTGACTTACTAAATCCATAAAAACACTAGGAAAGAATAAATTCAAAAGGTTCCTAGAAGTCCTTACAGACCTTGATGTACAAGAAATATTTCTGTAGTAGGGTTTCACGAATTGGAAGCCTGCAAGACTTGCTAAACCTGAGCCTGACAATTCAACATTCAATCTTTGAAATTGCACTTACTAAACACTAATGAGAGCAGAATTTACCACAGATTACACACATCCTCGCACATAATTTTCTTTATGCTTTCTTATTGTTGGTTAAGCACTATGCATGCGACTCTGCACCTGTCATGGAGCTAAAAGGCTTGATGTCTGAAGAAACCCTTCAGAAGTACTGGAACATTATCCTATAGTTTATACATTAATTCATTTCAATGCGAGCTCTTTGAAACTCTTGATTTTGACAAGGTTAAAATGGAATAGATCATTATAAAGGGCACTCTCTAATCATGGAAACAGTACACATTACTATTGTATGCAATTTAGAGCAATATGAAAATTGGCAGCAGTTATATCCATATAGCCACTTAACAAATGAATATATTTGTTAGTGGAATGAATCTCTCCAGACCAACAACTACCCTTGGTTTCCTTTTAGGCCTTTATTCATCAATGTCCATGCCTTGGACTTCATCAATGGACTGCAATTGTGCAAAACCTGAGATTACATTTTGTATCTGAATTGCCATCTGTCACAGCAGCTCTTCTGCAAACTAATTCATCAGTCATGTAACAGCTACAATCTCTCCAAGTTGCATTTTCTCTGCAAAATTCAAGACCTTAGTTACAAAATACTCCTTTGAACATGTTCTATTTCTTGCACTCAGTGTTGGACACATTCACTTACCAACAAATTACTTTTGGCCTTAACTCTGAAAGTGATAAAGAAGAGTATTAAACACGTTAACATTGTCCACGTTCATCATTCTTATGTATCAGCAAAACGTATAAATTGCTCTTCTAGTTATCACATTGAATACTATATACCAAAGTCTTAACCCTTCAAAAACATAGAAACAAGGAATTGTTTGGAAACTGAATACTACTAATTCATGTAGGAATTTCTTTCAATGAAATGCACCTGAATTGTATGAAAATCAAAGACCAGGTTAGATTTAAATTGCATAAAATACTGAAACAATCACAAGTACAGATTATTTCAGTTGAATGGTGTTGTCATTGATGTCAACGTCGATTCATAAACACTCTTAATATTTGTCTAGACTGCATTAGTGGAAGCTCCAATGGTTGAGAAGCCCTGTAAATCCTAGAAGCCCCGCACTTATTGAAGATTTTGAGGTTGAAGATCAGTGTCTCTGCTCGAAAGACCATCACCAGTTAATGGTCCTCATCATGCCGATTCCAACGATATATGGCAGGCCTTGAGACTCTCTATGGTTTGACATGTCCAATTTAAGTTGACAACCTCATCTTGTGGCCAAAATCCCCAAAGGGGTGATGATGTGGCAGCATATAATTGGTTTGAAACATTGCTCGAAATTGAGGCTAAAAAGGAATTATCATTAAAAGGTTTAAATCAAATATTTTAATTATTTTGGAGAGGATTAAAATGAGGGTTTTATTGGCTCCAATGCTTTGAGTTTGGATTAAAAATTCCTTTCAAAAGCTCCCAAGTCAGCCTCAACTAAATGGTGGGATTTTAAATTCGAAATTTGAAATTTAATTTGGTTTCCATCCAAACTCATTCAAGTCAGGTCCCTCCAAAATTTGAAAGTCGACAAGCCTATTAAGAACCTCTTATTCACTATAAAAAGGGACTCTGTTTCTCCACGAATGCATGCAAGATGTTGACCACTCCACGTTAACTACCCTATAGCGGTGTCCATTTTTGCAAGAAGATTCCATCATGCTAAGGAAATGAAGATTATCTAGATTTCATCATCATCTTCAGTCATCATTTTGTAAAAGTTGTAGACCCATTCTGCAAGTTTTTAATGTAAATGATCCTAGTAAGACCATCTATGTATGTAACAACATAGATAATCCTATTTTTTTGGTGATGATTTCTATCCTAGGAGGTTTTTCGTCTCACTGATTCATGTTTGTTTCTAAATACAGATGATCGACATAGTTTTTCCCTCCAACCTCACCCCAAAGCTAGGGTAGATTTTGTTGTCAAGATTTTAGGTAAGTCCTTATGTTCTAGTCTAGTATTCGGTAAAAGTAATTTAAGCTAATTGACTAAATTGCTTTATTACAAATTACTTGGTCTACTAGATTATATTTGAGTTGCAAAATTAAGTAAATCATTGAGGGTCTATAATGAATGGGTGTTCGCCCTTCATGTATTAAATTGTAATAGCTTGATGTTGAAAATATTTTAGCGCATGGTCCCTCATATTTAGACACCATGGCTAAATTATTTGAGGGTCGAAAAAAATATTAATCTTCTCATGAGTCAATTAATTAAATTTTCTGACAAATATAAATTAAAATTATAAGACAAAAAATTTAATTAATTTACGTCCTAGGAAAAATTAATTCTCCAAATTAAAAAATTCGTGGATTCTAGAAGAATTAATTTTTGGAGGTCCCTAACCAATGAAATATTGAAAATTTCAAGAGATTTTGGACCCTTGGGCCTTGGCAGTGAAGTCAAAGTCAATGTTTAAAGGAAATCAACTCAAAATAATTAATTTTGAGTTGATTAAAATTCAATTAAATGAAAATTTTGAATTTCCTCCAAAAATAAAATAATTTCGACGAAGGAGATTAAAAGATAATTAAATCTTTTTCAACGGTCGAGATTACTTTGACGGGGATCAAACCAACTAGTCATTAGAGAATTAATCTATAAATTAGAGGTCATTTGTCATTCAAATGATCTGATAATTGAGTTGTGCACTAACTTTCGAAGCTTTCTTGTAATCTTTTTTATGGAACAATACAACGCAAAGTCTTTGGGGTTTTATTTGATGGCAGTGTTCCTCTCTGGTGCTTTATGGTTATATTGTTCTTAATATTCTGCTGATCTTATTTGATAAGTTGCTGGTTAATAGCTTTCATAAAGTAATCTATTGCACAGGTATCTGGATTAGATTATTGGGTTTAAGGCAACATTATAATTTGATTTGATTAGCAGGTATCTCTAATCTTTGAAAATTTAATTGCTATTTTGTATCTCTATTGATTTAACAACTTAAATTCTAAGTGTGCAGAAATCATTCGTATTCAGAAATTGGACGTTTGGGGAAGTCCTCGGTTGGACCAACTGACTCCTAAGACATAAGATCTGAAGAGCCTTCCTGATTAAAATCCTAAGATTATTTGACGAACTTCTTCTTGTAGGGATTTTCTGGGTTAGTACCTAAATTAAAATTTTTATTATCTCTTAAAAATTGTGCTAAATAGCTAGATTTGGATAGAAAGAGCCTTAGATCTACAGATCTGAGAGCGGAGTCAGACTCATACTCTTCAGATCTGATAGATCTGTAAATTATTTGTATAGATTTGTAGTCTTGTAACATAATTTTTAATTTCTAACACTTGGGATTTTGGTTTTCAATTTAATTTTTGTATATATGTGGGATCTTGGGTTCTATTTTTGTTTTGTGTGTTGATTTCTGGTAGCCTTGGATGTGCTCTAAGTCTCAAAATTTGCAGGGAGGCTTGGACACAAGTATTCCAAAATACCCAGAAATCATTTTGGTAAATTCCACCTGGAGACAGTTTTATTAAAATAATTAATTATTTTTAATGGGACCCTAAGTCTAAACTAAGGAAATTAAAATAATTAAAGGGTATTAATCTAACGACGGGTAAAACTTCTAGAAGAAGACGAAGATCGAATCCAAATGATCTGAGCTATTGATTAGAATCTAATCTGGGCCGTTGGTTCTCAACTGGAGGATTATAAGAAGTGTTGATCTGGGGTAGCATCGGATGTGCTCTAGCCATGAAAATTGGTGGAGAGGCTAAAGCACATGAGATCTCCAATACCCAGAAAGGGTTTGGGCTAAATCTAACCAATTTGGGAGATATTAAAATAATTAATATTTTATGAAGTCCATAAGTCTAAACTTAGGGAAAATAAAATATTAATGTGAATTAATATGAAACTGAGTTAGAATGGTCCAAAAGTCATGGATCAAGCCAGATCTAATCTTAGCTATTGATTAGGGACTTAATCTCGACCGTTGAATTGTCAATGAGAAAAGTACAAGAGGAGGCTTGAGGGTCACTTGGAGAACACACCGAGTTGATCAAGAATTCGATTTTCTGGGGTAGGGCTTGCTGAGGAAAACGCAGGAGTGATTAGAGTTGCAGCTGAGGGGCAGTGAATGCAATAGCAGAGATAGTACCGGGAGCATTAGTGCAGAAACCGGGAGAGGGTTGACGCAGAGCCGGCTAGAGGCCACGCAGAAGTAGCCAGAGGCCACGCAGAGGTAGCCAGGAGTTGCGTAGAGCCTGAGGAGGGCTAGCGTGGGAGACGCAAAGGCTCTAGAGGCTGACACAAAGCCCAGAGAGGCTGACGCTGGGCCAGAGAGGCTGACGCAGACCCTAGAGGTTGACGTTGGGAGATTTCATGGGGCAGATTGGGGCTGATATCTGTCTCCGACTGAGAGGTACTACTGCCGAGGGCATTCTTTGTTGGGTGAGCCATTTCTGGCACCTAGATTGTATTTTAAAACTACTTAATAATAAAACCCTCAGATAGCTGCACCAGTTTTCTCGCATTGGGTTTTTCCGGGGACATTAGTCCAAAAATAACGGTGTCACTTGTGTGCTTGTTTTTTCCTTCAGTTGATGATCTATATGTGTTGATACTGTACTTGTATTTATTTTCAGTATTTACATGGTAAATAACTTGTTAATTAACAGAACAAGTAGGAAGAAATAAATCAAAAAGTACAGGAAGGATTTATAACAGTTAGACTTAGAAATTCCAACATGGTATTAGAGCGTGGTTGCAGATCACAGGATAACTGAGGGCATCAACCGAGCAGAGCAGCAGCAGTAGAAACAACTGTCCCGAGTGACAAAAGTTGTTCCTAGCAGAAAAGCAGCAAGGAAGGGGTGACGCAGTGCCTGCATCATCAGTTCGAGCTAGGAAGAGGATCAACACAGTGGTAGAGAGGAGCAGCCCTGACCTACGCAGTGCTTGGTCACCTTTCTCAATCAGGAAGGATTGATGCCCGTGGCCAGGAGGTGCGAATTTTGCTGGTGTCGGGATTGCACAGAGCCTAGAGGCTCTAACCTTTAGTTTGCTGGGGCATAGGAGGCTATGGGTAAGTTGCAGAGTGAAGCTGGTGGGGTACTGTGGTTAGAACAATACCTAATAGGGCAAGACCAAGGAGGAGGGAGTTGCTGCCGAGGATTTCTAGCCAAGAAATCCGGATCAGTGGTGCAACTGCACTAACGATCGAAATGGGGGCATCTCGACATTGGCAGAGGGGTTTCCAGGAGGGAAGTCGAGACTTAGAGGGAGTCACACTGAGAACTTCCTACAGGGAAGTAGAGAGACTCGGAAGAGTCGAAAGAGGAGCAACGAAATGCCAATGAATGGGGTAAGAGATCAAGACAGACTGGACGGAGCCTCAAACTTTGTAGTCTGGAAAGCCAGGATTTTGTTCGTTCTAGGCAAGAATCGTCTCAAGCACTTCGCCTTGAACACGATAGCAATCCCAGTTGACCCGACTGAGAACGAAAAGTACGAGGAGGCAATGGCGAGGGCCAAGAGCATCATCCTTGACAGGTCAAGGACCATGTAGTACCACATATTGCCGAAAAGGACATGGCAAATGTGATGTGGGAGGCCCTGACGAAATTGTATCAGCATACATCCGTGCAGAGGAAGATGCTACTAGAAAATCAGCTGCGGTCATACCAGATGTAGAAGGGAGAATAGATGGACACCTTCCTCGGTCGATTGAAGGAGATCCTGTTGATTTGGGGTAGCATCGGATGTGCTCTAGCCTTGAAAATTGGTGGAGAGGCTAAAGCACATGAGATCTCCAAGACCCGGAAATGGTTTGGGCATAATCTAACCAGTTTGGGAGATATTAAAAGAATTAATATTTTTAATGGAGTCCCTAATTCTAAACTTAGGGAAAATAAAATATTAATGTGAATTAATATAAAACTGAGTTAGAATGGTCCAAAATTCATGGATCAAGCCAGATCTAATCTTAGCCGTTGACTAGGGACTTAATCTCGAACGTTGAATTATCAACGAGAAAAGTATAAGAAGAGGCTTGAGGGTCAGTTGGAGAATACATTGAGTTGATCAAGAATTCGATTTTTTGGGGCAGGGCTTGCTGAGGAAATCGAAGGAGTGATCAAAGTTGCTGTTGAGGGGCAGTGAATACAGTAGCAGAGAGGCAGAGATAGTACCGGGAGCATCAGCACAAAAGCCAGGAGAGGGTTGACGTAGAGCCACCTAGAGGCCACGCAGAGGCAGCGAGGAGTTGCACAGAGCCTGAGGAGGGCTAGCGTGGGAGACACAGAGGTTGATGCACAGCCCCGAGAGGCTGACGCAGACCCTAGAGCCTGACGCTGGAAGATTTCGTGGGACAAATTGAAGCTAATATTTGTCTTCGACTGAGAGGTACTACTGTCGAGGGCATTCTTTGTTGGGTGAGCCATTTCTGGCACCCACATTATATTCTGAAACTCCTTAATAATAAAACCCTCTAATAACTGCACCAGTTTTCCCGCATTGGGTTTTTTTGGGGACATTAGTCCAAAAATAACTGTCACTTGTGTACTTGTTTCTTTCAGTTGATGATATGTATGTGTTGATACTATACTTGTATTTATTTTCAGTATTTACATGGTAAATAAGTTGTTAAGTAAATGAACAAGTAGGAAGAAATAAATCAGATATTATAGGAAGAATTTCTAACAGATAGACTTAGAAATTCCAACATGGTATTAGAACGTGGTTGCAGATCACAAGATAACTGAAGGCATCAACCGAGCAGAGCAGCAACAGCGGAAACAGTTGTCCCGAGTCACAGTTGTTCCTAGCAGAAAGCAGCAAGAAAGGTTTGACGCAGAGAGCCTGTGTCATTAGTTTGAGCCAGGAGGAGGATCAGCGCTGAGGCAGAGAGGAGAAAACTTGACCTACGCAGTGCCCGGTCATCTTTCTCTTCCAGGAAAGATCAACGCTGTGGCCAGAAGGTGTAGATTGTGTCAGTGTCGGGATTGCGCAGAGTCTAGAGGCTCTAACCTTCAGACTGTTGGGGCATAGGAGGCTGTGGGTAAGTTGCAGAGCGATGCTGGTGGGGTATTGTGGTTAGAACAATATCTAACAAGGCAAGACCAAGGAGGAGAGAGTTGCTGTCGAGGATTGGTAGAAGGATTTCCAGAAGGGAAATCGAGGCTCAGAGGGAGTCAAACTGAGAACTTCCAAACGGGAAGTAGAGAGACTTAAAAGTGTCGAAAGAGGAGTAGCGAAATGGCAGTGAATGCAGTGAATGGGCTAAGAGATCAGGATAGACTGGATAGAGCTTCAAACTTCGTAGTCTAGAAGGCCAGGATCTTGTCCATTCTAGACAGGTATCGCATCAAACACTTCGCCTTTAAAACGATAGCAATTCGGGTTGACCCAGCTAAAAATGACAAGTACGAGGAGGCAATGGCCAGGGCAAAGTGCATCATCCGTGATGGTGTCAAGGATCATGTGGTGCCACACATTAACGAGAAGGAGACGACAAATGAGATGTGGGAGGCCCTGAAGAAATTGTACCAACATACTTCTGTGGAGAGGAGGATGTTAGTTGAAAACCAATTGCGGTCATATCAGATGCAGAAAGGAGAGCAGATAGATGTCTTCCTCGGTGGATTGAAAGAGATCTGTGATCAGCTAAATTCCATAGGGGCCACACTAGATCAAGAACTGATGGTGAGGACCACATTGAATGCAGTCTCAGAGGATTGGGAGGTATTTGTCCAGAGCATACTGGGCAAGACAAGCCTTCCAGATTGGGAGGAATTGTGGGTGGCTCTTCGTCAAGAAGAGATCAGACGGGTGTCCAAGGCAGGGAGTAGCGGAAAAGGGGTTAGAATCAAGAAGGAGGAAGAAGAAGATGTGGCTCTCACATCTGCGGGAAAGCAGGAGAAAAGAAAGAAGAAGGACCTCTCTAAGGTCAAGTGCTTCCATTGTGGGGAACTGGGTCACTATGCGAACCAGTGTCCTAGGAAGAAGAGCAAGGGAGAGGCTTCTGACACCAAGGTTGTGCTGACTAAGGCGGAGAAGGAAGTGGAGACTGATGACGACTGTGCCATGAGTGCTCATGCACCTCGAGGAAAGAGGTGGTGAGACATCGAGTTGTAGTTAGATGGACTACAGGTGATGAGGGGCAGGATCCTCGAGGTACCCAACCTCTTGGATTATACCTGGGTATGGGAGCCCCGAAGACGAGTAGAAGGACTAGTAGATGTTAGTAGAGACGGATGCGGATGGAGCGATAGAGAGGGCTACAGTGCAGGAGTCCCAGGACAGCGTGAGGCAGCAGTGCGAGATGCATAGAGTTGTTGTAGTAGTGTAGAGGTCAGAGAGGGAGCACTTGTTAGCGACAGAGGGAGCTTCAGCATCGGGGGTGTTTCTAGCCTACAAAGATGTCAGAGTTGGGAGATCAGTTACTTACTTCTCAGTAATTGAGTTGCAATGCAACAATTAGTAGTGGCAGTGCTATGAGCAACATGATGAGAGGGGATGCAGTGCAGATGTAGCAGTGGCAGTGGTAGGGCCATGGGCAGTAGCATGGATGTAGAGGGAGCCACCATACGGATGTAGCAGTCGCAGTGGTAGGGCCATGGGTAGCAGTACATGATGCAGCAGTGCAGAGGATGTTGGGTAGCAGGCCTAACCTCAGCACAGGGACCGATGCTGGATGATCAGGGTGATACTTAGTGAGGAGTATTACTAGAGCACGGTCCTCACTAAGAAGGAGTGTTGATTTGGGGTAGCATCGGATGTGCTCTAGCCTTGAAAATTGGTGGAGAGGCTAAAGCACATGAGATCTCCAAGACCCAGAAATGGTTTGGGCAGAATCTAACCAGTTTGGGAGATATTAAAATAATTAATATTTTTAATGGAGTCCCTAAGTCTAAACTTAGGAAAAATAAAATATTAATGTGAATTAATATAAAACTGAGTTAGAATGGTCCAAAAGTCATGGATCAAGCCAGATCTAATCTTAGCCGTTGATTAGGGACTTAATCTCGGCCGTTGAATTGTCAACGAGAAAAGTATAAGAAGAGGCTTGAGGGTCAGTTGGAGAACACATTGAGTTGATCAAGAATTCGATTTTCTGGGGCAGGGCTTGCTGAGGAAATCGAAGGAGTGATCAGAGTTGCAGCTGAGGGGCAGTGAATACAGTAGCAGAGAGGCAGAGATAGTACCGAGAGCATCAGCACAAAAGTCGGGAGAGGGTTGACACAGAGCTAGCTAGAGGCCACGCAGAGGCAGCCAGGAGTTGCGCAGAGCCTGAGGAGGGCCAGCGTGGGAGATGCAGAGGCTCCAGAGGCTAACGCAGAGCCCCGAGAGGCTGACGCTAGGCCAAATAGGTTGATGCTGGGCTAGAGAGGCTGACGCAGACCCTAGAGGTTGACGCTGGGAGATTTCATGGGACAAATTGGAGCTGATATTTGTCTCCAACTGAGAGGTACTACTACCGAGGGCATTCTCTGTTGGGTGAGCCATTTCTGGCACCCAGATTGTTCTGAAACTGCTTAATAATAAAACCCTCTGTAGCTGCACCAGCTTTCCCGCATTGGGTTTTTCCAGGGACATTAGTCCAAAAATAACTATCACTTGTGTACTTGTTTCTTTCAGTTGATGATCTGTATGTGTTGATACTGTACTTGTATTTATTTTCAGTATTTACATGGTAAATAACTTGTTAAGTAAATGAAGTAGGAAGAAATAAATCAGATAGTACAGGAAGAATTTCTAATGGATAGACTTAGAAATTCCAACAGATCCAGGATCAGTTGACTTCCATAGGGGCCATGCCGGATGAGGAGATGTTGGTGAGGACCGTATTGAACGCAGTCTCAGAGGATTGGGAGGTATTTGTCCAGAGCATATTGGGCAGGTCGACCCTTCTAGATTGGGAGGAACTATGGGCGGCTCTTCATCAAGAAGAGATCAGAAGGCTAACCAAGGCGGGAAGCAGTGTCAAGGGGGTCAGAATCAAGGAGGAAGAGGAGGATGCTTCCCTAGCATCTAATGGAAAGCAGGAGAAACAGAAGAAGAAGGACCTCTCCAAGGTCAAATGCTTCCACTGTGGGGAATTGGGTCACTATGCGAGCCAGTGTCCGAGGAAGAAGAGCAAGGGAGAGGCTTTTGAGACCAAGGCTGCGCCAGCAAGGGCGGAGAAAAAAGTGGAGACAGATGATGACTGTGCCATGAGTGCTCATACGCCACTTGAGAGGAAGTGGGGAGACATCGAGCTGTAGTCAGATGGACTACAGGCAATGACGGGTAGGATCCTCGAGGTACCCAACCTCTTGGATTATACCTTGCTACGAAAGCCCCGAAGAGGAGTAGCAGGACTGGCGGATGTCAGTAGAGACGGATGCGGATGGAGCGACAGAGGGAGCTACAGTGCAGGAGTCCCAGGACAGCGTGAGGCAGCAGTGCAAGATGCACAGAGTTGTTGCAGCAACGAAGAGGTCAGAGAGGGAGCACTTGTCAGTGACAGAGGGAGCTTCAACATTGAGAGTGTTTCTAGCCTGACGGAGATGTCAAAGTTCAGAGATTAGTTACTTACTTCTCAGTAACTGAGTTGCAGTGCAACAGTTAGCAGTGGCAATGATATGGGCAACACAATGCAACATGATGAGAGGGGTTGCAATGCAGATGCAGTAGTGGCAGTGGCAGGGCCATGGGCAGCAGCACGGAGGCAGAGGGAGCTATCATACAGATGTAGCAGTGGCGGTGGCAAGGCCATGGGTAGCAGTACATGATGTAGCAGTGCAGAGGATGTTGGGCAACATGCCTAGCATCAGCACAGGGACCGATGCTAGATGATCAGAGTGATACTCAGTGAGGAGTATTACTAGAGCACAATCCTTACTAAGAGGGAGTGTGATTTGGGGTAGCATTGGATGTGCTCTAGCCACAAAAATTGGTGGAGAGGCTAAAGCGCATGAGATCTCCAATACCCAGAAATGGTTTGGGCAAAATCTAATGAGTTTGGGAGATATTAAAATAATTAATATTTTTAATGAAGTCCCTAAGTCTAAACTTAGGGAAAACAAAATATTAATGTGAATTAATATAAAATTGAGTTAGAATGGTCCAAAAGTCATGGATCAAGCCAGATCTAATCTTAGCTAAGTTGCACGAAACGGGGAAACGGCTACGAGTTTCCGAAACGGGAAGCGATACGAAACGCGACCTCCCCAAATTTTGGAAATGGGGAAACGCGAATATATATATATATATTTTCAATATATATATATATATATATATATTTTCAATATATATATATATATATATATTTTTTCAATATATATATATATATATATATATATATATTTTCAATATATATATATATATGTGCAATCATAAAGCATAAATGATACATTATAATTTATTACACTTAAGCATTGAGATTTAATTTACATCACATTTACTCATGAATGATCACATAATGAAAATAAAAATATTGGAATATCCAAAAGCAACGTTTATTATATATCCAAATCTCAAAATCAGCCTTTATTTGTATTAATATATGAGGCTGCAAGTACAATAAAGACTATAAGGCTGCAAGAGAGAGATCCAAATCAGGATTTTCTGCATCCACATCCCATTCTTTAGAAGGACCACTGTTGTATTAGGAGTCTCCTCCTACATAGTTGAACGACCTTAGTGCTCTTGATTAAATACACGTTTCATACCCTAGTACCCTACATGATCTTGATTGTTGGGAGTTTCCCCTGCATAGAGGGCTTGATTCTCTTGATTAAATACAAATTCCATACCTTAGTACATGATAAAATCCAATGGAAACATTGCAATCCCCCCAATCCTGAAATCCTGAAAAACAAATAAGTCTGTTGGATTTTGAGTGAAATCTAAAATTCTACTTTCTCCATATGAAATCCAATGAGGGTGAAACCACTCTCAAACATCCTGAGTCATTTCATGGTAATGTTAAAAATTTAAGTAAAAGGATGAAAATGAAAAATAAAGGAGAATATCACTTTTACTTTAAGAATTTAACATTACCATGAACTGCAAATGCCTCAAACTTCCTGATGAATTGCATATCAACACTAGGGCAAAAATTCACTTTTATAACTTTAGACACACATCTAAAAGTCACTAACATACCCTAAAAGTAAATTAAAAAACAAATTTAAAAAAAAAAATTAAAAAAACACAAGTTAATGAGGAAACGTGGGTCGTACGGCCCTGAAACGCGTTTCCGGCTGTACTGGCCACGTTTCCGTTTCGGGAAACGTGGCAGTACGACCGGAAACGCGTTTCACGGCCGTACCAAACGCGTTTCCGCGTTTCGTACCCGTTTCCGTAAGGAAACGGACCTCTATGCCACGTTTCCTGCAACATAGAATCTTAGTCATTGATTAGGGACTTAATCTCGACCGTTGAATTGTCAACGAAAAAAGTATAAGAGGAGGCTTGAGGGTCACTTGGAGAACACACCAAGTTGGTCAGAAATTCGATTTTCTTGGGCAGGGCTTGCTGAGGAAATTGCAGGAGTGATCAGAGTTGTAGCTGAGGGGTAGTGAATGCAGTAGCAGAGAGGCAGAGATAGTACCGGGAGCATTAGCATAGAAGTCGGGAGAGGGTTGACGCAGAGCCAACTAGAGGCCACGCAGAAGTAGCCAGAGGCCACGAAGAGGCAGCCAGGAGCTGCGTAGAGCCTGAGGAGGGCTAGTGTGGGAGATGCAAAGGCTCTAGAGGCTGACGTAGAGCCCATAGAGGTTGACATTGGGCCAGAGAGGCTAACGCTGGGCAGACGCTGGGCCAGAGAGGCTGACGCAGACCCTAGAGGTTGACGCTGGGAGATTTCGTGGGGTAGATTGGGGCTGATATCTATCTCTGATTGAGAGGTACTACTGCCGAGG
Organism: Pinus tabuliformis; assembly: GCA_031772625.1. NCBI lineage: Eukaryota > Viridiplantae > Streptophyta > Pinopsida > Pinales > Pinaceae > Pinus > Pinus tabuliformis. Next base: position 688,444,270 of record CM062814.1, on the reverse strand, counting down.
GCATTCTCTGTTGGGTGAGCCATTTCTGGCAAACAAATTGTATTTTGAAACTGCTTAATAATAAAACCCTCAAATAGCTGCACCGGTTTTCCCGCATTGGGTTTTTTCGGGGACATTAGTCCAAAAATAATGGTGTCACTTGTGTGCTTGTTTTTTCCTTCAGTTGATGATCTGTATGTGTTGAGACTGTACTTGTATTTATTTTTAGTATTTACATGGTAAATAACTTGTTAATTAACAAAACAAGTAGGAAGAAATAAATCAGAAAGTACAGGAAGGATTTCTAACAATTAGACTTAGAAATTCCAACAAGAAGGAATTCGATGGGCATTTGGAAAACACAACAGGCAGATACTCAGTTACTCGAGTAAAATAGATTTTCTCACTGGTCGAAGTTCGACAAGAGGAAATTGATTAAGAGAGAGAGTTGCAGATGAGGAGGATAGAGAGGGTAGTAGCATCAGTTGAGAGTGCAAGAGCAAAAGACGCAGAGTAGAGAAGGGGCAACGTAGAAGCTATGACGTAGAGGGATTGCGCAAAAGTTGATGCAATGAGACGTAGAGGGGGCAACAAGTCCTCTCCTGGATCAGAATCTCACCGTGAAGTGTGAGAGAACTGTCAGTAAATTTCTCATAGAGATTTCTCTTCTATTCTGCTGGTTGCATCTTGTACATAATATTTTTTGCTGAAGATTAATAAAGAAACCCTCATCTGTTGCACCGGTTTTCCCGCATTGTGCTTTTCCGAGGACAATTGTTCAAAACTAACTGTGTCATTGTGATTGTACTTGTGCTAGTATTTTTCTTTGCATTTACTTTCCGCAGTATTTTAATTGTGAAGGCTGCAATAGAATTTATTTTGATATTTGTCGTAGAAACACAGTGAATAACTTATTTCTGAATTAATAAGTAGCAGAAATAATATCAGTCACTGCAGTTGGATTTCTATCTAGAAATTTTCACATTGTGCAGGTTCAGATCTAAAGATTTTCAAGAAAAATTTGGGGTTTTGACGCAGATCTAGGCCCTGGAGGGCAAGATCTAGCCTCAAACTTTGTGTGCAGGGATTAAACGATGAAATCAGTGACTTAAAGGTTCAAATCCTTGGTTTTAATAGTGAATTTCGAGAGCAAATCTAAAGCAAAATTATATCAGTTTCAAATTTTGATTTTGGGCATAATTTTTTTTTTTGGCAACCCTTGGCTTCTTCTCTGCGTTTTCCTCTTCCCTACTCTTCCTTCCCTACCTAACCCACAACTTCATCTTTCCCTCTTCTCATCACTGCTAACCCTCTTCCAATCGCTGCCCTAAATCCTGTTGTGGCCCCTCACGCTGCCCTCATCCCTGGTCTCCTTTCTCTTTACCAGCGGCTCCCATTCCTCTACCTGCATTAAGCTTTTCCACTATGTAGATTCCCTTGTCATGGCTCCTTCCCTTCGCTGCTAAGTCATCCATTCTCGCAATCCCTTCTCCTTTCCTGGTCCGTGTCCCTTTCTCTCTGCGCAAGTTCCTCCAGCCTTCTTCTCTGCATCGCGTTCCCTCTCTTTCACATCCCTTCTCATCCTTAGATCCATTGCTCCCTCGTCCCTCGAATATATCTCGACCTGCATCCATCGCCTCTTCCATTCTCACTGGCATAAAGTCATTATCCCTCACGCATCGACATTTCAATTTAACTTTTTTTAAGTGGCCTTTGGCCCTTAAAAAAAAATTAAATTTAAACTTTTCATAAAAGCTCACCTTTACTCACATTTCACTTTCGATTTATTTTTTTTTGTGCCCTTTGGCCCATTAAAAAATTAATTTAACTTTTTCATGAGCACTTACCACATTAAAAATCGTTTCTCACATTGGCCCTCTAAAACTTTTTTAACTCTCTTTACAAACATTATCACATTAAATTTAATAGAAGTGTGACATAAATATTAAACTTAAGTTCTTTTTTTTTGAATTTTTGTAATAAGGTTTTTTTTGGGCCTTTAATCTTTTGAAATATTTTTGTGGGGAAAAAATTAATTTTTTTTATAGTCAAGGCTCATATAACTTTTTTTTCTAAGTTTGACTTAGTGTTTTCAAAATCGGTTACCGGTCTAACCGGCCGGTTAGCAAGGCCGCTGGTCTAAACCGGCCAATAAACTCGGTTGGAAAGGCCATTTCGCCATTTTTTTGCCCTAACCGGTGAAAACCGGCCGGTTTAGGACAGAACCGGTCGGTTTGTATCAAACGGGCCGGTTCTGTCCTAAACCGGCTGGTTTTAGGCACACCCACCATAAAGTTAAAAAAGCATATTTTTCATTGTGTTTCAGGGGTTTTGGGGGGAAAGTAAGGGTGTTTCAACCCTAACAATGTTGGCAATTAATGGTAATGTTAAATTCTTAAAGTAAAAGTGACATTTCCTTTAATTTTCATTTTCATCCTTTTACTTAAATTTTTAACATTACCATGAAATGACTCAGGATGTTTGAGAGTGGTTTCGACCTCATTGGATTTCATATGGAGAAACTAGAATTTTAGATTTCACTCAAAATTCAGCAGACTTAATGGTTTTCAAGATTTCATGGTTTGGGGGTAAACAATAAATGCAATCGAAGCTCCAAATGATGAGCAAAACTCCTGATCTAGATCCCATTGTGTTGGACGATATTGATCCAACATCAGAATGGGTGGAGGAGACTGAAGAACCTGTGTTTGAGGCTGATTTTGATATCGACATGGCTTTAGTGGGGGATGATGCAGAGTATGTGGTGGCATCAGAACTAGGATCAGTAGCGGCATCAAGGAAAGGCAAAGAACCAATGGAAGGCACTAGTCATGCAGGTCGACAAACTCGTGCTTCCATTAGGTCCACTTCTATTGTCATTGGTGGCATTGATACTGAGGTTGCAGATCAGGCTGAGGCATCCTCAGACTCTGAACCAGATGATGTCTATGTAGCTCCTAATGATGATCCTGTGTCTAGTAGTGGTGATGAACTTGATGATTGATCATGTGTACATTGTAGACTTGTAGTAGGCCAATGGCCTCATAGCTTGCAGCATTGTTTTTGGACTTTATAGGCCATTTAGAGCCTCATTTCTTATGTATTTTGCTATTTTGTCGATGATATGTATTGTACTCGGTGCCATTTTGATATATTTACCTTTACATGGTATATAAATGAGCAAACTTTGCATATTTTGTCTCTATTGGCTTGGAATCATGGTTTTACATCTTATAAATAGTTTTGTTTCATTAAAATTAATTATTTAATGCATTTTTTTAAAACCGGTTCCTTTAGACCAAACCAGTCCCAGTTAGACCGGTTCCGGTTGGTAAACCGGTTCATTAGGTGGACCGGTCTGGTCACCAGTTCCGGTTTTAAAAACATTGGTTTGACTATAGAAGAAGAAATATTTTTCTGGATTAGAGACATTAGAAAAATTGATACGTTCGAGAATTATTTGAAGAGGTGTTTTGGCATTAATTAGTATCTAAATTTCATTGTTATCCTGAATATTAAATCATTGAAATTTAAGTGCTTAGGCTTTCATTATTTGCATGCTTTGTGATTATTAATCTTTGGTTTAATGCTTGATATCTATTAAGATCACTCTTTGTCTAAAAAGGAAATTAACTCTAAGCTTGGATTTATTTAATTGAATTGTTGGATATTTCTTGAATTAGTTTTGAAAAATTTTCAAGTAATTGTGGTCAGCGTTTTTATTGAATACTCTATCGTGGACTTGAAAATTATATATCTTTCGAGCATCTACACAGTTGGGATTTTTCATTAAATTTTCGCTTAAAGTACTTAGCGTGTAACTCGGAATAAATCATAATCTAAGTTATTTGAGTCTTTAACATCTCGCCTCACTCATCCCATTTGCTAATCGCATCTTGCATCTCTTTTCATCATAATAACATTTTCCTTAGCAACAATTGTCCATCTTGTAATTGGTCCTAAATTTCTTAGCAAGATAGTTGACTCCACAAGGCACTGGTATCAATTGTCTAAATTGAATAATTTAAGTCTTGCTAGATCTAAACAAGTATTTGGTCGCTCAACTGTGTCTCCCGCACTGGTTGGTTCCCAACTAGTCCTCCATTCTATTTCCGTAGGGTCTACCCCTCTTAGTCTGCTGTTGGGAGACAACTTAAACAGAGAGAATGGGGATCAGGGTGACAACGTCCGATCTGAGTCGTTGTCACGGTGCCTAGACATTTCGTGCAACAACACAACGCAATGCCTAATCTTCTGTGCATTTTCCGTGACTAGAAGGAAGACAGGTCTGTGACTTTCGCTGGTAATTTTCTGTGGTTTAGTGTTACGCTGGAAATGGGTTTTTGCTGTATCGTGGCTTAGGGGTTTCGATGGACTATTACAGTCACATTTTTGAGCTTATAATTTATCTTTTTTAGTTGAAGATTTGTATAGGTTCTGTAAAGTTTATTTGCAGGCATTTCCATGAGCCTTCGACTCTTCTAAAATCCAAATCTGAGGCACATTACCGTCAACTGTCACACCATCATTTGATCCGAAGAAGACGAGGAATAATTAAAGGTGTTTTAAATTAATACATGCCTTCTTGCCTGTAATTTGCGGCCTTACTGTCTGAGCATCTGAGGTAGCATTTTTCTTTGTACCGGGTGGAGTCCTGAAATGATTGTCTGTCATGATTTCATGCATTACGTTGACCAGTTGACACATTAAACATTGGTTGAGTGACGTTGTAAAGAAGTCCAGCATTACAGATCATCAAAACCTGTCATGTGCCAAAACCCACAACAACCACAACTATTTCACTCGTCAATTCTCGGCAGAGATCTCTGGAACCCACTGTGTGACCTTTTTTTGTTGCATCAAGTCACCTGTGGATTCATTATTGGCCATCAGATTATTTCTCTGCCAACATAAAGTTTGTTTCCTTCCATCGAATCCCGCAAGGCATTGTATAGGTATAGGCCAATGGCAAATAGAAATAGAAAATATAAAACAACTATAGGTATACAAGCCTCAAGGCATCAATCAGCATCAGAATCAACATCACTGTCCCCATCATCATGGTCCCCACTGCTCTCCTCTGCATCCTCCTCCTCCCCTGTATCCATAGTCGCCTCTGCATTTGCTGGTATGGAGGTTGACCCCTCTAAGTCATCAAAACTAATAGGGTCTAGCACTGGATCACCGAGATCCATGTTGGCCAATGCCAACTCAACAGTGGTGTCCAGACCCATATCATCAGGAAAGACATCCCACATCTTTGTCTTTCCCCTCAACCACTCTTCCCTCTGCCTGTAAATAAGACGAAGGTTGGTGTGCACATACACCATTGTCTCTGCCCTGGACTGCTCAAGCCTGCTCTTCTTCACAGTATGCAAATTCCCATATGTGCTCCAATTCCTCTCGCAACAAGAGGATGAAGTCACCTGAGAGAGGAGCCTCATGGCTAACTGCTGAAGAGGAGGGCTTGTTTCCCCATGATTTGCCCACCAAGAGTAGGGCTTCTTAAGCCCCCTGTCTCTAATCACATCATAAACTCCAAATCGACCAGTGCCAGTGGAAAACTCTGCAAAGGCATCCTCCACCTCAGCAAGCAATGCACTATCCTGATAAATCCGCTTCAATGCCTCTTTCCTCCCCTGTGAGATTTCACCATCCATGTGAGGAGGGAATCTGCGGGAAGGTCCACCATTCAGCCACTCATGGCTGTAGTATTTGGGGTTCAATGAGTGAGCCAAACAATGTAAAGGTGTACAATTCTTGTCCCATCTGCAGACAAGAATATCATGTATGGTATCGCAGAAGGCCTCTGGTGATGTCTCATACTGGGGGCACTCACTCTGTAGAATAATGCTCCTCACAGACTCAATCATGGAATCCCATCCCTCATAAACCTCTCCTAGGATGGGTTTGTCTGTATCTGCAACTCGAAGCAAAGAGATGATAGGGTCCATGATCCGAATAATTAGATCTACCCTCTCCCACCAAGCATCATCTAGTACCGTGTCCTTCACTCTTTTAGAGGCTGCCTGATCTGTCTTTCTCCAAAAAGACCAAAACTCAGAAATAACCATGGACCCAAGAGCAGTCTTGACCTCCCTCAACCTCTTCAACATCATGAATGAAGATGCAAACCGTGTATCAGCAATCTTCAACAATGATAGATTGCTGTACTCCTTGTAGATAGTGAGGGCATTTGTATGATTTTGCACAAAGTTACGGATATGTCTTGCATCCTCAATAATGCTTCCAATCCAAAGCACATCAGAAGCAATGGATTTCAGTGCTAAGTTCAATGAATGGACAATGCAAGGTGTCCAAAACACTTGTGGATATTTAGCTTCCACAATCATGCCAGCCGCCTTGCAAACAGGTGCATTATCTGTAATGATTTGCACACAAGAATCAACACCTACCTCTTCAACAACTCTAATAAATAACTCACCCATAAATTGTGCATCCTTGTATTCGCCAAGTGTATCCACTGCTTTCAGGAAAACTGGACCATTCAAGGAAGACACCATGAAGTTGATGATTGAGTGTCGTGCTGGATCTGTCCATCCATCAGAAACAATGCTAACCCCAGATGTTGGCCATGATGCCATAATAGGCTCGAGCATTTTTTGCACCTCTTTTTTTGCCTTCGTCAACAATGTGGTTCTCAGCTTCTCTAACCCAGGAGGCACATACCCTGCTGGAGCCCCTTGAGTTAGAGCTCGGCACATCTCAACAAATAAAGGTGAACGTGCAACATTAAATGATATGAAGTTTTGATAGAAGAAGAAGGCAATGGTGAGATCAAGCTCTTCCCGTCTCTCTTTTTGGAAAATCCTGTCCATTGGACCAAGTGATCTTCTTTTTAATGCTTGTCCCCCAGTAGAAGTAGAACTCTCAAATGGAAATTTGGTGGTGGCTTTCCTCAAAAATGGAAGGGGGTCTTCATTCTTGCCCTTGGGTGCTTTTGATTTTGAAGCCAGTGCCACATGTTCCATACCAACATTGGCCTCCTTTTCCAATTCTTTTCTCTTTTGTGAAGTAATAACTTTACAAGATCCAATCCCACAACCAGGTATAGCCAACAAATGTGATTTCACACGGTGATATGTGCTTTTGAAAGAAATGTTACAAAAGTTGCATTTCCATTGCACATTGCCTCCTCCCTTTCCCTTGCTGTTTGGCCCATCCTCTCTTGTGACATATTTCCACAATGGATATTTTTCATTGTCTTTATGTCCTCTTCCCTCAACATTACTTGCAGCAGACTCTGATGATATTGGGGGAGGAAGAGCATCTCTACCCATGACATTCTTGCCCTTCCTTGCTGCCCCTGCCTTTGATTGAGCCATGTTACCTCAACCTGTAAAAAAAATGAACAAACTGCTGTAAAAATTTAAATGAACAAACTGCTGTATTACAAAACTATTTACCTAAATTTATATACATATATATAACTTGTTATATTTGAGTGGACTCAGGACTGGGATTTGACTGAGTTATGGGCATGCTTAGCTTAGTTCATTGATGACAGCCTACAACCACAGGTTATTTACTTATCTATATATGGACTAATACGTTCTTTGAATCTTTTCCTAATGTGCAGACATAATACTCATCACTACCTACAATTTTTTGAAGCTGTAAGACATGCCATTAATGTAAACAACTTCAATATGTTCAGTTCATGGTTTTTCAAACAGTGCGGCAACACCTTATGACTATACTTCTTCATGATTAGGAGTTGTGCAAGGCTTGACCTTGGAATCACTATTGTATTGAAATTTAAACTGTTTAAATTTGTTCATTCACTAAGATAGAATGCCTTGTTCCATAGATATGGTGGTCTGCTTTCATTACACAGAGATGATATTCTTATTGTAGCTCGTATTATATAAAGATGACGATCTTTCTGAAGCTCGTTTCCACAAAAGTGTAATCTTATAGAAGGCTCAGATCACAGAATATGGGCATTGTTAAACCTTTGTACAAAAGTTTTCAGCCTTCCGTATCCACAGCAGATCCGGATTCATTTATATTTGTTTGGACACTATTGCTACACAGTATTAACTCCAATACAGTGAAAGGTGAAAGTGATAAATAAATGATCAATGCAATTATGTTATATCGCAGAGTTGTTGAGTTAAAAAGAGTTGTGGTCCATGGGTCGACAACCTACAGCTCTTCGGTCGTTTCATGTATATTCGGACGCCATCACCGGTGATCTCAAGACTAGAGGAAAAATCCTACCGAGGAAAAAACCTACGGTTGTGTCATTCACAAGAAAACAGTAAACAAATAATCTGAACATATGCACAGAAAGGTTACCCATTAGAATTTTCTACTTCGAATTCCAAAATGCAGCAACTTGGAAACTTATATCTCCAAAGTTATAATTTATGGTCATGACTGTTTACAACCACACGGGTTTACAACATAGCATTGCCACTGCTCGGGTTTTCTACCGGTGATTTTAACGATGCCTGTGCGGCTGTGCCTACTTACCTGCAGTTTAACGATGCGGCGATGCCTGACGTTGGGTGGACTGTGGTCGTTCGGCGGTCCGCTCCTCGCAGCAACAAAGAATGAGTGAATGAGCTGAGAGGGACGCCCCTTTTTAACGTTGCAGAACCCTCAAAACGAATCGCAAACCCTCAAAACGAATCGCAAAACCAGGACTCGCTATTCGGAATCGAGACACGATTTGTAAATTGGGGCACGTTACTGGACACGACGTGCCACAATAGGACACGACGTGCCCTCCAATCCTGACACGAATCGGCATAGAATCGTGTCCGATTCGACCGATTCGCGATTCGTCGCTGGTTTTGAACGAATCCGGTTTCCTAGCCCACGAACAAACAAACAGGAGGCTCGCTGGCTTAAAGAAATTACAAAAAGAATCTTGCCTTAAAACATAGGGCTCCATTTGTTGGGCTCTTGTAAACTTTGACAAGAAGGAATAGTTTTATCACCATATGGGTTCTCAGATCTGTATGCTAAAGAAAACTAATTGTCACAAAGCTTTTTTTTTCTTCTTTTTCTATCAATTACATTTTCTTCGGCCTGGTGTTAGGACATAATTCTGAAGCAACTCGATTAATATTTATGACATCTCCTTAATGCCAATCTGAAGGCTGTTTAGGTGGTTTATTGGAGGCTCTTAATCCCTAGATCTTTCGTGGCATATTGAAGTGCTGGAAGGTGATCTAAGTTGCAGAGAAGTTACTGCCATTGAAGCTGGTTGTTTATCTATGACCCAAATGTCTGAACATGGTTGGAAGTATATTATTTATAATTCTAAGGAGCACCAAGGAATGCTGGATATACTATTGCATAAGTTTCATATTGAAGATGCCCTGAAATATGGGGAGACTTGATTATATTGATGGTGTTGCACTTGTAAGGTTGTCTGCTATCACTATTCTGGTTGGATATGATTAGCCTTCAATTTATTGAAAACCCTTGGTCTGAAGCAACACTACATCTGCATTTGCAATCAAGCAGGTATGTAAGTATTAGACTGCTAAAATAAGGATTCAAGAACCCATCTTCGATAACTTGGTGCAGCACCTCTGCGTTGACATTTTACTCTTGCAATGAGATCCGAAACATAGAAGTCATGCCAACTAACCTTACGTAGAGAAGTCGTGAGTAGCAAATTGTTGGACTGAGTATTGAACAGATCTTCACATATCGTGTATTGGACAGAATATTGTTTCACATATATTACAACTGTCATAGAGTCTGTTGTGGGCTGTCAGTTTGTTTTGAATGCGCATGTGAATGATTGTTGCTGCCATGATTGAATATGGGTCTTGTGAAAATATTTGATTGTTGAACCAGCTGAGGGAGTGTGTTACTGAAAAAATGTTATTTGCCTAAAGAAGCCTAGGGTTTGGAAACTGATGCATTCAAAAAGTTGTTGACTATACCTTCAGAGTTTGGGCAGTTGTCAAAGAGGAAGAGACAGTGTGGCAGAGTGGCAACTATACAGTACTCTAAACTTATCTACAGGTGCAACAGTTGTAGAGAGCTAATGCTACATATAAGGAACACCTAAAATCTGCATAATTCAGTTACATTGTTGTATCATTTAGCAAGCGGTTTGATTGCAGTAAGGGTTTTCTTCTAGAAGGGTTAAGAGCAGAATCATTTCTAGGACAAGAGGATCATATCAGCTTGCAGGCATTTGTTGACACTGATACTTCATCAGCAAAGACACTAAGACCTGTGGAACAATATGATCTGAGGACTACTGCAGAGGTATTTAATTATTTCGTCATTTGAAGGATTGACGATATCATTTGAAGTCTGGAGCATCAAAAGTATTTTGAAGTTAGGGTTTGATGCACAAAAGTAGATTTGATTGTTGAAGCAAAGTTTGTATTTGTAGAGAGTTCCATATTTTGTATTTTATTTGAGCACAAGTGGATCCAGTTTGAAAATTTTGAAACATGGTCCACCGTGGTGAGCTTAAGGTTGGAGCCTTCAGAGCAAGTGGAAAATTGCTGTGGAGGGTGGTGCAAGGTAGGAGAGTGGAGTCTCTTTCAGGTCGGAGCCTGGGAACACTTCAAGGTGGCAGGTTGGTGCTAGGGTAGGTTGGAGCCTGTGCAGGCTGTTGTAGCATCCTTCCAATAACAGCTGGTGAATCAGGGAGTTGTAACTCCTTTCAGGTTGGAGCTTGTAAACTCGAGCATTGGAGTGTCCATCCAGTCGAAGCTGGTGGAAAGGGTGTTGGAGCATCCTTCAGGTCAGAGCCTGTAAACCTGGGTGTTGGAGCGTCCATCTGTTGAAATTTTGATGTTCTATGCTGTAACAATCACTTATTACAACACTTCTTTATGCTGCAATATTGGATAAGCAATTGAAATAGAACATAAATCAAATGCACAATAGAAGACAACCAAGAATACAATGAGACACAGAGAATTTAGGTCCAATGAACAGGGCAAAATCCACAAGAGGAAAACCCAACCAGATTTATCTTCTATTAAAAATTAATTGTTCAACAGAGATACCAAGTACAATGAAAGATCAAGAGAATGAGTAAGTTCACTCAAATCTGAACAACATGTAGCATGAAGATCATTGGTAGCAAAAACAAATGCACACACTGAATCAAAACTAAAACACTAAAGCACTAAATCAACCTTGGCTCACAAAGTTCTGCTCTTACTCTCCAAGTCTCCCTCTCACAATCTTCTTCAACTCTCTCCAACTCTCTCTCAAGTTCGAATTCTTCTTTCACAATGCACAAGTAGTGAGGGGAGAAAGAATGAGACACATATATATAGTGTTGAAATTCTGATGTTCTATGTTGTTACAATCACGCAAACCCAAAACTTCTTTACATTGCAAAATAAGTTTAGTAATTGTAGATAGAACATAAACCATATAAACCATATGCACAATGGAAGACAACCAAGAATTCTATGAGAAACAAAGAAGTTAGGTCAATGACCAGGGCAAAACCCACAAGGGGAAAACCAAACCAGATTCTTCTTCTATTAGAAATCAATTGCTCAGCAAAGATACAAAGTACAATGAGAGAATAAAGAAGTTAACCCAAATCTGAAGAAGATCTCTAATAGAAGTAGCTGATGCAAACACTGAATCACTTCGGCTCTCCAAGATCAGCTCTTGCTCTTCAAGACTCTCTCTCTCTCTCTCACACAGTCTTCCTCTAGACTCTCCAACTCTCTCTTTGTCAAGTTTGAAGTTTCCTTTCACAAGCACAAATAAGTGTATCAAGTGAGGATGAGAGGCACAAATATATAGGAAGAGCAAGGAGGTCGAATTCATAAAGGAGTAACTCCTATGCCTTGAGGAGGAGTTACATATGCCATAAAGGAGAGGAGTGTAACTTATGCATTTAGGAGAGAAGTGTAACTTATGCATTAAAGAGGTGTAAGAGGAATCTTTTTATGACGTACCATTAAAGTGTGTAAGAGAGTGTAAGAGGTGTGTAAGAGAATTATGATTGAAGAGAGAGAGAGGAATGAATCCATTAAGAGAGAGAGAGTAACATATTCATTAATTGAGGGGAGTTACATATGACATGATTGAGAGACTTGAATTTCTTTTTAATAATAATATTATATATTATAAAGAGGATAATAGTAATAATTATAATAATATTGATAATTAAGTTAAAAATTAAACAATTGAGATTGGTTCAAAACAAGTTAAGTGATCTTCCACAATATATATATATATATATATATATATATATATATATATATATATATATATATATATATATACGAATTGATGGAAGTTGATTTACTATTTTTGGAAAGTCATTGTTGCAAAGATAAACAAGACTTTCTATTTTTAGAAAGTCACTTCAGAAAGGTCAGAAATGAAATTTTATTCAAGGAAATTCGTTCCATTGCTGCCAATTTTCAACACCCCCTCTCAGCTAGGGAGGAGTTTCTTTTTAATACAAGGATCTCTGCTATTTTTTCTTTGGAACAATGATGTTACAATCTAATGAAGAAGAATCATCATAGGGGAGATACATCCATCACCCTATACACACTTGAGAGGATCCACTTGTCAACATATGCCAAGGATCTCACACATCCAAGGCTCATCACTGCTTGGGGAGATCCCTTCGTCAACACATGACAAGGATCTCGCACATCCAAGGCTCATCACAACTTGGGGGGATCCACTTGTCAACACATGAAAAGGATCTCGCACATCCAAGGCTTATCATCCATGACCACCTTCTCTAGGAAGGGTCAAATCTGTCAGTCCAAGTTGCTCTCTGAAAACCAAGAACTTTCCTTTTGGCAAAAGCCTGGTAAGAATGTCGACGATCTGGTCATTAGTCACTATATGATGAAGTCTTACTGCTCCTCTTTGCACCATATCTCAGATATAGTGATATTTGATCTCAATGTGTTTGGACTTGTCATGGAACACGAGATTTTTAGCAAGTCGAATCCCACTCTTATTGTCACAGTAAATTACTGTAGTATCCAATACTTGCTCAAACAACTCTCCAAAGAGCTTCCTTAGCCATACTACCTCACAGCTAGCCATGCTAGCAACAATGTATTATGTTTCAATCATGCTAATGGCAACAAACTTTTGCTTTCTACTCATCCAAGATATCATGGCAGATCCTAAGTTGAAGCAACACCTTGATGTGCTCTTTCTGTCAGTAGAGTTACCAACCCAATCAACATCAGAGTATCCATGTAGCCTTACATCTTCGGCAATATATCTCAATCCAAGATTGATGGTCCCATGCAGGTACCTCAACACATGCTTTGCAGCAACCTAGTGTGCATGAGCAAGCTTAATCATGTATTGACTAAGAGTATTGACTGCAAAGCATATATCTGGTCTAGTGTTCACTAAGAACATCAATGCCCCAATTAGTTGACAGTACTCAGAAGGATTAGCCAATTCAGGCACTGCACCTTTACCACAGAACTTCTTGAAATTCATTTCCATTGGAGTATTCATGGACTTACACTTAGTCATGCCAAACCTTTCTAATAGTTTAACAACATATTTTCCTTGAGAAAGGAAAATCTCACCAGATTTCTACCATACCTCTAGGCCCTAGAAGTAGTGCATCAAACCAAGATCTTTCATTTCAAATTCAAAAGCTAACTCCCTCTTACACTGGAGAATAAGAGGTTCACTACCAGTCAGAAATAAATCATCAACATACAATACCAAAATCAAAAGCATACCTTGGATTGTCTTAAAGTAAAGATTTGGATATGCATTGCTTCTGGTGAAACCAAGCTTCATCAAGAAGCTATCTATGCGAGCATACCAAACTCTTGGAGCTTGCTTCAAACCATAGAGGGCTTTCTTCAGCCTACACACATGAGTTTTTAGATCATGTACTTCAAAGCCTTGTGGTTGCTCCACAAATACTTCTTTAAGGAAGCCATGCAGAAAAGCAGTCTTCACATCCATTTGGTGAAGAGACCATCCTTGGCTAGTAGCAAGAGCTATAGTAGATCGGATGGTGGTGTAATGAGCAATAGGTGCAAAAAATTCGTCATAGTCTATTACAGACTATTCAGCTAAATGCAAATCCACTAGTACCAACTGTGAAAATTTCTAAACTGAAATTCTATCACTGCAACAACTGATTTATTTCACCTACTTATTATTCTCAACAGGTTATTTACGAAATTCTTTCAACAAATATTAAAATAAATTCTACTGCAGTTATCACAAAATTACCCAGAGAAAAAATACATGCACAAGAATCAATCACATCGACACAGTTATTTTTGGACAATTGTCCCCGAAAAAACCCAATGTGGGAAAACCGGTGCAACAGATGAGGGCTTTATTAATATTCAACAACAATTGCTTTTACAAGGAATGATTTTATAGAGAAACTAAAAGAAAACACTTGATACTTTCCCTCTGAGACCATCTGACACTTTGGAGACCCTACTCCCACTTCTGCGTCACCCCTGCATCACTCTCATTAACCCAGCGTGGCTCTGCGTCAACTTGCATAGGCTCTGCATCTCTCCTCTGGATTGCGTCTCTCTTTCTACACTACCTTCCACTACCCCTGCGCCACCTCCTCCTCGATCACTCCCTATTGCTGAAGCCCTCCTCTTCCTCCACCCTGCAACTCCCTGTAAAATCAATCTCTTCTTCTTTGAGAATCGAATTTCCTTGAGATACTGAATATTTGCCAGTGTGTCTCCAAATGACCCTCAAGTCTTCTCTTATATTTTTCCTGTTGATGAATCAACAACCAAGATTAAGTCTCTAATCAATGGCTAAGATTAAAACAGACTTGATCCTCGTCTCTTAGAAGCTTTTCATCCTTATCTTTATTAATACCCATTAATATTTTTATTTTCCTAAGTTTAGACTTAGGAACCCATTAAAAATATTAATTATTTTAATAACTCCTCATTCAGATGGAATTTCTCAAAACAATTTCCGGGTCTTGGAGATCTCATGTGCCTTAGCCTCTCCAAATTTCAAGGCTAGAGCACATTCGAAGCTACCAAAAATCAACACTCCCTCTTAGCGAGGAATGTCCTCTAGCAATGTTTCACTATAGAAACATCACACTGATCTTCCGCATTGGTACCTGTGTTGATTCTTGGCTTGCTGCCTCACATCCCCGGCATGGCTGTTTCCTGTACTGCTGCCCATGACACTGCCATTGTCACTATTGCTCCTGTACTGTAGCTCCCTCTCAACCTACTGCATCATGCTGCCCATAGCATTGCCACTGCTATCTGCTGCACTGCAACTTCTGATACTTATCCATTATTGAAATGGATTCTTTACCATCCTCATCTACTCCCTGAAATGAACAAACTTTGTTCTTCCTAGAGCGTTAGTGAGGATGTCTGCCACCTGTTCTCTTGTAGGAGTGTACCTCAACTGTACTGCCCCTCGTTGGACATAGTCTCTGACAAAGTGACCCCTGTATCAATGTGCTTTGACCGATCATGAGATACTGGATTCTCAGAAAGCTTGATGCAACTCTGATTATCACACATGATCCTAGTCGCTTCCATCCTTCTCTTGAATAGATTCACAAGCAATTTCCTAATCCATATGGCTTCGTATGACGCTGTGCTAGCTGCCATATTATTCTACTTCAGCTGAGCTTAGAGCCATAGATTTTTGTTCCGTATTGCACCAAGAGGTCATTCCTGATCCAATGTTGAAACAATACCCAGTTGTGCTTTTCCGATCTACTGGACTTCTAGCCCAATCTGCGTTAGTGAACCCACTCAGCCTGATTTCATTGCCTCTAGTGTACAATTGTCCATGCTCGATTGTTCCTTGTCTATACCTAAGAACATGTTTGGCTACTACCCAGTGCACCCTCTTAGGTTCTACCATGAACTGACTAAGGGTGTTGACAACGCAACAAATGTCTGGCCTAGTATTGACTAGATACATCAAGGACCCTATGAGCTGCCTGTACAAGGTGGGATCAACACCTTTATCTTCTAATGCATCAATCTTCTTCCAGTTGGTGATCATTGGAGTAGCCATAGGTCTACAGTCCTGCATCCTGAATCTCTTCAAGATTTCTGTAGCATATCTCCCTTGTCCCAGGAAGATCTCACCCTTCTGCTGCCAAACTTCCAACCCCAGAAAATAATGCATCTATCCCAAATCCTTCATGTCGAATTCTGTGGGTAGGTGCTTCTTGCAATCCTTGATGAGCCTGGATGATCTTGTCAGGAAGAGATCATCCACATATCACACTAGGATTAGAGGTTCATTCTCTACAACCAGATAGTAGAGATTAGGGTCTGCATCACTCTTGACGAACCCCATCTTCTGCAAGTAGCCATCAATTCGACCTTACCATGCCCTAGGTGCCTGTTTCAGCCCATACAAGGCTTTCTTTAATATGCATACATGAGATTTCTTCTCACGTGTCTCAAAACCTTCTGGTTGTTCGATGTATACTTCCTCTTCTATTACCCGTTCAAGAATGTCGTCTTGACATCCATCTGATGGATCTCCCACCCCATCTGTGCTGCAAGAGATATCACGGTCCTAATAGAAGTATACCTGGCTATTGGGGCGAAGGTTTCTTCGTAGTCTATCCCTTCCTTCTGAGCATACCCCTTAGCCATGAACCTGGCTTTGTATTTCTCCACACTGCCATCTGCAACATATTTGACCTTGTAGATCCATCTCGAACCTACCACTAATCTGTCCTGAGGCCTAGGTACCACTTCCCAGACATCATTGACCATTATAGAACTGTATTCCTCTACCATAGCATCTACCCATATTTGATGCTGAACGACCTCCTGAAAAATAAAAGGTTCCCCAACTTGAGCTACTAAGGCATGGTAATTGTCTGGCTGTCTTCGCTCCCTTTTACTATACCTAGGTGCACCAATGAAGTCTTTTGCATCCCGTAGAATTTGTCAGAGTTCCCGGCTCGTTCTTCCAATGGTAGTAGGTACATCTATTAGCTCCTCTTCTTCCTGAGATTCCTCCTGTTCTGAAGCCTTGTCTTCATGAGGATTTCTGGTAGCAGTTTCCACTGGTTGAAGTGATCTGACTAATGGCTCGTCTTTCGACTGCTCTTCAGAAGGCATTTCTCGGGATTTTCTGGAAGCTCTATCCTCCATGAACTTTACATTCCGCCGAACTACTACCTTCCTACTCCCTTGAAGATAGACTTTATATGCCTTAGCATTCTTGCTATATCCCACAAGATATCCTTTCTCAACAGTTTGATCTAATTTCTTTCTCTTCTCTTCGAGTATACAACAATATGCTAAACTCCCAAATATCCTAAAATGACTGACTTCAAGTGTCTTCCCAGTGAAGACCTTCTCCGGAGTGATTTTGCCCAATGCCCTGTGAGGAGTCCTGTTTTGGACATAAACTGTCGTGCTGCATGCTTCTGCCCACAGGAATTTAGGCATATCCTGATCATATAGCATTGCCCTAGCTGCTTCCACAATAGTCCCGTTTTTCCTTTCTGCTACTCCATTCTGCTTTAGATTGTAGGGAGTTGTCCACTCTCTTTTGATGCCTTTCTTAGTGCAAAAATCGGTGAAGTCCTTGTCAACATACTCTCCACCATTGTCCGAGTGTAACACTTTTATCTTCTTCACTGTCAGATTATCCACTAGAGCCTTGAACTCTTTGAATCGACCGAAAAGTTAAAACCTTGTTGTCGCAAAGATTGTCACGACAAAGCTCAGACCGGGGGCTGTCACTCTGATCCCCGATCTCTCCGTTTAACCCTGTCTCCCGCGGCTAAGGGGGGTAGACCCTATGAGGTGATGAAGATCAACTGTCGACCAGTTGGTTTGGGAGACACGAAAAAACAAGCACTAAATTGATTTTATTAAGTTAATAGACCAGTGCCTCGCGAATTTAATGTTTAAACGATTAATTATCAGAGACTGCAGAAATAGAAATCATGTAGAGCAACCATTCAAACAAAAATTAATTTTTATCAAATGCGAGAAAATGCTTAAATGATACTCCAGCAATTGAAATTTCGAAAGATAGAGGGCTTTGAACAATCACGTAAAATATTAACCAGGGATCACATTCATGCAGTTAATCCTCAGATGAACATTGAATCATATTAAACACCAATTCCCAGGTCAAAATTTTAGCCTCAGCATAAAAAAATGAAAACTAAGAAATTTCCGAGCCAAGACTGAAATTTGCAATATATTTCCAAAATATTTTTATAATTTTCAGAAAAAAATTTAAAACAAAAATTCAAACTAAATGCAACTTAAAAATCTAAATCTATACTTTAAAAGAAAAGAAACTCCCTTTTTTTATAATTTTTATAAATTTTTATTTGATTTAATTTTTTTTTTTTTTTAAACTTAAAACTTAAAACCTAAAAATAAAATCCTATCTAATCTATTCTAACACTAAACTAAGAAAAAATTAAATCTAAAGTTTAATAAAAAGGGATTTTTTATGTCCTTTTTATATTTTATACCTTTTTTATGATTTTTTTATTTTTATAATTTTAAAACAAAACCTAAAAAAATTAAAATCTAAACTATAGTTAAAACTTAAAACTATAAAAATCTAAATCTAAATTGATAAAAGCTTGAATCTATTTAAAAGGCTAACTTAAAGATTTGATAAAAATCTAACTTAAAGATTTGATAAAAATTTTATTATTTTTATTTTTTTATTTTTATATATCAAAACTTACAATGAAATAAACCTAAAACGAAACTTAAGTAAAGATTTGAAATAATACTTACGCTGCATCAATGGATTTTACCTATGCGTACACCCAGCCCGTAAAAAAAAAATGGTCTTACTGTCCTTGCAGGTGACGGTGGAGAAGGGAACGTTTGCAAGCGGATGGTGGCTCGACAGGCAGAGGACCGCAATGCTGGCTTGGCAAGGGTGCAGGGAGCTGAGGTTGTATGAGGACGCGAAGGAGGCTGCAAGCTGAGCAACAAACGATGAACGTAGGAGAAATGAAAGCATAAAAAACCCCACGCGTATGATGAAACTCGACACAGAAACCTGGCCCGCATATGCAAACGCCTTGCTTACTGTTTTACTGCGCAGGTGGTGGAGAAAACTTGACGGCAACAAATCTGTTTTGTAGATGAGCAATCGAGCAGCATTTGAACACGTGTGATATATTGCTGCAGCTTTGATGTGCAGGTGCGTGGAGATTGTGCGATGAAGAGGCAGCACACAGATTTAGGGAGCTGCGTAAACGGTTTTGGTTTGAGGGACGCAGATGGGTGTGGCAGCGGGAGGATGGGCATCAAAAATCCATGTTTACTTTGCCTGGCGTATGATGTTGAATGAGGGCTGGACGTATGGAGAAAGAGAGCATAAATTTGCAGATGAATGTTGATGGAGGGAGCTGTATGAGATATAATGCGAAGTGGATAGATTACTGAGTGGGCAGCAACGTAGAGATGGATTGATGGTTGGAGATGAAAACGCAGCAGATTCCTTTTAGATAAAATTTGAAAGCCCTGAACAGCAGACAGCACTGATAAACCCTCGAATGTTTCAAAAAACCCTGCAATCTGAAATAAAAATCACCCAAAAATGATATGTGCATAAAACAAAACTGAAAACCCTAAACCCAGCAAAAAAATTTACAGTATTTACAAACTGAAAGCTCTTAAGCAGCCAAATTTATCAATAATCACAATAATATTATCAGAATTTAATTTTAATGTAAAACGCTTCAAAAAACCCTGCATGCATTCATAAAAAATATTTCAAATGATAAGCCCGGGATCAAGAACTGGCTGGGCTCTTTCAGAAAACACAACCCGGGAGTTGGCTGGTTCAGCCGAGAACTTCCCCTAAGGCCCGGTAATCTAAAAAAAAAAAGATTTCCTGCACAGCTTAAAATCAACCATTAACATAGAAGGAGAAAACAATAGTGAAACCCAGATCAAATGGAGATACCTGCCACTATATTTCAGAATCTAAACTATTATTCAAACCCCAAAGATCAGACAAGATACCTGTGCCTAGATCAATCTTCTTTAAGCTATCATCAATGGCTGAAAATAAAATTATGCAGAAAAACTAAAACAATCTTATAGCATTTTCAGAAGAGTAACACCAACAAGATTTTTAACCCCAAAGTCTTCCTTTATTGCACAAAAAAATGACTACAAGAGAGCTTTCTTTAGCACCAGACTCTAAGATCCAATCCTAAATGACCCCTAGCACCCTATTTAAAGGAAAAATTCCCAACAGCTAGTTCGAGTGATCCACGTCAAAATGATCTCGACCGTCGATGAGGATCAAGATATCTCTTAATCTCATCCGTCAAATTTTTTAATGTATCAAAAAATTTATTTACTCAAAATATTATTATTTTATTATTTTTAGGTTTTTTACTTTATATTTTTTTTTATTTTATTATTTTATTATTTTTTAATTTTTTAAATTTATTTTAAATGGATCCTCGAACTTAGCTTTTTGGAAAAATCACCTAGGACTTAGGACTTATGAGGGGATTAAAACATTTCTTAACCCTCAAGACACTTTACATCATGACTTTTACAACTTTACATCCCAAAGGGGGAAAACCCCTTTGACATAGACCCTCATAAACCACCCAGTTCTGCGACACAACTATAATCTAGCAGATTAACACACTAGGATTCTCCTAAGATTCTAATGACAAAATCCATTCCGGCTTTGGGGTTAGGCTGAAAGAAAACTCTGCCGATCATGGATCAGTGAGACGAAAAACCTTCCAAAACGTAGATTATCACTTAGAAAATTAGGTCCACCTAGGCAATTTACATACATGACTCATATCTGCTAAGATTATTTACAATTTATACATGCAGACTGGGTTTACAACATAAATTGATCAAGTTGTCGATGACTGTAGAATGGCATGGACATGTCGATCAAGCGCTACCCTTTTTGCAAAGAAAAGGGGGTGTACTGCCGGTAGTGGTCAACAAACCTCATCCTTGGTTTTCAGAAAGTAGATCCAAGTCTTCCTGGAATGGTCATCGATGAGGGTGACGAAGTACTCGGCACCACTAAGAGCTTTTGTGGACATCGGTCTGCAGATATCTGAGTGTATCAATCCTAGCACACTCTTCGCCCTATTGTTACTTCTGGAAAACGTATCTTTAGCATACTTGCCCAGAGTGCACCTTCTGCATACATCATCCCGATCAGTATTTAGTTCTAGAACTCCTGATACTGTTTTCCTCAGAATTCTTAGAGCCCCATGGTGTAAGTGTCCCATCCTCCTGTGCCATAGCTCATTCAAGTCTTTGTCTCCATTACTGCCTATCAATGCCATTGGTGATTCTAGTTGTACCCTGTACAACCTGTTACTTTTGATTCCAATATAAGCCTTCTTTTTCTAACTTGAGTGTTTGACATATACTTTCTCCTTAATGAAGAAAATGTCCCCATGCTTTGAAGTTGAGATACAGAAAGTAAGTTCATCCACAATCTTAGCACATACAGCACATTGGTTTCTTGAAGTTGCTCGCCTGCTTCAATTTGAAAAACTATGGTACCTCTTCCTACTAGAGTACACTTTGCCTTATTCCCCATGGTGATTTGAAAATTCATTCTTTCTTCTTGATAATCTGAAAAACATTCACGGATTCCTGTCATATGCCAGGAAGCTCCACTGTCTATATACCAAACCTTTGAGGAGGCAAAGATTGCAAGGCAAGTTACTTCTTCTTCCAATCTGGAAGCTAACATTGAACATTCGTTCCTTGTGCATTCTTCTGAAAATTTGCGTCAGTCCCCTTTAGTGGATGCCTCTGCATCATGCTCTTGACCCATAATCGATTTTCCTTTCCTGTTGTCGGATCTTTGCTCTAATACCATGTGAAAATTTCTAAACTAAAATTCTATCACTGCAACAATTGATTTATTTCACCTACTTATTATTCTCAACAAGTTATTTACGAAATTCCTTCAACAAATATTAAAATAAATTCTATTGCAGTTATCACACAATTACCCAGAGAAAAAATACATGCACAAGAATCAATCACATCGACACAGTTATTTTTGGACAATTGTCCCTGGAAAAACCCAATGTGGGAAAACCGGTGCAGCAAATGAGGGCTTTATTAATCTTCAGCAACAATTTCTTTTACAAGGAATGATTTTATAGAGAAACTGAAAGAAAACACCTGAGACTTTCCCTCTGAGACCATCTGACACTTTGGAGACCCTGCTCCCACTTCTGCGCCACCCCTACATCACTCCGATTTGACCCAGCGTCGCTCTGCGTCTCTCTTTCTACATTGCCTTCCACTGCCCTTGCGTCACCTCCTCCTCAATCACTGCTTGCTGCTGAAGCCCTCCTCTTCCTCCACCCTGCAACTCCCTCTAAAATCGATCTCTTCTTCTTTGAGAATCGAGTTTCCTTGAGATACTGAGTATCTGCCGGTGTGTCTCCAAATGAGCCTCAAGTCTTCTCTTATACTTTTCCTGTTGATGAATCAACAACCAAGATTAAGTCCCTAATCAACGGCTAAGATTAAAACTGACTTGATCCTCGTCTCTTAGAAGCTTCTCATCCTTATCTTTATTAATACCCATTACTATTTTTATTTTCTTAAGTTTAGACTTAGGAACCCATTAAAAATATTAATTATTTTAATAACTCCTCATTCGGATGGAATTTCTCAAAACGATTTCTGGGTCTTGGAGATCTCATGTGCCTTAGCCTCTCCTCCAAATTTCAAGGCTAGAGCACATCCGATGCTACCAAAAATCAACACCAACCCCAACTCCTCCAGCTATCGGCACTTCCTCTACTCAGCCACAACACAAGTGCATAGCTCGTCTATCTCAGTGTGCAGCTACTACTAGTGCTACTACTTCTACAGTTGCAGTTGGAGGTCTTGATGAAGAGGAGGAGCCATGGGTTTCCCTGTCTGGCACTGATTCAGAGTCTGAGCCAAATGATCTTGCCTTCTCTAGCAATAGTGACTAGTGATGTTTTGTTGTAGAGGCCATTTAGAGCCTCCTTGGTTATGTGTTTTGTTCTAATCTCTATATATTACATGTATTGGACAATGCACTGGGTGCCATTTTGATATAATACATATATTC
Organism: Pinus tabuliformis; assembly: GCA_031772625.1. Classification (NCBI taxonomy): domain Eukaryota; kingdom Viridiplantae; phylum Streptophyta; class Pinopsida; order Pinales; family Pinaceae; genus Pinus; species Pinus tabuliformis. Next base: position 688,421,221 of record CM062814.1, on the reverse strand, counting down.
ATGGGCATACTTTGATCATATGTTGTCTTCTCACTATATTCTAATGCTTTGAGTTAGGAACATGAATGAAAAAAAATAAAAATATGTTTTTTAATAAAAAAATAAATATTTAATGTATTTTTTACAACGACCGAGTCATTGAAATCAATTAGGCTGAGTCGATATTGAGTCAGAGTTCCAGTTGGAGTCGAACCTCCGCCAGTTTCGAATTCGAGTTTTAAAACTATGACTAGAAGGCAAGGAGACACATTAGATCTTTATGCAAGATTGCAGGTGGGTCTCCATTTGGGGTTTGGTCTCCCAATACGAGGTCCAAGCCTTCCAGAGGGTCACATTGGCACTTGTAGGGTGAGCATACAGAGCCATGGGCCACCACCATAGCAAAGAGCAAGCACTTCATGGATCCCTAGCACCATTCAATGATTGGTCGTGTTCCACCTTTTGGATGAAGATGATGCACATGGATCAACATGCCCAGTTGACTCCAAACTTGTACCACTGATCCAAAATGGATTTTGGATAGACTCCTAAGTCTAAGTGTTCCTCACAGAGGAAAATGAAAGTCCAAGGAAGTTCCTGGAAATAGCCCCATGGCAGAGATATTTTCATTCTGAATCTATTGCAACTTGAATGGGCAAAAATGGACTTAGGATGCAGAAGTTATTATAGAAAGAAGATGCCCTTTGTTCTTTGGAAAAAGAGGCAAAATCCCCTAAAAATGGCAAAAAAAATCGCATCGAAGATGGTCCAAGAGGCGAACATAAGAGGAGGCGGAATAGACCCCGAATGGCCGATCCGATGTATCGGATCGAAGACAAGCCTGTATGCGATATCGGGACCCCGAACTTAGTGATTGCGATTATGCGATACGCCGATTTTCGATGATTGGATCGGCATCGGCAATGTACAGAACCCTTGGGCCGTTCCAAATGCGATATGTGATAGCGATCGCGACGTGCAATCTCAACTGTCGGATCGAGAAAGAAATGGACGGCTAGGATTAAATCGGCGACCTGCGATTGCCAGACCCGATGGATTTTATAAGCCCGATTGCATAAAATTTGAAATCCGGGATTTTCTGTGTATTAGCGCATTTCCGCTATGAAACCGCAATATAAAGGAAAAACGCCCGAAGCAATAAAACGGACCCAAAGGGGAATTATAGCCGCAATGCATAAAATTTGAGTTCCGATAAAGTGGGATTTTGGGCAGGCCTCAAGCGGTAAATGGTATTGGGTTGGCTCCGCCCGATCCCACACACTAGTCGACACATGGCTGGCGGAGGAGAGAGGAAAACCGCCTTTTCGAGCGGTAACCTCTGTACTCCTAAGCCGCCCGAAAATGGATATCGACCGTTGGATCAGAGATCCCGCAGATCAATGGCGGGGATTGTGAAAGCGGCCAAAGGCAGACCCAATATGCTTATAGGGTGGATGCGATAAATTTTGAAGTCCGATAGAAGGCATTTTGACGGGTTTTTCACGTATTTCCCGTGTATTTGGGATTTTACCCAAAACACTAATGCGATGCGATATAACGCCTAATGGCGGACCCGATAGGGATTTTAGGGGCGATTGAATGGAATTTCACGTCCGAAATACACGCCTGATAGTGTATTTTGCAGACATTCTCTGTGTAATGAGATTTTCTCAATTTTTGGGTTTTTGCCTAAGAGAAGGCCCCGAAACCTCTGTAACCGCTCCTAATCATCATGCCATGCTGCAAGCAGGCATTTTACAGGCAATGATGCATTTTGAAGCCACGGAGCCATAGAGCCAGATGGCCAGTCTAACTGACAGGGAGCAGAGAAGCCGTAGAGCCGCAGAGGGATAATGAATCGCAGAGAAACGACTGGGGTAGTCGAAAAGCCAGAAAAGCACCTCAAAGGAAGGAGTTGCAAAGGCAAAAGCAAGAGAGCAGAGAGAGCGAAAAGCTACTGCATAGAGCAACTGAGGGAGTCTTTGGGGTCACTTGGAGGTCAAGTGAAAAGCCAAAGAGCTGAAAGTTGCAGAAAGCCAAAGCTAGAGCCAAAGAAGCTAGAGCTGAAGAGCCAGAGCCAGAGCGAGAGCCAAGAGCCAGAGCTACGAGCCAGAGCGAGAGCCTAGAGCCAGAAAGCCGACAGCTTCAGAGCCAAGGGATAAGATGGTGTTCTGAACCATTGTGCTCTATGTAAACCAGTGGAGTTGAGCGTGGAGCTTGCAAAAGAACTTGGACCATAATTCCAGAGAGCCTAGTTGAGTTGACTAGAGCTCAAGGAGACGTAGCCCAAGAGTTTTGGGTGAACTCCATATTAAACTTGTTGTCTTATGTCTGATGTTCATTTGTTGCATTGTTCCACTGTTATATGTTTTATATCAGTTTAAGCAAATCAATTAACAACACATACAGTTTTAAAACAAACATAAGCATACACCTTATTTTCAAGCACATATTTAATTTCGCATTGGTTAATCATAAAGACTTGGGAATATTTAAGCTTTGGAAGTGGGAGAGGTTCTTGTAAGTTAAACAAGAAGCCTAAGTGCCCCATTTTCAGATCAGGTGGTATCGAAGCTTGAGATTGATTAACCACACTTTCAAAGAAGGTTACATCAGAATGCTTGATTGACAGAGCAAAGATTGCTTGTTTGAAAGGTGTTTAAATAGTCAGAGGTTGATTGTATGCTTGTTTGCACACTAACTATTGTTTGAGTTTGCAGAGGTGAAGGGAAAGCTAGTGATAGCTCAGTCCAGGAAAGACAAGAAGGAAGAAGGGCTGAAGGCATTCTTCTTACCCCAAAGGACCTCAAGGCAATCCTTGAAGCACAAGAGGTTTGTTGCAAAAGGTTGCTTGAATAAGCTCTTTATTAATTTTGTTTGAAGTTCTTTTGTTCATTAGCATAACGACTACTTCTACAAGTGAGTCCTCAAATTCTTCTTTCTTCATCACAAGACTCTTTGATGAAGACATGAAGCAACACTTGTCCACCATGATGGATATAGTGAGAGAAATGTATGAGGATGGAAGGAAGAGCAACATACTTAGAGAGCAGTTGAATTCCATGAAGGAAGAGAAGCAATTGCTTTTTGACAAATTGTAGGAAATGAAGAGGAAAGTTCATATTGCAAATATGAACCTGAAAATGATGCATGAGTTGGAGTCACAACTCTTTGTTGCCCAAGAAACCTTAGTCAAGTATTAGCTTAAAGAAGAGGTAAACCATTCCAGTTTGTCTTCAAATTCTTCTAAGAATGTTTATATTGATTCTTTTGAAAAGCATACCAGAGGCATAGGTTCCAAGCAAATGTCCAAGATGGGCTATGAAGAAAAAGGCTTGGGTAAACATGCACAAGGTATTGTTGAGCCAATAATGGTTGAGGAAAGGCCTAAGTATTTGGGTCTTGGCTATGGATAGTCTTATGGAAAGAGTTCCAAAGCTGCCATGAAGACCATTGAAACAACTCCAAGAAGGAGTTGCACTGCAAAGTGTGAAGATTGTATTCAAGAGGAATGCAATGGCTTGAAACATCATTTGCAGGATGCAGGTGTACAGAAGCACACATTTGAACCAGAGAGTTGTGGAGACTCTAACAGCCTTGAAGAGATTGATGGTGTTCCAAAGGGAGCCACTTCTTCATTTGATTCACCTCCTCATGAAGGCAATAAAAGTGAAAGAGAAAGGTATAAATCTAGTTCTAATCATCTTCCTTTTGATTTTGCAAAGCATGATAAATTTCCACATAGATATGGGAAAAGTATTGCTTGTTCCTTTTGTGGTTTGGATAACCATAATGTTTCTAGATGTTGGAAGAGCATGGCCACATACAGAAAACTTTTGAAGGAAAGGAAGCAAGAAGCCAAAGGTCCATTGGACAAGGCAAATCACGCTGTCAAGAGGATGCACATGTGTTGCACTTACTGCCATAAGCAAGGCATCTTGCTGAAAAGTGTTGGACTTTGAATCCAACAATGCTTCCACAAAAGTTGAAGAAAGTAGAAAGAGAAGATGGCAGAAATGGAAAGGAAGATTCTATGATTGATGTGTTTCAGGATGATTCACATGTTGATGCTGATGTGCAGACAAAGGTAGTACCTTTGAAAGGGATTGGTAAGAAACGGTAAGAGTTTTTATCCGATTAAGATTGCATGTCTATTGATGCATCTATTTGCATTTCTTTGTTAATGGAATGCAAGTTGCAGGTGTTTACCAAAACGGTGAATAGGGAAGTTGAGTAGGAGACTCAGTTTGTTGCTGCAACATTATATTTCATTTCAGCTTCGAAAGTACAGTGTGCTTAAGCGAAAGTTGAAGGACGAAATGCACACATGAGAATGCTGTGCATGAACACAGGGATGTTGATGATTTCCTTGTTTTTGAACATGTATGTGTAATTAACTTGCAAGGTTGATTGTTTGACATGCATGTGATGCAACGTTGACTTGGGAGAAGTTAACTTGGTCTCTAAGATGGAGATAATGATGAAGTGTTTCATCTTTTGAAAAAGAGTCCTAATGGTCTTTTTCTACATTCTTGATTTGAAGGGTCATTTGTTTTAAAGGCATGTTTTGTGGGCTTGTTATCTAGTCCATCATTTGTATGCAGATGTAAGACATGGAGGTGTTCACAAGATGTGAAATCTGTTGCTTTTGTTGAAGCAGGGGTTTAGGCCATCTAGTTGTTGTCTGTTTCTGTTGTTGTTAACAGTTGTTGTTGACAGCTTGTCAAACATGTACAAATGAAAGTTTTGTGAAACAGATGTACTTCACATTTGTTTGAGCCACCTTGGATCAATGATCAAGGCAGAAAGGTTCAAACTACCTTCTGTAACCATCTCAGCAGAAGTTCTACATGAGGTAAAAAAGGAAGACAGTTCTTCACAGGCGGACCAGCACATCCAGGAAGGAAAGTGGTCAGAGACTTTGGTTCAGAGGCACTTTGCAAGGCAAGTGTATGGAAGTTGAAAGAAGAGGGTGTTGTTACTCTCATTTACTGTTCAAATCAGTATGTCAGTCTTTTGGAGACCAAAAGTTCTTTACGTGGGAAGGCGTGATCCAAAATGGATTTTGGATAGACTCCTAAGTTTAAGTGTTCCTCACAGAGGAAAATGAAAGTCCAAGGAAGTTCCTAGAAATAGCCCCATGGCAGAGATCTTTTCATTCTGAATCTACTGCAACTTGAATGGGCAAAAATGGACTTAGGATGCAAAAGTTATCGCAGAAAGAAGATGCCCTTTGTTCTTTGAAAAAAGAGGCAAAATCCCCTAAAAATGGCAAAAACACCCTTATAAAGGGAAATCGCATCGGAGATGGTCCAAGAGGCGGACTTAAGCGGAGGCGGAAGAGACCCTGATTGGCCGATCCGATGTATCGGATCGGAGACAACCCTGTATGCGATATCGGGACCCTGAACTTGACGATTGCAATTATGCGATAGGCTGATTGCCGATGATCAGATCGGCGGATCGGCATCAGCGATGTACAGAACCCCTGGGCTGTTCCAAATGCGATATGCGATAGCGATCGCGACGTGCAATCTCAGCCATTGGATCGGGAAAGGAATGGACGGCCAGGATTAAATCGACGACTTGCGATTGCCAGACCCAATGGATTTATAAGCCCGATTGCATAAAATTTGAAATCCGGGATTTTTGGATTTTCTGTGTATTAGCGCATTTCCGCTATAAAACCAAAATACAAAGGAAAAACACCTGATGCGATAAAACGGACCTGAAGGGGAATTATAGGCGCAATTCATAAAATTTGAGTTCCGATAAAGCGGGATTTCAGGTGGGCCTCGAGCAGTAAATGGTATTAGGCTGGCTCCGCCCGATCCTACACACGGGCCGACACATGGTTAGCGGAGGAGAGAGGAAAACCGCCTTTTCGGGCGGGTAACCTCCGTACTCCTAAGCCGCCCGAAAATGGATATCGACCGTTGGATTGGAGATCCCGCAGATCAACGGTGGGGATTGTGAAAGCGGCCAAAGGCGGACCCGATATGCTTATAGGGTGGATGCGATAAATTTTGAAGTCCGATAGAAGGCATTTTGACGGGTTTTTCACGTATTTCCCGTGTATTTGGGATTTTACCCAAAACACTTATGTGATGCGATATAATGCCTAATGGCAGACCCGATAGGGATTTTAGGGGCGATTGAATGGAATTTCACGTCCGAAATACACGCCCGATAGTGTATTTTGCAGACATTCTTTGTGTAATGAGATTTTCTCAATTTTTGGGTTTTTGCCTAAGAGAAGGCCCCGAAACCTCTGTAACCGCTCTTGATCATCATGCCACGCTGCAAGCAGGCGTTTTTACAGGCAATGATGCATTTTGAAGCCATGGAGCCGCAGAGCCAGATGGCCAGTCTAACTGACAGGGAGCAGAGAAGCCATAGAGCCGCAGAGCCAGATGGCCAATCTAACTGACAGGGAGCAAAGAAGCCGTAGAGCCACAGAGGGATAATGAATCACAGAGAAATGGCAGGGGTAGCCGGAAAGCCGGAAAAGAACCTCAAAGGAAGGAGTTGCAAAGGCAGAAGCAAGAGAGCAGAGAGAGCGAAAAGCTATTGCGCAAAGCAACTGAGGGAGTCTTTGGGGTCACTTGGAGGTCAAGTGAAAAGCCAGAGAGCTGAAAGTTGCAGAAAGCCAAAGCCAGAGCCAAAGAAGCCAGAGCCGAAGAGCCAGAGCCAGAGCCAGAATCAGAGCGAGAGCCGAGAGCCAGAGCCAGAGCCTAGAGCCAGAAAGCCGAGAGCTGCAGAGCCAAGGGATAAGATGGTGCTTTGAACTCATTGTGTTCTGTGTAAACCAGTGGAGTTGAGTGTGGAGCTTGTAAAAGAACTTAGAGCATAATCCCAAAGAGCCTAGTTGAGTTGACTAGAGCTCAAGGAGATGTAACCCAAGAGTTTTGGGTGAACTCCATATTAAACTTGCTGCCTTATGTGTGATGTTCATTTACTGCATTGTTCCACTGTTATATGTTTTATATTAGTTTAAGCAAATCAATTTACAATACATAGACAATTTTAAAACAAACATAAGCATACACCTTATTTTCAAGCACATATTTAATTATGCATTGGTTAATCATAAAAACTTGGGAATATTTAAGCTTTGGAAGTGGGAGAGGCTCTTGTAAGTTAGACAAGAAGCCTAAGTGCCCCATTTTCAGATCAACCACACCCTTGGCATTGGTTCCAGGGTCCAGATGAGGATGTGTCTCACCGCGGGAGACAAAGGGAAGGCTTATGTCATCATCCTAGCCCTTACAGATGGTTTATAGGCATTATCAATCCACTAGGAAACCCATGAGAATGTCATTGTGCCCCCACACCCACTTGGAGACACCACATGTGACTTCACACCTTATTCACTATGTTTGGAGCTTATTCTCTCAACTTGGCACACATTGGACTCCATTAGGCCTCCTCAATGGCCCAACGACTCATCATGTTAATTATTTTTCCCTCTTGAGAGGCTTATCTTTCTATTTTTGAGCTATCTTAGTGGGCTTGCCACCAAGTCATATCATTATTGTAAATTATTTTATTATTTGCGGCATTATTAGGCTAATTAGGCTATTCAAACCCCCTTATGGATTGCATAAATAGATGAGAGGCTCATTCATTCCTCTCATCATCACTTGGATTGGATTAGTAGCTCTTGTGAGAATTTCACATTCCCTTTTGGAGGACGAGTTTGGTTTCATGGATGAATTTTGATGTTTGGATACTATTCTCTTGGTCTTGGAGCTTCAAATTTGTCTTGAATTGATGATTGGATATACTCATTGTACATGTAAGTGCTCTTTTCATGTCTATTCTTTACATTTATCTTGTCACATGAATAATGTATGGGATTTTTGTTCTCTAGATTTGAAATTTTCCCTAATTTATGCAAAATTGTGGAAATTTTAGACTTTTGAAGTGTTGCATATCTTACATGTATCATGTATGATGAATGAATGTTCCCAGATGTTTAATTTCATTGAAAACACTATAATAAGTCATCAATTCTTGCACATCAGAGTATAAAATCCTTTGGTAGCCGAGTTCATGCTGTAATTTGCCATGCGAAGTTGCCTAAGGACTCCTTGATTGGGTGAAAGTCTCTCCAAATTTCAAAATCACATTGACTCCATCTCTCCCTAGGGAAAGTCATTGATCTAGCTTCTTGGTGGTCACCTAAACAAATATTTCTCACCTTTTTTCCTCTTTCTAGGCCCAACCCTAGTAGGTCACCTAGGGCATCAAGTGGAATTCTTTGTAGCCATCCAAAACCCATGAATTTTGGTCCACTATTGTGTCAGGGTTTTCTCAAGGGGTCCTCCAAGTTTGATGTTGGAATTTCTAAGTCTAACTGTTAGAAATCCTTCATGTACTTTCTGATTTATTTTTGCCTACTTGTTCTGTTTAATTAACAAGTTATTTACCATGTAAATACTGAAAATAAATACAAGTACATGCTCAACACATTACAAATCATCAATTGAAGGAAAAAAACAAGCACACAAGTTACACCATTGTTTTTGGACTAATGTCCCTGGAAAAACCCAATGCGGGAAAACCGATGCAGCTATCTGAGGGTTTTATTATTAAGTAGTTTCAAAATACAATCTGGGTGCCAAATCAGCTCACCCAACAGAGAATGATCTCGGCAGTAGTACCTCTCAGTCGGAGACAGATATTTCGGCTAAAACCCCAGATGAACAATCCCACAGCTCTCAGCTCCAATCTGCCCCACGAAATCTCCAGCGTCTGCCTCTAGGGACTACGTCAGCCTCTCTGGCCCAACGTCACCCCAACTCACCCCGCGTCAGCCTCTGGAGGCACTGCGTCAACCTCTAGAGCCTCTGCGTCACCCACGCTGACTCTCTCTGGCATTGCGCAGCTCTTGGCTGTCTCTGCGTGGGTCTTAACTCGCTCTGCGTGGCCTCTAGCTGGCTCTGCATCTCTCTGTCCTGGCTTTTGCGTTGATGCTCCCAGTACCCTCTCTATCTCTCTGCTTCTGTATTCACTGCCCCTCAGCTGCAACTCTGATCATTCCTTCGATTTCCTCAGCAAGCCCTGCCCCAAAAAATCGAATTCTTGATCAACCCAGTGTTCTCTCCAAGTGACCCTCAAGCCTCCTCTTATATTTTTCTCGTTGACAATTCAACGGCCGAGATTAAGTCCCTAATCAATGGCTAAGATTAACTTTGGCTTGATCCATGACTTTTGGACCCTTCTAACACAGTTTTATATTAATTCACATTAATATTTTATTTTCCGTAAGTTTAGATTGACTCCAAAAAATAATAATTATTTTAATATCTCCCAAACTGTTTAGAATCTGCCCAAACCATTTCTAGGTATTGGAGATCTCATGTGCTTTAGCCTCTCCACCAATTTTCGTGGCTAGAGCACATCCAATGCTGCCCCAAATCAACACTCCCTCTTAGCAAAGACTGTGCTCTAGTAATACTCTTCACTAAGCATCACCTTGATCATCCGACATCGGTCCTGGTGCTATTGCTAGGCTTGTTTCCCAACATCCTCTGCACTGCTGCATCATGTACTACTACCCATGGCCCTGCCACTACCACTGTTGCATTCGTACGGCAACCCCGCTCATCATGATGCATCATGCTGCCCATAGCACTGTCATTGCTAACTACTGCACTGCAACTCAGTTACTGAGAAGTAAGTAACTGATCTCCCACCTCTAACATCTTTGTTAGGCTAGAGACACCCTCGATGCTGAAACTCCCTTTGTCGCTGATAAGTGCCCCTTCTCTGACCTCTACACTGCTGCAACAACTCCATGCATCTTGCATTGCTGCCTCGCGTTGTCCTGGGAATCCTGCACTATAGCTCCCTCTGTCGCTCCATCCACATCCGTCTCTACTGACATCTGCCAGTACTGCTACTTCTCTTCGGGGCTCCCGTAGCAAGGTATAATGCAAGAGGTTGGGTACCTCGAGGGTCCTGCCCCTCATCACCTGTAGTCCATCTGACTACGGCTCGATGTCTCCCCACTTCCTCTCAAGTGGCATGTGAGCACTCATGGCACAATCATCATCTGTTTCCCCTTCCTTCTCCGCCCTTGCTGGCGCAGCCTTGGTCTCGAAAGCCTCTCCCTTCTCTTCTTCCTCGAACACTGGCTCGCATAGTGACCCAGTTCCCCACAGTGGAAGCATTTGATCTTGGAGAGGTCCTTCTTCTTCTGTTTCTCCTGCTTTCCCTCAGATGCTAGGGCAGCATCCTCCTCTTCCTCCTTGATTCTGACCCCCTTGCCGCTACTCCCTGCCTTGGTCAGCCTTTTGATCTCTTCTTGGCGAAGAGCCGCCCATAGTTCCTCCCAATCTGGAAGGGTCGACCTGCCCAATATGCTCTGGACAAACACCTCCCAGTCTTTTGAGACTGCGTTCAGGGCTGTCCTCACCATCAATTCTTGATCCGGCGTGGCCCCTATGGAAGTTAGCTGATCCTAGATCTCCTTCAATCGACCGAGGAAGGTGTTGATATGTTCTCCCTTCTGTGTGTGGTATGACTGAAGCTGATTTTCTAGTAGCATCTTCCTCTGCATGGAAGTATGATGATACAATTTTGTCAGGGCCTCCCACATCGCATTTGCCATTTCCTTTTCAGCAATATGTGGTACTACATGGTCCTTGACCCCGTCAAGGATGATTCTCTTGGCCCTCGCCATTTCCTCCTTGTACTTGTCCTTCTCAACCAAGTCAATTGGGATCACTATCGTCTTCAAGGCAAAGTCCTTGAGACAATTCTTGTCCAGAACAGACAAGATTCTGGTCTTCCAGACTACGAAGTTTGAGGCTCCGTCCAGTCTGTCCTGGTCTCTTACCCCGTTCACTGCCATTTCACTGCTCCTCTACTTCCCTTCTGGAAGTTCTCGGTGTGACTCCCTCTGAGCCTCGATTTTTTGTTGATTTGGGGTAGCATCAGATGTGCTCTAGCCACGAAATTTGGTGGAGAGGTTGGGGCACATGAGATCTCCAATACCCAGAAAGGGTATGGGCAGATTCTAAACAGATCAGGAAATATTAAAACAATTAATATTTTTAATGGAGTCCCTAAGTCTAAACTTAGGGAAAATAAAATATTAATGTGTAGTAATATGAATCTGTGTTAGAGTGGTCCAAAATACATGGATCAAGCCAGATCTAATCCTAGCCGTTGATTAGGGACTTAATCTCTGTCGTTGAGATGTCAACAGGAAAAGTGTAAGAGAAGGCTTGAGGGTCACTTAGAGAATACACGAGATGATCAGTCATTCCATTCTCTAGAGCGGGGTTTGCTAAGAGAGATAGAATCAGTGATTGGGAGAGCAGCGGAGGGGCATTGAGTACAGAGAAACATAGAAGGCAAAAATTGTGCTAGGAGAGCAGCGCAGCAGCCAAGGAGGGTGACACAGAGCTAGCAAGGGCCCACGCAAGGCCATGCAGAGGCAACCAAGTGCTGTGTAGAGCACCAAAGGGGCCAGCGCAACTAACACAGAGGCACCCAGAGCTGATGCAGGGCCTCCTGGGGCTGACACAGGGCCTTCGTGGGACAGAGAGGGGTTGACGTAGTCCAGATTGGGAAAACGTTGGGGTTGCAGGAGCAGTTTTGTGCTGAGGAACTGCCGGAAGGATTTTCCAAGGTTTCAGCCAGGAGATTTTTCTCAAACTGTGAGGTATAGCTGCTAAGGAAATTCTCTGTTGGGTAGGCTAGTTTCAGCACCAAGATTGTACTCTGATATTGCTTAATAAGAAAACCCTCAAATAGCTGCACTGATTTTCCCGCATTGGGTTTTTCTGGGGACATTGGTCAAAAAATAATGGTGTCATGTGGTGTGCTTGTTCTTGTTTCTTTTAGTTGCTGATGTGCAATATGTTGAGCATGCACTGGTGTTTATTTTTAGTATTTACTTTGTAAATAACTTGTTAAAGAAAAATAGCAAGTAGGTAGGAATAAATCAGAAAAAGTGCATGAAGGGTTTCTAAACTAAGTAAACTTAAAAACTTCAACATGGTATCAAAGGGAGATTGCAGATCACAGGACTAAAAGACATCAGTCGAGCGGAGCAATAGCAACAGAAAACAACTGTCCTGAGGTGACAGAAGCTGTTTCTAGCAGCGCAGAAGCCAAGAAGTGTGACGCAGAACCAACCAGAGCCACACAGAAGAAGTCGGGAGCTGTGCAGAGCCCCAGAGAGGCTAGCGTTGTTGAAGCAAAGGGCCAGAGGGCTGACGCAGGGGATCCCAGGGTTGACGCAGAGCCATCTGGGGTGACGCAGAGCCATCATGAGGCAGAGAGGCGCTAACACAGTTCACAGAGAGGCAGTTGCTGGAGTCCAGAAGGCTGCAGAAATATTATAGAGTGGAGTTGGTAAGGTACTGTAGTCAGAACAGTACCTGACAGAGCAGGGCCAGAGGAGTTGTTACTGGGGGTTTCTAGTTGAGGAACCTGGATTAGCAATGCAGTTGCACAAGACGATCAGAGTAGGAGGCATCTCGACAAGCGGCAGAAGGATTTCTAGGAGGGAAATTAGGACTCAGAGGGAGTCCAGAAGAGAACTTTCAGACGGGAAGTAAAGGCTACGAGGAGTCAAACAGAAGAACTTCCAGGAGGGAAGTAGAGGAGCGTCATGGCACTACACGAGGTAAGAGACCAGGATAGACTGGACGGAGCATCGAACTTCGCAGTCTGGAAGGCCATAATCTTTTCAGTGCTTGATAGGAATCGTGTCAAGAACTTTGCCTTGAAGGTTATAGCTATCCCAGTCGAGCCCAATGATAATGACAAGTACAAAGAGGCGATGGTGAGGGCCAAGTGCATTATCCTTGACGGGGTCAAGGATCATGTGGTACCACATATAGCCGAGAAGGAAACGACAGTTGAGATGTGGGAGGCTCTCAAGAACCTATACCAACATACTTCTGTGCAGAGAAGAATGCTACTCGAGAACCAGATGAGGTCGTATCAGATGAAGGGTCAACTGATTGACACCTTCCTCGGAGGACTGAATGAGATCTGAGACCAGTTGACTACTATAGGAGCGACACCGGATCAGGAGCTTATGGTGAGGACAACCTTGAATGTTGTCTCAGAAGATTGGGAAGTGTTTGTCCAGAGTATCCTGGGCAGAGGGACTCTCCTACCTTGGGACGAGATGTGGGCAACTCTTCTCCAGGAAGAGATCAGACGGCATTCGAAGACAGGTAGCAGCAGCAAAGGGATCAAGATCAAGCAGGAGGAGGATGTAGCCCTAGCATCTAAGGGAAAGCAGGAAAAGTGGAAGAAGAAGGATCTCTCCAAGATCAAGTGCTTCCACTGTGGGGAGATGAGTCATTATGCGACCCAATGCGCAAGGAAGAAGAGTAAGGGAGAGTCTTTTGAGACTAAGGCAGCGCCAGCACGGGCAGAGAAGGAAGTTTTGACAGACGATGATTGTGCCATGAGTGCACACGCACCACTTGAGCGGAAGTGGGGAGACATCGAGTTGTAGTCAAATGGACTACAGGCGATGAGGGGTAGGATCCTTGAGGTACCCAGCCTCTTGGATTAGACCTTGCTACGGGAGCCCCGACGAGGAGTAGCAGGACTCGCTGAGTGGGTAGAGATGGATGCAGATGGAGCGGCAGAGAGAGCTATAGTGCAAGAGTTCTGAGACAACGCAGAGCTAGCAGGCTACAGCAGTGCGAGAGGCATAGGAGTGTTGCACCAGTGCAGGATGGCACAGAGAGGTGTGCAATGGTGCGAGATGCAGGGAGTTGTTGCAGCAGCGTAGAGGTCAGAGAGAGGGAGCACTTGTCAGTGGCAGAGGGAGCTTTAGCATCAATGGGTGTTTCTAGCCCAACAAGGAGGTTATTTGGGAGATTAGTTACTTACTTCTCAGTAACTGAGTTGCAGTGAAGTAGTGGGCAGCAGAATGCAACATGATGAGAGGAGGTGCAATGCAGATGCAGTGCTGGGAGAAAGGACCAGCAGCAGCATGGATGCAAAGGGAGCTATCGTACAGATGCAACAATGGCAATGGCAGAACCATGGGCAGCAGTATAGGATGCAGTAGTGCAGAGGATGTTGGGCAAGAAGGCCTAGCATCAGCACAGGTACCGATGCCGGATGATCAGAGTAATACTCAGTAAGGAGTATTGCTAGAGCACAGTCCTCGCTAAGAGGGAGTGTTGATTTGGGGTAGCATCGGATGTGCTCTAACCACGAAATTTGGTGGAGAGGTTGGGGCACATGAGATCTCCAATACCCAGAAAGGGTTTGGGCAGATTCTAAACAGATCAGGAGATATTAAAATAATTAATATTTTTAATGGAGTCCCTAAGTCTAAACTTAGGGAAAATAAAATATTAATGTGTATTAATATGAATCTATGTTAGAGTGGTCCAAAAGACATGGATCAAGCCAGATCTAATCTTAGCCGTTGATTAGGGACTTAATCTCGGCCGTTGAGATGCCAACAGGAAAAGTATAAGAGGAGGCTTGAGGGTCACTTAGAGAATACACGAGATGATCAGTCATTCTATTCTCTAGAGCGAGGTCTGCTAAGAGAGATAGAATCAGTGATCGAGAGAGCAGCTGAGGGGCATTGAGTACAGAGAAATAGAGAAGGCAGAGATTGTGCTGGGAGAGCAGCGCAACAGCCAAGGAGGGTGACGCAGAACTAGCAAGGGCTCACATAGGACCATGCAGAGGCAGCCAAGTGTTGCGCAAAGCACCAGAGGGGCCAGCACAGCTGACGCAGAGGCACCCAGAGTTGAAGCGGGGCCTCCTGGAGCTGACGCAGGCCAAGAAAGGCTGACGCAGGGCCATCGTGGGATAGAGAGGGGCTGACGCAGTCCAGATTAGACAGACGCTGGGGTTGTAGGAGCAGTTTTGTGCTAAGGAACTGTCGGAAGGATTTTCCGGGGTTTCAGCCAGGAGATTTCTCTCACACTGTGAGGTATAGCTGCTAAGGAAATTCTCTGTTGGGTAGGCCAGTTTCGGCACCCAGATTGTACTCTGATATTGCTTAATAAGAAAATCCTTAGATAGTTGCACCGGTTTTCCCACATTGGGTTTTTCTGAGGACATTGGTCCAAAAATAATGGTGTCATGTGGTGTGTTTGTTCTTGTTTCTTTTAGTTGCTGATCTGTAATATGTTGCGCATGCACTGGTGTTTATTTTCAGTATTTACTTTGAAAATAACTTGTTAAAGAAAAATAACAAGTAGGTAGGAATAAATCAGAAAAAGTGCATGAAGGGTTTCTAAACTAAGTAAACTTAGAAACTTCAACATTTCCCTCCTGGAAACCCCTCTACCAATGTTGAGATGCCCCCACTTCGATCGTTAGT
Source organism: Pinus tabuliformis (assembly GCA_031772625.1). Lineage (NCBI taxonomy): Eukaryota > Viridiplantae > Streptophyta > Pinopsida > Pinales > Pinaceae > Pinus > Pinus tabuliformis. Next base: position 688,405,908 of record CM062814.1, on the reverse strand, counting down.
GCAGTTGCACCACTAATCCAGAGTTCTTGGCTAGAAATCCTCGGGAGCAACTCCCTCCTCCTTGGTCTTGCCCTGTTAGGTACTGTTCTGACCATAGTACCCCACCAGCTTCACTCCGCAACTTACCCACAGCCTCCTATGCCTCAGCAAACTGAAGTTTAGAGCTTCTAGGCTCTGCGCAATCCCGGCACTAGCAAAATCCGCACCTCCTAGCCACGGGCATCAATCCTTCATGACTGAGAAAGATGACCAGGCACTGCGTAGGTCAATTTTGCTCCCTTCTGCCACTGCGCTAATCCTCCTCCCAGCTCAAACTTGATTATGCAGGCACTGCGACCCTCCCTTGCTGCTTCTCCACTAGGAACAACTTTTGTCACGCGGGACAACTGTTTCTGTTGTTGCTGCTCTGCTTGGCTGATGCCCTCAATTATCATGTGATTTGCAACCACACTATGATACCATGTTGGAATTTCTAAGTCTAACTATTAGAAATCCTTCATGTACTTTCTGACTTATTTTTGCCTACTTATTCTATTTAATTAACAACTTATTTACCATGTAAATACTGAAAATAAATACAAGTACATGCTCAACACATTACAGATCATCAACTAAAGGAAGAAAACAAGCACACAAGTGACACTGTTGTTTTCGGACTAATGTCCTCGGAAAAACCCAATGCGGTAAAACTGGTGCAACTATCTGAGGGTTTTATTATTAAGCAGTTTTAGAATACAATTTGGGTCCCAAACCGGCTCACCCAACAAATAATGATCTCGGCAGTAATACCTCTCAGTCAGAGACAGATATTCCGACTAAAACCCCGGATGAACAATCCCACATCTCTCAGCTCCAATCTGCCCCACGAAATCTCCAGCGCTTGCCTCTAGGGACTACGTCAAACTCTCTGGCCCAACATCAGCCCAACGTCACCCCAACTCGCCCTGCGTCGGCCTCTAGAGGCACTGCGTCAGCCTCTAGAGCCTCTGCATCACCCATGCTGGCTCTCTCTAGCACTACGCAGCTCCTGGTTGCCTCTGCGTGGGCCCTGACTGGCTCTAGGTGGCCTCTAGTTGGCATTGCGTCTCTCTCTGTAATACCCATAAATTGGAAAACAGGAAACATGTAAATACTCATAAACTGGAAAACATGAAGCTTAAAAACTTAATTTTTGCACTTACCTCAACTGCTAGCTGATCTCGTGCAGTTGATGATACTGTTGATGTTGAGCTCCAATTACCCAGGGAGACCAATTCTGCCCAGCCTAATTGAGTAGAAGCTGGCTACTCAATCCAACAAGCTTCTCACAGAAGCCCACTGTCCCCCGTGCCCAGAACCTCAGACGGACTAAAGCTCTTCCAGTAGCAAATCTCTCTCACTGCTCAATTCCTCCTCTGGTTTCTCTGCTGAATTCCCCCCCCCCCCCCTCCGGTTCTCGGTTCATAAGTTCGGTTTTAACCACGGGCCTGGCGGTGGCCGCCCTCCAGCATGCAACCACCGCCTTCCCCTGTCCCGACACGCCTTCTACGCTTTGTGTCTCTCTCCCTGCTGTCATAGCGTTCTGAAGTTTATCTTGTTGGAATTAAACGTCCCCCGTACATGAGGGTCTTTATTGTTATATACTTTAGTTTTATAAAGTTCACTTATACTTTACAACGTTTAATTTATAATTATATTTTATAAAGTTAATTTATATATTGTAAGGTTTAATATATATATATATTTTATAAAGTTTATAATTATATTTTATAAAATTAATATATATATATTGTAAAGTTTAATATTTATATATATTTTATAAAGTTTAGAATTATATTTATAAAGTTTAAAAAATTATATTTATAAAACATTAAATAAATTTATTATTTAAAATTCATCACATTTGTTTTTATTATAAAGTTTGAAACTTTATAAAGTGGATTAGTTTAGATGGGCCGTTACATACACTCCCTCTTCTGTAAACTTCGTCCCGAAGTTAGAGTTTTAGGTTTAAGGTTTTAATGGATATGACTTTTTCTATCCAGGTCCCCAAGCTAACCTCAAATCATCCTATCCTTCCTAATCTCTTCTGCTCCCATCATATCGGTCCTCTACTGGAGTATGCCATGGCGCCAGTTTTACTGACCCGACCATTCATAAACTCTAAGGTGACAACGTCGATTATACCGACCTGATCCCTAGTAGGCATCCGGCAGTCATCATCACACGTCTAGGGGAGCGTGACTCGCACAGTCCTCCCATGACTCCAGGGTTCGGAGGATAAACGGTGGGTAACACCTCCACCCCTCCCAATAGAACTCAGGGTTAACACCCTATCATAGAATCACTTGGAGCTTTAATTTTTCTGAGGTTTTGTCATCACGTGGTCATCTCGGTAACTGTCTATTACCTGCAATCAGACGCTTATCCATGCATTCGTAAAACGTGCATCAGCATATTCAAGTAGCTCACTTATTATCCCTTTATGAGTTAATCTATGATACTATAGTACAACATATTTTGCTATATTCCACGCATGTCTTTGGACGTTTATCTAGAATGTATTCACTTCCTGATTTCTATCCCATTGATCATATTGACATAAATAAATAAATCAGATCTATAATATCTTAATTTCTATCAGAAGAAAACTTATTCAACTGTCTTAACTTTACTTCAACAATTATGATTTAGTAAAATAAACCACATATATTGTTTTGGTATCCATGTACCAGCAGGAATTAAACATATATTATTTTGGTATCCATGTACCAGCAGGAATTAAACATATATTATTTTGGTATCCATGTACCAGCAGGAATTAAACATATATTATGCCACAAAATTTCATGTTTATCCATAATCATTCAAAATGTTTTTGAGTCTCTGATTGTAGTGAAGTAAATATATACTAAACATAGTGTAAGGTTCTTCAAAATGGACATAAATTAGGGTATCTCTGGCATATGTCCTCTGTATCTTCCCAAGTCGCTGATCCAGGGCTATACTTGTCCCATTGGACCTTAACTTGGTCCACTAGGCGGTTCCTCAGCTGTCGAACTCTACGTTCCAGTATACGTAACGGTTCGACCGTTACGATTCCCTTGATCCATACCTGAAGATCCCGCTATAGTAGGTTGATGCGCTGCTTGGTCGTTGCTGATTACTGCATGAATTCTATGATTATCTTGATTGTTTGATATTGGTCCCTCTCCAGTCCTATGCGACATATTCGACGAAGCTTCAGGGCAATCCCGTTGAAAATGCGGTCCCCCACATCCCCAACAATTTAGCGGCATTGATCCTCTTGACTCAGGACGTGAATTTCTAGAGAACGAGCTTCGTCCTCTCATGCTGATTTCTCTCGAATTTCTACCTCTGCTGGCAGTCCCTTGAGATGACCATGACCTAGCGTTCGATGATTCCGAGGCTATAGTGTTTACCAGTGTTGATAATATCGCCGATATCTCGGCGATATTCGTAAATATCGCGCTATTTTCCGGGAAACGAGATATCGGCACTAAAATATCGCGATATTTTCCAAGTCTGAAAATCGCGCGAGAAATCCGAAATATCGGTGATAAATTCGAAAATATCGCGGGAGCCGGTTAAAAAAATTACGCGCGTGCTCTATAAATAAATTTTTCCGCTTTCTGTTAAGTCATTTTGGTTTTTCACGCGCTGGAAGGTTGCTACGAACTTCGAAGGAGGCCCGAGGGTTTGAGGGGTGCTGTCGTTTTCCATTGGGGCGCTGTCTGATACAGGTACCTTCAGGCTTCAATATATGCCTTACAAATTACAATATATGGCTATGCCTTCAATATATGCCTTGTATATATGCTGAATACCTTCAATATATGCGTTCAAGAATCAATATACAATATACGTTACGTCTGAAGTTTGAAGTTAAAATTACATATAACAGATGCTATTCAGCATTCAAAGAAACCTTTTTCAGGCCAAATGTAAAGACATCACATTGTCAATGACTGTCCACTCTGTAAAACTTCCATACACTTTTACCATATACGTGGTTCAGGTTTGTCTTGCTCAGACGGAAAAAACTAAATAGGACTGAAAATAAATGTACATAAAGTCATAATAGCCTATAGGTATCATAGCATGCATTTTAACCCAGTGGGTTAGCTTGAGTGGTTGTGTGCTATGAATTACAAGAGGTTGTGGAGTCAAGTCTCCGCAGGCTGAATCTGTGAATATTTTGGGCTTTACTTGATTTCCCCATTGTGTCAGGTTGCTAATGCTGCAATTGGGCAGTTTACCCTGGTTAACATCCTTAGAATAAGGGGAAGTGCTTGATGGGTGTACTGGGATTTCCCCATTGTGTCAGGTTGCTAATGCTGCAATCGGGCAGTTTACCCTGGTTAACATCCTTAGGCAGCCCATGAACCAATGCAAGGGTTTTCTCCATATTTGGACAGCAAGCTTCATTTTTTTTTTTCAACTTTCTTATGCACCCTCTTATTGCCATTTTTCATTCACATTGCAAAATGCAAATAATGTAGTAATTTTTTTTGAATGAGGTTGTTATTACTTATTATTTTTTCATTTTGTGTTGGGGGGTTTAATGCCAATTTTTTGTTTTTTTTGTGCCCTAGGTTTGAATTAGTTCACTACAAATGTCAAATATGCCAAAAGCCTTGGACCCATTTTGGGAGTATGGGGAGGCTGTTGGTGGGGCAAATCAGGCATATATATCATGCAACTTGTGTGGGACCAAGATGTCAGGAGGGATTACACGACTGAAATACCATCTGGCTAAACTCTCTGCATATGATGCAGATGTGATGCCTTGTATGGTTTCTAGTGCAGAGGTTATACAAAAAGCTCGTGAAGCAATTGCTGAACAAGACAGAAAGAAAGCTGCTAGGGAGAGGCCAATGGTCTCAGATAGATAGCTGCTAGTTTTATTTGTTTTGCAATTTTTGCTACATATAAGTTTATAACTCATGATGATGAAATACTTTTAGAGTTTTATATATGTGATGTTGTTTTGTTTGAGTCCTTGATTGGACAATTATCACTATCGGGGATCAGCAGGATATGTGATGTTATTTTGTTTGAGTCCTTGATTGGACAATTATCAATTTATCACTATCAGGGATCAGTAGGATATGTGATGTTATTTTGTTTGAGTCCTTGATTGGACAATTATCAGGGATCAGCAGGATTTGGTATCGCCTTTGAAGTTTGATGTATCATTTCTATTTGACATCATATATATCAATGCCTTCTTCATATTTATGTGCCAATGTGTTTAGTTCATGTTGTTATTACTTTATATGTTTAGAAATCTGAAAAAGTGGAATATATTATGCATTTTTTATGCTTGCCGATATTTGCCGATATTTTGCCGATATTTTCGCCGATATTGCCGATAAGATATTTTCCGGACCCTCGCCGATATTTTCCCGATACCGATATTATCAACACTGGTGTTTACTGCCATGGGAGCTCTTGTTACAATATTTCTAGAGGTAGACCTGTTATCGTAAGGTGGCCTTGAGCTACCTCCGTTGATAAAGTTTCGAGGAGTCTTTCCAGGAAATCCTGATTGTAAAGGTTCTGCTAGCCCTATCTCTTTTCTGATTCCAAGGTGCTCTTCTGCATAACGACCACACTCAACCGCCTCGGCTACTGATGACGGTTTCCACATGCTTACCAAGGCTCTAATGCGAGGATTTAACCCAAATATGAAGCGTTCAGCTTGACGTTCATCAGAATCTAAGTAGTGAATGTATTTTACCAGCTCCATAAACCTGATTTCGTACTCTTCCACCGTTTTACTTCCCTGAATTAGTGTATGAAAGGCTCTGGCTTGCTGTTGTTGAAAGTATGGAGGTAAATACTTCGCGCGGAACCTTTCCTCAAACAGATCCCAAGGAACATTATCCGATGTAAGGTGCAGCTGCTTTTCCAGATTTCCCCACCAAATCAAGGCACTTTCCTTTAGTTGAAACACGGCAATTTTTGTTTTTGCTGAAGGCGAATATTCTCTTAACCTAAAGCACCGGTTCATCCCCTCCAACCATGCCTCAGCGCGTTCACCAGCTCGACCTCCCGAAAATTCTGGGAGTCTAATTTTCTGAAGCTCTCTAGAGATGTCTTCTCTCGATCTTCTGGGCTCCAAATTATTTGGTTCTGCTGAACTGGTGGCTACATGCTGAAATTCCTCTTTGTTTTTAGCCTTAGTTGATTCCTTTAATGTCTCCAAAAGGTTTCCAAAGAGTTCATTATCACAGTCAACTCTGGCGTTGGAGCGTTTGATGTTGACAGTGGTCTTGGTGGTGATGAAGGTGATGGGGATGATGATGGCGACGGTGGCGGCATTAATGGTGATGATGCTGCCTGGTCACGTCGTCGTCGCTCATACGTCCTTACCATTGTAATGGTTCCTGAATACACATAATAAAATTCCGTCAAATTTTGAGGTGGATAACCGAATTTTAACACACAATTTTTCTTTTGCAACATCACATTCCTAAACGGGTATAGTTTTGCTATTTATACCCACTAGGCGGATCTTACTGGTACCGAGGTCAAGGGGGGTGGTCTTGCGACCTCCTTGTCCTAATGCAGGGTATTCTATCCTAATATGAATAATGCAGAAGTATGGTTATTAGCTCCAAAGGTAAGACATCTAAGGTTTATTTACCTAATAACATCTACAAAATGAAAATGTTAGATGTCTCGTTTACAATGCACATCGGTAACATACCTGTCATACCTCAATCTGACTATTACATTTAAGGGGGTCATATATATCTATATCCCGAATATATTACTTGGATATGGGTTAAATCCATAAAAGAAGGGTTGTTTTGTTTCCATTTTAGATTAACCTTTAGCCGTAAAATTTACCATAGACATGTCCTGGTTTATGATTTCGATACTTTAATGGTTGATGCAAAACGCTTTTTGACTGTAATAGGATTTATAGAGGATTCATACACATTTATAATTCTAAAGTAACGAAATCCTTTTATTCACATTCAACACTGATGTACTTAACAGTCCCAGGAGACTCATTTTATTTCTTCTTTACAAATCTGGAAATCACAGAAGCTCACCCTATTCCAGATCTGCCCTAAGAACTAGAAGTCTAGATACACTGTTTTCATACCTAAATCCTAGACTAGAGTTTGAAGCTATAAAACTGCAAGTTGAACCTTCTGACAGCATACTTTAAGACTCAAGAGCAGATTTATATGTGTGTAAAAATCTGTCTGTCAAACAGATAACAGAACCTTGAGATCGTACCTTCATCACTGATCATTTTTAGCCCATAACACAAGTCATACTTATCATCCCATTTGAATAGGTTGATATATATATACTGAGCTAAATGTCATTCAACCTAAGACCCATTTCATAGTACCATCTAGATGCATGCAAGTTGTAACTACGAATATTTTATGACCATGCTATTGACATACTATAAGATGAATTATATTTGTCATCAAGAAAATGTAACCCAATTTATTCAAGTGTCACGCACCAAAGGGTTATTCCATTAGTGTTTGTACCCTTAAGGGATTAGAGCATATATATAATTGTATCAGTTTATTTCTTCTTGCTAAATCCAATTTTATCCAGTCTTAGTACCGTCAAATTTAATTGAATGAAACATGAATAGAACTACTGGCAGGATCAACCAGGTAATCCGCAGTTTCAGAGTATGAACTAATATTTTATAAAGTTCTCTCAACTCAGTCACATTCTTGGGGTTGGCCAGTGGAGAAATAAGGAGTAAAAATTCAAGAAATAAGGAATGAAATGGAGCAAGCTCTGGGTGATTGAGAAAATTACCAGGCTTTAGGCTCCTTGACACAATTTGATAGGAAGCAAACTAGCCGCTTTTCATTCTAAATATATTGTCCTTTATACATAGAAAATAGTGAGAGAATCAATTGTAGAAAAACTTAAGTTACTAATAAATTCATTCAGGTTCATCTTCTGTTATAAGTATTTGACAGATACTTGAGTGTAACCCCTCTGTAGCCTCCAACGATCCTTATTAGTAAGATCATTGAGATGTGCCATGACTTTCAAAACCCATTGGACCATTTAGTATTATGCGGTTCACTGTACTGTTCTATTATGTTCTAACTTAAAAGGCCTATGCAAAATAAAATCAGTATTTACATTAAAATCTAAAGTATCATTATTACATTATGTAATAATAATTGTTTACTTTCAATATTAAGAAAGAAGAAGAAAACACAAATTGCAAATATGAGTCTGGACTTGGCATACAGAAGCATTGCTTATCTGCTCTCTGTCCCTAGATCTTTGTATGTTCTCTTCTCTAGGTTAATAAATAGGCATTGATTGGGACTGGCATAAATGATCCATTTCCTTGCAATAAATTTTATTTTCAAAAACTTGTAAGCGGTTTAACATTCACTGCTGAAGTTCTTAAAGAGCAACGAAAGCTGAAAATGATACGTACATCTGAGCGGAACTTTGTTAAGAGCCACAAATTTTGTAAAGCTCATGGTTCCGGTTCTATCTTATCATCGGTTGGGCAATCGAACCTGAGAAGCGGAGATTGCCAGCAGCTAAGGGGCTTTCTTCAGGTCGAAAGCATTGATTTGGCCTGCTCCCGGGAATTGTCACAGTAAATGAACAACTAAAGCTTGATCACGCTTAAAATGTAGGGTTTTCCACAATTTTACACATTTATTTACTTTTCTATGCCCTTCCCCAAATCTCGAGCTATAGGTTCGTCACCGTCTAGGGCATCAAAACTGTCTACAGATTGACAAAGAGACAAACCCATGACATAAAAAGGACGCCGATGATTACTGCAGAGATTTCATCATTCGCCTGCAAGAGCACTAAAAAAAAAGCAGCCAATACACACCATCCAGTGCCTGTTAAGACTGACAGCATGGAGTAATCAAAGAAATAGAGAAGCGTTAATCTCGGAACGTGAGATCCCACAAGAATCCACATGAATAGACCCAGACTGAGATAATAGAGGCACTGAAGGCAAACAATCTGAGAAACTATCAGCCATGGATCCCAAACCATCGCCCCATAGAACATGGTGTTTAACCTTCTGCGAACTGCCTCGCGGATATATATCTTGAGGCCGCGCAGGCAGCCCAAATGCCTGCGGGCCTTGCCTCCCGTTTTGAAATTCAACTTCCAGCAATCTCTGGAGCCTTAGCCCGTCAAGCGTTTACAACCTCATGCAGTTTCAGATTTCCTCCCGAGAACTTGCAAAGCCAAATTGGTTCATGCATCTGGGAAAATTTTCAATCGATGGTTGTGCCTTAATTAAGAATTTGCTGAATAACAAGGAATTTAAATTTAAACAGTGAAACATAGTCTTGATGCAATAAGATAAGAATTGTCGATACCCAGCACTGAACGACCAATTGTCTATTAACCTCTCAGCCTCAAAAGCTTACTCCTTGGTCAACTGCTCGATAATTGAATCTTAGTGCGTTGAACTTATCTTGCGAACAAACAAATTCCTGCAGTTTTCGCTTTCACTGCATAATCTGAACTGTTCTACCTTAAATTTGCCCAATATCTGGCGTGTTTAAACTTTTGAAGGTTCAATTTTCAGTTATTGCATCGTGAATATATCCAGATGCCAGCCGACTCCACAACGCAAATGCTCGATTTGGGGGAACCGACGTTGAACGTATTTGCCCCCCTAAATAAGCCTATCAAAAATTCAAATTTATGTGCCAATTAATGTAATCCCGATGAATTTCATTTACCCCAGTCCGCCGAACACGCATGGATGAAGGATTGCATATATTACGGCAGAACAATCTCGCGGTTCCTAAGGGAAATTCGTCGATCTTATTGCCTGGACTGCCGGAATGAATAATTGCTCTCCAGAAATATCACGCGATTAAACTAGGAATATTGTATCCACAGAACTTTTATAACAAAGCACTGCCACAAATTTTCTTTCAGATTCATTAATTGGGCCGATGCGTATGCCAAATGAGGAGAATATTGAGATACCTACTTCGAAGAATTGTTTGCCGCAGCTTGTTTCAAAACCTCATAAACCAGATAAATGTCAGAGAAGAATCATTGAAAGAAAGAAAAGAAAACCCCGACGAATAGAATTGAATTCCGATAAACAATTGAACTGTCACGGGCGTAGGAAGCGAATGCAGGAGTAAAGCAATAATTTATTTAATAAAATTTCCCTGGTCACAAGGGCAGGGGTTTGAAATTGCATTACGGAAGCAATACCAGTACCAAATAGGTTAGAAATTTCACAAAATCAAGCTTCACAATGGACAATTTTACCCAGCAGAATTTAACCACAAAATTTACACGAGCGTAGGGCCTGTGAGGTCGCAGGGTTTGAACGACGGGCTCTGATACCATATGTAATACCCATAAATTGGAAAACAGGAAACATGTAAATATTCATAAACTGGAAAACAGGAAGCTTAAAAACTTAATTTTTGCACTTACCTCAACTGCTAGTTGATCCCGTGCAGTTGACGATACTGTTGATGTTGAGCTCCAATTACCCAAGGAGACCAATTCCGCCCAGCCTGATTGACTAGAGGCTGGCTACTCAATCCAGCAAGCTTCTCACAGAAGCCCACTGTCCCCCGTGCCCAGAACCTCAGATCGACTAAAGCTCTTCCAGTAGCAAATCTCTCTCACTGCTCAATTCCTCCTCTGGTTTCTCTGCTGAATTTCCCCCCCCCCCCCCCCCGGTTCTCGGTTCATAAGTTTGGTTTTAACCACGAGCCTAGCGGTGGCCGCCCTCCAGCATGCAACCACCGCCTTCCCCTGTCCCGACACGCCTTCTACGCTTTGTGTCTCTCTCCCTGCTGTCATCGCATTCTGAAGTTTATCTTGGGAATTAAACGTCCCCCGTACATGAGGGTCTTTATTGTTATATACTTTAGTTTTATAAAGTTCACTTATACTTTACAACGTTTAATTTATAATTATATTTTATAAAGTTAATTTATATATTGTAAGTTTTAATATATATATATTTTATAAAGTTTATAATTATATTTTATAAAATTAATATATATATATATATTGTAAAGTTTAATATTTATATATATTTTATAAAGTTTAGAATTATATTTTATAAAGTTTAAAAAATTATATTTATAAAACTTTAAATAAATTTATTATTTAAAATTCATCACATTTGTTTTTATTATAAAGTTTGAAACTTTATAAAGTGGATTAGTTTAGATGGGCTGTTACACTCTCTCTCGGCTTCTACGCTGATGCTCCTGGTACCCTTTGTGCCTCTTTGCTTCTGTATTCATTGCCCGTCAGCTACAACTCTGATCACTCAGATTTCCTCAGCAAGCCTTGCCCCAAAAAAACAAATTCTTGATCAACCCGGTGTTTTCTCCAAGTGACCCTCAAGCCTCCTCTTATACTTTTCTCGTTGACAATTCAATGGTCGAGATCAAGTCCCTAATCAACGGCTAATATTAACTCTGGCTTGATCCATGACTTTTGGACCCTTCTAACACAACTTTATATTAACTCACATTAATATTTTCACTTAGGGACTCCAGAAAATATTAATTATTTTAATTTTAATATCTCCCAAATTATTTAGAATTTGCCCAAACCATTTCTGGGTATTGGAGATCTCATGTGCTTTAGCCTCTCCACCAATTTTCGTGGCTAGAGCACATTCGTTGCTACCCCAAATCAACATTTGACATAAATTTGATGGAGGAATCTTGAGTTATAACAAGCCCTAGCCTCAAGACCATCTCTTTCCCTAGCTTGATTTGGGTTAGTGTCATCACTTGGGTCATTGCATTTGTATTTCAAAAGAAAATTTGTCCTTTGATCCTATTCCCCTCCCTAAACAGGTCAAGCCCCTCTAGGGTTGATCAACTCCGCATCCTTGACCTGGTTTGGGTCCACTTTGGTTCTTCGTAGTCCCATAACTTTATAAGTCAAATTCCACAAGGATTGTGTTAGCGCTTGAAATTTCACCTCAGGGTGAGAAAGGTAAACCTCAAGGCAACATCAAACCACTTAGCCTCGTAGCTAGCCCTACGGGGCGGGAGAGGGCTCTCTCTGGTCTATCTCGATAAAGATCTTCAATGGGCGAGATAACCAATAGGGTAACACTGATTTTAGGCTAGTAAACTGATCAAAAGGGTTGATTTGGGATTTTTAGGGTTTTTGGTGGAAAATTGGGGAAATGGCAATTTTGGGTGCGGGGATTGGACACAGTTTCTGCAGAGGGTTCTTTGGGGCGAGATAGGAGACAGTATTGATGCCTTTGATTGAGGAGGATGGTCAGGAATGACAGGTGAGGAGCTAAGGAGAGCAAACAATAACTTTGAATTCTCCTTAAACAGTAGAAAACATTGAAATTAAACAAACTTAAAAGCAGAGCATGACAGTCATGAATTCTTACTTTAACACTTCATTTGCTTAATGTGCAGAAGGAAAAGAAAGGAAATGATTCACATAACACACTTACAGGTACATAGAGAAACACACCATCAATACATGTAACCACAAGAATCCCAAAGAGAACTGCAAAACCCTGGTCTTCCTTAGCCAAAAATTGCAGAGATACAGTGAATAATACAATGATAGCTTATCCCTCCAGAGTCCAACCATGAAAATGAGCAAGAAAGTACATAATATAGATCATCTAACCTCTTTCCCTGCCTCCATGGGTCGAGCTCACTATCCTAAGAGCTGTTTCAACCACTTCTAAACTAAGCACTGAAAACTAGGCAGTCAAAACAACTTACCTCTATAAGCTAGGAAACCAATTCATTCATTTAATTTTCACCCTTTTCATGAATGAATCTTCTAGAAGAGGTACATAAGTGTAAAAGTGTCATAAAAGTACATTAATTACATCAAAGAGCATAATAATCCACCCCAAAAAGTCAAACAGGGTCAAACTGCGTTTTTCTGAGCTGTACACTGAAATCTGGAGAAATTTGCCTGACGGGTCGCGCGCCTCTGCCTGACGGGTTGCGTGCCTTTGGGACCACTTTTGGGGCACTTCCAGGTGTCCAAATTGAGCAAGAGTAGGCTTGTTGGAAAGGTCTGTGAGTCTACTTTCCAACCCAACTGGAATTTCTGAATTTGGTGGTCATTTGCCCCTCCAAAAGTGCAATCTCCCAAGACTGCTTTCTGTGTCTCAAAAATGTGGCAGAAAGTCATTTTTTGCTCCTTTTTTGACTTTCTAGAGGCCCAAAACTTCATAAAATCTCAAGTCCATTGATGAGCATATGTAACTTCTCATGAAAAATCTGGAAATGCTGAGTTTTTGCAAAATGGAGTTGCCGGGATGAAGGGTCGCGCGGGGGGTGAGACCCGTTAATGGAGAAAACCTGTAAATTGCCTGAAAAAACCAAAATTTACCCAAAATGCTCAAAATTTCTTGGGATTTGTGCTGTGGCTGGGCTATTTAGTGCCATGTTCCTTTTGATGTGATGCATTCTCAGCCAGAGGTGGAGTGTTGCTTTCCACTCGAGGTGAAGTGTTGTTTTCTACTCGAGGTGAACCACTCTGAATACACCTGTTGACCTCTTCAGATGCCCTATGCAATGGAAACATGTGTTCAAATGGAGCTAACACATTTGGGTATGGTCCACCTTGTTGATAGTCATTAGAAATCCCCCGAGTTGCATTGCCCTTCACCAGCCTTGTGTGTAATGTTTGAAAATTTTGTGGCTGCAAGTAAGCATCCTCTACAACCATCTTAGACCGAGAGTCTTCACGTTTTATATCATCCTGTGATATCCTGGTGTATAAAGAAGGATTCTGGGGCCCAATCACAACATCCACTTGAGCTGCCATTGGTTCTCTAATTCTGTTATCATTAGATGCAACACCACCTAGAACTTCACCATCCCTACACGACTTCATGAGACGATAAGCAACACCAACACGATCAAAACTTCCAGATAGTGGTGTTATAAGGAATTCATACCATCTAAAATGATACACAACAACTTTGTCTCTTTTGAGGAGATAACCAAGAAATGTCTCAAATTCTAATGATTGTTGTCGATTCTGGCCAGCTGCATGAAAATAAACCCGAGGCAACTTTGATAGTGGAAGCATTGCCGCTGGAGTCATCTCCTTAACATGCAAGGCTACAGGTATCTTCACTAGAGAATTGGAGCATGAAACTTGGCTGATTGGCTTTCCATCTTTGTACAACATAATAAAGGTATTTGACTCATCTTCTTCGGGGACCTTATTCAAATCCATCAACACCATTCTCATCCTCGATTAAGCAAACCTTGCAAAATTTGGCAATTTGTGGCTCCTTGGAAAATTTGCAGGTAGTTTGATTTTGAGGGCGCTGACGGGTCGCGTGCCTCACCCAACGGGTCGCACCTGTGTAAATTTTACACTGGAAAAGGTAGTCTGATGGGTCGCGCGCCTCTGACGGGTCGCGCGCCAAGCTCAACGGGTCGCATTTTGCAGGAGGCTTTTGGAGGCCTTCCCGGTGTCGAAATCGGGCGCAGGATAGCTCGTTGGAAAGGTCTTTGAGTCTACTTTCCAACCCAACTGGAATTTTTCAATTTGGAGTTCATTTGCCCTGTCAAAAATCAAATCTCCCAAGACTGGTCAAAATGTGCCAAATGAGGCTGCCTCAAGGAAGAATGCTGTTGCAGTCAACTTTTGAATGCCTTCCTCAACCCCAAATTGAGCTCATGATAGCTCATTGGAAAGCTCTTTGTGTCTAGTTATCATTTTACCCATCAAGCAAATCATTTGGCCAACCAATCTAGGAGAAAACTTGATTTTCCCAAGGTCACTTCAGAGGTGTCTTTGATTCTCCTGAGGCAACGGTATTCTTGACATTTCTCTCAAACCATGACACCTGTGCAAAAAGTGAAAGAGGTTTTTCTTCCTTGGCATGTTGTGGACAAAAACCTCTCTCAGTTTCTCAAAATTCATCTTTGATTTCTCTAAAACATCTTTTGAGTGAAACTTATCCCGATGTGTGAAACAAGGAATTCTGTCGAAATGAAGCGAAATGAAGGGGATAGGGGGCTTCTAAATTCTTGAGGAAATTTTTGGGAGTAGGGAGGGATGTTAGGAAGCAGGGGAAAGTGGAATCTCAGAGATTGAGTGAGGGGAAGGGGTCCAAAAGGGCAAAACACAGGCCAAACCTAGAAAATTGCCAGGTTGTAGCTAGAAACTAGGGTTTGTGCAAAAATGAGGATTTCGGGGGATCTCAGTGATGGAAAGCATTTGATAGGGTATTTTAAGGATAGGGGAAGGTGTATGAACATCAGGATACAAGTTTTGCTAATGATTTGATCATTCAAGAGAAACTAGCTTTCAAAACCCTAGGAGAGGGAAATGACCCTGCCTAGGTGCAACTGAAGCATGTACAAGGTGTAAAATGACTCATTAGACACTGACATGATGATGAAAACCCTATGAATAATGATAGACTCAGCTGAATAGTGACATAGATTGACATTTGGGCAACTTTGAAAAGAATGAAAGCAACCCTAGATCTAATGCCTAGTGACCAAATTTTGCTTGAAGACTCACTGAAATGACAAAATTTGGCCTTGACACTCTGAGACCACTTTGTAAGAGCATGTTTGATCACTGGAGGAAGGCTGGGAAGACTGACACTAACAGATTGCATATAAGTCATTTCTCCACAAGGATTCTTAGGTCAAGGAAGCTTCTTGTCAAGGGATATTCCCCAAACCTAGGCTTAAGTATCTTCTTTACCCTTCCTAGATAGCCCATCACTTTGCTTCTCAAGCAAGTAAGCCATTTAATTGAGTCTCTCTTGCGAATATGTTCTAGGAATGACTCTCCATCCATTTATTGACCTATTCATCCTTGTGATTCCTCTTATATTGGGCCTCCTCCCATCGGTGAAAGTCTGTAAAGCGCAGGGAGTTATCGCTGAGGTGACAATGGGCTATTACTCTATTGTTTCCACTTGACCTAATAGTTTCTCTCAATGTGGCCGGTTCGACTAGTTTGGGGCAAAACCGGTCCGAACCGGAAAAGACCAGTTCAGTACTAAACTGCCCCTCCGAACCGGAAAAGACTGGTTCAGTACTGAACCGGTCGGTTTCATCATCGAACTGACCGCACGGCCTGGGCATAAAAAAAACGTTTTAATTTTTAATTTTTAATTTTTGTTATTTTTACTAGTTTCTAACGCTGCTCTAGCCGCCTCACCCCCTCCCCCCCCTTAAAGTTATTTAAACACGCCCACCCCCTCTATTTCACTCACACTATTCATTCGAGTGTCTTGCAATTCTTGAGCTGAGTTCAGTGAGGAGAATTCAGAAAGTTTTTTGCAGGGTTGTTCTGAGGGAGATTTTTCGCAGATTTGAAGAGCTGATTGGAGTCTTAGAGAGTTAATGGGTTCGCAGATTTTCAAGCTACTTCAAAGATTTTTTTCCCAAAGATCTTTGAGTTTTCTTTAGTGGTTTTTGGAGCTGGCGGGAGATTTTTTTTTATTTTTATTTTGTAGGGGCTGCTACATAGTTGATTTCAGAGGATTTTGGAGCTGATTTTCTCCAAAAAATTTAGAGGGTAAATCAAGGTTTTTGTTCAGTACAACCTTAGGTTGAGGCGCAACCAATTGCTAAATAAAACCCCTGATCAATGTTGCACAAAGCGGGAGCAAAGCGGAAGCGTTTTTTGGAAGCGGAAGCGTGGAAGCGTCATTTTCCAAAAATCTAGGA
This sequence comes from Pinus tabuliformis, assembly GCA_031772625.1. NCBI lineage: Eukaryota > Viridiplantae > Streptophyta > Pinopsida > Pinales > Pinaceae > Pinus > Pinus tabuliformis. The sequence goes on along the minus strand of CM062814.1, from coordinate 688,389,220 downwards.
AGCGAAGCGTCCGCTATATATATATATTTATATTTTTTTTGCATTTATACTCAAAACAAACATCCCAAATAGCAAATTAATTTAGTAGAAGACATGAAAACATGCATATTTTTGCATAAATCAAGATAGATATGGCATACATGATTCCATTGTAGTAATGAGTATGTACAACAATCATCTATATTCTAGCTATTACAAACATACATCAAATTTTGAAGCATATTATAAAACATAAAACATAGAGCATATTATGATTTATCTAGCAAGCAAGTGAGCAATTGTCAACATTTGTCATGTCCAAAATTCAAATAATAATGTTTAGAAAATATGTCACTTGGTCACCGCCAAGACAAAAAAGGTTCAAAATTCAAATTCACAAGCCTACAAGTCTAATGAGTAATCTATGACAAAAAGTAGTAGACTGTGAATATATCTACTAATCTCTCCTCCCACCACGAATAGAACGTGTCGGCGGGCGGGGGCCTCCACGTGGTGGCAATGAAGAAGATGGTGCCGGTGGAAGTTGTGGAAGTGGCACTGAAACTGATGAAGAAGAACCCCCTGCTGTTGGTGTTGAACCATGGAACCTAGGAACCAAGGGACCAGATGGGGGTGGGGGTGGCATATCAACACGATCATCATCATCCTGGAATCGCTCAAAAAATTCATGCAAAAAAAAAACACTAGTTAACAAAAAAATTAAAAACATGAATTAGAGAAATGCTTTATAAGGAAAAATTGGAAAATTCATACCACAATGGACATACCTGGATAAGAGCATCCTCTAATTGCTCTAATCGCAACACTCCATCCTCCAAATTGGGCTCCTCTGGATTCTTGTCCCAAATCAACAGGTCTTTATTATACTTTGCATCTTCACAGTAATGGGACAATAATCGCAAGTTGTAATGAACATAAACCAAGCTCTCTGCCCGGTCTAAACTCAACCTGTTCCTTTTAACACTGTGGATGAAAGAATAAGAGCTCCAACACCTCTCTGCAGAAGAAGTGTTTACCACCTGTGATAGCACCCGCAATGCCAAAGCCTGTAGAAGTGGAGTACCCCCTCCATGCATGTTCCACCACTCGAGAGAAGAAAAAGTCTCTCAATCTTTAATTGCATGCATGCTCCCAAATGGACCAGTGTTAAGCGTATAGTTGCTCACCTGTCTCCGTACCAATGCAGCCTCCTCCTCATCAGGGATTAATTTACTCAATGCAGCCATATATTTTTTGTGAACCTCTTGATCTTGGTGTGGTTTTCTCCTGCTTCCCCCCCCAGGTGCTGGTGTTGAAAGCCATGATGGATGATAGTATTTAGGTGTCAAAACATATGCTAATGCATGCAATGGAACATTTAGCATTTCCCATCGGTTTTGCACCTCTGCACGAATATAATTGTACAAGGTGGTATCTCTAGGCTCAACAATGTCTTTAATTTGCCCCAACATGCTATCCATTTGCTCATACACCTCCCCAATTACTGGTCGATCTGAATCTGCAAACTTGATCATGTAATAAATTGGTTTGGTGAATTGCAAAACATATTTAACCTGTGACCAAAAGTAACTGTCAAGAATAGTGTCCTTGACTGCATTAGCACCATCTATGTCAATGTTAATTTCATCCCATGTTTCAGCACACACCAGATTAGTTAAAGCTTGTCTCACCTTCACTAGCCGCCTAAAGGTGAGGTAATAACTAGCAAATCTTGTCTTTGCAATTTTAAGCAACTGCAACTTGGAGTACGTGTCATAGAAGTAGTTTACCCTTGTATGCCCTGTGATGAATTTAATGAGCTGCTTCCCTCTCCTGTAAAGCTCAGTAATCCACCCACATTCTTTGTGCTTTACAATATCATGCATCAAAAGGTTCAATGTGTGAACCAGGCACCCAGACCAAAAGATGTGTGGATGAGTACGCTCAATAATTTTTCCTGCTGCCTTACAATTTGCTGCATTATCTGTGATCACTTGAACCACATTATTCAAACCAACATCTTTGATTGATTTCAATAGGAGTTCTGCAATGTTTTGTGCAGATGCAGTGATGGAGGAGGAGTCATGACATGTAATAAATACTGCACCAGTAGAAGAAACACCAAGAACATTTATCAAATGTTGGTTTCTAATATTTGTCCACCCATCTGATACAATGGATACCCCAGAATCTACCCACTCATTTGTAAAACGTGTCAAAGCTCTTTGAGCCTTAGCTTTTTCTCTTTCTAATAACACTGTTCTAGCTTTCTCATAGTTGGGGGCCTTGTATCCTTTTGGGGCTTCATTGATGGCCTTTACCATTTCATGCCAATAGGGAGAGCGAAGCACATTGAATGGTACACCGCAAGCACAAAGAAAACGGACTATCTTTCCATCCACATCATCCCTCCCAGCAACATTAAGGAAATCCCCTATTGTTCTTCTACCTCCAGAGCTCGCAGAAGTACCATGAGGAGATGAGCAGCTACCAAATTTAGAGGTTGCACTTGATTCAGAATGAGTTCTTTGTTTCTTGTTTTTTTGTTGTGCAGCCATCTCTATTTGGATGTATTTTCTTCTTTCTTCAGCTGAAATGTTTGGGCAAATTTGTACCCCCACAGGACCCTTTTTTTCATCACTGTCTAGCACCCCACAAAGATGCCTCCTCAAACGGGTATATGAACCACAATATGGTTTTCCTTCATGACAACCATGAGGGCACACAAATTTGTAAGATCCACCACCCTTTCCCCCATCAAGTTTGGTCACATAGTTCCACAAGGGTGTTGATCTAGCTTTCCCATCTTGTGTTTCGGTGTCCTCTTCAGGTTCATCCCCTTCCTCTTCAAACCCTTCCTCCTCATCATACATTGGGTCACTCATATTGGGACCACTGTCCTCTTGTGTTTCATCCCTTCTATTTCTATTCCCCCTTGCCATCATTAAAACCAAGAGTGGAATGATACATAGAAGCCAAAAGAACACCATCTTGGAAAATGGATATAGGTGGTGGACAACCTGTAAGTAAAGGAGCAAGTAGAAACAATGGGAAAGAGTAGGAGAGGGAGGAGAAAAATATAAAAAAATTGTCAAAAAAATAAGGTAGTTTGGGGTTTGAACTTACCTCTTTAGCTCTTGTAGATGAAGTCCTCCAAGCTCCTCCTCCTTCACTCCTCCAAGCTCTCCTCTCTTCTCCTCTCCTTTCCTCTCTTCTCTTCTCCTCTCCTCTCTTCTCTTCTCCAACTCTCATAAACTCAAAGTGAGAAAATGAGGAATGAATGGGGGCTTTATTCTTTTCATTCCTCACCTTAATCTCACTCTAACCTCACCCTAACCCACCCCCTTTATGTTAAGTTAACATAAATTTAAAAAAAAAAAAAATCGTTTTTTTTTGCCTTGCGCGCAGCCTCCTTTCCGAAGCGTACGGAAGCGTACACTTCCTCCTCCAAAGTGCCGTACGAAGCACGCTTCGGAGGCCTGGAAGTGGCGCTTCTGTACTGCGCTTCCAAAATTCCAAGAAGCAGCGCTTCCGAATTCGGAAGCGCCGCTTCGGGCCACGTTCCTAGACGCTTCCGCATGGGACGCGCTCCGGGGCTTGGATTCACCAGGGGGGGGGCGCTTCGTGCAACATTGCCCCTGATCAAGCAACATTGTCTTGGGTGAATTTGATCCAACATCAGAATGGGTTGTGGAGAGTCCACACCAATATTTGACAATGAAGACCTTTCTTGGTTGGACTTGGACGCACCTCCACAAGATGCAAAGGCAGATATATCAAAAGCACTAGTAGTAGCTTCAGGGCTAAGGGAATCAAGCCATTCTTCTTATAGAGATTCCAATTGACGAATACCAAGACCATGACCCTTGACCTATTCTGCCACTCCAAGACCAAGCCATCAATCCTCTTCGTGTCACTATGGAGATCATCATCATCACTGCTGTTACATTGAAGTCATCATTAGTGGTGTCATTACTGCTTGCATCAATGAGGCCATCACTGTGACCCTTACTTCTATAACACTGCTATACCCTCATTAGGATCATTCCTGCTCCTTCGCATAACACTTTCTTCCTATTAATTATAACAACGAGATATGCACATATATATCTGAGAACTGTACCAAAATATTTCATTAAATTATGATATTGAACCTATTACGATCATGACCAAGATCATGATTACCATCGATCTGAACATAAGCCAGGACAGAGTGTCACTGTGAGATCTCCACATATGTTGAGATCATGACTGCATCTATATGAATGCCGAGACTGTGTGTTGTTATGAGATCATTTTTGTGCCGAGACAATGAAAGTATCTTCTCCATGTTGAGACAATGATTAGCGCAGTGATCTTTGTCATTTTACCTATACCGAGAAAGTGACATTCTTGCATCGAGATTTTCATCATAGTTAGGCCAAGACTGCCTCCTGTAATGCGGATTAGATCCTTGTACCCATCCGAGAGAATCTGGAGTATCTATGCTTCTTCGCTTGCCTGATATTGTATCTTGTCTGAGACTGTGGCATCCGAAGTGTACCATCCGAGATCATAGTGATCTTATTCATCCGAAATCTGAACCTTAAGGTCATGCGAAGGATCTCAAAGATATGCTGAGATTCTATCCTCATCCGGAGCTACAGACTTGTCCAAGATTTCTCCTTCCTGCACCTAATACCCATCCGAAAATTCAGAGGAGAAATGCGAGTTTTGTACCTGAGATTTGTGGATACCCTAGACGGGTATTTATAGTGGTTTGTGCTCCAAAATAAGCCGAGTTGCCTTTATGAATCGTTGTGTCTATTTTTCTAGGCCGACATGACTGCCATTTATATATTTAATTCAATATTGAAGCTGACATGATGAATTCCTTATCGATTTGCTTGCAGACTTCTTGTGCTTGCTAATGGAGGATTGATCTTGGTCTTTGGAGGGCTGCTACACACTTTTGTGGACTTGTATACATTTACATAGGCTCATGAAGAGCTTCTTTATACATGACATGACTCTTTGACATATTAATAAATCCTAAAGACATCAAGAAGAAGTCTTTTGACCTATGACACTTCTTGCTCATGAAACCCATGTAGCAAGGCATACAAAAAATAATTTATTCTCTTTTATTACATCATTTACAAAGATCATGTCATTATGAAGACCGAACCTAGTTACACTTTCTTCAACACTTCCTCTTAGCTAGGGAGGTATTCATAATGGTAGTTGGTCATTCTCAATTTGAAGAATTTTTCATAAGAAGAATTAAATTTGCAATCCATCTGTTATAGCATCATTTCAACCAACATTGTTTTCATATAGCAAGGCCTTGATTAACAACTCTATCTCACTTAGATTAAAGCACACAATGTTGGCGAGACCAATGACTGATAGACACGCATCATCATTGTCTCTCTTAGGGTCATACCCACACGGGTGTTCTCCGAGTATGCCCTACTAGGACTATTCTCATCTTGGGTTCCTAGCCCTCAAGAATATCGGTCCTCTTTCCCACTCTTGTCTTGGATGCCCTACCACATCCTCAAAGAGTGTCAGATGCCAAATGATTACACAATCCTCCATTCTTTCTTCCAAACTGAAGACAAGAATGTCGTGTCTAACTCTCCCTCTTAACCAGGGATGAGTTCCAAGTTTCTCTTCACTCAGAAACTTACTCGAGTTCCTTTACTCATAGGAACCTCCCAGAGCTCCCTCTTAAACAGGGACTCTATCATCAGTACTTTATAGGGTCTTCTAGTTGACTGATGATCCAAGACCTCGATGTCATCAATTTCTTCATATGTAGGGTTCAACCATCCATAACTTTCCTTCATCATGTCATTCCTTCTTTCCCGGAAAGTATCCTCCTTGGCTTTACCTCTGGGGCTTCCTTCAGAGGGCCATCTATCTTCACTTTTCCTTCAACGGTGACTGCTCTAGATCACAAGGTACATAATTGTGACATCCTTCACAACTCTCCTTACCTTGGCCCTGCACACATACCCGGACTTTATCCAAGAAGTCGGAAACCAAAAACAAATCACATATTACCTTTTGGTGATGGCCTTTTCTAGTGATATCTTCTTGTAGGTATCGATACCCTGCATACATGTTGACACATCTCCCAAAGATATCGATTGTCAAGGGTCTTCATCTTTTCAAACTTCCATCAGAGTCTCCATATCTTTCTGGGAGATTTCCCAGTGAAAACTTCTTGATCCTTTGGATGTTGATTGCCTTCATCATGGTTGCATATTTCACGATCTAATCCATTCTCACACCTTCCATCCCTAGGAGCCTTCAATCAAAGTTTCTTTAATCGTAATCAACCACTTCATATGACGACATATTATGTTGATTTCATCTAGTGTGACTTATGCCTTTCTGCATCCTTTCAAACAAGGAGATCCTTTTTCTCTCGATCATGCTTGATCCATGTTACCTGCAACCATATGACATGACATTACAATATTAAATTCAAATACAAGCATACCTCATTTTACCTTTAGGTCATCTAGACTTCTTCTAGCAGCTTCCTTGATTGAAAATACCTTCAATCCCTTGATCTGCTTCATTTCTTATGTCATCATCTCATGAATTCCATAAGGTGGATTTCCTGATGAAACACTTGCTACCTCTCGAGATCAGTGAATCTTTAGGATCTTGCATATCCCTATCTGGAAAATGTTTTCTTTGTCCTGGATGACTTCTTCCTTTTCTTTAATGTCCAATGAGGTTCCCAAGAGCTATTTTCTTCATGTTTGACTGCCATGGATTTTGTCTTCCATAATTCCTATGGTGGTGATTCGAGCTCTTGTTTCTAATGCCTTCACGATGCTATGATGCATCATAGTCATATCAGCAAGGACTTATGATAGGACCTTTTGTGAGGGACACCATCCACTCATAGTAGAGGTCTGTTACTCCCTCTTTCCTTGGCCCCTTTTCTTCAGCTTCCTCCATCCTTCCGGCAATATGAGCTTCTTTCCATAATTTTCCCATAGCACTGAATCTTAGCTATATTATTCTTGTTTGAGGACCAAAATTTAGCCTTCAACACTTTTGTCCATAACTTGTCCTTTTTCCATTTTGCATAGATACCACAAGTTGTTAAATGAGGAAACTTCCTTGTCCCAAGGACACTTGTCATCTTACTTATTAAGAAAATAGATGATTGTCTTCTTATCATCTTTCTCAGATCTCCCAATTGAGATCTCATGAAGATGACCTTCTTTACTACATTTCAGAGAGTACGTCTTCTAGCATTTCATATATTTCTTTTCTGTCTCCTTTCATGCTACATAGAGATGAGAGGACTTTTTAAGAGTTCCCTCTCATGAATTCAAAGGAGACCTGTTCACTGACTTCTCTTTTCCATAAGGATTCTGTCAATCCTTCTTATTCTATGTAAGGACCTTTGATGACCCATCTATCTATAGATCTCCTTGCAGTTATGAAGTCATTTCACCAAAAAAGATTAATGAAAATACTTACTTGAGATGTGAAGATGAAATCTTCACCTTGATCATGTTGGCAGTAGTTGGAGCAGATATATTGATGCTTCCTCTGACTGAGATACTTGATAGGAAGATTGCCTTCTTTGCCTTCGAGCTATCTTGATTTATATATCCAACAAACTGCTGATATAATTGGGCTACATAAGGAACCTTGTAGATTGCAGCGTCGACTTGAGGTTGCTTGCCATGATGTAAAGAGATTCATCAGTTAGTACAACTTCTATTTTGAGTGTTGTCCATATAAACTCCTATACATGCCCTCAAATCAAGTTCTGAGAATCCGAGATTTTTAAGACTGTGTTCTTTATGGAGAAGGATTCAATCTGAATGCTTTATCTTTTGACTGTTGTCATCCAAAACCCTTGTTGTTGTAGACTGTTGTTGTAAACTGCTTCCTTGATCTAGGGTTTGATCAAGATGATTCTTTAATGTAGATGTTGACATCCTTGAGCTTGCTTTGATGCTTTGCTTGAAACTTGATCCTTGCATGTCTCTTTTTTTGCCCTTCCTTTGACTTCTGAACCTCGCTTTGATACCATGTTGAAGAATCTAGGGCAATCAAAATTAATGAGATTCTTCTTTAGCATGATAACAATTTGTGAAGTTCTTTTTCCAATTTTATCTTAGCTTGATCTTCATATTATTAGTACGTGTTTGCTTCATCAAACTGCTATCAAAAACAAAAGAGACAAGAACACAAAGTATTTGGCTTTCTGCCAGGGCCAAAACCTCTCCCTCTTGGAGAGGAAAACCCACACAAAATTCTTCTTATAGAGATTCCAATTGACGAATACCAAGACCATGACCCATCAATCCTCTTTGTGTCACTGCGGAGATCATCGTCATCACTGTTGTTACACTGAAGTCATCATTATTGCTTGCATCACTGAGGCCATCACTGTGACCCTTACTTCTATACCACTGTTATACCTTCATTAGGATCATTCCTGCTCCTTCGCATAACACTTTCTACCTCTTCATTATAACAACGAGATATGCACATATATATCTGAGAACTGTACCAAAATCTTTCATTAAAATTCTGATATTGAACCTATTACGATCATGACCAAGATCATGATTACCATCGATCTGAACATAAGCCAGGACAGAGTGTCACTGTGAGATCTCCACATATGTTGAGATCATGACTGCATCTATATGAATGCCGAGACTGTGTGTTGTTATGAGATCATTTTTGTGCCGAGACAATGAAAGTATCTTCTCCATGTTGAGACAATGATTAGCGCAGTGATCTTTGTCATTTTACCTATACCAAGACAGTGACATTCTTCCACTAAGATTGTCATCATAGTTAGGCCGAGACTGCCTCCTGTAATGCGGATTAGATCCTTGTACCAATCTGAGAGAATCTGAAGTATCTGTGCTTCTTCGCTTGCCTGAGATTGTATCTTGTCCAAGACTGTGGCATCTGAAGTGCTTGCTGTACCATCCGAGATCACAGTGATCTTATTCATCTGAAATCTGAACCTTACGGTCATGTGAAGGATCTCAGAGATATGCTAAGATTCTGTCCTCATCCAAAGATGCAGACTTGTCCAAGATTTCTCGTTCCTGCACCTAATACCCATCCGAAAATTCAGAGGAGAAATGTGAGTTTTGTACCTGAGATTTGCGGATACCTTAGACGGGTATTTATAGTGGTTTGTGCTCCAAAATAAGTTGACTTGCCTTTATGAATCGTTGTGTCTATTTTTCTAGGCCGACATGACTGTCATTTATATATTTAATTCAATATTGAAGCCGACATGATGAATTTCTTATCGATTTGCTTGCAGACTTCTTATGCTTGCTAATGGAGGATTGATCTTGGTCTTTGGAGGGCTGCTACACACTTTTGTGGACTTGTATACATTTACATAGGCTCATGAAGAGCTTCTTTATACATGACATGACTCTTTGACATATTAATAAATCCTAAAGACATCAAGAAGAAGTCTTTTGACCTACGACACTTCTTGCTCATGAAACCCATGTAGTAAGGCATACAAAAAATAATTTATTCTCTTTTATTACGTCATTTACAAAGATCATGTCATTATGAAGACCGAACCTCGTTACACTTTCTTCAACACAATCAAAAGAAGAAGTACAAGGCCAAGCAAGGGAAGGCAAAGAGGCTCATTCTCGATGGAGTTCGAGATCATGTGGTCTCACACTTGCAGGGCAAGGATAGAGCCCGAGAGATGTGGGAAGCCTTGTCTTCTCTGTATGAAGGCTCTTCTGAACAACAAAAGATGTATTTGGAGCAGAAGTTGCAGCGGACTTTGATGCAAAAAGGAGAAGGGGTGAACCTCTATCTTCAATGTCTTCAAGACACTAGAGACCATCTTGTTGTAGTGGGGTCCACTCCTCAGCGAACCGCGATGGTGAGGATAGCCTTGAATGGAGTCTTGGATGAATGGCAATTTTTCGTCCAAAGCATATTGGGCAAGGAAAAACTACCTTCATGGGAGGAGATGTGGGCGACTCTTCAACAAGAGGAGTTAAGGAGGGACCTAGTGAATGTCAACCTCAATGGCAGCACTGGGAGTGGCACAAAGACGAAGGATGAGGAGGAGAACACAACTCTAGCATCGAAAGGACAGTAGAAGCCGAAGCGAAAGGACATTTTGAAGGTGAAATGCTTTAGTTGTGGCGAGATGGGCCACTATGCATCCCAATATCCTTTGAAGAAAAATGACAAGGATTAGAAACATGATCCTAAGGCTGCTTCAACAAAGATTGACGAGGATGGGTTTGCCATGAGTGCCCACGCATCTCCAAGAGGGAGATGGGGTGATATTGAGCTGTAGTTGGGAGGACTACATGTGGGCAGGATCCTTGAGGAGTCCACCTCTTGGATCAATTCCTTGCTACGGGAGCCCAAGATTCAGTAGTAGCGAGATGGACTTAGTGTCAGATGATGCAGTGGAGTGTTTGGAGGACATATGTAGTAGCTGGGGACCAGAGACTGATCAACGTAGAGCAAGGTTGGAAGCAATGCAGATGGTACAATGCAGCAGCAGCGCAGAAGATTCAGAGGGTCAGCAGCAGTCAGATTCCAACATTCATTGTATTATGTTGAACACAGTTAAGTTCAACTAATTTTGGATGTTTTTCAGTTGCTTCTCTCAGCAACTGAGTTGCAATACCAGATGCAGTGTTAGCAGTGGCAATGCTAGCAGCATAACAGATGCAACGTTTGAGAGGGAGCTATAGTACAGACGCAGTGGCAGTGTCATGGGCAGCAGTATAGTAGCAGCAACAACACAGTGTTGGTGGCAGCAATAGTGCAGAAAGGAGATGTTTCAGAAACAGAGCAGCACATAGGTAGACATTGTTTCTAGAGCACTTTCCTCGCTAAGAAGGAGTGTTAGTTTTTGGTAGCATCGCAAGTGCTCTAGCCTTGAAAATTGGTGGAAAGGCCAAGGCACATGAGTTCTAAAGAACCCAGAAACTGTTTCGTGAAATTCCACATGAATTGTATTTTATTAAAATAATTAATATTTTTAACGGGGTTCCTAGGTCTAAACTTAGGGAAATTAAAATATTATTGGGTATTAATCAAAATATGGGTGAAAATGATCTAGAAGGCGGATCAAGTCATGTTTTAATCTTAGCCGTTGATTAGAGACTTAAACTCGGTTGTTGAAGACTCATAGGAAAAGTATAAAATGGAGGCTTGGGGTTCATTTGGAAACACACACAGAGAGATTTAGTAAATCAATTTTCTGAGGTGAGAAGTTCTCAGGAGGAAAATCGATTGGGGAGGTCTTGCAGCTGAGGGGCAAAGAGAATCCGAGAGGACTTTCCGGAAAATATAAAACAGAGAAGCAGAGAGAGCTTGCAGAGAGGCAACGCAGTAGTGGGGAGAGTTGACGCAGAAAAGTTGCCTGTCACGCAGAATCCAGAACTGTCGGAACAACCAAAACTGTCAGAACAACCAGAATTGCCGGGAATTGCCGAAACAATCGGGAGAGCTGACGCGAACACAACGCAGTAGTCAGGAGAGCTGACACGAACACAACGCAATAGTCGGGAGAGTTGATGCAGAAAAGTTGCTTGTCACGCAGATTCCAAAACTACCGGAACAACCGAAACTACCGGGAATTGCCAGAACAGTCGGGAGAGTTGACACAGAGGGAAAAGTAGGTGACGCAGGGCCAACGTAGAGCCAGCGCAAAAACAACTGTGGCTAGCCAGTCTTGTCCCAGATCAGCCAGAATTTTGCTGGGTGAAGTGAGGTAAAACTCACTCAGATTTTCCGCCAGTATTTTCTTTGTAAATGATTGCTAGATGAGCATCCTAGATTTGTATTCAAATATTTCTCTTGCATAATAATAAACCCTCAGAACTGCTGCACCGATTTTCCCACATTGGGTGTTTTCCGGGGACTATTGTGTGCAAAAATAAGTGTGTCCTATGTATCTTGTTCTTTGCTCTGTTTTCTATTTCCTGAGATCAAATATTTAATTAGTGTAGGCTATAGAAGTAATTTGCTTCAGTATTCAAAACAATAACTTGATGAATGTAATTTAAAAATCAAGTAGGTGAAGTAGATTCAGATTTGCTGCAATATGGGTTCCTTGAGTGTAGGAATATTCACAATAATCCCATTGTAGACTTGGATGCTACTCATTCTTCAAATGAGGATGAGGAGGATGATCAGGAATCAGATGATGATTCTGATGATGATTGATGATTTGATCATTGATTTGTTGTAGTTGTAGCTTGTAGTATTGTAGGTTGTAGTATAATACTATGATCTATCATGTTATTTTGGACTATAAAGGCCTTTTAGAGCCTGCTTCTTGATGTTTGTAACATTTTTGGTTCAACGATGTTTTGCACTAAGTGTTATTTTGGTTATATGCACTATTACTTGCTATATAAATGAGAACTTTTGCATATTTGTGTATAAATGGTTTGGATTCATATGGATGCACATGAATATATATGTTTTTTCTTTAAAATATGAATATTTTATGTATTTTTGGTAAACCGTTTTTTTTTCTAGTTTTTTTCTGGTTCCGATCTAGTTTTGACTGATTCCCAGTCCACAAGGTTTTCCGGTTCGGTTTTGATAACAATGAATACTCTATAGGATCCCCTCCTAAGACCCTTACTAGTTTGAGTGGTAATAGGGCCAAACAAAAAATTTGCCATCAACAAATTCTACTCTATCTCCTTTATCTTCCAAGCATAAAGTAGAAACCAAATTCTTCTTCAAACCTGGAACATATAATATATTGGTGAGATGAACACTATCACCTGGTTCTAGCTCAATGGATGCCTTTTCAATGCCTTTGATTGCATAATTGTTGTTGTCTCCAAGTTCCACCTTTTGTGCTAATCTTCTTTCCATCAAACTTGTGAGGTTGTCTTGGTCTCCCATCATGTTCCTTGAGGCACCACTATCTACTAGCCACAAGTCTTCACTATCTGCAACAAAACTAGTAAGAGCAGAGAAATAGAAGAGTTTTTTATAACTTGGATTTTCGTTCTTTGGTCTCTTTGGGAGTTCTTCAAAATCTGTTGTGAAGGTATGCAACTTCCCTTTTCTCTTTCTATCATTTGATCTTTTAGGGCAATCATGTCTAAATTGACCAAATTTGTGGCATTGATAGCATTGAACCTTTGACATATCTCTCCTTCCTTGAGGAGCAGATATTCTTTCTTCCGGTCTTCTTCCTTCATTTCTTCCTTGAAAACCAAAATTCTTTCTTCCTCCACCTTTCCTGAAACAAGCTGCATATGCTTGAGAATCACCTTCATCAGATCTTTGAATCTTTCCTCTTGATATGAGCCTTGATTTTTCTTTAGTACAATTGGTCCATAGTTCATCAAATTTTGGAGCATCTTTTTGTTGAAGAAAGTGTAACTAAGTTCGGTCTTCATAAATATGAAATGTACTTTTGATTCTTGTATTTTGAAAAAGAAAGGAAAATGATTATTATTATTATTGAGCTTGGGTTTCTTGCCCAAGAAATTTGTTTTATAGGTCAAGAACTAATTGAAAGTGCTTCTAGGGTTGTCCTAGGTCAAGAAGTCAAATAGGGACATTGTCATAATATGAAGACCCCATCGAGCATCTTGTAAATTGTAAAAAGAATTTTTTTGGTATTTTACTAAGCCTTCCAAGACCAAGTCGGCCTAGAAGCTGGAATCCGTACCCGTGGAAAACCTATATATAGGAGACAATTCGACCTCATTTGGACACATTCATTCCTCTCTCTCTCATGTGAAGGAAGAAGCAAAAAAGGGCAGCGAAGAAGGCAGAAAAAGGAGAAGAAGTGTTTTGGGTTCCTCTCTCTCGCTTTCTCTCCACACGCGCGAAGGAGGCTGAAATTTTGCAACTTTTCGCTAGGGTTTCTACTGCTTGACTAGGGTTTCTTTGTGAGGGTTCGATCTGATGAAAAAGGGCTAAAGGAAGGGCCAACAGAGTCCCCTTCTAGATGCAGAAGATAGATTAGGTCAAGCGAGGCAGCTAGAGGCAAAGAAGAAGTAGTTCTAGTCCACACGTGCGAAGTAGCAGCCGCTGCTTGGGGGTCCGAAGTTGCAAATCTGCAGTTAGGGCCGAAAAGCTGTGGTTGGAGGTCGAAGTAGTGTTGCTGGAAGAGATTCTGCTGGTTTTGGAAAGCAGTAAATCAAGCACACTAGTGAGAAGTTGATCTTGGTCTTGGAAGGGCTTCAGTGTTGGTCAAGAGTCTTGGTATTCGTCAATAAAGAATCTATAAGAAGAGATTGAAGGGTTTTCCTCTCAAGAGGAGAGGTTTTGCCCTGGCTTGGAGCCTACATCTTGTGTACTTGTATCTTGTTGATCTACTTGTTTTGGTAGTTGTTTGCTGATTGAAGAACACACTATAATAATAATAATAAGAAGATAATCCTAATAAGTAAAAAAACATCACAAGCAGTTATCATAGTTAGAAGAATCATTAACGTCATCTTGCCTTAGATTCTTCAACATAGTATCAGAGCCAGGTTCGCACAAGGCATGAAGAAGGTCAACTCTATTATGAAGAGGCTTGAAAAGAAGTGTTCATCATTAGCAAGTCTCATCAAGCAAAGTTTCGAGGCAACATGGAATAGTCTCTTCCCTTCCAAAGATCTCAAATCTGCAAAGAATTAAGTGTTGTTCTCAACCCTCACTGGAACATTTCAAGATGAAAATATATGGGTGATAGATAGTAGAGCTTCAAGACACATATTGGACATCACAAACAACTCAAAACCCTATCCAAAAGGAAGTCCTCATAATTTGTGGAGCTTGGTGACAACAAGAGCTATCTGGTAAAAGGCATTGGATCTATAGCTGGAAGGGGGAGGTAACATTCATCTCAACAACATTCTATATGTTCTAGGTTTGTGCAAAAATCTTATTTCTATTTCATCATTAGAAGAAAAAGGAGATAGAAGTTGCTTTTATAGATGGTAAAGTAGTGGTTTAGGCTAAATATTCTAGCATTGAAAAAGCTAGAACCATTGGAGTTCAAGAAGGAAGACTCTACAGACTCTCATCTCCTCTAAGTCAAGCACTTGTCCACATTGTCCGTGTGAACTTTGGCATAGAAGATTGGGCCATCTTCATTACAAGATCTTGCCAACTCTAAACTCCATTGTAAATGGGATACCAAATCTCAAAGAAGACCATGAAGGAGTCTGCAAAGGCTGTGCTCTGGGAAAGAATGCAAAGAAACCATTTGCACATAGTACATCTAGAGCTCAAGAGATTCTAGATCTCATCCACTCTGATGTATGTGGTCCCATGTCTAAATAACTTGGAGGTCATCTATATTATGTTACTTTCATTGATGATCATTCAAGGAAAACTTGGGTTTATTTACTTAGATCCAAGGACAAAGTATTCATAAAATTTCAAGAATTCAAAGCAAAGGTAAAAAATCTTACAGAAAGAAAGATAAAGATTCTAAGGTCAGATAATGGAGGAGAGTATACTTCCAAAGAACTCATTGCTTTTTGTAAAAGGTTGGGATTAAGAGGGAGCTTATAGTTCCATACAATCCCGAGCAGAATGGAGTAGAAGAAAGTGTCAAGGCTATGCTCCATGATCAAGATCAACCGAAATTTCTATGGGGAGAAGCAACAAAAGACTACAGTATACATCCAAAATAAAAGTCCTCACAGGTCACTTGGTAATATAATTCCAGAAGAAGTCTTCACTAGGAAGAAACCAAATATTGATCATCTCCAGATATTTGGGTGTCCTGTATATATTCACATTCCCAAGGACAAAAGAAAGAAGCTAGATCATGCAAGCAAGAAAGGAATATTTGTTGGATATAGCAACTCTTCCAAGGCTTACAGGATCTACATAAAGGAAGGACATCAAATAGAAGTAAGTAGAGATGTAATTTTTTATGAGAGAATTGCCTTCAAGAAATCCAAAGATCTCCCATTTGATTCTTATGAGGAGGATCTTCCTATGTTTGAGGAAGAAGTTAATAAGGAAGAAGAAGTCTCTCATCATGAAGAAGAAGGTCCCAATGAACCAATCTCTCTCCCTGAAAGAAGAAAGAGACCTAACTGGTTAACTTCTACACTTCAAGAAGCAGAAGGTCACACCGCAAGAGGAAGATTCAGGGAGAGCAAGAAACCGAAAAGATACTTAGGATATGCAGCATACATGTTGAAGCTCATTGAAGATGAAACTTCCACTTTCGAAGAAGCAACCAAACACAAAGAATGGAAGAATGTAATGAATGAGGAATGCCAATCTATTATAGAGTTTGGGAAATTGTCCCAAGACCGAAAAACAAATCAGTGGTAACCTCTAAGTGGTTATATAAGATCAAGCATGCTACAGATGGAAGCATAGATAAATTCAAGGCTAGATTCATGGCTCGAGGCTTCTCTCAGGAAGAAGGCATTGACTATGAAGAGACCTTTTCTCCCACAACAAGGTATACCACGATCCGATCTCTGATATCTTTGGCAGCATCAATGGGATGGAAGGTACATCAAATGGATGTCAAAACAACATTCTTGAATGGTACCATAGATGAATAAGTCTACATAGAACAACCATTGGGATTCAAAGTAAAGGATAGAGAAACTCATGTTTGCAGATTGAAGAAGGCACTTTATGGCCTCAAGCAAGCTCCTAGGGCATGGTATGCTAGAATGGATGCATACTTGCAAAGGTTGGGTTTCAGGAAAAGCACGACAGATCCCAATCTCTACATCAAAGTAGAGAATGATGAACCTGTCATCATTCTTCTATATGTAGATGATCTTCTAATAACTGGTAATGAAGAAAGAATTCAAGAGTGTAAGAAAATGTTGGCAACCAAATTTGATATGAAGGATCTAGGACTTATGCATTATTATCTGGGACTGGAAGTCTGGCAGGAACTGAATGAAATCTTCTTGGGACAAGGAAAGTACGTGATCGAGCTATTGAAAATGTTTGATATGATGGAATGCAAACCCATGACAACTCTGATGATCACAAACTTGAAAATGTTAAGGAATTATGAATCCAGTCTAGTGGATCCTACTAAGTACAGACAACTGATTGGCTCCCTGATGTATCTGGTGAATACTCGGCCATACATATGTTTTGCAGTAAATGTTCTTAGTCAATTTCAAATGGAGCCTAGACATGATCATTGGATAGCTGCCAAGCATATACTAAGATATTTGTAGGGAACCGTCCAATATTGCCTTAAGTATGAAGAAGGAAAAGATATTCATCTAGAAGGATTTACTGATTCCGATTGGGGAGGCAGCAAGAAGGATGGAAGAAGCACTATAGGAGGATGTTTTAGCTTGGGATCCTCCATGGTCTCTTGGATGAGCATAAAGCAAGAGACAATGGCTTTGAGTAGTGCTGAGGCCGAGTACATTGCAACCTGTGAAGTGAGCAGGGAAGCGGTCTAGTTAAGGAAGATGTTATCTGATTTGTTTGCAGGACCATTGGACCCTACCATAATACATTGTGATAATATCAACTATATAAGATTGTCCGCGGACCCGATATTTCATGGAAAAACGAAGCACATAAACAACAAGTACCACTACATTCGAAAGTGGGTACAAGATGGTGTACTGAAGCTAGAGTATATCCCCACCGATGATCAAACTGCAGATATTTTGAAAAAATTTCTTCCCAATAAGAAGCTTGTGTATTTTAGAAACAATCTTGGATTGGTTGACATATCTTCCTTAGCTGAGAGGGAGAGATAGACACATCATTCTTGTCTTCACTTTGGAAGAAAGAATGGAGGATTGAGTAATCATCTGGCATCCGATACTCTTTGAGGATGTGGTAGGGCATCCAAGATAAAAGTAGGCAAGAGGACCGATGTTCTTTGAGGACTGGGGACCCAAGATAAGAATAGTCCTAGAAGGTCATACTTGGTGAACATAGGGGTGGGTATGTACATTGAGAGACAATGATGAAGGTGTCTATGATCATTGGTGTCGCCAACTTGTGCTATAATCTATTGAGAGATAGAGCTATTAGTCAAGGCCTTGCTATGTGACAATGTTGGTTATAATGAACCTATACAGATGGATTACTAGTCCGACTCTTCTTATGATATCTCTTCAGTATTGAGAATAGCCATGTACCATTTATGAATACCTCCCTAATTAAGAGGGAGTGTTGAAGAAAGTGTAACTAGGTTCGGTCTTCATAAATACGAAATGTATTTTTGATTCTTGTATTTTGTAAAAGAAAGGAAAATGATTATTATTATTATTGAGTTTGGGTTTCTTGCCCAAGAAATTTGTTTTATAGGTCAAGCACTAATTGAAAATGCCTCTAGGGTTATCCTACATCAAGAAGTCAAATAGGGACATTCTCATAATATGAAGACCCCATCGGGCATCTTGTAAATTGTAAAAAGAATTATTTTTGTATTTTACTAAGCCTTCCAAGACCAAGTCGGCCTGCCAGCCTGTCAAGTCGGCCTAGAAGTCGGAATTCATACCCCTGGAAGACCCTTGCAACCCCCACGGGCACTTGTAAGAGGAAACCCTAACGAGGGGGCAGCAATCACCAACAACAACCAGCTCACCCGCCTAATTCGTAGGACCCTTGCTAGTTTGAGTGGTAAAAGGGCCAAACAAGAAATTTGCCATCAACAAATTCTACTCTATCTCCTTTATCTTCCAAGCATAAAATAGAAACCAAATTCTTCTTCAAACTTGGCACATATAATATATTGGTGAGATGAACACTATTACTTGGTTCTAGCTCAATGGATGCCTTTTCAATGCCTTTGACTACATAATTGTTGTTGTCTCCAAGTTCCACCTTTTGTGCTAATCTTCTTTCCATCAAACTTGTGAGGTTGTCTTGGTCTCCCATCATGTTCCTTGAGGCACCACTATCTACTAGCCACAAGTCTTCACTATCTGCAACAAAACTAGTAAGAGCAGAGAAATATAAGAGTTTTTTATAACTTGGATTTTCATTCTTTGGTCTCTTTGGGAGTTCTTCAAAATCTGTTGTGAAGGTATGCAACTTCCCTTTTCTCTTTCTATCATTTGATCTTTTAGGGCAATCATGTCTAAATTGACCAAATTTGTGGCATTGATAGCATTGAACCTTTGACATATCTCTCCTTCCTTGAGGAGCAGCTATTCTTTCTTCCGGTCTTCTTCCTTCATTTCTTCCTTGAAAACCAAAATTCTTTCTTCCTCCACCTTTCTTGAAACAAGCTGCATATGCTTGAGAATTACCTTCATTAGATCTTTGAATCTTTCCTCTTGATATGAGCCTTGATTTTTCTTTAGTACAATTGGTCCATAGTTCATCAAATTTTGGAGCATCTTTTTGTTGAAGAAAGTGTAACTAAGTTCGGTCTTCATAAATATGAAATGTACTTTTGATTCTTGTATTTTGAAAAAGAAAGGAAAATGATTATTATTATTATTATTGAGCTTGGGTTTCTTGCCCAAGAAATTTGTTTTATAGGTCAAGAACTAATTGAAAGTGCTTCTAGGGTTGTCCTAGGTCAAGAAGTCAAATAGGGACATTGTCATAATATAAAGACCCCATCGAGCATCTTGTAAATTGTAAAAAGAATTTTTTTTGTATTTTACTAAGCCTTCCAAGACCAAGTCGGCCTAGAAGCTGGAATTCGTACCCGTGGAAGACCTATATATAGGAGACAACTCGACCTCATTTGGACACATTCATTCCTCTCTCTCTCATGCGAAGGAAGAAGCAAAAAAGGGCAGCGAAGAAGGCAGAAGAAGGAGAAGAAGTGTTTTGGGTTCCTCTCTCTCGCTTTCTCTCCACACGCGCGAAGGAGGCTGAAATTTTGCAACTTTTCGCTAGGGTTTCTGCTGCTTGACTAGGGTTTCTTTGTGAGGGTTCGATCTGATGAAAAAGGGCTAAAGGAAGGGCCAACAGAGTCCCCTTCTAGATGCCGAAGATAGATTAGGTCAAGCGAGGCAGCGAGAGGCAAAGAAGAAGTAGTTATAGTCCACACGTGCGAAGTAGCAGCCGCTGCTTGGGGGTCCAAAGTTGCAGATCTACAGTTAGGGCCGAAAAGCTGTGGTTGGAGGTCGAAGTAGTGTTGCTAGAAGAGATTCTGCTGGTTTTGGAAAGCAGTAAATCAAGCACACTAGTGAGAAGCTAATCTTGGTCTTGGAAGGGCTTCAGTGTTGGTCAAGAGTCTTGGTATTCGTCAATAAAGAATCTATAAGAAGAGATTGAAGGGTTTTCCTCTCAAGAGGAGAGGTTTTGCCCTGGCTTGGAGCCTACATCTTGTGTACTTGTATCTTGTTGATCTACTTGTTTTGGTAGTTGTTTGCTGATTGAAGTACACACTATAATAATAATAATAATAAGAAGATAATCCTAATAAGTAAAAAAACATCACAAGCAGTTATCATAGTTAGAAGAATCATTAATGTCATCTTGCCTTAGATTCTTCAACATAGTATATGAGCCAGGTTCGCACAAGGCATGAAGAAGGTCAACTCTATTATGAAGAGGCTTGAAAAGAAGTGTTCATCATTAGCAAGTCTCATCAAGCAAAGTTTCGAGGCAACATGGAATAGTCTCTTCCCTTCCAAAGATCTCAAATCTGCAAAGAATTAAGTGTTGTTCTCAACCCTCACTGGAACATTTCAAGATGAAAATATATGGGTGATAGATAGTAGAGCTTCAAGACACATACTGGACATCACAAACAACTCAAAACCCTATCCAAAAGGAAGTCCTCATAATTTGTGGAGCTTGGTGACAACAAGAGCTATCTGGTAAAAGGCATTGGATCTACAGCTGGAAGGGGCAGGTAACATTCATCTCAACAACATTCTATATGTTCTAGGTTTGTGCAAAAATCTTATTTCTATTTCATCATTAGAAGAAAAAGGAGATAGAAGTTGCTTTTATAGATGGTAAAGTAGTGGTTTAGGCTAAATATTCTAGCATTGAAAAACCTAGAACCATTGGAGTTCAAGAAGGAAGACTCTACAGACTCTCATCTCCTCTAAGTCAAGCACTTGTCCACATTGTCCGTGTGAACTTTGGCATAGAAGATTGGGCCATCTTCATTACAAGATCTTGCCAACTCTAAACTCCATTGTAAATGGGATACCAAATCTCAAAGAAGACCATGAAGGAGTCTGCAAAGGCTGTGCTCTGGGAAAGAATGCAAAGAAACCATTTGCGCATAGTACATCTAGAGCTCAAGAGATTCTAGATCTCATCCACTCTGATGTATGTGGTCCCATGTCTAAATAACTTGGAGGTCATCTATATTATGTTACTTTCATTGATGATCATTCAAGGAAAACTTGGGTTTATTTACTTAAATCCAAGGACAAAGTATTCATAAAATTTCAAGAATTCAAAGCAAAGGTAAAAAATCTTACAGAAAGAAAGATAAAGATTCTAAGGTCAGATAATGGAGGAGAATATACTTCCAAAGAACTCATTGCTTTTTGTAAAAGGCTGGGATTAAGAGGGAGCTTATAGTTCCATACAATCCCGAGCAGAATGGAGTAGAAGAAAGTGTCAAGGCTATGCTCCATGATCAAGATCTACCGAAATTCCTATGGGGAGAAGCAACAAAGACTACAGTATACATCCAAAATAAAAGTCCTCACAGGTCACTTGGTAATATAACTCCAGAAGAAGTCTTCACTAGGAAGAAACCAAATATTGATCATCTCCGGATATTTGGGTGTCCTGTATATATTCACATTCCCAAGGACAAAAGAAAGAAGCTAGATCCTGCAAGCAAGAAAGGAATATTTGTTGGATATAGCAACTCTTCCAAGGCTTACAGGATCTACATAAAGGAAGGACATCAAATAGAAGTAAGCAGAGATGTAATTTTTTATGAGAGAATTGCCTTCAAGAAATCCAAAGATCTCCCATCTGATTCTGATGAGGAGGATCTTCCTATGTTTGAGGAAGAAGTTAATAAGGAAGAAGAAGTCTCTCATCATGAAGAAGAAGGTCCCAATGAACCAATCTCTCTCCCTGAAAGAAGAAAGAGACCTAACTAGTTAACTTCTACACTTCAAGAAGCAGAAGGTCACACCGCAAGAGGAAGATTCAGGGAGAGCAAGAAACCGAAAAGATACTTAGGATATGCAGCATACATGTTGAAGCTCATTGAAGATGAAACTTCCACTTTTGAAGAAGCAACCAAACACAAAGAATGGAAGAATGTAATGAATGAGGAATGCCAATCTATTATAGAGTTTGGGAAATTGTCCCAAGACCGAAAAACAAATCAGTGGTAACCTCTAAGTGGTTATATAAGATCAAGCATGCTACAGATGGAAGCATAGATAAATTCAAGGCTAGATTCGTGGCTCAAGGCTTCTCTCAGGAAGAAGGCATTGACTATAAAGAGACCTTTTCTCCCACAACAAGGTATACCACGATCCGATCTCTGATATCTTTGGCAGCATCAATGGGATAGAAGGTACATCAAATGGATGTGAAAACAACATTCTTGAATGGTACATAGATAAATAAGTCTACATAGAACAACCATTGGGATTCAAAGTAAAAGATAGAGAAACTCATATTTGCAGATTGAAGAAGGCACTTTATGGCCTCAAGCAAGCTCCTAGGGCATGGTATGCTAGAATGGATGCATACTTGCAAAGGTTGGGTTTCAGGAAAAGCACGACAGATCCCAATCTCTACATCAAAGTAGAGAATGATGAACCTGTCATCATTCTTCTATATGTAGATGATCTTCTAATAACTGGTAATGAAGAAAGAATTCAAGAGTGTAAGAAAATGTTGGCAACCAAATTTGATATGAAGGATCTAGTATCTGGGACTGGAAGTCTGGCAGGAACTGAATGAAATCTTCTTGGGACAAGGAAAGTACGTGATCGAGCTATTGAAAATGTTTGATATGATGGAATGCAAACCCATGACAACTCTGATGATCACAAACTTGAAAATGTTAAGGAATTATTAATCCAGTCTAGTGGATCCTACTAAAGTACAGACAACTGATTGGCTCCCTGATGTATCTGGTGAATACTCGGCCATACATACGTTTTGCAGTATATGTTCTTAGTCAATTTCAAATGGAGCCTAGACATGATCATTGGATAGCTGCCAAGCATATACTAAGATATTTGTAGGGAACCGTCCAATACTGCCTTAAGTATGAAGAAGGAAAAGATATTCATCTAGAAGGATTTACTGATTCCGATTGGGGAGGCAGCAAGAAGGATGGAAGAAGCACTATAGGAGTATGTTTAGCTTGGGATCCTCCAGGATCTCTTGGATGAGCTTAAAGCAAGATACAATGGCTTTGAGAAGTTCTGAGGCCGAGTACATTGCAACCTGTGAAGTGAGCAGGGAAGCGGTCTAGTTAAGGAAGATGTTATCTGATTTGTTTGCAGGACCATTGGACCCTACCATAATACGTTGTGATAATATCGGCTATATAAGATTGTCCGCAGACCCGATATTTCATGGAAAGACGAAGCACATAAACAACAAGTACCACTACATTCGAAAGTGGGTACAAGATGGTGTACTGAAGCTAGAGTATATCCCCACCGATGATCAAACTGCAGATATTTTGAAAAAATCTCTTCCCAATAAGAAGCTTGTGTATTTTAGAAACAATCTTGGATTGGTTGACATATCTTCCTTAGTTGAGAGGGAGAGATAGACACATCATTCTTGTCTTCACTTTGGAAGAAAGAATGGAGGATTGAGTAATCATCTGGCATCTGATACTCTTTGAGGCTGTGGTAGGGCATCCAAGATAAAAGTAGGCAAGAGGACCGATGTTCTTTGAGGGCTGGGGACCCAAGATAAGAATAGTCCTAGAAGGTCATACTTGGTGAACATAGGGGTGGGTATGTACCTTGAGAGACAATGATGAAGGTGTCTATAATCATTGGTGTCACCAACTTGTGCTATAATCTATTGAGAGATAGAGCTATTAGTCAAGGCCTTGCTATGTGACAATGTTGGTTATAATGAACCTATACAGATGGATTACTAGTCCGACTCTTCTTATGAGATCTCTTCAGTATTGAGAATAGCCATGTACCATTTATGAATACCTCCCTAATTAAGAGGGAGTGTTGAAGAAAGTGTAACTAAGTTCGGTCTTCATAAATATGAAATGTACTTTTGATTCTTGTATTTTGTAAAAGAAAGGAAAATGATTATTATTATTATTGAGTTTGGGTTTCTTGCCCAAGAAATCTGGTTTATAGGTCAAGCACTAATTGAAAATGCCTCTAGGGTTATCCTACATCAAGAAGTCAAATAGGGACATTCTCATAATATGAAGACCCCATCGGGCATCTTGTAAATTGTAAAAGGAATTATTTTTGTATTTTACTAAGCCTTCCAAGACCAAGTCGGCCTGCCAGCCTGTCAAGTCGGCCTAGAAGTTGGAATTCATACCCCTGGAAGACCCTTGCAACCCCCACGGGCACTTGTAAGAGGAAACCCTAACGAGGGGGCAGCAATCACCAACAACAACCAGCTCACCCGCCTAATTCGTAGGACCCTTGCTAGTTTGAGTGGTAAAAGGGCCAAACAAGAAATTTGCCATCAACAAATTCTACTCTATCTCCTTTATCTTCCAAGCATAAAATAGAAACCAAATTCTTCTTCAAACCTGGCACATATAATATATTGGTGAGATGAACACTATTACTTGGTTCTAGCTCAATGGATGCCTTTTCAATGCCTTTGACTACATAATTGTTGTTGTCTCCAAGTTCCACCTTTTGTGCTAATCTTCTTTCCATCAAACTTGTGAGGTTGTCTTGATCTCCCATCATGTTCCTTGAGGCACCACTATCTACTAGCCACAAGTCTTCACTATCTGCAACAAAACTAGTAAGAGCAAAGAAATAGAAGAGTTTTTTATAACTTGAATTTTCATTCGTTGGTCTCTTTGGGAGTTCTTCAAAATCTACTGCGGAGGCATGCTACTTCCCTTTTCTCTTTCTATCATTTGATCTTTTAGGACAATCATGTCTAAAGTGACCAAATTTGTGACATTGATAGCATTGAACCTTTGACATGTCTCTCTTTCCTTGAGGGGCAAATATTCTTTCTTCTGGTCTTCTTCCTTCATTTCTTCCTCCATTTCTTCCTTGAAAACCAAACTTCTTTCTTCCTCCACCTTTCTTGAAACATGCTACATATGCTTGAGAATCACCTTCATCCGATCTTTGAATCTTTCCTCTTGATATGAGCCTTGATTTTTCTTTAGTACAATTGGTCCATAGTTCATCAAATTTTGGAGCATCTTTTTGTTGAAGAAAGTGTAACTAGGTTTGGTCTTCATAAATATGAACATTGAAATGTACTTTTGATTCTTGTATTTTGTAAAAAAAAGGAAAAAGATTAGTATTATTATTGAGCTTGGGTTTCTTGCCCAAGAAATTTGTTTTATAGGTCAAGCACTAATTGAAAGTGCTTCTAGGGTTGTCCTAGGTCAAGAAGTCAAATAGGGACATTGTCATAATATGAAGATCCCATCGGGCATCTTGTAAATTGTAAAAAGAATTATTTTTGTATTTTATTGAGCCTTCCAAGACCATGTCGGCCTGCTAGCTTGTCAAGTTGGCCTAGAAGATGGAATTCGTACCCCTGGAAGACCTATATATAGGAGACAGTTCAACCTCATTTGGACACATTCATTCCTCTCTCTCTCATGCAAAGGAAGAAGCAGAAAAATGCAGCAAAAAAGGCAGAAGAAGTGTTTTGGGTTCCTCTCTCTCTCTTTCTCTCCACACGTGCGAAGGAGGAGGATAAAATTCTGCAGATTTTCGCTAGGGCTTCTACTGCTTGACTATGGTTTCGTTGTGAGGGTTCGATTTGATGAAAAAGGGCTAAAGGAAGGGCCAACAGAGTCCCCTTCGAGATCCAAAAGACAAATTAGGTCAAGCGAGGCAGCTGGAGGCAAAGAAGAAGAAGTTCTAGTCCACATGTGCGAAGTAGCAGCTGCTGCCAGGGGGCCGAAGTTGCAGATCTGCAATTAGGGCCGAAAAGTTGTGGCTAGAGGTCGAAGTAGTGTTGCTGGAAGAGATTTTGCTAGTTTTGGAAAGCCGTAAAGCAAGCACATTAGTGAGAAGCTGATCTTGGTCTTGGAAGGGCTTCAGTGTTGGTCAAGGGTCTTGGTATTCGTCAATAAAGAATCTATAAGAAGAGATTGAAGGGTTTTCCTCTCAAGAGGAGAGGTTTTGCCCTCGCTTGGAGCCTACATCTTGTGTACTTGTATCTTGTTGATCTTCTTGTTTTGTAGTGGTTTGATGATTGAAGAACACACTATAATAATAATAATAAGAATATAATCCTAACATGTAAAAAGACATCACAAGCAATTATCATAGTTAGAAGAATCATTAATGTCATCTTGACTTAGATTCTTCAACACTTTTCTAGCACATACTCCTGCCACAAAAGCATCTCATGTTTCAGGTAAACCATTGAGTGCTATAGTTACTAATTCCTTATCAGAAACGACTTCATCAATTGCTTGTAGTTGATCTCTTAGTTGAGATATCCTCATAAAGTATGAGGCTATAGTATCATTCCTTGTCATTCTAACATCACGAAGTTCATTCTTCAAACTCATGGCTTGACCAATATTGTTGATAGTGAACAAATACATCTGCTTTGAAGATTGAAGACTTGAAACATAGGGAATCAAGTGATCCTTGATAGAGTCCACAATGATACTCATGGTTGTGATATCGTCCTTCTCAAACTTTGCTTTCTCTTCATCTTTTTCTAGTTCAGTAACCTTGCCTTTAACAATATCCAAGAGACCTCCTTTTGCAAGGAGAAGATCAATCTTAGTCATCCAAGCTCTAAAGTTTGTAGCTCCTTCTAATTTGCTTTTTTCCTTCATGGGAGCCCATAATCATAGAAAAGCAAATAGAATGTAGATCTAAGGTTTCAGGAGTGATCTCTTACCAAAGCTTCTTCAAGAGTATCTCAACATCCTTTTCATCACCAAAGCTCTGATACCATGTTGATTTTTCAAGTGCAATAGATACAAGCACAATATTTCTAAACTATTGGTAATTACTTCGAATGATATAGATCTTCTTTTAACAATTCTAGTTTATCATTAAGCAATTACACTTCAGAAATTCAACCATAAACCATAAAGACAGTAGAGATCACAATGCACAAAAGAGAAAACAAGATTTATCCTAGGAAAACCCACTAGGGGAAAATCCCCACAACCTTTTCCTTAGAGAAATTCTTCAATTCAACAAGAGATACATCTAATGCAGCTAATCATCTATGACATCAACAAGATCAACAAGCTATGGTCAAGCCTGGTCTCCAACCCTCAAGTCAAGTCAAACCAAGTCAAACTTCAACCCTTCAACAATTTGGCCTTCTCAGATCTGCCTAGAATTTTGACCTGCCAAGGATATGTTGCCCAGAATTTCGGTGTGCCCAAAAAATTGCTCAGAAATTTGGCTTGTCCAGGAAACTGCCTAGAAAAAGGTCACGTGCAAAATTAGAGAGAAAGAGAGAGAGAGAGAGAGAGATGTGAGCTAAAGAGATCTTCATCCTTCTTCTTCCTCTTGTCCTTCACTTGTATGCCCAAACCTTGTCCTTCTTGTATGATGGTCGAATGGTGCCTTTGTGGAGGAGGTCGAACGCCTTTATATAGTGGTTTTCCTATCCAGAATGGGTTGAATTGACTTGCGGGAAATGGCTTGGAGTGAGAAACACTTTCTAACCATTTCTAGCACCTTGCTTGATTGAGATATTCACCTTTGGAGCATGATGCCATGCTTGGAGAGCCTTATACTCACATGTTTGGGGTAAAAAGAGGTTGTTTCTTATGTTTTATCATCATGAGAGCTATCTTTTAGGTTGGCCTGTGACCTACTTTACTTGTAAAGACTTAAAATATTATTTTAGGGCTTTTTTAAGGTCTAAATTAATCCCAAATCAACATGGTTACCCTAAAATAAATAGAGGAGAATTGATTGGAGAGAATCAGTGTCACACATCACATTCTCCTCTTGAGACCTTGTGCACACTAGTTCTTTTTCCTCTAGGAGACATGGGTCACTAAAAGAAGACGAACTTGTTTTGGATTGAACTATTTTGCTTTGGGTGATATTATTTTGGATAGATGAAGGATGGTATGGTGAATAGTGCTATTTGTGAGAATTTTCTTCCCTTTATGCAAATGTTGTAAAACTAGGGTTTAATGAATGTTTTCTTCACATATTGAATGTTTAATCGCTCTATGATCTCCATTTGTTAAATTTGCCACATAGTATCCATTAAAGAATCTTAAATGTTCTGTGATTTAAATCTCCAATTATATCGAAAATCACTAGGGTTTGATTGAGAGGTTTATGCTTTCTCTCACCATTTTCCAAGTAAAAGTCTTTAACCTTCATATTTTTCTCCTTTATGTTGACTCCACGCAGAATATTGAAAAGTACTGGCCTTTGTGATCATCTAAACTTTAAATTAATTTCATTTCTCTCTCTTTGGTAAACTATGGTTAGGGTTACAGAAAAATCTATATTAAATCTCATAATTTACCTCATATGTTATGCCCCAAGGGTTTGGCCTTGCATCCCATAATTTAAATAGGAAAAATCAGATTTTTTACAAACATTTTGGCTCCTCTGATAAGGCTGACATCTAGAGTTTTGGGAGCTGTTTTATAAATTCTCATTCATTGAATCATTGCTGTGGCATTTTCTCTTGTTCACCCATTTTTTAGCCTTAAATATTCATGGTATATAATCACTCGAAGGCTGTTTCATGATTTCTGTTGTAAATTTTGCATTCTCTGAACTGTCAAACCAAGAAACCCTAGTTTATAACAGCAATCCTCATTTTAAGAGTGGCATGGTGTTTGGGGCCTAATTTAACATCTTTAAGACCTCTTGAGCCCTCTAGACTTTGTTGAGAAATGGTACTAGTATTGGTTTCATAATTGTATTTGTTATTGTACTTGTCAAAAGAAAGAAAAAGAAGATTTTTGCAAAAGAAAAATTATTTATTTATAAAGCGTAGGTTTCATGCTTGTGTCAATGGTCAAATAGGTCAAGGCCTCCATTGCATGCCTAGGAAGAGTCAATATAAATTGTAAGACCCTTTTGGGTATATTGTGTCATGTAATTTTGTCCACAAAAGTCTAAAATGCCTCTAGCTACAAGTTGGCCTCAAGATCAGTTCAAGTCGGTTTTGATCCTGCTCAAGTCGGCCTAGTGACCAGTCTGTTCGATGGGTAAAGAAGTATATATATATCAAGGGACTCAGATTCTTTTGGAGACAATTATCTCTTCAGTTCGATACCAAGGAATAGCGACTAGCATAAGAAGCAAAGAAGACCTTAATACACACACACACATATATATATAACATTCCGCTCCTTGACCGAAACATCCAAGTCTGCTCAGAACGAAGGTACAGTGGTACTACAGAAGCCCGAAGATTGCAATAATAAGCACCAAGGAGATCTGAAGATAGCAGAAAGAAATACAGTCGTATTACAGGGGTCTGAACGGTCCTATAAAAGATCTGAAGTTGACTCAGTAATCCGAAATTACAGCCATAGTTTCATGATCCAAGATTAGTAATCCGAAGTTTCAGTAGCATCATAAAGGTTCAAAAATCACTGTGGTTTGAAGTTGCAGCCCAGTGGTGTTGTAGTAGTTCAAAATCAAAGCAGTCTGAAGAATTGCAGTGGCATCTCTTATTGTTGAGTTGAGACGACTCGTAGCCAGAAGGTGGTTTGACCTGGTCTCATTTCATTTGATTCTTAAAGAAGAGGAGAATTTGTCGGGTTTTCCCCTTGAAGAGGAGTTTTTCCCTGGCTGAGAGCCTACATCCTGTGTTCTTGTTGTTTTGATCTTAATGCTTTTATGTTTTGGTAGCTACTTGATGATAAGAAGATAAATGAAGACACAAAGAAGTTAAAATAAGACCTAATAAAGATAATTAAAGATCACAAGTAATTACCAAAGATAAGAAAATTTTTCTGTCTTTATGATTTTCCAACATGGTATCAGAGCTAAGGAAAAGGCAGCTCGAAGATAGTTTTTTCTCATCACATTAAGAGGGTTTCAAGTCTAATAAAGAGGACTGTGTACAAGATTCAGTAAACAAGAATCAAGACTTCTGCAATTAGGACCAAAGTCCTTCTCTAAGAGACAGGAATTGAAGAAGCATAAAATCATCCTACAGAAATCCGTAAGGTACTGTTAGAATCCTGTACTAGGCTGTATACCTGGGCTTGAAGGATGAAGAAATTAAAAGAACCAAGAAAGTAGTCTTATCATCTCCAAAAAGAAGAATTGAGATCTGTGTACTTTTATATAAAAGAACCGAACTCTATCAGTGACACAAAGCTGGCCTAAAAGGATAAAAAGAATCTCTGTTCTATGAGAATCGAGATATAGTGAGTCTATTTAAAAGGTCTACATCAGTGATTTAATGAAGCACTCACCAGAAATTGAAAAGCAGTGGTATTATCTCTTATTCTTAC
The DNA here is from genome assembly GCA_031772625.1 of Pinus tabuliformis. Taxonomy (NCBI): domain Eukaryota; kingdom Viridiplantae; phylum Streptophyta; class Pinopsida; order Pinales; family Pinaceae; genus Pinus; species Pinus tabuliformis. Next base: position 688,358,742 of record CM062814.1, on the reverse strand, counting down.
AATTCTTTGGTGTAAGTATCTAGCATTTTGGGACCAGCTTGAAGAAAGAAGATAGTATCGTATGCCTTGAAGATCTCATTATTATCAAAAGAGAAATGTCAGTCCACCGTAAGACATTATAGGTCTGTTCTACTACAATACACAATGAAAAATGTGAAGCAAGGATACCTATGAATTCAAGAATATACATGGATGGGAAGTTCCAAAAGGAATTTTTGTTGTATAAAAAAAAACAAGCTTGACGATCTATGACAATAAAAGAAGAAGCTTCAGTTGGTTACCATTTGACATTGATCATGATAGTTGCTGCACCCCTTGAAGGCAATTCTTAACCTCTGCATCTTTCGAAGTATTCGTTCTTGAAAGGTGATCATGGCATTTTGAAGATAGCTTTGCAGAAAACTTTTTGGAGAACTAAGCTAAGTAGTCCTTGAGGTACGTATGATCATCTTTACTTATATATGGTCTAACTCAATTTGGATTAGGGTTTTGAAATCTCATTTTCTTGGTTCTAGGGTTTGTAACTTTCATATTATCAATGAATGTTAGTACCTAAATTCTTGTAAACCCTAGTTGGTTAAGAAACCCTAACCCTATTCTCTTTTGTTCACCCAACCCTAGTTTTGGTCTCTAGGGTTTGTAGGTAGTCTAGGGAGATTGGAAACCCTAGTTCATTCTTGTACTTGTATACTTTTGGTATTACTTTTCAAGTAAATGTTGTAGGTATATAAAGGTATGCTGATCCTATGCCATGAGGATGTTGACACTTCATGGTGAGAGGGAGACCTTCAAGAAAAAGCTTTCACCTTCCCACAAGAGATAAGTATTAATTTTGATTTCCTATATATCTAGATTTATTTTTGTTGCTTGATTATTATCCTTTCTCTTGTATTTTCCTTAAGTTATAGGTATATTCTAAAGAATAGGGATTGTGGCTAGATTCAGAGGGAGTCTTCAAAAAGAGACTTATAAGCTATGTCACAAGGTTCGTCGAACTTTAACCTTGAGGTTCGAATTTTGGCGAACCTTAAAAAAAATTTGAGGTTTGGCGAACCTCATTGAACCTCATAGCCATTGACCAAGTCCATAGATCAAAAATCATAACTTCCTGTCGCAACTCAAGCTTGTAATTTATCCTTGCAGTTTCCATGTCTATGAAAACATTTTTGATGTTTACTGATGTTGATTTCTTACTATTTTATCGTATAATTCATTTTAAATTAATATATATAAACGAACCTAATGACGAACCTCATCAAAACATTCGAACTTCAACCAAACCTAATCATTGTCAAACCCAAATTCGAACCCGAACCATGTGACATTGCTTATAAGAATACTTGTTGCAGAAGGAGTCCTTCAATAAGAAACCCTACAAGGTTTGTTACAAGAGGGTACGATCGTTTTGAAATTTGTCTAGGGTTTTGCTATAAAATCATGAAAGATTCTCATAGTGTTAGGGTGATTAATCTCTAGATTAAACCAACCCTCGTTTTACTATCTTTTGTTCACCTTGGTAAAACCCTAACCTTTAGGGTTCACTATAAAACCCTAGCCTTTTGATGTTTAAGGTTTGTTGATATTATGATGAAACCCTAGCCCTTTAGGGTTTGTTGTTGATGTCTAGGATATATGATGAAACCCTAGATTTTTAAGGTATGATGAATTAGGGTTTATGACAAAGCCCTTGTAATAGTTAATATAAGTGCCTACGAATAAAACCTTAGGTGTATGTGCTTCCATATGATTGATACTGGGTCGAGTTGTTATATATCTAACACTAATGTTTTTTTTTTTGTATCTAGGGTTTACAAAAAAACCCTAGCAAAGATTCATATAAGATTCTAGGGCATAATAATGAAACCCTAGATGTAAAATGCTTTCGTTGTGATTTGATTTAGTTGTTGATATCTAAGGTTTAGTTTTAACGATGGAGTTTACGGTTTGTGACAAAACCCTAGCAAAGTTTGTTGTAGAAGTCTAGGACATGAAAGGTGTAACCCTTGTTAATTGTAAACCTAACTAGTTTTCGGTTTTGGATATCTAAAGTTTGATTTCTTACTCAATGTTTTGATAACCCTAGATGCTCCCATTATAATGACATGCTAACTCTATATTGATAAAGTTGACTTCATGCTCTTATACATTTGTGTTTGGTTGTACTTGTTGTTAAAGATTTGCAGGTACATAGTCTTCAAGATGTTGAAGATGTTTACCTACCTCATAATTGATGATGACTTGATAATGATGATGAGCATGATGAAAAGAGGGAGTTGTAAGAATGTTGATGGTATTAAAGATTGATAAATGGCCTTGTTACCATATAAAGATAAGGAATGATGTTCCTGAAGGAATGAAGTTTTGGAAGGCCAAAGTTCTCCGATGATATGATGATGCGAAAGAAAGAGCGTGTTTGGCTGTATTATTGATGGATTTGTTCCCTAGTAGAGAAGAAGCTTGGATAAAGGAAAGTGTATATCTCCCCAGCTAAGAGGGAGGACATATTGTGACAACTATAGTAAAGAAAGAATAAGATCAGAGAAAGACTAAAGCACTACAGATGGTTATTCATTAAGTGCAAACAAGACTTGGATGTGTTGAGAAATGTTGAGGCTGAGTTTGGTGTTGCTGAAGAAATTGAAGAAGGAAGCTTCCATCAAGACATGTTTGGATATTATGATGACCTGAGTAGCATTAGAATGGACCCCAAAGATCATGCTAGCATATTGATAATAAGAAACTATATATTGGAAGTGATTGGGGTCATATGACTATAGTATGTTGGGATGAATAAAATAAGTAGCTGATGTGTTGATCTCTCCTCGAGAAATTTGTGTGTATCTCTGATTTGGTTGAGAGGGAGAGATGAAGTACCATAAAACTACCTGTATGATGGTACTTGGGAGGAAAATGTGGCTTAGTTAATATTGAGATCTCAGTTGATGTCTAGATCCTAGTGAGGGAGGGTATCGTGTGGAGCTTCAGTTTAGTGTTGATACTTGGATCCCTGTAAGGGTTCCTGTCAGAGAATGGAGGCCTAGATGGTATCTATATCTTGTTTGATGTATACCAGCGTTGTAGCCTGATGGTACCTATAGTGGCAATTGCCTAGATGACACTTTAGTCCCTATTGGGAGGATACTGTGGCAGTGAGGGTATCCCAAGCATTGTGTATGTTGTTGTACTCTTCTTAGGAACATTTCAAATTGAGGTCAACCTTGTACTGGTTGAACAATTATGAATACCTCCCTAGTTAAGAGGGAGTGTTGAGAAATGTAACTAATATCGGTCTTCATAATTGTATTTGTTATTGTACTTGTCAAAAGAAAGAAAAAGAAGATTTTTGCAAAAGATTTTTTTATTTATTTATAAAACATGGGTTCCATGCTTGTGTCATTGGTCAAATAGGTCAAGGCATCCATTGCATGCCTTTAAGAAGAGTCAAAATAAATTGTAAAACCCTTTTGGGTATATTGTGTCATGTAATTCTGTCCACAAAAGTCTAAAATGCCTCTAGCTACAAGTTGGCCAGAAAATTAGTTCAAGTCGGCTTTGATCCTGCTCAAGTCGGCCTAGTGACCAGTCTGTTCGATGGATAAAGAAGTGTATATATATATATATATATATATATATATATCTATTAAGGGACTCGGATCCTTTTGGAGACAATTATCTCTGCAGTTTGATAGCAAGGAATAGCGATTAGCATAAGAAAAGAAGACCTATATATATATATATATATATATATATATATATATATATATATATATATAACATTCTGCTCCTTGACCGAAACATCCAAGTCTGCTCAGAACGAAGGTATAGTGGTACTATAGAAGCCCAAAGATTGTAGTAAGAAGCACCAAGGAGATAGCAGAAAGTGATACAGTGGTATTACAGGGGTCCGAACAGTCCTATAAAAGATCCAAAGTTGACTCAGTAATCCAAAATTACAGTCATAGTTCCGTGATCCAAAATTGCAGTCATCCAGTAATCCGAAGTTTCAGTGGCATCATAAAGGTTCGAAAATCACTGTGGTTTGAAGTTGCAGTCCAGTGGTATTAATTCAAAATCACAGCAGTCTGAAGAAATGCAGTGGCATCTATTTTGTTGACTTGAGAGGACTTGTAGCTAGAAGGTGGTTTGACTTGGTCTAGAGGTCTTGGTTGTCTCATTTGATTTGATTCATAAAGAAGGGAAGAGAATTTGTTGGGTTTTCCCCTTGAAGAGCGGTTTTGCCCTGGCTGACAGCCTACATCCTGTCTTCTTGTTGTTCCGATCTTCGTGCTTTTATGTTTTGGTAGCTACTTGATGATAAGAAGATAAATGAAGACACAGAAAAGTTAAAACAAGACCTAATGAAGATAATTAAACATCACAAGTAATTACCAAAGATAAGAAAATCTTTCTCCCTTTATGATTTTCCAACAGACTTAGCCATAGATTCTTTGAACTCGCCATCCTTCTTCACCCAATTTATTACCTTTTGCATTTTATCTTTGAGTGTCCTAAAGCAAGCATCCTTGGAAGGTATATAACCTAGGTGTCCTTGGATTATTTAATCTCTAAACCTTGTAGGGAAGCCTCACTTCTGGGAATAATTTTCCATCCACTAAAGAGCAGGGGAATAAACAGCAAGGTGACAGTGGTGGCTGATCCCATTGTTGGCCTTGATCTAGTGCTTTGCACTAGAAGTGCTAGATTTTGATGTAACAGACGTTATAAAATTCATGGGCGTAAAGTCTCATGCAACATGAATGGTAACAGAGGTAGAATCACCAATGGCAAGCTAGAGTTTATAGGTCTCCTCAAGGTCCTCAAACTGCTTTGGAGAAAGGTGTTTCAGAGTCAATTGCATAGAGAGACTCAGAGATTGTTATTGAACAATGAAACTATGAGGGGAAAATTCTAGGTTACCAATGCAGACATTGAATCTCTCTTCAGCACTTGAGAAAGTTTAGCTTTCACAAATATACAGGAAGTAAAAAGCACAGGCTAATACTAGTGACCAAAAAGTTATCTGAAATCACATCAGAAATAGAGTTTCTAGTGCAACCGTTATGTAGTAGCCACCTTTCTGATGCCCCAATTTTGCTTTTTGAGTCTTTTCTTGGGTAAAGAGAGTATCATTCATTAAATAGTAAATACTAGAAAGCAAGTAGATCTATGATAGTTGTGATAAATGTTCCAGTTTTGTTAGGAAATTATGTGGAATTTAATTTCTCAGCTGAGCTCAAACTGGCACGGTTGACAGGAAGTATAAACTTTACCCAGTACCTATTTTATTCATATGAAAAGAATGGTGTTTTTGATGTTCGATCAAAATAGAATGAAGCTTTCGATGTTTGATCAAAATAAAATACATACCAATTTTCTCCCGAACAAGAGCAACATACTCCATATTCCCTTCTTTCTCCAAGAAATTCAATACCTTCTCATATACGCTGAGTGGGGGTTGTAATCTTGTAGTTTCCAACCAGTTCAATATCTGTGCACAGGAAGCTCATAAGCAAGGAAAATTAAAATCATTAACCATAATGGATCTATGTGATGAAAAAATGACAACTTAGCAAATAGAAGACTTTCAGAAAAATCAAGTACACTCTTTCAAAAAGAGACAAAACTATAAATAACAATAATATGAGACACATTCCTTTGTCACTATGCACAACTACATAAGAAATTCAAAATATCTAATAAAAGAAAAAAATAGACTATAAGATGGGCAGGTTTCATCTGCTAATCAATACACAACATAACCTATGAAGCGTAAATTTCAAAGTCCATGCCCAAATGAGACATTTCTGGTTAAAATATGTTGAATTCTAAGTTACCAAGATTCGGATATGGATACAGATACGGATCCGGATTCAGATACGGATACGCCAACTTTTTGAAAAGCCAGGATCCGGATACGACAAGGAAACGGCAAATATAAACAAATATAAAATATTTTATAATTATTAAATTTAAATTTATATAAAAATAAAAATAGAAACACATTTTTTAAATATATAATTTTTAGTACTTATCAAAATAATTATAGGAAGAATAATATAAAATTAATGTATCATTTATATATATAATTTAATTATATAAAAATATTTAAATTATATAAATATATATATAATATTTAAAAAAAATATTAATTTAAACAAAATTAATGTATCATTTATAAATATAATTTAATTATATAAAAATATTTAAATTTTAAATATATATATATATATATATATATATATATAATATTTTTAAAAAAATTATTAATTTAATAATATTAAAATTAATACATTGTTTATAAATATTTAAACTTTAATTCATAGTTATTATATTTATATTAAATGGTTATGAAACTTAATTTATAAAAGTTACTTTTTTACACTTCAAAAAAATTTAAAATTTAAATAAAATATCTAAATAGATGTTTGGTGGCTTACCATAGATATGCATTAAAGCTTATAATAAAGAAAAAGTAACTAGCGGCAAACTAAAATAATAAATTATTCGCACTTTTGATTTTTTTCATTTTGGTTGACGCTCAATTTTCTAGTTTCATTAACACTCGTTAATAATTCATTTATTAACCTGATAATGGTTTATTATTCCCTTTTCTGATTTTTTTTCATTTTAGTTGGCGTTGAATTATCCAGTTTCACTGACGCCAGTTGAATAATTAATTTATTGACACATATTATCGGGTTATCTATTAAGTTATTAACTCATCTGCATATTTTTTCATACTAATGTTTGAGCTGACGCCTGCTTCAGAATTTTGCGCTGACCTCTGACAACTTAACACATCGACCAATGTTGGGGGCGTATCTCCTCGTATCCGGATTTGAATCCGTCGCCAATTCGGGGATCCGCAGATCTAGCCCTTTGGCCGGGCGGATTCGGTAACATAGGTTGAACTTTGTAGCTATGGTCAATCTTCATAATTTATATTTTAGCCCTTGTAATATATAAAGAATTTGTAAGACATGTTCTTCAAGTCGGATTTAAAAGATAATTTTGAAATTTGAAATTTGAATTTTTGGCTCCAAGATAGTCAAGTCGGTCCTAATGAAGAGACACACCCATTCACAAAGGCAGAACACTATAAAAAGCTAAGTTGCACGAAACATCGAAACATTTCAAAGTTTCCAAAACAGGTACATTTAGAAACGTCCGCTCCCAAAAATGGAAATGTTGGCTGAAATGTCATCTATATATATATATATATATATATATATATATATATATAGATATATATCTAAGTGAACAACACATTATCTTGCAAGGAAAAAGGGAATAAGACCTGTAATTTGTAAATGACAATTTAAAAGGAAAACCAAGTCTATATTAATTCTCATTGATGATTACATGATGACCAAGTTTCGATCCAGTTTCGGCCAAGTTTCAGAGTTTCGGGTACGGATACGACCTGAAACGTCAGGTTCCTAGAAGTTTTGTGCAACACAGATAAAAAGGCATTTGACCTCCTCCACAAAGGCACCATTCAATCTCTCTCAAGAAAGATAGTTTTTTGGGCATCCAAGCGAAAAACAAGAAGGACAAAGATCATCTCTCTCTCTCTCTCTCTCTCTCTCTCTCTAGCTCGCACATGTGTTTCTGGGCAGTTTTCTAGGCAACATTGTTGAATGTGTAACTATGATCGGTCTTCATAATGTATATTTTTCCACTTGATGTATTTGTATTGATTATTGTAAAGCATATTTTAAATGGAGTCAAATGAAAATATATTTTGGGTCAAAGTCCCGTTGCGACTTTTAAAAGAAGAAAATTTTGAATTTTGAATTTTGAAATTGAAATTTTTGGCTCCAAGTTTGTCAAGTTGGTCTCCCTCCTAGTCAAGTCGGCATAGGGCCAAAGACACACCCATTCGACCCAGCATATCACATATGCTATTTTAATAACTTGAAATTTATGTTGAAGGATATGAATGCATGTCATTTGAATATGATGAGATTCTTTTTATGTATTTTGAAATTCAAGAGTTCAAACAGTTTTGGGATTGAAGAGACACCATTTGGAATGCAAAGAGACAAGTTTTTCCATTTCAGATTCGTGTGTGTGAAATAGTAACATGCATCAAAGTTCAATTATAAAATCGTGTGAGGTTGGAGAGTTGAAGGCTAGAGAGGTAGAGACTGAGAGTATGTGAGCTGATTTGAGTTGTTTATTACCTGGCACATATAGAGAAAATGTGAAGCAGATTTGAAGAGAAAAGGTAGCAGGAATATAGACGGAGGTATGGAGATTTATAGACAAGGTAACCAACACATTGTTGTTTCTTGTTTGTATCAAGGGATTGTAGTCTCCTTTCAAGTTGTAGCTTGATAAATAACATGTTGGAGCCTATTGAGGTAGGAGCCTCCTGTGGGTTGTAGCCTGCAGAAAACTTATGGGAGTTGGAGCTTCCTTGCATGTTGTAGCTTGCAGAAAAATTGAGGTAGTAGCCTCCTATAGGTTGGAGCCTACAAAAAATCAGATATAATAAGGGAGTAGGAGTTTGTCTTTGCATCAAAACGATAAAAAATCGTGGTTTTCTCCCTTTATAGGTTTCCACTTATATCCAATGTCCATATGTGATGTTTTGGTGTGTTGATTTTATGTTGTGGTCTACATGGTTACATGTTTATTTTAAATATGTTGTTCATATGGTGTACGCTGTTCATTTAACAGTTCAGTTATTCAGTTAAAAGAAAAGAAATTTAAAGTCCATGAATGAACTAAACTAGTTCACACCCTTATCAATTTAGTTAAGTTTTCATCAATTGGTATCAGAGCAGGTTCCTTCTATGTAAGCCTCATCGCTGGAAGGTCGATCTGGTTGAGTCATGAACGTGTACATATGCTTAGTACAACAAACTTTCATGAATGGAGAGACATGGTTAAAATATAACTAATAGCTTATGGACTTGGTGTATGGAAGCTTGTATGCAATGGATACAGTGAAGATGATTCTCCTCTTATTCAAGAACAACAGTGGAATGCTAAGGAAAAATGTGTAATGTATAACAATCTTCATAATAATGATCTTGAGACGGTTATAGATCTTAAATTTACAAAAGAAATCTGGGATAGATTGCAGCTCGTGATGAAGGAGATACTAGTGGCAGTAGTACAAAAAAAGAGAAGAGAAAGAAGAAGAAGAAAAAGGGTTCTCAAAAGGAAAGCATCCAATCAAATGAGACAGCTGCTAGTGTGAGTGTACCTGACTTTCATGGGGAAAATACAGATGAAAAGTTAACTGAACATCAAGTTATGCTTGAATCAACCCTAGCTGAAATAAATAGGCTGAAAAATGAAAACAAAGACCTGAAGAAACTTGTGCAGATATGTGATGAGGGAGAGCATGAGTACAAGGAAGAAATTGTTAATCTGAAGACACAACTTGAAGAAGCAAGGAGAATAGTGTTGAAACTTGAGAAGTCAATACTAGTAGGATTTAGGGTTTGATTCCTCTTTCTTGATAATTAATTGTGAATTCTGTTGGCCTTTTTTAGTTCTTAATTGTTTATATTTCATCAAGCAATTACCAAATTATATGTGTATGAATATCACATGAACAAGAGACACAAGATGTAGGCGCACAGCCAGTGAAAAACTCCTATAAGGGAGAAACCCAGTCAAGAACTCTTCCTTCGGTAGATTCAATTCAAGATGAGACACTTCCAAACTTCTTAGACCTAGATAAATACCTCCTCCAACCACCAAGTCAACCCTTCCCTCCAACAGATGATCTTCACAAAATACTCCAAGTGGCAGCTCCCCAGCAACAACTTCAGTTCAAAATTTCGGCGCCCCAACAATAGCTTCAATTTAGAATTTCGACCACCCAACAAAAAAACTTCAACCCTAGCAATAGAATTCTGGACCTACAGTAAACACAGATTTTCGGCCCCAACAATTGCCTAGAACTTCGCACGTGTGAGAGATAGATAGCCCAAAATTTTCGATTTAGTTCTTCCCAACAAACTTTGTCCTTCTCCAGCTACTTTGCTCTCTTTCTGCTTCTCTTCCTTGAAGATCGAACTTGTTTTGTGAATGTGACAAATAGGTCGAATTGCCTCTCCTTATATAGCCTTTCTGCTGGGTCGAATTGCCCTCATGTAGGTCGACTTCTTGGGGGCAGGGCCGACTTGGTGTGTAGGTGACAATTTACCTTTTTGACTCGAAAATAATTCTTTTTACATGATACAAAAGCCCAAGGGTCTACTAAAAATGATGATGATTGTATTGACTCAAGACAAAACCTAGAAGCCTCAATGGGGGCTTTGACCTAGAAAACATTGACCCAAGCATGAAACCCATGCTTTAATAAGTCATTTTCCTTAATAATAAATTTTCTTTTTAACAACTACAATTATGAAGACTGAAGCTAGTTACATTCTTCAACACTCCCTCTTAACTAGGGAGGTATTCATAATTACATATATACAAGTACATGGAAGATTTCAAAATGATATGAACTATGAAGAGTTCTAGCACACTTAGTGCTGCGAACTAGATACCTGACTAGGGTAATTTATCCGAGTGGGACTAAGATGGACTGAAGCTTTCAGCCAATCTAGGTACCATCAGGCTTACTTGTTAACCATCAACCCAGGGATTTAGGTGCATATCCAAGGTCGAAGCTCCATGACAAATGCCACCCTCCTTCTTTAGGATCTAGACATCAACACATAGGTTGACCAGATGTCCTCCCAAGCATCTGCCATTAGATGCTTCATCTCTTACTAATTAACTAGATATATCCATTTGTTAAGCATGCTTCCAAAGTATTTAACCTTCTTGTGGAGAGATTTACTTGTACAAACACAAACCCCAATCAACAATAAACTTTCAAATCGACATAGAAATAAACACAAACCTTCGGGGTCCTCAATTATCCTGATGCCACTTATTCATATACAAATTGTCGGAAGTTTTCTTCACTTCTTCAGCAACATCAAATACACCCTCAGTACATTGCAAATCTATTTAGTAGTCCTTTTATTCATTCTCTGATTTCTTCTTCAAGGTATCCATCATGACTATCATAATATGCCCTCACTCTCAACTGGGGAGATGTACTCTTTCTTCTACTTAGGCAACCTCTCAACTTAGAGAGATTAACAACTTCATAACATCAGAGAAACTTCATTCTTTCAAGGCTTCATCTTTCTTATAGAATCAAGGTCATCTTGATCATCATCATTCTTATAGCTTCCATTCATCATGCTCATTATTATAAACATCTTCAATCACAAACATCTTCAACATCTTGAAGATTGTGTAGCTGCAACACATTTAACAACAAGTACAGCCAAATACAAACATACATAAGCATGAAGTTAACTATATCAGAGTCATATTACTATAATGGAATCATTTTAACTTTAGACACCAAATACCTAAACCTAGTTAGTTTCATAATTGATAAGAGACACACCTTTTACATACTAAACTTCAACTTCTTGCTAGGGTTTCGTCATAAAGCTTAGACTCCATCTTTGAGACACAAAGCCTTAGATATCAATAATTCAATCAAATAACAATTCTACTATACATCTAAGGTTTCAACACTATGTTTTTACATGTCAGACTTCTACTAGGGTTAGTTGCAAACCCTAGATTTTATCATCAAAACTAAATCATATCGAAAATTAAAAACAACATCATCATCTCCTAGAATATCAATCTCTACTAGAATTTTACAGACTCTAGATTTTACAAACTAAAACATGTGTATCGACAATTAGGTTATCATACTAGCATATACATTACAAGGATTTTATGTACTAACATCTCATATCAACATTCATACGAACAAGGTAAACGCAGGACACAAACATCAATACATCAAAGTTAGATATACAACAATTTTTATTCGAACTAGGGTTTTGAATATATACCTAGGGTTTCATTCCTAGGATCTTACTATAAAGGTTTTGTTCACGAACCCTAAATCATCGAACACTAGGATTTCATTATATAACTTAGACATTAGCATCAAACCCTAAAGGACTAGGGTTTTTACCAAGGCATTATCAAAACCCTAATCATTTTAAAAGAATAGGATTTCATTATATGCTCTAGACTTTATCAACAACCCTTAAGTAGACAAGGGTTTCAATATTAGCATCGATATACCCTTAGGTTAGGGTTTTACAGTGAACCCTAAGAGTTCGGGTTCCACAATAATGATCAAATGATAATATAATGAGGGTACATTCAATCTAATGATGAATCACCCTAACAAGAATCTTTGCGATTCAAAACCCTAGACATAACAATGTTAGTAATGTAAAGCAAATTTCAAAAGAAAATTAACATACCTTTTCTATGAAGAGAACCTTGTAACAAAATTTGTAGTTTAATACATACCTTGAGTTGTTCTTTAACAAACCTTGTAGGACATCAATTCTTAAAAGATTTCCTTTGCAACAAAACTTCTTCCATGCTTCAAGTCTATCCTTTGAAGTCTCCTCCATAAACTTTATGTATTATGTAATCTTTCCTACTAAGGAAAATACAAAGTGAAGGTTATTAGCATATAATACAAACAAATCTTGATATGAGAGGGAAACCAAAAATAAGAAAGGAAACAAGGAACAAGATACTTATATTTTGGTAAAATGGTGGAGGCTCCCTCCTAATCTGGGCCTTATGCATTCTTCAGTGGTTCTATTCTTCTTTTTTGCAATTTCATTCTGCTTAGGGTTGTAGGGAACAATGAGCCCCCTCTTACTACCCACTTCTTTACAATATGCAATCAATTCTTTTGAAGTGTATTCCCTTACATTGTCGGATCTCAAAGTTTTTATCTTTCTTTCGGTTAATGACTCCACTTCAAATCTAAATTCTTTGAACTTTTCAAATAGAGCCATGTCTCTCTAGAGTGATCATCGATGAAGGTCACATAATAAAGATGGCCTCCAAGAGATTTGTTAGACATCGGCCCACACACATCGGAATGAATGAGATCTAAGATCTCCTTGTATTACTGCTTGTAAAAGGTTTCCTTGTATTCTTTCCCAAAGAACATCCCTTGCATACTCCTTCATGATCTTCCTTGATGTTGGGGATGCCCTTTACCATTTGACTAAGTGGGGGTATTATCTTGTAATGAATATGCCCATATCTTATATGCCAAAGTTGGATAGGATTGATATCCATATGAAATGGGGCTTGAGGAGATGGTGTTATAACTCTATATAGTCTTCCTTAATGAACTTCAATAATCTTTGCCTTTTCAATACTTGAATCCTTTCCCAAAACCAAAGATTTACCATCTACAAAGGCAACCCTATCTCCTTTACCTTCTAAACAAGAAATGAAAAGTAAATTCTTTTTTAAACCTGGGACATAGAGTATGTTGTTGAGGTGTAGCTTTGCCACTTTCCAACTTCAATGGTGTAGATCCAAGGCTTTTGACTACATAATTGTTGTTGTCTCCAAGCTCCACTGCATGAGATGATGGTTTCCTTGATATAGTATGAAGTTGTCCACTTTCTCTCGTCATATGTCTTAATGCTTCACTATCAATGATCCATGTGTTGTCATCATCAAGAGTAGTTGTAAGTGCAACCAAGAATCCTTCACTCTTGACTCTCATAAATAGATTGTAGATGATTCTTCCAATCCAGCTTCCTGCAATTCTCACGATATTGATTCCCATCTTCAAGTAACTTGCCATAGAGGGAGTAACCTTTTCTTCCAAAACTTCTTTTCCTTTCTTCAAGTAATTGCCAACAAAGTGATCTTCAACCTTCTTTGACCTTAGCTCTGATACCATGTTGAGAAATCAATACTAGTAGGATTTAGGGTTTGATTCCTCTTTCTTGATAATTACTTGTGAATTATGTTGGCCTCTTTTACTTCTTAATTAGTTTATCTTTCATCAAGCAATTACCAAATATGTGTATGAATATCACAAGAACAAGAGACACAAGATGTAGGCACATAGCTAGGGAAAAACCCCTATAAGGGGAAAACCCAATCAAGAACTCTTCCTTCAGTAGATTCAATTCAAGATGAGAAACTTCCTAGACTTCTTAGACCTAGATAAAGACCTCCAACCACCAAGTCAGCCCTTCCCTACAACAAATGATCTTCACAAAATACTCCAAGTGAGAGCTTGTTGATTTGGCGTAGCATCGGATGTGCTCTAGCCATGAAATTTGTTGGAGGGGCTAAAGCACATGAGATCTCCAAGACCCAAAAATGGTTTGGGCAGATTCTAACCGGTTTGGGAGATATTAAAATAATTAATATTTTTAATGGAGTTCCTAAGTCTAAACTTAGGAAAAATAAAATATGAATGGGTATTAATATAAAACTGGGTTAGAAGGGTCCAAAAGTCATGGATCAAGCCAAATCTAAACTTAGTCATTGATTAGAGATTTAATCTCGGTCGTTGATGGATCAACGAGAAAAGTATAAGAGGAGGCTTAAGGATCAGTTGGAGGACACACCGAGAGAGATCAAGAACTCGATTTTCTGGCGTAGGGTTTGCTGAGGAAATTGAGTGAGTGATAAGAGTTGCAGCTGAGGGGCAGTGAATACATAGTAGAGAGACATAGTTAGTACCAGGAGGATCAGCGCAGAGCCAGGAGAGGGACGCAGAGCCAGCTAGAGGCCATGCAGAGGTAGCCAGGAGCTGCGTAGAGCCAGAGAGGGCCAGCGTGTGAGACGCAGAGGGTCCAGGGGCTGACGCAGAGGCTCCAAAAGCTGACGCAAAGGCCAGAGAGGCTGACTCAGTGCTTAGAGGCAGCGCTGGGAGCATTTCGTGGGATAGACTGAGAGCTGGAGAGCCGAATAGGGTGATGCAATGCCTATCAGAGTGATGCAGAGCAGCAGAAGCTGCATTGTTGCTATGGGATCGTTCATCTGGTGTTTTAGCCAGAATATTTGTCTTCGACTGAGAAGTACTACTGCCGACGACATTCTTTGTTGGTTGAGCCATTTCTGGCACCCAAGTTGTATTCTTGAACTGCATAATAATAAAACCCTCTGAATCACTGCACCGGTTTTCTCGCATTGGGTTTTTCCAGGGACATTAGTCCAAAAACAACGATGTCACTTGTGTGCTTGTTTACTTTCAATTGATGATCTGTATGTGTTGATACTGTACTTGTATTTATTTTCAGTATTTACATGGTAAATAACTTGTTAAGTAATTGAACAAGTAGGAAGAAATAAATCAGATAGTACAAGAAGAATTCTAACGGGTCAAACTTAGATATTCCAACATGGTATTAGAGCGTCGTTGTAGATCACAGGATAACTGAAGGCATCAACAGAGTAGAGCAGTAGCAGCAGAAAACAGTTGTCCCGAGTGACAGAAGTTGTTCCTAGCAGAAAGCAGCAAGGAAGGGGTGACGCAGAGTGCTTGCGTCATCAGTTCGATCCAGGAGGAGGATCAACGCAGTGGCAGAGAGGAGCAGACCTAACCTACGCAGTGCCCGATCATATTTCTGAGCTAGGAAGGATTGACGCTATGGCCAGGAGGTGCAGATTTTGCCAATGTCGAGATTGCATAGAGCCTAGAGGCTCAGTTCTTCACATTGCTGAGGTATAGGGGGCTACGGATAATTTGCGGAGCAAAGCTGGTGGGGTACTGTGGTCAGAACAGTACCTAACAAGGCAAGACCAAGCAGGAGGGATTTCCAGAAAGGAAACCGAGACTCAGAGGGAGTCAAACCAAGGAGTTCCAAGAGGGAAGTAAAGAGACTCAGAGGAGTCGGAAGAAGAGCAGCAAGATGGCAGTGAATGCACTGAGAGATTAGGATAGACTAGACAAAGCTTCCAACTTCGTAGTCTGGAAGGCAAGGATCTTGTCCATTCTAGACAGGTATCGCATCAAGCACTTCACCTTGAAAACGATAGCGATCCCAATTGACCCAGCTGAAAATGAGAAGTACGATGAGGCAATGGCCAGGGAAAAGTGCATGATCCTTGATGGGGTCAAGGATCATGTGGTGCCCCATATTGCCGAATCGGACATGGCAAATGAGATGTGGGAGGCCCTGAAGAAATTGTACCAGCATACTTCCGTGCAGAGGAAGATGTTACTTGAAAATCAATTACAGTCATACCAGATGCAGAAGGGAGAGCAGATAGATGTCTTCCTTGGTGGATTGAAGGAGATCCGTGATTAGCTAACTTCCATAGGGGCCATGCCGGATGAGGAACTGATGGTGAGGACCGCATTGAATGCAGTCTTAGAGGATTAGGAGGTATTTGTCCAAAGCATACTGGGCAGGACGAGCCTTCCAGATTGGGAGGAACTGTGGGCGGCTCTTCGTCAAGAAGAGATCAGACGGGTGACCAAGGCGGGGAGTAGAAGAAAAGGGGTCAGAATCAAGGAGGAGGAAAAAGAAGATGCAGCTCTCGCATCTGCGAGAAAGCAGGAGAAGAGAAAGAAGAAGGACCTCTCCAAGGTCAAATGCTTCCATTGTGTGGAACTGGATCACTATGTGAACCAGTGTCTGAGGAAGAAGAGTAAGGGAGAGGCTTTTGAGACCAAGGCAACGCCAACAAGGGCAGAGAAAGAAGTGGAGGCAAATGACAATTGTGCCATGAGTGCTCATGCGCCACTTGAGAGGAAGTGGGGAGACATCGAGTTGTAGTCAGACGGACTACAGACAATGAGGCACAAGATCCTTGAGGTACCCAACCTTAAGGATTATACCTTGCTACGGGAGCCCAGAAGAGGAAGTAGTAGCAATGGCGGATGTCGATAGAGACGGATGCAGATGGAGTGACAGAGAGAGCTACAGTGCAGGAGTCCCGGGACAACATGTGGCAACAATGCGAGATGCATGGAGTTGTTGCAACAGCGCAGAGGTCAGTAGAGGGAGCACTTGTCAACGAAAGAGGGAGCTTCAGCATCGGGAGTGTTTCTAGCCTAACAGAGATGTCAGAGTTGGGTGGATCAATTACTTCCTTCTCAGTAACTGGGTTGCAGTACAGTAGTTAGCAGTGGCAGCACAATGCAGCGTGAGGAGAAGGGGATGCAGTGCAGATGCAGCAATGGTAGTGGTAGGGCCATGGGCAGTAGCATGGATGCAGAGGGAGCTGCCGTACAGATGCAACAGTGGCAGTGGCAGGGTCATGGGCAGCAATGCATGATGCAGTGCAGAGGATGTTGGGCGGGGAGGCTTAGCATTAGCACAGGGACCGATGTTGGATAATCAGGGTGATACTCAGTGAGGAGTATTACTAGAGCACAGTCCTGGCTAAGAGGGAGTGTTGATTTGGCGTAGCATCGAATGTGCTCTAACCATGAAATTTGTTGGAGAGGCTAAAGCACATGAGATCTCCAAGACCCAGAAATGGTTTGGGCAAATTCTAACCTGTTTGGGAGATATTAAAATAATTAATATTTTTAATGGAGTTCCTAAGTCTAAACATAGGAAAAATAAAATATTAATGGGTATTAATATAAAATTGGGTTAGAAGGGTCCAAAAGTCATGGATCAAGCCAAATCTAATCTTAGCCATTGATTAGAGATTTAATCTTGGCCATTGATGGACCAACGAGAAAAGTATAAGAGGAGGCTTGAGGGTTAGTTGGAGGACACACCGAGAGAGATCAAGAACTCGATTTTCTGGGGCAGGGTTTGCTGAGGAAATTGAGTGAGTGATCAGAGTTGCAGTTGAGGGGCAGTGAATACATAGCAGAGAGACATAGTTAGTACCAGGAGGATCAATGCAGAGCCAGGAGAGGGACGCAAAGCCGGTTAGAGGCCACACAGAGGCAGCCAGGAACTACGCAGAGCCAAAGAGGGCTAGCGTGTGAGACGGAGAGGGTCCAGGGGCTGACGCGAGGCTCCAGAAGCTGACGCAGAGGCCAGAGAGGCTGATGCTGGGCCAGAGAGGTTGACGCAGTAACTAGAGGTAGTGTTGGGTGCATTTCGTAGGACACACTAAGAGCTAGAGAGCCGGATAGGGTGACGCAGTCCCTATCAGAGTGACACAGAGCAACAGAAGCTGCATTGTTGCTGTGGGATCGTTCATCAGGTGTTTTAGCTGGAATATCTGTCTCTAACTGAGAGGTACTACTGCGGAGGGCATTCTCTGTTCGCTGAGCCATTTCTGACACCTAGGTTGTATTCTGAAACTGCATAATAATAAAACCCTCTGAATAGCTGCACAAGTTTTCCCGCATTAGGTTTTTCGTGGACATTAGTCCAAAAACAACAGTGTCACTTGTGTGCTTGTTTATTTTCAGTTGATGATTTGTATGTGTTGATACTGTAATTGTATTTATTTTCAGTATTTAGATGGTAAATAACTTGTTAAGTAATTGAACAAGTAGGAAGAAATAAATCAAATAGTACAGGAAGAATTTCTAATGGGTTAAACTTAGAAATTCCAACACATCTCCCCAGAAGCAACTTCAGTTTAGAATTCTCGCCCCCGAGTAGCAAAACTTCGACCCCATTAACAGAATTTTGAACCTATAGTAAACACAGATTTTTGGCCCCAATAATTGCCCAAAACTTCGCACGTGTGAGAGATAGATATCCCAGAAATTTTGATTTAGGTCTTCCCAGCAAACTCCGTCCTTCTCCAGCTATTTCGCTCTTTTTCTGCTTCTCTTCTTTGAAGATCGAACTTGTTTTGTGAATGTGACAGATAGGTCGCATTGCCTCTCCTTATACAACCTTTTTGTTGGGTCGAATTGCCCTCATGTAGGCCACCTTCTTGGGGTAGGGCTGACTTGGTGTGGAGGTGACAAATTACCTTTTTGACTAAAAAGTAATTATTTGTATATGATACAAAAGCCCAAGAAGGGTCTAATAAAAATGACAATGAGTCTAATGACTTAAGACAAAACCTAGAAGCCCTCAATAGGGGCTTTGACCTAGAAAACATTGACCCAAGAATGAAACCCATGCTTTAATGAGTCATTTTCTTTAATAATAAATTTTCTTTTTGACAAGTACAATTATGAAGACCAAAGCTAGTTACATTCTTCAACAAATAGAAGGGATGATGAATAGTTAGCTAAAGGGAAAAAAGGTACAATGCGAGAGATTAGAGTCTGAGATTATTTCAGCTTGAAGAGATTTAGATGACAATAATAGGTTGTGTAAGCAGCGAGAAGAGGAGGTTGTCTCCATGAAGAACTCTGAAAAGTGCAATAGACCAAAGACAACCATAAAGGATAATGAAGCAACCCTAAAAAGACCTACAAAAGAAGAAGCCAACAACAACATGATTTGTAAAGAAGCAAACAAAAACAAGCAGCAACATCAAGAGCCAAAGAATGAGATGAAGAAATGGTCCTTTGCAAAAAGTTCATTTGCTCCTAGAGATAAATTGAGCAAATTTGGAAGATATCAAAGGAGATTCTTTGTTCCTTTGAAAGATATCAAGTTTTTTTCTTGTCATGAACTGGACATGTTGCAACAGAATGTAAGACAAAGCAAATCAAGTTTAATTGGCAAAATTTGCGAGAAATGAGAAGGCTCCCTCAAGCAAGCAAACAGAGAAGACATTCATTCACTAGGTACACAAATCATTTCTATGGTTATTGTTATCTATGCAATGAATTTGGACATAAAGCTATTGAATGCAAAATGTATGTAAAGAAAAGTAGAAACGACTCAAGAAAGCACACACAATTTGTTCCATCTCTTGGCCAAATAAAATGCTATTTGTCTAGCAAGCTACCAACATGGCCAACGGATGCAAGCTACCATTTTCCCACCTAAATAAGCCTAGGCAGAAGATCGATGGCAAAAGTTCAGAGAACAGAGGGAAGCCCACTAAAGTGTGGAAGAGGAAGAAAAAGGAGCAACATGTGACTTCAATAACAAAGTGAAGTGAGCATGGCCTCAGGGGGAACTGCTCATGAAAGCAATGAAGAATTTTATTAATGACAATGTTAGAGAAGCAACATCTCAAGGGGAGAGCAACCCCAAATAGTTTATTGACAAAATATATATATTTTGGAGTGCCTTTGCAATAAAACTTTAATGAAAAGGATGACTATGATCAGTTGCAACTTCAAAAGGAGAGGTGTTTGAAGGACCATGTTAAGAAACATTTAGAGCACATCAACTATTCTATATCTCACTTGACTAAGAAGGCTACCAAAATGAAGAAAATTAAAGTGTTACTTGTAAGAAGAAGAAAAGGGACAAAAGTCAAAATAATAACACCATTATATAAATCAACATGTATATTCTTGAATTATTATTCCAGTAAATACTAATAGATTTCATAGGCAAAGAGCCACAAAGATTGGGCAATTTCATCATACATAGAACTATTAATTTAGTTCTATCTTCAAAAAGCCAATTCTTGAAATTAAGCAAAGGTATATGAAAGAAAGAAATAAATTTTGTCCCTACATCTTGGTATATCCTTACAACTCTGCCTTGAAAATAACAAAGAATGATTTTGCTCACAACATCAGCAAATTTGCACACAAACAAATTAGAGGATCATTAAAACACGATTCAAAGACTTGTGGATTTGGCAATGGTAAGGTCAAGGCTAGAGGAAGGTTCTTACTTTGGCAATGTAGAATTTTTCAGAGATGTACTTCTATCATTCAACAATGCACTCATTTCTTATGCAAAGAAATCTCTAGAGTTTTCTACTACATATGGACTTCGTGATTTGGACTGCATAAGGAGATGAAGAACATATTATGATATATATGTTTTTAAGGTTTTATGCCCTAATTCCAAATAAGAAAATATAATGGCGTGGACAACAATAATTGCTTCGATAGTATGTAATGACTTACTTACAAAGTTGTATCGATTGTGCAACTGCTGAAAGTGTGCGGACTCTGGAGCAACACTGAGGCTGAGTGTTCTCTTGAGAAGTGATGAAGGCAGTCTTCTTACCAAAAAACAAAAACTGCAACGCAAGGTTGTTCAGTTCAAGGACATAATTTATCTGTTTTTCTCATCCAAACTGTGAAGCGCTAAAATTTAGTCTTGGCGGCAAAATCTTAGCTCTACAGACAGTGTCTCGAAAAGAAATATTCGATAATAAAAGATAAAAAATAAAAATGATTGAAAGATTTTGCTTTCCTTTCATGCAAATCTCAATAATATAAAGAATGCATGCTCTCAGTAAACGAGGAAGATGTCTCTATCCAAACAATGAAGATAGTTTAACTAACCAACACGGCATGCATTTTTTGGTTATAGAAATAGGGAGATTGATATTTGTGATATTAGAATATTCTTGAAGTTGAATCAATAATCTTGATTTTGCAATTGTTGGATAAAGTTGTCATTGATGTCAATCAAATGGCATCGTAGGTAAATTGTTGAAGCATCCACTAGATGAAACCAAGTGTTGATTGCAAACCCTAAGTGCCAAGGAGGAAATCCTAGCATTGTTGAAGATGACAACTCTAGGTACCAAATGCATTAATGAAGCCATATGATGAAACCCTAGCCTTGTTGGCAAACCCTTTGCTTGTTAAAAAACCCTAATTTATTATGAAACCTTAGATTATGAAACCCTAACCCTAAAATTCCTAAAAATAGCCCTAAATTATATTCCATTGAATTTATAAACATTCCTAAAAATCCTAAATTCTAAACCCTACATTTACATTACCTTATATTATGTTATGCTACCATACATTATCTTACACTATGCTAGAATACAATACCTTACATTATTAAAGTAGCATAATGATAGCCCTATCCTATGCTACCAAACATTATTAAAAAAGAAGCTCTATTATAAAGTCCCTTAATACCCTAACTACATGCACATTAGTCCTTATCCTAAAACTCTATTATCCTAAAGCTTTATGCACATAAATTCCTTCCAATAGATACTATTCTATTCCTAAAAAAAATACTCCTTTATGTCAACCTTTCCACTCACATGTCAGTTATCCTTTCCACTCATATATCGGATATACACTCACATGTCATTTTACACAAATACATATATAAATAAACTTAAGAGAATTTGATAAAGGCATGGTATCTACTTCAGAACATTTGATGATAAAGGTTTTTGGTTAAAAAAAATTGCAGAGTAGATTATAAGGAAGATAAAACTTGCGAACCTGTTAATTGAAGTGAGGACCCATCAATTGATTTGGAAAATTGTTTCACATTTGTTGAAATTGGCCATGTCCTATGGATTGAACTTCAGACTTCATACCTATTTTCACTTCAGTCCTGTAGTAACAATTATTTGCGGACCTATGGAAAACGTTTGGAACATTCGAACTTGGACTTGTGGTGGCATCTAGGCACATTTTTTGCAGACCGATGGTAATACTCCTCTTCTACAGACAAGTAAAGACAATCTATAATTTGCACCCGTGGAAGATACTCATACTTATAGCAGAATTTATTTGGATCTAAGGAAGGATAAAACTCGCATCTTGGAGGGATTCATTTTGAACCTGTTGTCCCCTGGATTGTACAGGCACCCACTCCGTTCTAGTTGTCTCCCAACAACAAGCTATGGGGGGTATTCCCTATGGAATGAGATGAAGGAAAACAAGTTGGGAATCAACTTGTTTGGGAGACACAAATGAGTGGCCTAGCCACTTAGTTGAATTTGAGCAAGACCATTGATTAGATTAGATTTGAGACCAGTGCCTTATGGAGTCACAATTCTTTCTTATTTTAAATTGAAACCAAGTAACTAGATGGACACCCATTGCTTAAATGATTGACTAACATATATGATGTGCAAATCCTAGAATCTATGTGTGATGCAATGATCTTGGTTGTTTTTAATTATATGCCTGATCTAAATAGAACCTCTGCCTTAATTGTTTTCCGAAACAATCCTCAAAGTAGGTTGTGAAATGGAAGCCAACAAGAAGCAGACCATGGTCTGATTAATGATATCTCCCCTTGTGTTCCACCCACCCAGTGCCTCTGGTGCTGTAGAGACTTTGGCTCTAATGAATGCAAGGTCATTGTGTTAACCACTAAGAAGATTTGAATCCCTCAAGCTAATTGGAAAAGGTGCCCTAGATCTCTATCAACCTAGCTTATGTTAGGAGGTAAATTTTAATGCAAGCTAAAACTAGGATGCTTGTGCAAAGATTATGAGTGATACTTTTAGGTGAGATTACTTAAATGTTCTTTTAAGTACTTAGTTGTATTTTACCCCAGTTATGATGTTAAGTACTTCACAATGTTTAGAAAAGATAATCTCAACCAAAAGAC
Source organism: Pinus tabuliformis (assembly GCA_031772625.1). Lineage (NCBI taxonomy): Eukaryota > Viridiplantae > Streptophyta > Pinopsida > Pinales > Pinaceae > Pinus > Pinus tabuliformis. Next base: position 688,335,571 of record CM062814.1, on the reverse strand, counting down.
AAGTGTTAGATTTCAACAGTGCCAACAAAAGATAAAGATATCCACAAGATGCAATTGCTCAAAAATATAGATCCACAATAGATAAACAATAGAGCAACAATTAACCAATGATTCAGTATGATAAGCCAATGACCATTATCCACAAAAGACAATAAGTGTCCTTAGCCAATATTCTTCAACGCAATGTGATCTGAAAATGGGGCACTTAGGCTTTTTGTCTAACATACAAGAACCTCTCCCACTTCCAAAGCTTATTTATTCCCAAGTCTTTATGATTAACCAATGCGGAATTAAATATGTGCTTCAAAATAAGGTGTATGCTTATGTCTGTTTTAGAACTGTTTATGCGCTTTTAATATTCTGTTGTTATGCTGATACAACATATATATATAACAGTAAACAGTGCAGCAATAAAACAAAACACACAAAACAACAATTTAATATGGAGTTCACCCAAACCTCTTGGGCTACATCTCCTTCAGTTCTAGTCAACTCAACTAGGCTCTCTGGCATTATGGTCTAAGTTCTTTTTACAAGATCTTGGCTCAACTCCACTGTTTTACACAAAAACAATGGGTTTAGATACCATTTTATCCCTGGCTCTTGAAGCTTTCGGCTTTCTGGCTCTCGGCTCTGGCTCTCAGCTCTCACTCTAGCTCTCAGCTCTGGCTCTTGCGTCTAGCTCTTGGCTCTGGCTCTGGCTCTTCGGCTCTGGCTTCTTTCTTTGCCTCTGCTTCCTGCTTTAGCTTAGTCTTCTGCACTCCTGTCTCAGCACTGCCTTTAGCACTTGCCTCTCTGTTTCTGTCATTCTGTGGCTTTGAAGCCAATCGGCACTGTCCGTTCGTTTCCTCTTCTGGGCTCTCTGGCTTCTGGCCTCTGTCCGCTCAAATCCCCTTTTGAGCATTAGCAATCATTGCTAAATGCCTTTAGGGATGGTGGCCACCTATTCTGTAACGGAAGGAACCATCGGCGCTTGAAATCCCCCAGGAACAGTCATTCCCTATTTACACAGAGGAACACTATAAAACACGGGAAAATCCACCAAAACGCAGCCTATCGGGTTTCAAATTATATCGCATCCACCCTAATATTGCATCAGGTCTGCCTTTGGCCGCTATCGCGCTCTCCACCGTTGATCTACGGGATCTCTGATCCAACGGTCACCATGCATTTTCGGGCGGCTTAGGAGTACGAGGTTACCCGCCTGAAAAGGTGGTTTCCTTGTTCCTACGCCAAGCCACGTGTCGTTCATTTTGTGGGATCGGGCAGAGCTAGCCCAAAACCATTTACCTCTTGAGGCCCACCCAAAATCCGCTCGTTTCGTGGTTTCCCTTTGTATTTGAAAAATACATTAAAACATTGAAAACATCGCAAAATGGCTTTATGGCGGACTTCAAACAATATACATTTGCATTCATAAATCCTTTCAGGTCCGGATTCATCGTTTATCGCATCGCATATGTGTTTTGGGTAAAATCCCAAATACACGGGAAATACGTGAAAATCCGAATTCCCGGACCTGAAATTTTATACAATCGGGCTTTGAAAACTTATCGGGTCCGACCTTTTTATCGGCATCGCTCATCGCATCGGCCCTGTGTATCGGGGACGGCCGATCTCCCGATCTACCGATTTCGGCGATTGCAATGTCGCTCGGCCCGGGGTCCCGCCTTAAGTCCCATGCCATCGTCAATGCTGATTTGCCGATTTCGGTGATCGGCATATCGCATCGGCCCGGGGGGGTCCTTACCTTATGTTATATGCGCAGGCCTACCTCCGACCCAATATGTCGGAGATTGACAAACAAGGGTGGCTTCGCTCTCCGCTTAAGTCCTTCCCTTTGCCTATCTCCGATGTGATTTCCCTTTATAAGGGTTTTTTGCCCATTTTAGGGGATTTTGCCTCTTTTTCCAAAGAACAAAGGGCAACTTCTTTTGGTGATAACCTCTGCATCCTAAGTCCATTTTTGCCGATTCGAGTTGCAGTAGATTCAGAATGAAAAGATCTCTGCAATGGGGCTATGTCTAGGAACTTCCTTGGACTTTCATTTCCCTCAGTGAGGAACACTTAGACTTAGGAGTCTATCCAAAATCCATTTTGGATCACAATGTGATGTACCAATTTTCAAGTTAAAAACACTTAATTGCAATCTAGATTACCATCAATTGGATTAGAGAGACTCAAGGACAATTCATGTAACTTAAACCAAAGATTTGAAATGTGTTTAGAAAGTGAGCTTATTAGATGTGAATTTCAAACTTTATAGCATACAAACTCACAATGAAGACACAATGTTAGATACTTCCATAATGTCAATGCTAGGAACAAGATACAGAATTATGAAAATACTTATACACTTTATGTTCCAATGACCCTTTTATGAGCAAATAGTGACTTATATGACAGCAGTAAATATCAATACCACAGTTCATATGCTTGCCCAATGTCACAAAGAATAGTCCAACTACCAAGTAAACTTAGCTAACTCAAAAATTAGATGTATTAGCCCTTTTAAGATGTATTTTTCAGAGAGATTCCAGATCTGATCTATTTATTACAGCAGTAAATAAACCACAAATCAGCAAGCTAATGATGTTAGAAACAATGCCCAATATGCCCAAAAATAGGAAAATTTCACTGAAACTTAAAAAATCAAGTTTTTTGACCCTCTTTAAGTGGATGATTCAGAAATTGCAGATATGATATTTTCAGTTATGCAGTAAATTCCAGCAATCAAAAAAGTTAGATCTAGGCTAGATCTAAGGTGCCCAAGTGGCCAAAACTTAGGAAAATGAAAATTTTGTAATTTTGACCAAATTTTACCAATTTGCATGTGATTTTAGGGCCTAATTATCACTGTTTTGACTGCTGTAATAAAACAGAGAGAAAGTAAGGGTTTAGAGGTCAAACCCTAGGCCCAAGGCCTTGCAAATGCACTTGCCCAAGTGGCCCAAAATTTTAGAATGAAGATGCCACCTAAAAATCAAGATTTTGGAAACCAAACATCTACAAAACCACCAAGGAATTAGTCCTGAAAATTTCAGAGGGTTTAAGGCAAATTATGACAGAAAAAGGCCAAGAAAAGCCAACGCTAGGCCAAGGAACGCCAACGTTGAGCGAAGAAAAGGCTAGGAGGGAAGATTGGGGCACAAAGAGGCAAGAGGAGGCCCAAAAGATGCAACATTAGAGGGAGAGAGGCCCAAAATGCTGAACGTTGAGGCTAAAAGTGTAGATGACTAGGGTTTGAGGGCTTAAAAGCCCACGATCCGCCCTAAGGCAGTCGTATAGGGCTCCAGAAGGAGGATGAGGCCCTTTTTAGGCCACAACTAAACCAAATAAGGCCTAAAACCCTCTACGAAGGGGCTAAGAATGGAGGTTGATGCCTCTAGGGCTCATGGCCTGCCCTAAAACGGCTGAAAAGAGTGACACTAGGTTTTTAGAGGCTAACGCAGGCCAAGGAGGGGAGACGCTGGCCCTAGGTGGCATGGATCTAGGCCCGAGAGGCCTGAAAAAGTGAAAACCTTGTCTCAAAAAAATTATTTCTCTTCCAGATCTGAATTTTGCTGCAAAACCTTCAGTGGATAGCCCTGCAAAAGTTTCTTAGTGTAATATTCCTAATTAGCCATGGCTAATTGCAATATTCGATTTTGCTCAATTTTGCCTTCCATAGCTATTTATAAATAAAAAGGTGAGGAGAGGGGGACATACTCACTTCATGAATAAAGACACTCCCTAGTAGCACAACGTTGTAACTTAAAAGGTGAGCCAAGGGGGGCCAAAGAACCACGTAGAGGAGGGGCCCAAGTAGAAACTTGGAGTGACTGCGCAGATGGTGAGAAACACGTGGCAAGAGGAAAGCTACGTTGGAAGAGGTGAGTCTTGGGATCGAGAGAGGCCAACGCTATAAAGGAGAGAGGAGCCTCCTCATTTTGGCATTCGATTATGTGCATTTGAGCTACTCACTTCGACTTAGAGCACACTGGTTGTTTAGCTAGTCTGCAGCACTGTTTAGTGCATTGAGTGTCTCTGTTCGGAGATCTCACCCTTAGCCCTGGGGGACTTCAAGTGCCTGCTCGGGCAAGGTATTTCCATCAATAGTTTTGTAGTAGTTTCACCAACATTTTGGCAGGAGGATTGAGCATCTTGGATGACTGCGCAGTCTTGAGAGGGATGACACAGTTCTTTCTGGGAGCAGTTCTGGATTGAGGTCTTGCAGGCGGATTTTTGTTGCGGGTTGAGTAGGGGATCAGCCCTTGCATATCGGAGGATTTTGGCTGAGTTTTAGGTAGAGTTGTGGTGGGTTTATTTCAGTGGCAGCGCAGAGCATTGAGGGATTGCGCGGGTCCTCAAGGGGGCGATTTTCGGGGGTCGGCCATTTCAGAAAAGCTTTCTGGGTTTTTCTGGGTTTCTTGAGTAGAGTCCGATTCCAGAGTTTCAGCATTTCTGAGGAGGGGAACAACCCAAATCCTCATTTGATTTCCAGCAGCATGGCAGTTTCCCAGCAGCTTGGACGCAGTTCCGAGAGAGGCCATTCCTTTGCTCTTCTGAGTGTATTTCTTCACTTGCCTTGTGCAAGTCGAGGCGCCATCTTTCTGATCACCTCCTTTACTCATTCTATTACTCAGTCTAATAAAATGGCTTAGCATTTTTCTCTGCATTTCTTGTGTATCTGCTTGTATCTCATGGTTATATTGTTATATGTTGCACCATTGTTATTTTCATCACTTTGAGCTTCCCGTCTACTATACCACTTATGTATTTTCTCCTATACTCTTAGACAGAGTCTGGAAAGGGCCAGATAGCCTCCAGATCTCGTCCTCTTTTCAGAGGCGACATATCTGGTAAATGCCCTCCCAGTCCATCTCTGGTTGGAGTTTGCTTGTGTTTAAGGAATATTCTTGATAAGGGATATTACAGTGGTATCAGAGTATCTGGCTCAGCTTGTGGAGCTAGCAATCTATGACACTGGGGGAAAAGCCCTACATTTGTTACAGAGGTAGGGGATACAGAGACACTGAGCATAGGTTGGAGAACACTTATGGAGAGGGAGACTGTGTTCCGGTGGTGGACGCAAAACAGGAGGAGCCTATGGTGGATGCAGAACAGAAGGAGCCTGTGGTGGACACAGAGCATGAGGATCTGATGGCAGATGATGACGGGAAGAGATTTGCGGACATGCTCCTCAAATCAGTACAGGATCGGTCGAGGCAGATTGAGGTGATGGGGCAAAGATTCACGGCAGTAGAGGCTAGACAACATGAGAGCCCAAGGGTTTTCCAGGTTGGTGAGGGAACGGGTGCATCCCACCATTTGCTAGAGCAGCGTGATACTAATTAGCAGGTGGCCTCACATGCCCCTACACGCTCTACCATGCCCACTTTCTTAGGAGCAGACACAGGGGCTAGAGCCTAGCAGGAGGCAGAGCCCGATCATATGGGTGATTATTTTGCAGAATACCAGGCCTATGGGCAGGAGTTCAGGGAGGCTCTCTCATTCAGAGACTTTGTTCAGCTCCAGTGGGATAGTAGACCCCACGACCATCACAGAGGGTATCGACATTATCATGATGGTGACACCCACCGTGCAGCTAGTAGATTTCACTTGCCTACGTCCGATGGCTCATCAAACAGTTCGGCAAGGTCTTGGGTAGAGAAGTTGGACATTTACTTCCAGCTTAACCAGATGTCGGAGACAGAGGCCATCAAGGTGGCGACATTACATTTGGATGGTGAGGCCCAAGATTGGTGGTTCCATGGGATGGTTACACTCGGACATTCCACAGTGACGACATATGTCCAGTTTACCAAGAGATTGATGGAGAGATTTGACCAAAGGGATCCGGAACAGCACTTCGTTGAGCTGACCAGGCTCAAGCAGACAGGGAGCCCAGAGACCTACAATGCAAACTTCTTGAGGATTTCAGTGATGGTGCCAGATCTATCCACGTCAAGGAGGATCTACATGTATGTTGAGGGGTTAGCAGAGCCACTTCGAGGTCTATTTAGATCTGCTAGACCAACCACCCTTTAGGATGCTATTAGCAGGACCCGGGACTTACAGGATGTCTTACCCAGGACCCGGACACCTTACCCCCAGCGTCAGGCTTTTTAGCCTAAGCGGTAGGATGTGAGGATTCCGCCTCCGAAGGGGAATCCAGAACGAGTACAGATTGATGATGATGCCAAGAGGAAGTTCAAGAAGAAGCAGTTGTGCTTCGCCTGTCAAGAGCCGTGGGCACCGGGGCATAGATGTGCTGCTAGCAAAGCACATTTTATTGAGGTCTTCTTCGAGAGCAGCGGGGAAGAGGATGAGGAGGATGATGTGGAGGCAAGAGGTAGTCATGACGCGCAGGATCGTTTGCCACCTGCACCACCAGCAGCGGGTGGTGCAGCTTTTGCACCTACCAGAGGGGCCCTTGCAGCATTGCGAGGAGTTCCCAAGTATTTGACGCTGCACATACGGGGGGCAGTACGTGGCCAGCGAGTATCAGTTTTGGTTGACAGTGGGGCAACCCACAACTTCATCGATGCACAGATGGTTGAGCGGAGAGGTATACAGACAGAGAGCTTTGATGGGTTTTCAGTTTTGGTCCTAGGAGATTAGACCATGGTGTGTGCACGTTATGTACCAAAGTTATCTATGATGATGGGCACTTACACATTGGCTGACCACTTTTTCGTGGTCAATATTCTAGACACCAACATGATATTGGGTGTTCAGTGGCTTATCACTCTAGGGAAGGTCACGACAGATTGGAAGACCCTGGAGATTGAGTGGGATGATGAGAAGACAGGGAGGCATGAGAAGATACGGGGACAGCACACATATCTGCCTCAGACTGTTTCGGCTCATCGGATGGAAGCAGTCTTCCGGAAGGGAGACATAGAGTGGGCAGTGGAGCTGCGTGCATCAGAGACAGGGACTACAGGGCAGGCAGTGCACCCAGAGATACAGTCCATCCTTGACCGGTATGCCATAGTATTTGGGGAGATTCTGCTAGGACAACCACCAGACCGGGGGTTTGAGCACACCATTGAGCTTGAGCAGGGCATACAGGTAGTGATTACTACCCCTTATAGGCATCCCAAGGCCTATCGGGATGAGATTAAGACATCCATTCAGGAGTTGCTGGGGCACATTCGGCAGAGCACGAGTCCTTTTGCTTCTTCTGTGGTGTTGGTGAAGAAGAAGGACGGCACATTGAGGATGTGCATTGACTACAGGGCCCTGAACAAGAAGACGCTGAAGAACAGGTATCCCATACCCAGGATCGATGAGTTGATGGATGAGTTGAGAGGAGCTCCGTTCTTCTCAAAGACTGATTTGAGATCTGGGTACCATCAGATTCGCGTGAGGGAACAGGACATTCCCAAGACTGCCTTCAGGTGTCACTATGGGCACAATGATTTTTTGGTGATGCCCTTCGGGCTAACCAATGCCCCAGCCACATTCCAGTCTTGCATGAATCACATCTTCCACAGCCACTTAAGGAAGTTTGTGTTGGTGTTCTTTGATGATATCCTCATTTATAGTAGGACTTGGGAGGAGCATCTCCAGCACATTGAGACAGTATTATGCATCTTAGAGGAGCAGCAATTTTATGCCAAGCTCTCCAAATGTGAGTTCGGATTGACGGAGATGTTATACTTGGGACACATCATAGGAGTGGACGGAGTGAGGGTCCACAAGGAGAAGATCAGGGCCATCAGAGATTGGTTGGAGCCGAGAAACGTGACGGAACTTCAAGAATTCATTGGCATTTGTACTTACTGCCGGAAGTTCGTCAAGGGTTTCTCACAGCTTGCTACACCCCTGACAGATTTGACGAGGAAGGGGGCATTCAGTTGGTCGGATACAGCACAACGAGCCTTTCACAGGCTCAAGGAGGTTATGAGCAGCTGCCCAGTGCTTGTAGTGCTAGATTTTTCGCAGCCATTTGTTTTGGAGTGTGATGCGTCGGGAGAGGGGATCAGCGCAGTATTGATGCAGGGAGGTCACCCTATAGCCTTTGAGAGCCAGAAGCTCCTTCCGCACGAGAGGTTGTATTCTATATACAACAAGGAGATGCTGGCCATCATGCATGCATTGGTCAAGTTCCGACAGTATCTAGTGGGTAACAGGTTCAGGGTGAGCACTTATCACAACAGCCTCAAGTTCTTTTTGGAGCAGAAGCAGCTACAGGAGAGGCAGCAGAAGTGGATCAATAAGATCCAAGCATATGACTTTGACATCGAGTATGTCAAGGGTAAGAACAACGTGGTAGCGGATGCCCTTTCACGTAGACTAGCCACGTTGTCTCTTATGAGCTTGGATGCAGACTGGAGGGCTCGACTCTTAGTAGAGTACTCCAAGGACAGATTTGCATGTGAGGTTCTGGATGGGCAGGTGGCGGATGATAGGTACAGGGTGGTCGATGAGATCATCTACTACAGGGATCGGATCTTCTTGATTGAGAGATCTCAGCTCAAGAAGAAGATACTTCAAGCATCACATGATTCACCATTGGCAGGCCATCAGGGGTTTACCAAAACCTATAGGGCCATTAGAGAGAGGTTCTCATGGAAGGGCCTCAAGGAGGACGTACTCTAGCATGTCCGAGAGTGCGACGTTTGCCAGAGGAACAAGGGGGAGATGAGCCATCCCGCAGGATTATTGCAGCCTCTTCCCATTCCAGAGGGGAAATGGGAGAGTATTTCGATGGACTTCATCACAGGGTTGCCCATGGTGCAGGGCAAGGATTGTATCTTTGTCGTCGTTGATCGACTGACAAAGTACGCACATTTTTTCGCCATATCCGCACACTACACAGCAACACAGGTGGTCGAGCTGTTCTTCAGAGAGGTCTTCAGGCTACATGGTCTTCCTAAGACCATCATCAGTGACAGGGACAGCCATTTCATGGGCGGGTTTTGGCAGGAGCTTTTCCAGTTGGTGGGGACGGAGTTGACACCGAGTACTAGTTATCACCCACAGACGGACGGGCAGACAGAAATAGTTAACAAGTGGCTGGAGGGCTACTTGTGTAACTATGTCAGTGGGCAGCAGAGAGCATGGCTGAAGTGGCTGCATCTGGGGGAGTACTGCTACAACACTACACATCACATGTCCATCGGTATGTCACCATTCTATGTTTTGTATGGATATCATCCCTTCTCTTTTGCTGACATGATGTTTGGTGCTAGCAAGGCTCCGAGAGCCAAGATTTGGATCCAAGAGAGTCAGGATATTCTCCGAGCTCTCAAGGATAATATGGCTACAGCGCAGAACCAGCAGAAGCTGTATGTTGACAAGGGTCAGGTGGAGAGACAGTTTGAGGTAGGGGACATGGTCTACCTATGATTACAGCCATACCGACAGTCGTCACTGAAGCAGAAGGGGGCTGAGAAGCTCAAGCCCCGCTTTTATGGGCCATACAGGGTGATACGTAGGTTTGGACGGGTTGCATATGAGTTGGAGCTGTCCCAAGGCAACAAGATTCATAACATTTTTCATGTATCATGCCTGAAGAAGGCATTGGGACAGCATGTGACAGTGACAGATGAGCTACCACCCACGGATGATGAGGGGCATTGGTGTTGAAGCCAGAGGCTATTATTGATACCAGGGAGAGGCAGCTACGAAGCAGGACAGTCCGAGAATTCTTGGTGAGGTGGACGAATTTACCAGATGAGGATGCCACTTGGGAGAGTGGGAAAATTTTGCAGCATCCATCACTTCAGTTGCTTGAGGACAAGCAACATTTTGTCGGGGGAGACTGTAATATTCCTAATTAGCCATGGCTAATTGGAATATTCGATTTTGCTCAATTTTGCCTTCTATAGCTATTTATAAATAAAAAGGTGAGGAAAGGGGGACATACTCACTTCATGAATAAAGACACTCCCTAGTAGCACAACGTTGTAACTTAAAAGGTGAGCCAAAGGGGGCCAAAGAACCACATAGAGGAGGGGCCCACGCAGACACTTGGAGTGACTGCGCAGATGGTGAGAAACACGTGGCAAGAGGAAAGCTATGTTGGAGGAGGTGAGCCTTGGGATCGAGAGAGGCCAACACTATAAAGGAGAGAGGAGCCTCCTCATTTTGGCATTCGATTATGTGCATTTGAGCTGGTCACTTTGACTTAGAGCACGCTGGTTGTTTAGCTAGTCTGCAGCACTGTTTAGTGCATTGAGTGTCTCCGTTCAGAGATCTCACCCTTAGCCCCGAGGGACTTCGAGTGCTTGCTCGGGCAAGATATTTCCATCAGTAGTTTTGCAGTAGTTTCATCAGCATTTTCGCAGGAGGATTGAGCATCTTGGATGACTGCGCAGTCTTGAGAGGGATGACGCAGTTCTTTCTAGGAGCAGTTCTGGATTGAGGTCTTGCAGGGGGATTTGTGCTGGGAGGTTGAGCAGGGGATCAACCCTTGCATATTAGAGGATTTTGGCTGAGTTTCAGGCAGAGTTGTGGTGGGTTTATTTCAGTGGCAGCGCAGAGCCTTGAGGGATTGCGTGGGTCCTCAAGGGGGCGATTTTCGGGGGTTAGCCATTTCAAAAAAGCTTTCTGGGTTTTTCTGGGTTTCTTGAGTAGAGTCCGATTCCAGAGTTTCAACATTTTCTAAGGAGGGGAACAGCCCAAATCCTCATTTGATTTCCAGCAGCAACAGTGCGACAGTTTCCCAGCAGCTTGGACGCAGTTCAGAGAGAAGCCATTCCTTGCTATTCTGAGTGTATTTCTTCACTTGCCTTGTGCAAGTCAAGGTGCCATCTTTCTGATCACCTCCTGTACTCATTCTATTACTCAGTATAATAAAATGGCTTAGCATTTCTCTCTACATTTCTTGTGTATCTGCTTGTATCTCATGGTTATATTGTTATATGTTGCACCATTGTTATTTTCATCACTTTGAGCTTCCCGGCTACTATACCGCTTATGTGTTTTCTCCTATACTCTTAGACAGATTTTGGAAAGTGCCAGGTAGCCTCTAGATCTCGTCCTCTTTCCAAAGGCGACATATCTGGTAAATGCCCTCCCAGTCCATCTCTGGTTGGAGTTTGCTTGTGTTTGAGGAATATTCCTGATAAGCGATATTACACTTAGAGACTAGATCTTACCCTCAAGGGCCTAGATTTAGCTCTACTTCAGCTTGATCTCTTGATCCAACCTGCAAAAATGAAAATAAAACACCCAAACCCCAAACATATACAAAATACCTAAAACCCCAAAACCCAAGTTAGAGAAAATTATTTACAAGATCTACAAATATACAAAGGTTTTGAAAAATTTAAATTTTGAGAAAATTATTTTTATGGCTTTTCTTTGATGAATGGCTAAAAATACTTTAGAAACCCCAATGTATACTATAGCCTTAGCGAAGATTTAATCCACCATACAAATATTTGGGATCCAAGCAACAGTGATTCATGCCCAAGTTTGTGAACTTGGAGGCCAAGGACTGAAGTACTTGCAAACACTATGTATCTATCTCAAAAAAAAAATTATGTTAATAACATGGGGAATCAAACCACCTAAGGTTAACCCAAAATATCAATAGCATGATTTTATCTCCATTTAATGAAAAATAGATCTTCCCAATATTCAACACAACATAGAGATGCTCGTAGTCAGCGCATACCACAAATCAATAAGCAAAATCACTTTGAATTGCACCCAAAAGTCTTTATTATGATAGAAGAAATAGTTTCAAGCGGGACAATAGCATTACAAAGATTCTTCAACAACAATTTTCTAGCTAGAGATCATCATGCTAGAGACTCAAATGACTCTTTAATTTATAGATCAATCCTCCAAGTGGAAAAATAATGGCTATTTTCTTTGATCCATGTCAAAATAATCTTGGCTGTTGAAAAATATTTGATTATCTTTTAATCTTGGCCCTTGATTTTTTATTTTTGAGGGATTTTCGAATTTATCTTTTAATTCCATTTTTATTAGCTCAAAATAATAATTTTGAGCTAATTTCCTCAAAAAATTGACTTTGACTTAACCACCAAGGTCCAAGGGTCCAAATTTTCTTGAAATATACAATATTCCCTTGGTGGAGGACCTTTAAAAATTGATTCTTTTAAGACCCACGAATTTTTCCACTTGGAGAATTAATTTTCCTAAGACAACTTAATTTGACTCTAATTAATTAATTTTTTGGCTTAGGATTTAATTTTATTTTGCCAGAAAAATTAATTAATTTACACGAGGGGATTTAATATTTTTTCCACCCTCTAATACATAAGATTTTTACATTTACAACCCTTAAAGGGGGAATACACATTTGGCTTAGACCCTCAAGACAAATACCCCATCTGTGACACAATATGAGCTAGTAGACCAAGTGATTTATAATAAAATAATTTAGCCGACTGGCTTAAATTATTCCCAAATCACTTTTACATTAGACTTGACCAGGGTTGTGGGGGAGCGCCCCCCCCTTTTCACTCGCATTACCAATTCGCCCTTCGAGCGGGAGCGGCTCCGGAGCGCCTCGGGAGTGCGCTCCCTAAAAAAAACACTCCCTGGCTTTTCGGGAGCGTTTAGCCTTTTTTGCAAATTGTTTTTTGCAGTAATGTTCCAAGTGCATTTTTTTTTTTAAGAAACAAATAAGTTTTGAGAGGGGCAGCTTAATGATCAAGCCTATGGCCCTAGTATTGATATGCGATTCATGGTAATGTTAAATTCTTAAATTAAAAGTGACATTCTACTTAATCTTCATTTTCATCTTTTGACTTCAATTTTTAACATTACCATGAAATGACTCAGGTTGTTTGAAAGTGGTTCCGACCTCATTGGATTTCATATGGAGAAAGTAGAATTTTAGATTTCATTCAAAATTCAGCAGACTTATCAGTTTTTCAGGATTTTAGGGTTGGGGGATTGCAATGTTTCCATTAAATTTTGTCATGTATTAGGGTATGGAACTCGTATTTAATCAAGAGCACCAATCCCTCTATGTACCTTGATGTTAGTGACATTGGTTGTTGAACTCCTCTATCATGACCCTCCTAAAAATGTACGCATCACTCAAACAAAATCTTGACTTGACATGCTATGCTTTTTCTATCTTATGTTAATGCTTAGAGGGTGATATTAATGACAAAGATCCTGATTTTCCAACAAGACTAAAAAATTAGACATTTCTTGTGGTGGCAAGAGGCCCAAGCATAAGCAATAGATAATAGATTTACTTGTCTTTTCTAGTTTCTAGTAGTTTTTATAACTATTGACTCTTTCATATTTATTATGATATTTTTTTAAACAATATATGACAATTTAAGTTTGAAGTTGGCAATTATAACTCATTAGTAATGAATTATGAATATGATGCTTCATGAAAGTTGAAAGTTGTTTCATTTCATTTCATTTTATAACATTTCATTTCATGTTAGATATTATTTGTTGTAATGGTTACACTTAGCTTACAAGTACAACTTTGGTGATCAATGATGATAAATGTTATATATTGAATTTTCAAAGCTTGAAACTTTAAGATTGATGAATCATGAGACTCAATATGTTGTATGTTACTATGTTACTAACTTGTGGACGTGGTTGATGAAGATTATAACTTCTAGATGATTGTTGTTATATGGTTCAATCTATCAATATATATATATATATATATATAAAACGCCCCGGGATTTGCTCCCAAATCGGGAGCTTCTGAAAACGTCGCTCTTGCTCCCCACTTTCGCTCCTGCTCCCAAGTAACACTGGACTTGACTAGAACACTAGGACTTACCTAAGACTTTGTCGAAGAATTCCACCCTAGCTTTGGGGTGAGGCTGGAGGGAAAAAACTCTGCCAACCATCTGTGTTTAAAAACACACAAGTCGGTTAGACGAAAAACCTCTTAGGATGAAATTTTTCACCAAAATAATAGCCTTACCTAGGTTGTTATATATATTCAAGGTCTTACTAGCATCATTTACATTACATAACTTGCAGAATGGGTTTGCAACGACATATGAACTGTTGATAGATGATCTAATTCTGTCGAAAAAGTTTGGTACCTCCGCTTCTTTGGAAATTTGACAAAATGTGTGCAACATTTGGCTCCATATGGGCACACATTGTTTCCATGAAGTAACGTGAGAATCCCAGAATCCTGTATCTAAGAAAACAAAAGTCCATCAAATAGATATCCATTCAAAATCGAAATCATCATGCATATATAGAAAATATCGTTGGAATAGAAAAATCTACTCTAACAAACTAAAATATAAAAGACATAATAAAATGCGTGAAATAAAACTATCTAATGACATGAAATAAAAAGGAGTAGGGTTAGAGATACTATACAAAACGATGCCCTATGGCATCAAATGTCATCGATGAGGCACAATCTCGAGCATCTGTCCGCTAATTGGTAGATCAATGGGCTGCTTTTCAGATGTTCCTTGCTGAAATTTGACCCTCTTCGGTCGATGTAACTGCTCATCACTATGTTGCATGTCAAACTGAAGCTTGCTTCTCTTTCTGCTCGGAGGAGGGGATGGACGGTGGAATGAAAAGAAATGACAAACTAGTTGAACAAACTCTGACTTGAAATGAGGCGGATGCTCTTGTGGCACAACCTGTTCATCGTTTTCTAATCTCTTTGGGACTTCCACATGATACCTTCTCTCCACTTCTCTGTACAATCTGACCATGCCACCTGTTGCTGCTAGAATAGTGGCATAAGATAGATCAATCTGAATATAACCACCTAGATCGGCTGCAAACTTCCTAGAAAGAAGCATTCCCCATACATATGGTGCATCAATCACTATTGTGTCCATGGTGATGATCGTGTATGGGTAATCAACTAAGGCAACCTGTAAATCTTTAACCACACCAAGGACTTCAACCTTTCTAGAGTCCATTGAACAAATGTTATAGTATGGTCTAGAAATCCTTAAGTTTAACTGCTCCATGACCTTCTTGGTCATAACATTCGTGGATGTACCAAAATCTAGCATGCAATTGTGAAGTAATCTATCATTTAATCTAGGCTCAAGAAGAGCTCTTCATACATGACATTGACTCTTTGACTCAATAATAAATCCTAAGGCTCTCAATGGGAGCCACTAACAAATAAACCTCTTGCTCATGAAACCCATGCAACAAGGTATACAAAAATAATTTTACTTATTTTATTTCATTATTTACAAAAGTCAAGTCATTATGAAGACCGAACCTAGTTATACTTTCTTCAACACTCCCTCTTAACTAGGGAGGCATTCATAATGGTACTTGGTCATTCTCAATCTGAAGAATTTATCATAAGAAGAATCGGATTGGTAACCTATCTGTAAAGCATCATAGTAACCAACATTGTTTCCATAGCAAGGCCTTGACTAACAGCTCTATCAGATCAGAGCACAATGTTGGCGAGACCAATGACTATAGACACCTTTATCATTGTCTCTCAAGGTACATACCCACTCGGGTGTTCACTGAGTATGACCTTCGAGGACTATTCTTGTCTTGGGTTCCCATCCCTCAAAGAATATCAATCCTCTTGCCTACTCTTATCTTGGATGCTCTACACATCCTCAAAGAGCATTAGATGCCAGATGATTACCCAATCCTCCATTCTTTCCTCCTAAGTGAAGACAATAATGTTGTGTCTATCTCTCCCTCTCAACTAGGGAAGATATACCCATTCTTGTAAAGGAATGTACCCAAGTTCCCTCTGACCAGGAACTTGCCCAAGCTCCCTCTCAATTAGTTACTTGTCCGAGCTCCCTCTTAACTATGGACTCTCTTCTCATCAGCAACTTCTTCTTCATGGGTCCTTCAACTACTTGATGAATTTCTTTCCTTGATGTCATGAAATTCAGTCGAGCTTCTTCCTTGTAGGACATTAGCCATCCATCACTTTCCTTCTTGGTTCGTCATGTCATTCCTTTCTTCATGGAAAGTGGCCTTCTTGATACATATCTGGAACCTTCGTCATATGGCTACTTCTTCCTCATCATGTTTCTTTCAGGAATTTCCATCCACCACATGAATGCTAGTTGTACTTGTACTTACAACTCTTATTTTAGTAGCCCTGCATGAACTCATCCAGATATTATTCAAGAAATCAAAACATAACATTAAGTCAAATAGTACCTTATGAGATGGCTCTTCATCATGACATCTTCCTGTAGGTATCAACATCTTGCATACATGTTGACACATCTCCCAAAGATATCCATTGTCAAGGGTCTCCATCTTTTCAGATGTCTATCAGAGTCTTCATATCTTTCCAGGAGATTTCCTAGTCAATTCTTCTTAGTCTTTTGGATGTTGATTGCCTTCATTAGGGTTGCATATCTCACAATATCTTCCTTCCTCACATATTCCATTCCCAGGATTTTTCAATCAGAGTTTCTTAATTGTAGTCAACTACCTCATACTTCATATGAGGACATATTATGTTGATTTCATCTAGTGTGATTTATGCCTTCCTGCATCCTTTCAAAGGAGGAGATCCATTTCCCTTGATCATGCTTCCCAAGATAGAAGTAATGATCCATGTTACCTGCAACCATACGACATAACTTTATAATATTAAATACAAGCACACATACCTCATTTTACCTTTAGGTCATCTAGGCTTCTTTCAACAGCTTCCTTGATTGAAGTGTCTTCAACCCCTTGATCTGCTTCTTCTCTTATGTCACCATAACATCATCCATGAATTCCACAAGTTGGAGTTTCTGATGAAACACTTGCTTCCTTTCTAGATTAGTGAACCCTCCGATGAGGATTCCATCCGAGAATCTTGAGGATCTTGCATATCCCCATCTAGCAGATGTTTCCTTTTTGACTTGATGTATGATGAGCCTTGTCCTAGATGACTTCATCCTTTCCTTCAATGTCCAATGAGGTTCCCAAGAGTTATATCCTTCATGTTTAATTGCCATGGATTTTGTCCTTCATGATTCCCATGGTGATGTCACGAGCTCTTATTTCTGATGCTTTCATGATGCCACGATGCATCTTATTATCATGGTCATATCAAAAGATTGAGGAGCTTATGATAAGGCCCATTTGTGAGGGATACCATCTCAATCATAGTGGAGATTTGTTATTCCCTTTTTCCTTGGCCCCTTTTTCTTCAGCTTCCTCCATTTTCCAACGATATGAGCTTTCTTTTCATAATCTTTCCATAGCACTATTCTGTCTTGTTTGAGGGCTAAACTTCCCTTACCTAAAATGTTTGAGTCCTTTAACCTTCAACACTTTTGCCTTCAACTTGTCTTTTTCTATCTAGCATAGAGACCACAAGTTGTTGAATGAGACAACTTTCTTGTCATTTGTTACCTTGTTTATCAGTTAGTGCATTTCAGAACAATGATGATTATCTTCTTATCATCTCTCCCAGATTTCCCAATTGAGATCTTATGAAGATATTCCTTCATTCTTTGATACCTTCAATCAGGTCTAAGTGATATGACCTTCTTCACTGCATTTCAGAGAGTATATCTTCTATCATTTCATATATCTCTTTTATGTCTCCTTTCCTGCTACATAGGGATGAGAGGACCTTAAGAGTTCCCTCCCATGAATTCAAAGGAGACATTTTTCCTGCTATGTTTGTTGACTTCTCTTATCTATGAGGATTATGACAATCCACCTTATTCCATGCAAGGACCTTTGATGACCCATCCAACCTATAGATCTCCTTGCAATCATGAATTCATTTTTACCAAATTGATTAATGAAAATACTTACTTGACATGTGAAGATAAAATCTTCACCTTGATCATGTTGAAAGTGGTTGAAGCAAATGCATTGATGCTTCCTTCAGATGAGATCCTTGTTGTAACGATAGGAAGCTTGCCTTCAAGTTACTACGACTTATACATCTGATCCTTATGATTTGAGATGGCACTGTATTGTTGTCACACAAGTGAACCTTGTAGTATGCAGCATCGTGTAGAATCATAGAACATCAAGGTTACTTGCTACGATCACCTTATAGTACCTGGACCTATTTCTGAGCGCTATGTTGTAGATGATCCGCTTCAATATGCCATCGAGTATCATGAATCTGAGTTGTCAAGACTGTATTCTTTATAGAAAAGGATTCAATCTGAGGTAGTGACTATCACTGGTATGATGAGATCATGTTATTATTGAGATCACTGTATGACATAGACCGAAACTGTGGGAGACACCAAAACTGTTGCCATGTACCCGAGTTCTGAACACTTCATCTTTTGACTGAGATTACTTGATCCTAGAACTTCAGATAAGGATCCAAATCAGTCTTGTTGTTGTAGACTGTCTCCTTGATTATATAGACAAAAGCCCTTGCCATTGTATACTGCTATTGTAAATTAATCCTTCAATCCTTGATGTAGGATTTGAAACACAAATCCCTTCAACTTGCTTTGATGCCCTTCTTGAAAACTGATCCTTGAATGTCTCTTTTTGTTGCCCTTCCTTTGACTTCAACACCTTAGCTCTGATACCATGTCGAAAAACCTAGGGCAAATAAAGTTAATGAGATTCTTCTTGGCATAATAACAACTATTTTTGAGGTATTTTTAACTTTTTCTTAATAGTACAATCTTCTCTTGATATTATTAGAGTGTGTCTTCTTAGTTCATCAAATAGTTACCAAAACAAAAGAGACAAGAACACAAGATGTTGGTTTTCTGCCAAGGCCAAAACCTCTCACTCTTTGAGAGGAAAACCCGCACAAAATTCTTCTTATAGAGATTCCAATTGACGAATACCAAGACCATGACCCTTGACCTATTAGGCCACTCCAAGACCAAGACACCAATCCTCTTCTTTGTCACTGTTGAGATCATCATCATCACTGCTACTTCACCGAGGTCATCATTACTGCACCTTCACTGAGATATTCATCATAACAACGAGATCATTATTGTTGCACCATAGCTATACCTTCACTGAGATCTTCATCTTGTAACTACATCTCCATTAGGATCATGACTAGATCGATATTGAGATCATGACTACATCTAGAGGTATGCCAAGACAGAGTGTGTCACTATGAGATCTCATCACAAATATACCGAGATCATGACTGCATCTAGAAGTATGCTGAGACAGAGTGTTCTCTTCCTGCACCAAGATCCTTATCATTATAGATATGCCGAGACAGTGATCATGATGATTGTGAGGATGTCGAGACTTTACTTCTGGGGTACCCATCTGAAAAATATAGAGAGGTTGATCTATCCAAAATACTGAACCACTGTGGTGACTTCCAAAAATCTCAGAGATAGCCGAGTTGTTACAATAATTACCCACTATAATTACCACCGAAGTTTCAGAGGTATCCGAGATCCTGAACCTGTCCTTATGCGAAAATCTCAGCAGGGTATTTATAGTAGTTTGACCTCCATAAATGAGCCGACGTGTCATGCTGAACGGGTGTGTCTCCATAGGTGAGCCGACATGACTTCTTTTGCTATTGTTTGGAGGCCGACTTCTTCAAGAGGGATTGTGCTTGTCTTTGGAGGGTTGTTAGACATTTCTATAGACTTGTATACAATTAACATAGGCTCAAGAAGAGCTCTTCATACATGACATTGACTCTTTGACTCAATAATAAATCCTAAGGCTCTCAATGGGAGCCACTAACAAATAAACCTCTTGCTCATGAAACCCATGCAGCAAGGTATACAAAAATAATTTTACTTCTTTTATTTCATTATTTACAAAGATCATGTCATTATGAAGAACGAACCTAGTTACACTTTCTTCAACATATAACAAGTTGGAACCTGTTGAGGTAGGAGCTTCATGTGGGTTGCACCCTGTAGAAAACTTATGGGAATTGGAGCTTCCTTGCATGTTGTAGCTTGTAGAAAAATTGAGGTAGTAGCCTCTTGTAGGTTGAAGCCTACAAAAAATCAGATGTAATAAGGGAGTAGGAGCTTGCCTTTGCATCACAACAATAACAAATCACGGTTATCTCCCTTCACGGTTTTCCACTTATATTTGGTGTCCATATGTGATGTTTTTGTGTGATGATTTTATGTTGTGGTCTACATGGTTACATGTTGTTTGTATTTTAAATATGTTGTTCATATGGTGTATGCCGCTCATTTAATGATTCAGATAATTAGTTAAAAGAAAGGAAATTTAATGTCCATGACTGAACTAAACCGATTCACCACCCTTCTCAGTTTAGTTAAGTTTTCATCAAGAGATACCCTAGAACCTTCACATGTATGAGTAGAAACAAGCTAAGAAATCCGAATTTTCTCTCTCCTTTGACTTCTTTCTTTCTCCTTTGACTTCGCTCTTTCTCTTGTATTTTGGCATAGAAATCGATGTGATGAATGAGTGAGAGAACGGGGTCAAACTTCCTTGTATTTATAGTTGTCTAGGAGGGTCGAATGGCTGCCAATCGATTTGTCCAAGGAGGGGCCGACTTGGTCTTGTGTTGACTTTTTAGCTCTTTGACTCAGGACAAAAATAAATTTCCTTTTCTTACAAGAAGTCCAAATGGGACTTTGACTCGATTACATTTCATTGACTCATAATAAATTTTGTTTTGACTCAGTTGACCCCATAAGCATGAAGAACATGCTTTGAATAGAAATAAAATAATAATAATGAATATAATAAATGCATCAATAGTATAGTTGAATTACATTATGAAGACCGACACTAGTTACATTTCCAACATTTCCCCAAGAGAAATCCAATTTCCCCCAGGGGAAACAACATTACCCCAAGAAGAAATTAAATGGAACTTATTATCATCATGTGCAAGTCGGCCTATCACCTTATCATTATTGTTAGGAAATTCCTCAAGTAGGCTCAAGTAACTATGTGGCAAACAAATAGATGAGAATTTTTTTTATTCAAGTCAACTCCATATTATTGCAAAAAATATTATTATTATTATGACACAAATTCAGGTTGGCTCCACTATCGGTGGCACCCTTTCATGCAATCGAATGCCTATATATTAGACCACCTTGTGGCTCGTTTAAAACACATAAAGTTCTTCACATCAAAGGTAAAAGACTTCTGAGGTTGTCGCATCCTTGAGAGCCCTAGCCAAAGTGGAGAGGAGGTTTTGGTGTCTTTTCTTGTGATTGGTCTAGGACAAGTTAGGCAGATTGCAAGTCGAGCTTGAGAAAGTTGTTTTGTGTAAGTCTGGATGGTGTAATTCTCTATTTTGCAAGCCAAAATTTTTGTCTCCCCCATGTGGTACCCTGTTTGGAGGGTCGAAATACCAGGCAGGTAGTTGGAGGTATGTCGAGTTTCCTCAAGTGATTTGCAGAAAATTCAATGGGCATCGGTAAGGGTTACACAAAGTTTTGAGGTCTGTTTGAAGCCTTAGTTAGGGCTCACATGTAGCTGTTACAGAGACCCTAAAAGGAGGGTCGAAACCTTAGTGGAAGGTGCATAGGCCGTGGGTTGAGGGTAGAAGGAAGTCGTTCTATAAATAGGTATGTTGGTTGTCTTTCGCAATGATGCCTTAAATTTTGCTAGGTTGATGAGGTCCAGTTTGGATAGACTTGAATGGAAGATTGTGTACAGTTTGGAGGGCTGGTAGAAAGTTGCTAGAAGAGCCCTAAGTATAGTCCCTTGTGAAGAACAATAAGGTTCAATGCTAACGTGGCCTTTCTATGTGAAGATGGGAATTGTTCTAGCAAGGTTAAGGAGACTACTTATTCGGTCTTAAAAAGGTATATTAAGAGATCATTGCAGCCTACTTGAGCAGCTCCGTGATAAGGGTTTACGTGCCCTAATCTTCTGTGATTGGATAGTGATCTATGGCAGTGATAATTGTTCTTATGACAGTGATGTATGGCAGTGATACTTGTTCTTTTGATTGTGATATATGACTGTGATACACAACAATGACACGTGCTCCTATGGCAGTAACTTGTATGCTACGAACATTTCTTTGTGTCAAGTATTGTGACAATGGATTAGGAAATGGTCCTGTGAGGACATACCTTAGTGAACACCTGGGTGAGGAATGTGCCTCGGAGAGGCGATGGTGTCCAAATTTATGCCTCCTAGCATTGTGCTCTGATCTAGTAGAGAGATAGAGCTTACTTGTCAAGGCCTTGGTAGTTTGCAATGTTGGCTACGATGATGTAATCACCATTGATGCTTATCAATCCGGATCCTTTCTTATATGAATATTTCAACTTGAGAGTATCTTGTCGTGTCATTATGAATACCTCCCTAGTTAAGAGGGAGTGTTGAAAATGTAACTAATGTCGGTCTTCATAATGCAATGTAATTTCATCATCAAAACATTTATTATATTCATTATTATTATTATTATTATTTTATTCTTGGTCAAAGCATGTTCTTCATGCTCAGAGTCAAAAGAGTCAAAAAGAATTTATTATGAGTCAAAAAAAGAAATGTATTTGAGTCAAGTCCCATTTGGACTTTTGTAAGAAAAAAAAAAGAATTTTTATTTTGAGTCAAAGAGTCAACACAAGACCAAGTCGGCCCTCCTTGGACAAGTCAACCTATGTGGCAGCTATTCGACCCTCTTAGACAACTATATACATAGAAAATTTTAGGGGCGAATGCGTTGACCTAGGTTGTCATTGATGTCAATATGGCAATATTCTGGATACTAGAGGATGACGTGAAGCCAAGGGGATGCAGAGCAGATTTATGAAGAGATAGGAGCAAGGCCATCAGGATAGCCAAGCCATAAGCAAAGAGGAGTTACCTAAGGAGGCATATCAAAGCATATTATAGGATATCAGAGCAAGAGAGGCATTCATATATGCAAGGAGGTCCTTGAAAGACACTGCCAAGCCAGAGGAGCCACATTGGACTAAGAGGAGCTGCAGGAGGAACCATAAAGCAAGGAGGCATATCAGAGTCATCAGGAGCCATCAGAGGAGCAATGGAGATGAGAGGAGCAGATGGAGACGAGAGGAGCCATAGAGGAAGCAGACAGAGTTAGAGGAGCCAAGAGGAGCACACAAGAGGAGCCAAGAGGAGCCAAGTGGAGAACACAGAATGCTGTAACACTATCCACGGCATAAACATGCATATGGCGGCAAAGACTTGTATATGCATGTAACACAAACAGAGCTATCGGAGGCGGAAGACTTAGACTCATATGCAAATACACTGACGGAGTGAAAAAGGTAGAGTTTATATTGTATGAGCAGGCTACGTTATCGGGCTTGTAAAACCCATGTATGCATGCTTTAACAGTTGTTGAACATTGTTGAAAAAGTTGGAGAAAAGTTGTTGAAACATCAATTTCTTTGTTGCTGAAACACCAGTTTCGGCGTTGCTAAAACACCTCCGTGACGAAATTATATTTTGGCGTTGCTGAAACACTAGTTTCGACATTGCTGAAACACCTCCGTGACGAAATTATATTTTGGCATTGCTGAAACACCTCCATGACGAAATTATATTTTGGCATTGCTAAAACAACTCTGCGACGACATTATATTTTCATGACACCATCAATCGAAGGTAATCATGAGGAAGATAAAGCGAATGGAGGAGGGAAGCCGGAAGGTCAAGCGAGTGTTGAGGAAGCCGAAGCTCAAGCAAGCGAAGAGGAAGCCAAAGAGCCATTGAGTAAGCGGAAACGAATGGACAAAGGCATGAGAATTTATAAAACAGTAAAAACAGAGAGCTGTTGTGGTAGGAGCTATTGTGGTTGTGGCAAAGAACCAGAATGTATGCTAGCAGACGCAGTAGAGGTGGTTAAGCGTTGTATGAAGTTGCTGGTGAATGCTGGTGAAGGTTGCTGCAGTTGCTGAAATATGCTGTGAAGGCTGCTACAGCTGCTGAAAGTTGCTGAAATACGCTGTGAAGGCTGCTACAGCTGCTGAAAGTTGCTGAAATACGCTGTGAAGGCTGCTACAGCTGCTGAAATACGCTGGAGGAAATAGAGGCCGTGTGAGGGTCCAACAGAACAGAAAGAGGGTGCAGCAGAACATAAAGAGGGATGAAGGACCAACAGAACAGTAGGCAGTCGAAGGGGAGAAACAGCCAGCAGAGAAACAGTCATGCTGAAGCATTCACTGTGACAATGAGAACATAAGCTTGAATAGAAAATTGTTCTTTATACAGAGTTTAGTGCAGCTAACAGAAGACTGACTAAAGCTGTGTGAAGACATTATCAGAGAGAAAAATGGCTATTGGAGACTATGTGTGGGCAGTGTGCAGAGTTGTAAAGACTCATTCTTAAGAAGACTGGTTGTCATTGATATTGTAGCCTGGAGACTACAGTGAAGCTGTAAATAGACAAAACTCAACAGAGAAGAGTTCTGAGAGCAAAAGATTACCATCAAACAATGCCTTGACAAGATAGGATTGAAGTCCTTGGGGCTGGTGCCTCAAAAGTAAGAAGGATTGGAGTCCTTGGGCTGGTGCCTCAGAAGTAAGCAGGATTGGAGTCCTTGGGGTTGAAGCCTCAGAAGTAGGAAGGATTGAAGTCCTTGAGAGTTTGTGCTCCTAAGTCCAAGATTGGTGTCTTGACAAAATAGAGTTGGTGCTCTGGAGGTTGGAGCCTCACCAAAGTCCAAGTTGGAGCTTGGCAACTGATTGCAACCATCTATATATTGTATCTATTTTACTGCACAGTTTATATTAATAAAAGCATTTATTCTTGTTGTTCATCTTGTGTTCTGAATATATATGTTTTAACTGGTAAAACAATAGTGGGAAAAAGAAATACTGATTCACCCCCCCTCTCAGTATTTCCAACAGAATGTTCGCCCTTTGGCGAAATTAAGGGGTTTTAAATTTTTAGTGGGCGAATATTTTGTATCATAGCACATTTTTACAAATCACCTCAAATAGCCCACCTTATTTTAAGGGAGAGGGTAAAAAAGGTAAATTTAGCCCTTGAAACTAGGAGTTACAACCTTCCATTCGCCCATTTTCAAGAATAGGTTTTATTTAAGTGAATCCTATGGGCCAAATACCATATTTATAAAAGAAGTATGGTAAATTAATAAAAATATAAATAAATGAGAGGTATGGTAAATAAATATAACATTTTTTATATTTACTCCATAAGTCACCTTATATACATGCAAGGGTGTAAACAAATAAAAATATAAGTAAAGTGGAGGTATGGTAAATAAATAAAACGTCCTTTTATACTTACTCAAAAGGTATGGTAAATAAATAAAAATATAAATAAACTAGATGTATGGTAAATAAATAAAACCTCTTTTTATATTTAGTCCATAACCCTCGTTCTATTTATGAAGGCTCAAGAAAGAGGTTTTATTTAAGTGAATCCTATGGGCCAAATACCATATTTGTAAAAGAGGTATGATAAATTAATAAAAATATAAATAAACGAGAGGTATGGTAAACAAATAAAACATTTTTTTATATTTACTCCGTAAGTCACCTTATATTTACAAACACTCAAAAAATGCGTTATATTTAGGTGAAACCTATGGGAAAAATACTATGGGACAAATACCATGGACTAGATTGTTATTAATACCATGCAAACAAACATTATTAACCCTAATATTAGTATTAATAAAAATAAAAATGGCACATGGTATTGACCCATGGTATTCACCTGGAATGTAGCCTATTTAAATGGGGGAATTAAACCAGCATAGATCCATCTTTACTCTGGATCTACTAACCCCCGAGAGGTATCAAATATCGTGATATGCAAACTAACATAGAGTGAAAAAATATTTGATCCCTCTTGGGGCTTGGTGGATCAAGAGTAAAAATGGATGTTGTAGTTTAATGTATGTTAAACATTTTAGCTTGGCTAAAATAAAAAATAAAATAAAATTCAACTATTAATTTTATTAATTTTTATAAATTACTAATAGTAATTTTTGAACTCCAGGGTTATGATAACCCATGGTATTGACCCATGGTAATACCATGGTATTCATGTGAGCATAGACTATTTAAACGGGAAATTCTATCATCTTAGATCCATCTTAATTCTGGGTCTACCAAGTGCTCAGAGGGATAAATAGATTTCATCCCCCCTAAGAGTGGTATATGTGGAGTTAAGATGGATATAGGTTGGTTTTTATGATAATGAAGATATTAAATAGACTTGGGAAATTATATTGTAAAAAGATCTTAAGGTGAATGGTTAAAGCATAGACATTGGACAAGTATATTTGTATACTTCTGTTTTAAACTGAAACAAATCCAGGGCTAAAAGGAATGGATTGATTGCACTAGTCATTCTTCTATAACTTTCCAACATATGCTGGAGTAAACAGATTGTAATTTGGGTAATTTTTCTAACTGCAAATAGGAACATACTTGTGTATTGGCAGGGTGGTTACGAGGTCCCTAGAAGTGATGAATTTGAATTTTTCTTGGTTTTATATATAGTATTAGGTTTTTTCTCATGCTTTGTGTGAATGACACGGGTGAATTTTATCCTACACCCACTAGGTTATCGATATGTAATTTCAGTAATTTTGATTTCAAAAGATATTTTAAAGAAATGCAATGATTTCATTTGTGTATTCAGTAAACACAATATTCTAATGGAATTCTGCATTTGTGGTTTACCTATATAGATTCCATGAAGTGTTAGTGGTGTGACATCAATTGTCCTCAAGCAGAGGCTTTAGTTTTACTATTTTTGGAAGCAAATACTTTCTTCCAACATTTTTGAGTTCCATGAAAAATTTGAAAGTCCTAATAGTATTCAATTATGGGTTCAAGAGGGACATAGTATTCAATTATGGGTTAAAGAGATCCACACTAAATGATCTATCGGCCTTATCTTCACTTAGTTTAAGACTATTCACTTGGAGAGCCTGCATGTGCCCCCACTTCAAGAGCATAGTAAAGTCATGTAGAACTTAGAGAAGCTATCTTTAAGCTTTTAGTGAAGAATGGAAAAATGTCTGGGTTCAATAACAACCAATCGAGCATTAAGCTTCCAATAATGCTAGATTTTAACCTGGAGCACTTTTGTGATTTGGAGGAGATGCCCCCTCGTATTTGTGACACATCTTCAGTTGTGAATTGGACTATTACTAACTGTCATTTCCTTCGAAAGTTACCTAATGACTTGGGGAACCTCAACTCTTTAAGAATGTTAAGGAAGGAAAGAAAGTACATTATGCTAAGTTCTCTTATGCTTTTCAAGTTTTTCTTGGATATCTACAACGTTTCAGGTAGGAAAGTACATTCTGTTAATGAAAATTTGTCTTGATAGAAAGGCCCAATTTCAAATTCTAATGCTTTCAAAAAACATTGTATAACTGTAATGTTTCTAAAAGGAAAGCATATTTTTTCAATTTAAGTATCATGATCCCATATTCCAACTTATTTTTCAGTAACCCATTAGGCTTTGTAGCTTTGAATAAATCCATGTCTTTTGATAAGATCCTCTTCCAAATTAGAACGCAGTTTCCTTTTGGCAATAGCCACATAAAATGTCTTGATTTTGTTATTGAGAAAATAGAGGTTGTGAAACAAGCTTGTGCCATACAAGGACTTGATTCATTGATTATGTATCAATTATGGCTCTTGATGTAACAATGTTTTGATTTTGTTGCTTGAAAATAGAGGTTAAACTTTACTATTTCACAAAATTTCTTACAATCTTTCCATAGGTATTGATTTGTAATCTCAGTGACTGAGGGATGACAGTAATGACAAAGGTAATATTCCATGGTTTGAAGTTACCCTCTTACTAAATATTTAAATATATCACCACAATTTAACTGTTAGTTAAAGGAATTGTATTTGATTTGTAAACAATTCATTGCTTGATTTATAGATTTTGATTTTTTCCCTTTTTTATTTTTTTCTCAGATTTGGTATGAGATATCTTCCAATATTTGGGTTCCCTAGTTTCCCCACCATAGCTATGAGGTTCAGATGCTATCATTAAATATTCTTAGAACGTTACAACTTTTCTAGTAAGTGTACTTTGAAACATTGTTGTTGCTTTTCCATGGTGTTAATGCAAATAAACACTACAACTAGTGCCATTATTTAGATTAAGTGTCGAAATCTAGGTGGTCTTGTAATGATGGAGTGATTGTTTTCTAGCTACTAAGGCCATATGCATTTTTATCTCTTGCGTTGTCCTGAGATATTCAAATTCAGAATAAGAATTGAGGTCTCGTTTCGACTGTAGATTGCAGTCAGTTTCTTGAACATAATATATAGTAGATTATATTTTACTAATCAACTGTGGATGTGATCCCTCGCAGGAAAGGAAATTCAAAGTGACTTTGATTTCACATTGATTTGTCAAAACATCCACACAGGAAAGGAGATTCAAAGTGACACTGATTTCACACTGATTTGTCAAAATGGAGGCAAGAGAAAAGGAAACTTTGTATTCAACAATGCTCTTAATTTCATATGTACATGCACAAACATATTAGTAGAAAATATTGAAGGGTTGCCTAGGTAATATTTTCCATTCCACTACATTCTTTACAGCTTGTAAATAAATAACTCGGAACAATTCATTACACTACTTGTTATTCTTTATTAATCAGTGGTTAAGATTTTGATATTGAACTGGCTAAGATTTTTCTTCCTTCTGTGAAATTGTGTGTTCTATAATGCTTCTTTTCCATTCACTATGTATAGCATATAAAGTGTGTCTAATGGAGTAGGAAGATTGGAAAGTCTTGTGATCCTTGAACTATGTTACAAGGCAGAAACCCAACGGGGCAGGGTAGGTGCATCCCCACAAAGGGGTCACAAATACCAAAGTTGGTATTGGCTAGTGCCTTGAGCTAGAAAATTTCCTTTACCCTTGTATTAACAGTGAATCTGGAGAGGATTCTAATATTATCTTTATAAGATTTATATTAGTTAAGGTTGATGAATAAAATTCATGAGACATGAGCTAGGATGTCCTTGCAAGGTGGTTGTTGATTATTGGAAGCTATGATGGCCATTATGTCAGGCTAGGTGGTCGCACTCCCTTGATCGTGAGCACGATTGTGATCAAGATGGAAGACTTCATAGTCTGGATTGATTGTTTAGCAGTGATAATTAGTGGGCTCATTCACAAAAGCTTCTATTTCACTAATCCTTTTTATAGAGTTGTCAGATTCAATTTCCAAAGGTTTTAATTACACTATAGAGTTCAGTTTTGAGAGAGTTGTGATTCACAGTGTTAAGTATAGCAGCTATGGCACTTGAATGAAAACAAGCATAGTAGATGTATCAGACTCTGTTATAAGCTTACTTGCATATTATAAGGGACTTGGTTGGCTTTTTTATAATTTTATAAACAAGTTCCATTTCGCAGAAATGTGAAAAAAACAGTGATATTGCCACCATGTGGCTCTTGTCATATATGGTTTTATACTTTTTCAAAAAATTCTCTAAGAGTTCACAATGCTAAGATTCACTAGGACCTTACAAAGTTTTATTATTTAGTGAAAGACTCACCAAGATCTTACAAGATTTTATAATTGAGTAAAATATTCGCCATGCCTAGTGAGAGATTCGCCAAAAAATTATATATACATATTATATTATTGATAAAATCACCTTCCATTTTTCCTATATACCATGGAGATTCGCCCATTTATTATACATATAAATTTAGGGGGGGTTCATAAAATTTTCCCTGACTATATATACAAGTCAACTCAACCTCTTGGAAGATCATTCACTCATACAACACATCACATCGATTTCTGTGCCAAAACAAGATGATAAGACAACCAAAGTCAAAGGAGAGAGAAGGAAGTCAAAGGAGAGAGAGAGTTTTCTGCCTTGTTTCTGCATATGTGCAAAGATTCTGTGGCATCTCTGCGAAAATTACAGGGCCGAAAATCAGCCTTCACTGCAGGTCTGAAAAATTCTGTGATTTGACTAGATTTCAGAAGGGTTTGACCAGCGTTGACTTTTGTTGACTTTGACTTGATTGGAGGAGACATGGAGGAGGCTTGACTTGGATCTTTGTGGCATTTTTGGTCATGGTCTTGGGTCTTGGATATCTCATTTTGATCTGATTCTATAAGAGAAAGATTGTTGGGTTTTCCCCTTGTGGGGTTTTTCCCTGGCTTGGAGCCTAATTTCTAGTGTTCTTTGTATAATTACTTGACGAAAAAGATAATGTAAGTAATAAGAAGCCAACAAATATTCACAAGTAATTAATAACTTAAGAGAAATCAATCATTATCTTTTAATACTTGGTTTCTCAACATCATCAACCTTCATGCAATGCATATTCATAGCCACATTCACAATAGCCACACTTGATTCACTACAAGTAAAAACACAATTATTGCTCAAAAGAACTTGAATCATTTTCCATTCAAAACACATTTAACTAATATGAAGATTATTATTGATACTCAAAAGAACTCAGATCGTTTTTTGTTCAAAATGTAAAATTATTAACAGTAGAGATGAAAAGAAAAAATAACTAAATATAACAGATGGCCTTGCAAATGTAAAATTTCTACAAGTCACAACAGTACCTCCACACATTTCCTCCATTTTCCAACTGCAAGCAGATTGTCCAATAAAATATTGTAGGTTTCCAACGTTGGCTCTATACGATATTCTTCTAGCTTGTAGAATATCTGCATTAATTTTCACCATAAATGCAAGAAAACTATTATGCAAAGTTGCAAACCATATATTTATCTTATTTTAAACAATGGTAATCATATCATTGTGCTTCATATCATTAAAAATACCAAATCTGGAACTTTAATTCATAGATTTCATTCAGTGGAGCCAGGGTTCTATCCACTCATACTTGGAAACTTTAGTTGAAGATTCCATACGACAGATTCAGAGAAAATGAGTGCATGTATACAAAGTTTCCAATACATAAATACAATCTCCACTTAAATGGTAACACAATATTTGCCGAAGGCATGAAATCACTATACCATATCTTCTTTTCCCATTGAAAATGTTACCTAATAATGAATGAAAGCTCTTAGGCATGATCTACGCCTCATTGTATGAATGTTTTCTAGATAACTGAAATCATTGAGCCATCTGGGCATGCTGTCAATAGGCAGGCCTTAGGTCACAGGTTATTATCTGGTAGACTGGTAGAGTCCCCCAGGGTTACAAGCTTCCCTCCATCCAAGTATTCAGAAGAAGATAGTATCATGTATCTGTGTGTGTGTGTGTTGGGGGGGGAAGGGGGCTAGTGGATTAGCTCAATCAATTCAAATGCATTGTTTCAAGGAAAAATTAGATGTAAGGTCTCTGGTTTTTTCTAGTTAAGGTTCGTGTCCAACTGAGTCCTATTGGGATACCAATTACTATTGTGTCTGGCAGTTAAGTTGCCCTCCATCTAGATAGTCCAAGAAAAATGGGAGGATACAGCAAGTTGTGTATACATACATAAGAATAACATTATATGTTCAAAAAGTTCAAATATTACACAGAAATAATATTAGCCTAATATTAAATAAATAATATCATTGCTAATCTTAAAATAGTATTATCTTAATGTAAGAAAAATTTAAGGGTTGCAACAATAAAGTGATTTATTGTACTAAATATCTAATAACGAAAGTAAATTGAATGGATAAAGTCACACTTCCCTTGCAAAGATAAAGAGAAAGAAAAAAAGAAATTATATTAATGTCCACAAATGACCAAGATGGATTAGGACTCAAAGGTATGACCAACAATAATGGTAGTAAAAGGAATGCCTAAAGCATTCCCCACCTTATAAAAACAAAAAAGGGAGCTGTACCATAAAGAAAAGTTAAACCCTACCCGATTACATAACAGTAGCTATAAGAATGCAATTCTTGTGGAAGTTTTTATGGAATAAAATGGTAATTGTGAAGAGATCCTCTTGGATGCTAATTGCTAGATGTATTATTACTGATTTATACCTGTCAAAACTACTTCTTGAGGCAAAAGTGAGGGATTTATCGACCACAATGGATGTGAATTAGGTGTGAATGTTCCTTCCCCTAATTACCTTGTTCTTTTGTTATGGAAATAAATTTAGGTACATGTAATATCTTGTGAATATTTGCTTAGATTCTTTCTTAGTGAGAAAGAACATTCAGTTATAATTTCCAGCAAATGTGGGGCTGTTGTGGCATGCATTTCGCAATGCATTTAGCACCTAAAACATTAATAAAACAGCCCTCAAAGGTAGCCGATTTGACCCAATTTTCTCAATCAGAAACATAGACACTTGTCCTTCCCTTTCAATCAACTAAAAGTCCATAAATAAATAAAAATTATTTCTGTTTTACAATATGAAAATTAACAACAGAAAATACTTTATTTCAGAATTCCCCAAATCTAGGGATTAACCCCAAAATCATCATATTAAACTAGGCTTAGTTTCCCACATACAAATCCGCAACACAAATATGCAATAAATCTTAAAACCAGATTTGCTTGGAGTCCTAAAGCACCCTCATTTAACATCTTTATCTGGACTTAGCCTTACCCTAAGGATTCCCCATTGCACTATAGGATAGATAGCCTAAAGTTAGCAATAGAGCTACCGAGGTGATAGTAGGTAGTCTATCTAGGTTAACTTGAGGGTCTCACATGTACAGGTGGGACTTTCACATCTTAAGTGAGAACCTAAGAGGTGAAATGCTGTCATTTGGGAGCTTGGAAACATGGGGGGCACATGTGTTTAAGGTTGTAATTTATTATAAACATATATATTGTTAGTTTTTGGTAGCGTCGGAAGTTCTCTAGCCCTGAAAATTGGTAGAGAGGCTAAGGCACATGAGTTCTAAAGAACCCAGAAACCGATTGGTGAAATTCCACCCGGATTGTATTTTATTAAAATAATTAATATTTTTAATGGGGTTCCTAAGTCTAAACTTACGAAAATTAAAATATTCATGGGTATTTAATTTTAATCAAAATATGGGTGACAATGATCTAGAAGGCGAATCAAGTCATGTTTTAATCTTAGCCGTTGATTAGAAACTTAATCTCGGTCGTTGAAGACTCAACATGAAAAGTATAAAATCGAGGCTTGGGGTTCATTTGGAAACACACGTAGAGAGAGAATTGATTTGGAGTTTGATTTCTGGGGCTAGGAAGCTGAGAAATTCAAACTAAGTGATCATTCAGCAGCAGAGGGGCAGAGAGAATCTGGGAGAAGGACTTTCTGGAGAATATAGATAGAGAGGCGGAGAGAGCCAACAGAGCAGAAAAGTTGCCTGTCATGCAGAAGCCGCAACTGCCAGGAATAGCCGGAACTGCCAGAACAACAAGGAAAGCTGACACAGAGGGAAGAAGTCGGAACTGCCGGAAACAGTCGGAACGGCCAGAAACAGTCGGAACTGCTGAAACAATCAGGAAAGCTGACGCAGAGGGCAGAAGCCAGAACTGGCGGGAACAGCCGAAATTGCCAGGAACTACCAGAACAGCCGAAATTGCCAGGAACTACCAGAACAGCCAGGAAAGCTAGCGCAGAGGGCAGAAGAGTTGACGCAGAAATAGCCAAGGTTAGCCAGTCTTGTGCCGAATCAGCCGGAATTCTACCAGGTGAAGTGAGATAAAACTCACTCAGAGTTTCCGCCAGTATTTTCTCTATAAAGGATTGCTAGATGAGCATCCTAGATTTGTATTCAGATATTTCTCCTGCATAATAATAAAACCCTCAGAGTTGCTGCAACGGTTTTCCCGCATTGGGTTTTTCCGAGGACTATTGTGTCCACAAATAAGTGTCTTATGTATCTTGTTATTTGCTCTGTTTTCTGTTTCATGAGATCAAATATTAAATTAGTATAGGTTGCAGAAGTAATTTGCTTCAGTATTCAAAAGAATAACTTGATAAATGTAATTTAAAATCAAGTAGGTGAAGTAGATTCGGATTTGCTGCAGTAGGGGTTCCTTCAGAGTGTAGGAATTTTCACATGGTATTGGAGTGTTGATTTTGAAACAGGAAGAGCATATCCAGTGTTGAACAGTGAGGTTGAAAGATGCACTTAGCAGTAGTTCAAACCCCCTTGGAGGGATTGCGCAGTCCTTGCCAAGAAGCTGATCTGAGGAAATCTCTCTGAGTGAGTCGAGAGAGAGGCACGATTTCTGAATCGTGAGCTTACAGAGGCAGAGGGAGTGACGCAGAGCCTCGGCACAGTGCTAGAAGGGCGCAGTTTATGCCGGGGCAGGAATCTGCTGGAAAAGAATGAAGACACATAGTAGGGGAATTTTCTCCTCGGAAAAGTTAAAACTTTCCACCAGAAAGTTCGAATTTCTCACTTGCTGGGCAGTTGTGCTAAGCTGTGACTAGAGGAGTCAGTTCGACAGTTGGGTGAGATGGCATCACATGGGCTCAAAGATCAAGACAGGTTGGACAGATCACTATGTCATATGGAAGACTAGAATCTTAGTTGCTCCGGAGGAATACGATCTCGAGGCCTACGTCAAAAGTGTTGTGGTTGTTCCTGCTGACAACAATCAGAAGAAGAAATACAAGGCCAAGCAAGGGAAGGCAAAGAGGTTGATTCTCAATGGAGTTCGAGATCATGTGGTCTCACCCTTACAGGGCAAAGATACAGCCCAGGAGATGTGGGAAGCCTTTTCGTCTCTGTATGAAAGCTCTTCCGAACAACGGAAGATGTATCAGCGGACTTTGATGCAGAAAGGAGAAGGGGTGACCCTCTATCTTCAGCGTCTTCAGGCCACTAGATACCAGCATCCTGCAGTGGGGTCCACTCAGCCAACCGCGATGGTGAGGATAGCCCTGAATGGAGTCTCAGTTGAATGGAAAGTTTTCGTCCAAAGCATATTGGGCAAAGAAAAACTACCTTCATAGGAGGAGATGTGGGTGACTCTTCAACAGGTGGCAGCAGTGGAAGTGGCACGAAGACGAAGGAGGAGGAGGAAAACGTAGCTCTAGCATCAAAGGGACAGCAAAAGCTGAAGTGAAAGAAGGACATTTCGAAGGTGAAATGTTTAAGTTGTGGGGAGATGGGCCACTATGCATCCTAGTGTCCTTTGAAGAAAAAGGACAAGGATGAGAAACATGATCCTAAGGCTGCTTCAGCAAAGATCGATGAGGATGAGTTTGCCATGAGTGCCCACGCATCTCCAGGAGGGAGATGGGGCGATATTGAGCTGTAGTCGGGAGGACTACAAGTGGACAAGGTCCTTGAGGAGTCCACCTCTTGGATCAATTCCTTGCTATGGGAGCCCAAGATTTAGCAGTAGCGAGATGGACTTAGTGTCAGATGATGCAATGGAGTATTTGGAGGACAGTTGCAGTAGTTGGGGACCAGAAACTGATCAACGCAGAGCAAGGTTGACAGCAATGCAGTTGGCACAGTGCAGAAGTCAACAGCAGCGCAGAAGACTCAGAGGGTCAGAATCAACAGCAGCCAGATTCCAACATTCATTGTATTATGTTGAACACAGTTAAGTTAAACTAATTTTGGATGTTTTTCAGTTGCTTCTCTCAGCAACTGAGTTGCAATACGGATGCAGTGTTAGCAATGGCAGTGCTAACAGCATAGCAAATGCAACATTTGAGAGGGAGTTGTAGTACAAATGCAGCAGTGGCAGTGGCAGTGTCATGGGAAGCAGTACAATAGCAGCAGCAGCACAGTGTTGGTGGCAGCGACATTGCAGAAAGGAGGTGCTTCAGAAACAGAGCAGCATGCAGGAGGAAATTGTTGCTAGAGCACTTTCCTCACTAAGAGAGAGTGTTAGTTTTTGGTAGCATCAGAAGTGCTCTAGCCTTGAAAATTGGTGGAGAGGCTAAGGCACATGAGTTCTAAAGAACCCAGAACCGTTTGGTGAAATTCCACCCGGATTGTATTTTATTAAAATAATTAATATTTTTAATGGGGTTCCTAAGTCTAAACTTAGGGAATTAAAATATTAATGGGTATTAATCAAAATATGGGTGAGAATGATCTAGAAGGCGGATCAAGCCATGTTTTAATCTTAGTCGTTGATTAAAGACTTAATCTCAGTCGTTGAAGACTCAACATGAAAAGTATAAAATGGAGGCTTGGGGTCCATTTGGAAATACACAGAGAGAGAGAATTGATCTGGAGTTCGATTTCTGGGGTTAGGAAGTTGAGAAATTCGAACTAAGTGATCATTTAGTAGCAGAGGGGAAGAGAGAATCTGGGAGGACGACTTTCCGGAGAATATAGACAGAGAGGTGGAGAGAGCCAGCAGAGCATTAAAGTTGCCTGTCACGCAGAAACCGCAACTGCCAGGAACAGTCGAAACTGCCAAGAACTGATGGAACAGCCGGGAAAGCTAACGCAGAGAGCAGAAGCTGGAACTGCCAGAAACAGCCGAAACTGCCAAAAACCGCTGGAACAACCAGGAAAGCTGACGCAGAGGGCAAAAGCTAGAACTGCTAGGAATAGTCGGGAAAGATGGCATAGAGTGCAGAAGAGGTGACTCAAAAATAGCCGAGGTTAGCCAGTCTTGTGTCGAATCAGCCAGAATTCTACTAGGTGAAGTGAGGTAAAACTCACTCAGATTTTACGCCAGTATTTTCTCTGTAAAGAATTGCTAGATGAGCATCCTAGATTTGTATTCAAATATTTTCCTACATAATAATAAAACCCTCAGAGCTACTACATTGGTTTTCCCGCATTGGATTTTTCCGGGGACTATTGTGTCCAAAATTAAGTGTGTCCTATGTATCTTGTTCTTTTCTCTGTTTTATGTTTCATGAGATCAAATATTAAATTAGTATAGGTTGCAGAAGTAATTTGCTTCAGTATTCACCTTTGCGACAAGGCTGTCCTCTATCACCTCTCCTTTTTCTCCTGGTTATGGAAGCTCTAAGCCGCCTAATTATCTCAGCTAAAAGGGAAGGAACTATCAGGGGCCTTAAAATATCAGATGAGTGTTTCCTTACACATCTCCTGTTCGTTGATGATGTCCTTATCCTTCTAGACGGCAGCATACAAGATACCTCTACTTTCAACAGGATCCTAAAGCTATTTGCTCATGCCACAGGGATGGAGGTCAATCGGGCGAAGTCTACTATTACATTGGTTGGCACCTCAGTCAATGAATCTTTCACAGCTAGCCAAGCTTTCCCTTACTCCACTCAGCCCCTGGACAGGGGGTTAAAATACCTCGGTTACTGGCTAAAACCCACCAACCAAAAGATTGCGGACTGGGTCTGGCTGGTCTCTAAAGTGGAAAAAAGGATAACCTGCTGGTGTTATAGATATCTATCCAGAGCAGGTAGATTAACATTGATCAAATCTGTTCTGGAAGCAACACCGGTCTTCTGGATGGCACTCGCCTGGATCCCTCGAAATATCCTTTCTAAGCTTCAGCATCTCTGCAACAGATACTTATGGGCGGGCAATAAAGAAAAGCGCACATTTGCATGGATTGGATGGAACAAGATTGCCCTACCCAAGAAATGGGGTGGCTGGGGTTTGAAGGATCTCCCCTCTTTTGCTAGTGCCCTGGCAGCCAAAATGGGCTGGGCCCTGCTGACCTCTCATAGCTTATGGACCAATATTACCTACCACAAATACATTTGGCCCCTCAACATTATGGAATGGGCCAGACTCCCATCATGGAACAAAACTGGCATATCTTCCATATGGAAAGCTCTCCTACACTCTCTTCCGCTCATCAGGAACAACATAGTATGGCGAATAAGGAATGGAGACAGAGCACGTATAGGAATAGACCCTTGGAGTGGTAGTGGTGGGAGACATCTGCTTCCACAAGCGCTGGTGGAATTCCTCACAGCTCATGGCATCAGGGTGATTGCACAGATAGCGGATCAAGAGCAATCTGATATCTTCCATCAGGCTTGGAAGACAGCCACCCAACTTAACCTCCCGCAGAGATGGCACACAGCTTGGCGCGAATACTGTGCGGCCCTGATGGAGTCCCACATCAGAATAATTGAGGGATCAGATGAACTTGTTTGGCATCAGGCTGACAGCGGGATATACACTCCAAAGGAGGGTTACATCCAGTTAATCAAGCAGAGGAAACCTGAAGTCTTAGACAGATGGTGGCAGAATATTTGGAAGCTAACAGCCTCGCCTCGATCGAAACTCTTTACATGGTGTGTCCTCAGGAACAGAATCCCCACGGGAGAACATCTTATGCGCCGTGCCCAATATGGACCGACGAGATGTGTTCTGTGCAAAGCCGATAGTGAAACTACAGAGCATCTATTCCTGCGATGCAATTCTGTACAGCTTGTATGGAATAATATAAAACCGTTTACACACTTCACAGGGGAATGGAGCGGTACTGATCTAATAAACGCTTGGATAGAATGGGACAAAAGACACAAGGGTTCGAAAGCGGCAAACTTGCCCATTATAGTTAACTGGTCCATTTGGAAAGCAAGGAACCAAATGATCTTCGAAGAGAAGGCCATCCACTGGCCCCTTATAGAGGCTGGCATTATCTCTGCTTTCAACGAGCTTCCGGATCTGCCTCCCCCAAAAATTCGCAGGCCAAACCCTCCACCCACCATTGATCGGGGTACCCCATGGGCATTTTTTGACGGAGCAGCCAATGTACAAAGCTGTGGGGGTGGTTTCATCCTGCACTTAACTGAAAATCACTCCTACATCATTAAAGCGGGATTGGGTGCTGGAACAAACAATTTTGCTGAGCTCATAACCCTGCGACACCTGCTACACTTTGCTTTAAGCCATCACTGCACTAGCATCAACATATTTGGGGATTCACAGATTATCATAAATTGGTTCAATAATATTTCTACATGTCACATGCACACACTCAGCGTCATTCTTGATGAAGTCTTTCAGCTCAAAGAGGCATTTAACCATATCACTGTTTCACACATCTACAGGGAACATAACCAGGATGCTGACAAATTTTCCAAGGAGGCCGCGCTGATGGAACAAGGATATTGGGAGATATCCGAGATTTTGGACCAACAGGAACAAAAATTTTATCATCGCCCATATATAGACCCGGGATACCCTACAGTGGGTCTACATGCGACTTAATTTATATCAGCAGTATGACAGCAGCACTATATATGACAGTTTTTTGTATAAATTTTTTTGTAACAGACTGAAGGATGCCAATAAGGCATCAAAATCTATACAGCCTACACAGCACAAATCTGAGCGGTAAAACCAAACAGCATACTCATGCAATTTTTTGTAAAATGTACAGAGAATCAGTGAACATGGCATATGCGATAAGCATCTACATATGTAATCTTTCATATTAATGAAATGTTACGGATTTTTCCAGTGGAAAAAGAATAACTTGATGAATGTAATTTAAAATCAAGTAGGTGAAGTAGATACAGATTTGCTGCAATTGGGGTTCCTTCAGAGTGTAGGAATTTTCACATATATAGCCTTATAGATATAATGTTTTTAATAGTTATAAATTGGTATATAACCTTTTAATATATTATAAATGTATTATTTATATATTCATTATATATATTATTATCAGCCCCAAGGGTTAGCTCAATTGGACGAGTCCCCGTCGTTAAAGCATCTTTGCTATTGAGAGGTCACAGGTTCAATTCTTTCAACATTCTCGGGGTCAAGTGTCATGGTTGAACCAACAAGAAGTGATCCCTTCGGGTGGATCTGCCTAGTACAAATATTTCATGGAAATAGCAACGACCAATCTCCAGGGTCCGTGAATTACATTTAAAAAAAAAGTATATATATTTATTATTAATATATTATTTTTAATATATATATATAACTTTATATATTTCATATACATCTAGTCAATGTTAACGAAACCAGTGGAACCAACTGGTCCAACCATTTTGTTGCCTAAACCAGTTTGACAGGTGGCATGAAACTAGAAAAGGTTGGTTCGATACTGAGTCGGTCTTCTTTCACCAAACCAATCGAACTTGCACATAGCCAGCTAGTTCTATACAATGCAACCAAGGACCCTTCAAATGCAAATTTTAAATTAAAAAAAAAAAACCAAAATTTATAAGTGGGACAGCCTAATATTCAACCCTATGGCCCTACTAATGCTATGTAATTAATGGTAATGTTAAATTCTTAAAGTAAAAGTAATGTTTTACTTAAAATTTTAGCGTACCATTTATTGTTTCAGGATGTTTGAGAGTGGTTCCAACATCATTGGATTCCATATGGAGAAAGTAGAATTTTAGATCCCACTCAAAATCCAACAGACTTGATGGTTTTTAGGATTTCAAGGTTGGGGGGGCTGCAACATTTCCATTGGATTAGGTCATCTATGAGGGTATGGAACTAGCATTTAATCAAGAACACCAAGCTCTCTATGTACCTTGATGTTAGCGGCATTGATTGTTGAACTCCTCTATCGTGACCCTAGTAAAAATGCATCCATCACTCAAACAAAATCATGATTTGACATGTTAAGATTTATGTATGTTATTTTAATGCTTAGAGTGTGATATGGATGATGAGGATCCCAATATAGGTAATGATTCTCATGATATGCAGGTATTTGTATTGCACTAAGTGCTATTTTGGTTATATGCAGTCTTGCTATATAAATGAGAAGTATTTCATATTTGTATATAAATGGTTTGGATATATATATATATATATATATATATATATATATATATATATTTGTTGACCAGTTTTTTAGTCCAATGTTTTCTGATTCTAATCTAGTTCTAAATGGGTTCCCCAAGGTCAATTGGTTTGATGATTGGTGCAGTTCTAATAACATTGCATCTAGCTATTATGTATACACAAAATTTTAATCAAAAATTTTAATATGATATAATTAATATAAATTATAAAGTTCATGGATATATGCTTCTATATTGTTTTGATACACAATATGAAATTAAAATGCACCCTCATCGTGTCATGACCTTATTTCCCTTTAACCTGTATCTCATGTCAACACTCCTTTCACTCCAACCTACAACTATGTAAACATCCCTCAACTTTGACATTCCCTTATATGTAACCGTGCCCACCCTCCTCTAGCATGTAAGAGTACACACATCAAAGTCGCTAAATTGTTGGTTTTTGTAAGGGCATGGGAAAATACCAAGGATAGTTCCACCTTCAAAATCAATGTGTTGGATCTCCTCTATTGAAAATTACAAGCTATAGAAGAGTAGTGATATCCTTGGTCCTGGCCAAATTTGCATAATTATTTGGCAAATACTTTAAGGTTCCCCTTAATTCAAATTTCAAAGCTAAGATTAGGTGAACTCGTTAACAAAGGTCTAGAATAGTTGGTGGGTATAGACAACAAATTAGCACTCAAATTTGGTACACAATGCACATCAATGATCACATTTTTCTAACATTCATTCTGACCACAGCCAACAACAATAATTGCATAATCATCTACAAAAAATATGTATTCTTCTATGGCTTTACTCAATGAACAGAAGAGAGAAGCATCCCTAGCAATATGATGGGTACAACCAAATTCGACTATCCACTCATTTTTACAAGTATGAGCATGCAATACCCAAGAAGTGTTGAATTTTGTGTAGCATCAGGAGGTATTTCGGCATGCCAAGAGGCCTCTTATGTCAGCTTAGAAAAATTATGAAAATTAAAATAAAATAAATTTTATTTTTTGCGTTTCATGTAGTCTCAAAAGGGACAAGTCGACCATGTTACTGCTCAAACTATAAGGGGTTCTAAAAGGGGGTCCTCGAAGGGCTACCAGTGACCACTAGGTCAAGGGCAACAATGGAGCTATAGCCCACTGTCACCTCGGTAAGGCTCCCTACTCTTTACGGACTTTCACCGATGGGAGGAGACCCGTTATAATAAGGATCACGAAAATGAATGGATCAATGATAGGATGAGAGGTGATCCTAAAAGCCTATTCACAAGAGGGTTAGATATAAGGCTTGCTTGCTTTGAAAGCAAGATGAAAGGCTCTCTAGGAAGGGCTTAAGGGAATTCTAGGAGCTAGGGTTTGAGTATATGACTTGTTAAGAAGATTCTTAGCTCCTAAAATCCTTGTAAGAAACTTGGCTTCCAAGTGGTCTTTGTGAAATTGACTTCAATAAGTTGTGGGACCACACAGGACCAAGAGAACCCGAGGTTAGGTCAAGGAAATGGGGTTGGGAAACCAATGATGTTCTTGACCTAATTAGGGAGGAGAGGGGGATCAAGGAAGGAATTTTCAATGAAAGGTAATGCAATGATCCTAGTGAGGTTTCTAGCAAAGGGAAACCTAGGGCAAGGAACAGTCCCCAAGCTAGGGCTTGCAATATCTTGAGATCCCACCGTCAGATTTGCTTGAAATTTCGAGGGCCTCTAGAGCAAACTTCAACGCAGTTGTGGACCAAAAATCAAAGTATTTGGATGGCTAGATTGTGAGATAAGAGATGCCCTAGGTGACCTATGTAGGTTAGGCCTAGAAAGAAAGAGAGAAGGTGAGAAAAATATGCTTTAAGGTGATCACCTATTGAGGACCACTGCCTAATCCTTTGGTGAGATTGGAGTCAAGAGTAATTATGACTATGGACATTGAACTTTCTATGTCAAGGAGGCCTCAAAGACAACTTCGCATAGCATTAGGGTAGCAGCAAAAGCAGCTTCAAGAATTTTATACTTCGTTTTTCAAAATTGATGGCTTATCAAGATGAATTTCAATGAAGAAGAATCTCTAGGAACATTCATTCATAATACATGGCCCATACATGAAGCATCACTATCTAGAAACCGAATTTCCACAACCTCGCATAAATGGATGCAGTAAATTAGCCCTAGTATAGAGAAATCCTAGCAACAATGTATGTGACAAGAATAGAAAAGAAAATAACATTAAATTGTACTTACATGTATTAAGAGTATAACCAGCCATCAAGAATTTGCCAATCAAGAAGCTCCAAGAAAAGAGAGAATAATCCAAACATCAAAATTCATTCCATGCTCTGAAATTCGTCCTCCAAGAAGGATAGAAAAATTCTCAAGAGAGATACAAGTCCAATCCAAGTGATGATGCTAAAATGAATCCTCGTCACTTCTATTTATACACTTCTAATGAGTTTGATTTAGCTACTTGGGCCTACATTAGCCCCTAGAATAAAATAATGTGCAAAACAACTAACTTTTGGTGACAAGCCCACCAAACTAGCTCATAAACAAAAGAATAAGCCTCTCAATAGGTTGAATGATCAATAATACATGTCGTTGGGCCTTCTAAGAAGCCTGATGAAGTCCATAAGTGCCACAATGATGAGTAAGACTCCCAAAAGTAGTAAGCAAAGGGTTGGCCCCTTGTTCTCCAAATAATAAATCTATGGTGCTCACAATGGGTGTGAGGGCACACAAGTAACCTCATGGGTCTCCAAGTAGATCGAAGATGCCTGTAGACCATCTGTAAGGGCTCAAATGATGGTGTAAGTGATGCCACATTAGCATACAAGTCTTGGGTCATCTGCCAAGTGCATGGTACAATTGTGGGGTCGGCTAGGCATGGTGAACCAGGTGCATCTTCCTCGTCCAATAGGTGAATCTCGAGCAATCTATGAACATCTCTAGGGATCCATGGAGTGTTGTCTACTATTGTGGAGGCCCATGGCTCTCTACACACACTCTACATGTGCCAATGTAGCCCTTTGGAGGGTTAAGACGTCATATAAGGAGACCAAACCCAAAATGGAGACCATCTGCAATCCTACATAAGATCCAATGCGTCCCCTAGCCTTCTAGTACAACAAGTCATTTAAGGAAATCGAGTTAAAGAGGTTACAAACCATGGACAACAGGTGGGCACTTCATAATGGCATGTCCTTCCATAGTGAGCTTTGGCATGTGCTAATGTCACCAAGCTCCAAATGGGGTTAACCAAACACCCTATTTGGTGGTTTTTACTTTTAAAGGGGATAGTATGTCCAAGGTACATCCTTCAAAGGG
The DNA here is from genome assembly GCA_031772625.1 of Pinus tabuliformis. NCBI lineage: Eukaryota > Viridiplantae > Streptophyta > Pinopsida > Pinales > Pinaceae > Pinus > Pinus tabuliformis. The sequence continues at coordinate 688,291,847 of CM062814.1, read as the reverse complement.
TGGTGGCGTGTGACAAAGAGATGAATGGAGTAGCGAATGAAAGGGGCAGCCCTGGGCCACATGTTGGTGTACAAGGGTAGCTAGTAAAAGGGAAGCCCACACTTGGGTATATAATGTAAAGGAGGGAGCAATCGTGGTGCATGATGTGCCCCGACCTTGATTTTTCCACCCTTCTTTATATGCCTTTTGTCTTTTATGATTTTTCTTTGATTAACTGCTCAGGGCTCAAGGTATAAGAGTATAGCAGTGGATATCCCCTTTAAGGTAGGGCAGTTCATTAGCCACCAGGGGTTGGGACAATCATGGGTTCCGGAATGATAAAGGAGGCCCATCTAGGGCCTATAGGAACCAAGGTGATGGCCATGATAATGAGGCAGAGCTCATGTATTGGCTTTTTCCCATGTGCTAAATGTGTTTGTCCCAGACATCTTTTGCATTTTGTGGTACATTTTCCTGTTGAATGTGGTCAATTATGCTTTTGCTTTTCCTTTAAGCTACATCAACCTTCAAGGCATCATTCCTGGCTCGACCCCAAGGTGTGCGCAAGGGGAAGGGAGGCCAACCCTACATGGACCCAGTGAGGAAATGTGGACTTGGGTGGGAAGAATAATGAATGGGGCTATAATGAATGGAAGGGGAGTAATGTATGTGGATGAGGGGAGTAATGTATTCCACATTGAAAAGGAGAAGTGGGAAATCATTGGTCCTTAATTTGACTGTGCTCCCATTTATGACACCGATAAGGAGGATGAGGTTGACAATGGTCCTCCCTTTCTCCCAAGCATTATTTATGAGGACACATCTATCGATACCCTTGGGAAGGAGAATTATCATTTTCCCTTGCATGAAAAGGAGCAGTTGGCGATGATTAACTCTCCTTTTTGGGAAGACCCGATCTTTGGCAACAACAATGATAAGATTGATAAGGCCCTTGCTCATACCTACCTTCCTTATGATTCTGGGAGAATGTTCAAATCACTTGAGCCTCTAGAGTTGGATTTTCAGGAAAAGGATCTCGTTGAGACTTCACCTTCCCCTTTTCCCTTTTCTATTGTGTTGAAGTTTCTAAGTCTACCAGTTAGAAACCCTCCATGCACGTTATATGATTTATTCCTACCTACTTGTTCCGTTACTTAACAAGTTATTTATAATGTAAATACTGAAAATAAACACTAGTGCATGCTCAACATTACAGATCAACAACTGAAGGAAACAGAAACAATCACACCAAATGACACCGTTATTTTTGGATCAATGTCCCTGGAAAAACCCAATGTGGGAAAAATAGTGCAGCTATCTGAGGGTTTTCTTATTAAGCAATATCAAAGTACAATCTGGGTGCCAAAACTGGCCAACCCAACAAAGAATTTCCTTGGCAGTAATACCTCTCAATTTGAGACAAATCTCCGGGTTGAAACCCCGGATAATCCTTCCGGCTGCTCCTCAGCACCAATCTGCCCCAGAAACCCCAGCGTCAACCTCTCTCTAGACTGCGTCAGCCCTTCTCTGCCTAGCACTGGCCCTGCGTCACCCCGAATGGGTCTGCATCAGCCTTAGGAGGCCCTGTGTGAGCCCTGGCTGGCTCTGCGTCACTCTCCCCGACTACTACGCTGCTCTCCCGGCACTATCTCTGCCTCTCTATCTCTCTGTACTCAATGCCCCTCAGCTGCAACTCCCGATCACTAATTGTATCTCTCTTAGCAAACCCCGCTCTAGAGAATAGAATGACTGATCACTCTGGTATATTCTCCAAGTGACCCTCAAGCTCCTTCTTATACTTTTCTCGTTGCCATATGAACGGCCAAAATTAAGTCCCTAATCAACATCTAAGATTAGATCTAGCTTGATCCATGTCTTTTGGACCATTCTATCACAAATTCATATTAATACACATTAATATTTTATTTTCCCTAAGTTTAGACTTAGGGACTCCACTAAAAATATTAATTATTTTAATATCTCCTGAGTTGTTTAGAATCTGCCCAAACCCTTTCTGGGTATTGGAGATCTCATGTGCCCCAACCTCTCCACCAAATTTCGTGGCTAGATCACATCCAATGCTACCCCAAATCAACACTCCCTCTTAGCAAGGACTGTGCTCTAACAATACTCCTCACTGAGTATTACTCTGATCATCCGGCATCGGTACCTGTGTTGATGCTAGGCCTTCCTGCCCAACATCCTCTGCACTATTGCATCCTGTACTGCTGCCCATGGTTCTACCACTGCCACTGTTGCATCTGTACGACAGCTCCCTCTGCATCCGTGTTGCTACTGGTCCTTTCTCCCAGCACTGCATCTGCACTGCACCTCCTCTCATCATGTTGCATCGTGCTACCCACTGCTGCACTACAACTCAGTTACTGAGAAGTAAGTAACTGATCTCCCAACTTTGACATCCCTGTTGGGCTAGAGACCCTCCTGACACTGAACCTCCCTCTGTCGCTGACAAGTGCTCCCTCTCTGACCTCTGCGCTGTTGCAACAACTCCTTGCATCTCGCACCATTGCACACCTCTCTGTGCCATCCTACACTGGTGCAACACTCCTGTGCCTCTCGCATTGCCACAGCATGCTAGCTTAGCGCAGTCTCGGGACTCCTACAATGTAGCTCTCTCTGCCGCTCTATCCGCATCCGTCTCTACCTGACTCAGCCAGCCTTGCTACTCCTCTTCAGGGCTCCCATAGCAAGGTCTAATCCAAGACGTTGGGTACCTCGAGGATCCTGCCCCTCATCGCCTTTAGTCCGCCTGACTACAGCTCTATGTCTCCCCACTTCCGCTCAAGTGGTGCGTGTGCACTCATGGGCCATGGCACAGTCATCATCTGTCAAAACTTCCTTCTCTACCCTTATTGGCGCTGCCTTAGTCTTGGAAGACTCTCCCTTACTCTTCTTCCTTGGACACTGGGTCGCATAATGACCCAGCTCCCCACAGTGGAAGCACTTGATCCTCGAGAGATCCTTCTTCTTCCGCTTCTCCTACTTTCCCTCAGATGCTAGGGCAACATCGTCCTCCTCCTACTTGACTTTGATCCCCATGCTGCTGCTACCCGTCTTCGACTGTAGTCTGATCCCTTCCTAGCAAAGAGTCGCCCACATCTCATCCCAAAGTGGAAGTGTCCCTCAGCCCAGTATACTATGGACAAATACTTCCCAGTCTTCTGAGACTGCATTCAGGGCTGTCCTCACCATCAACTCCTGATCTGGCGTGGCTTCTATAGCAGTCAACTGATCTCGGATCTCGTTCAGTCCTCCGAGGAAAGTGCCGATCGGTTCTCCCTTCATCTGATACGACCTCAATTGATTCTCAAGTAGCATTCTTCTCTGCACAGAAGTATGATGGTACAATTTCTTGAGGGCCTCCCACATCTCATATACCATTTCCTTCTCGGCAACGTGTGGTACTACATGGTCCTTGACCCCATCAAGGATGATGCTCTTGGCCCTCGCCATTTCCTCCTCGTACTTGTCATTATCATTGGAGTCGACTAGGATAGCTATAACCTTCAAGGCGAAGTTCTTGACACGATTTCTGTCAAGTACGGATAAGATTCTGGCCATCAAGACTGCGAAGTTCGATGCTCCGTCTAGTCTATCCTGGCCTCTTACTCCATGTAGTGCCATGATGCTCTTCTACTTCCCTCCTGGAAGTTCTCTGTTCGACTCCTCTGAGTCTCTACTTCTCGCCTGGAAGTTCTCTTCTGGACTCCCTCTGAGTCCTGATTTCCCTCTTGGAAATCCTCCTTCCGCTGCCAAGATGCCCCCTACTCTGATTGTCTTGTACAACTGCACCACTGATCCAGGTTCCTTGGCTAGAAATCCTCGGTAGAAACTCCCTCCTCTTGGCCTTGCTCTGTCAGGTACTGTTCTGACTACAGTACCTCACCAACTCCACTCTGCAATATTCCCACAGCCTTCTAAACCCCAGCAACCTGAAGGTGAGAGCTCCTAGGCTCTGCGCAATCCCGGCACCAGCAACCCGGCCTCCTCAGCCAACTGCGTCAACCCTCCCAGCTTCTGCGTGGCTCTGTGTGAGGCTCCCTTTGCCTTCCTTAGCCTCTGCGCTGCCTCTTCCCGGCTCACCCTTGATGACACAGGCACTGCGTCACCCTTCCCTTGTTGCTGCTCCGCTAGAAACAACTTCTATCACCTCGAGACAACTATTTTCTGCTGCTATTGCTCCGCTCAGTTGATGTCCTCAGTCCTCTTGAGATCTGCAATCACGCTCTGATACCATGTTGAAGTTTCTAAGTCTACCAATTAGAAACCGTCCATGCATGTTATCTGATTTATTCCTACCTACTTATTTCGTTACTTAACAAGTTATTTACAATGTAAATACTGAAAATAAACACTAGTGCATGCTCAACATATTACAGATTAACCATTGAAGGAAACAGAAACAATCACACCAAATGACACTGTTATTTCTAGACCAATGTCCCCGGAAAAACCCAATGTAGGAAAACCAGTGCAGCTATCTGAGGATTTTCTTATTAAGCAATGTCAGAGTAAAATCTGGGTGCCAAAACTGGCCTAACCAACAGAGAATTTCCTTGGCAGTAATACCTCTCAGTTTGAGACAAATCTCCGGGCTGAAACCTAGGATAATCCTTCCGACTATTCCTCAGCACCAATCTGCCCCAAAAACCCCAGCGTCAGCGTCTCTCTGGACTACATCAGCCCCTCTCTGCCCAGTGTTGGCCCTGCGTCACCCCAGATGGGTCTGCATCAACCTTAGGAAACCCTGCGTGAGCCTTAGTTGGCTCTATGTCACTCTCCTTGGCTACTGCGCTGCTCTCCCGGCATAATCTCTGCCTCTTTGTTTCTCTATACTCAATGCCCCTCAGCTGCAACTCCCGATCACTAATTCTATCTCTCTTAGCAAATCCCGCTCTAGAGAATAAAATGACTGATCATTCTGGTGTATTCTCCAAGTGACCCTCAAGCCCCTTCTTATACTTTTCTCATTGACATATCAACGACCGAGATTAAGTCCCTAATCAACGACTAAGATTAGATCTGGCTTGATCCATGTCTTTTGGACCATTCTAACACAAATTCATATTAATACACATTAATATTTTATTTTCCCTAAGTTTAGACTTAAAGACTCCATTAAAAATATTAATTATTTTAATATCTCCTGAACTGTTTAGAATCTACCCAAACCCTTTCTAGGTATTGGAGATCTCATGTGCCCCAACCTCTCCACCAAATTTCGTGGCTAGAGCACATCTGCTGCTACCCCAAATCAACATATTGTTCATCATCTTGAGTCTTCATCAAGTGATTCCCTCACCCTTTGTCATATGATCTCAAGTGATCGTGAGCCCTTTCTCCCTTCCGAGTATAGTGTCGAGGAAGAGCCCCTCATTGATTATACTTTACCTCCTTGGATACACCCTCAGGGTTTTGATCACTCCATGATCCCCCCTCTCCAATGTAACCATCACCTTGAGCAACCTATTTGTTGCACTCCTTTCCCTCACCCTTCATTCCCCTCATCACAACCTTGTGGCATCTACAAAGCATAATATTATAAATAATGATTGTGATAGGGAGTTCTTGAGAGTAATCTTCCATTCCACCATTGTGTACTTAGAGGGAAAGCCCTGCACTTCTAGAATGACCTATTATTCTTCTCCCACAGTTTCCTTTTACCTCCAATGGAGATCACATTTTCTCACCTCCCACCCTCTTCATCCTCCATGAGATTGTGCCCAAATTCGCTTTGGGATTTGCTATATGAGTAATCATATTAGCAGGAATATGTATATTGATATGATGATATGTTTGTTGCATTGGCTTTAATATTACACTTAGTATTGGCCTTACTATATGTTAGGGTAGGATGCATTGCATGCTCATTTCCTCATTAGAACTAACATCATATGATATTTCTCATGGTAGAGTAGTTGCATTTAGATAAAATTTGCATATTTTATTTTTCTGTTGATTTTACGGCCTAACACTAAGCATGGGTGATCATAAGAAACCGTGAAAAACATGTTGCCCCGTCGGTTCAATCATTGATATGTGCAGGTAACAAGTCTGTGGTAACCAAGAGATTGTTGGAGTTCTCGTGACCTCCCGTTCGAGTAGCTTCGTCCACCTCTTTGAGAGATCACGTCCCAGTTGGAGCCAGATGTTACCCACCTTTTTGTGGGTGATATCCCTAGGAGAAATTTTTTTCCATGATGGTCCTTAGTCGGCAGCTAGCAGCCCCTTGCAGCCACCAACTAACTCGTTGTGCCATTTCTCCGCCACCTGAGCCATCCATGTGGTCCCTCACCCATCTGCCATGATCGTATGTTTGAAGGTGGGCCTCCCAAACCTAAAGGTATGTCTTGTCATTTGGTAATTAAGTATTGTAGTTTGATTATCATGAATACTTCTGGGCAGGGATTCAGCGCAAAGAATGGCCTAGGTCTATGCTCTTGTCCCTTAGACCCCTTTTGGATATTAACCTTGGATTCTAGTCCCGTGGGATCTCTTTTACTACCCATTTGGCTTTAGGGATGGTATTTCATGGGAAACCCTGATTTTGGTTGCGTGGTCTTGCTCACTCATCCACATATATTGCCCCATTTCCATTCATTATAGCCCTATTCATCATTTCTCCCACCTGGGTCCACATTCCGCCACTGGTTCCACATAGGGTTAGCTCTCCCCTCCCCTTGCTCACACGTTGGTTCAAGCCTAGAATGATGCCCCAGAGGTTGATACAGCTAAAAAGAAAAGCATAATTGGCCACATTCAACAGGAAAATGTACCACAAAATGCAAAAGATGGCCAAGACAAATATATTTACCACGTGGGAAAAAGCCAATATATGAGCTCTAGCCCATCATCATGGCCATCACCCTAGTTCCTAAAGGCCTTAAATGAGCCTCCTTTATCATTTAGGAACCCATGATTGTCCCAACCCCTGGTGGGCAATGAGCCGCCCTACCTTAAAGGGGGTATCCACTACCATATCTCACTAATCATGATCTTACCCCTTGAGCCCCGAGCAGTTAATTAAAGAAAAATCATAAAAAGGCAAAAGGCATCTAAAGAAGGGTGGAAAAATCAAAGTCGGGGCACCTCATGTACCACGATTTCTCCCTCTTATATATTACATACCCAAGTGTGCACTTCCCTTTTACTAGCTACCCTTGTACCCCAGCATGTGGCCCAGGGTTGCCCCTTTCATTCCCTACTCCATTCATCTCTTTATCACTTGCCACCACCTTTAAAAGGATGTACCTTGAATAGTATCCCCTCTAGAAGTAGAAACCATCTAATAGGATACTTAGTTAACCCCATTTGGAGTTTAGGAGACATTGGCACATGCCACATCCTAAAGCCCATTATGGAAGGGCAGGCCGTTATGAAATCCCCACCTATGGTTCATGATTAGGTAAACTCACTTACTCGATTTCTCTAATGACCTGTTGTACTAGAAGGCTAGGGGTCGCATTGGATCTTATGCAAAATTGCAGATGGTCTCCATCTTGGGTTTGGTCTCCCCATACGGGGTCCTAATCCTCCAGAGGGCTACAATGGCACATGTAGGGTGAGTGTTGAGAGCCATGGGCATCCACAACAGCAAATTGCACTCCATGGATCCCCACAGCCATTCAGAGATTGCTCGTGGTTCATTTATTGGATGAGGAATATGCACCTGATCCATCATGCCCAGCTGGCCCCAAATCTACACCATACACTTGGCAGATGATCCAACCAACCCCTTGTCCACTTCTTTTGAGGGTACTATTCTTCATTGTGGCACTGATGGACCTCATTAGGCTTCTTAGATGGCCCTACGACATGCATAGATTATTATTCGACCTCTTGAGAGGTTTTCTTTTTCATTTATGAGCTAGTTTGGTGGGCTTGTCACCAAAAGTTGTATTATTAGAACATTATTTTATTTTTGGGGTTTATGTAGGCTAAGGAGGCTAATTCGAACTCCTAAGTTGTGTATAAATACAAGTGAGATGAGTTCATTTCTCATCATCACTTTGGTTTGGATCTCTTATCTCTCTTGAGATTTTTGCATGAATTGGAGCTTTATGGATGAGTTTTGATGTGTGAATATTGGCCTATCTTCTCTTGGAGGTTCTTTATTGTCAATTGTAAATGGTTGGATATACTTTATTACATGTGTTGACCACTACGTGTCAACAACCCATAGCAGTACACCCCCTTTTCGGCAAAAGGATAGCGCCTAATCGATGTGTCTGTGTCGTCTAGCTATCATCATCAACTTGAGGATCATGTTATAATGTAAACCCATTATGCATGTATATGATGTAAATAATCCCAACAAATCTGTGTCATGTATGTAATTGCCTAGGTAAACCTACTTTTCTGGTGACGATCTACATTCCGGGAGGTTTTTTGTCTTACCGATCCATTCTCGAAGGGTCGACAGAGTTTTCCTTCAGCGTTACCCCAAAGCCGAAATGAATTTTGTCACTAGGATCTTACGCGAGTCCTAGTGTTTTAGATCGAGTCTATGTAAAAGTGATTTGGAAATAATCCTAACTATTTGGTTAGGTTATTTTATTACAAATTACTTGGTCTGCTGGATTATATTTGTGTCGCAAAATTGGGTAGTCTGTGAGGGTTTTTTGCAAATGGGTTTTCCCCCTTGAGATGTAAAAGAAATGAAAATCATAATGTAAAGTGTCTTGAGGGTTGGAAAAATAATTTATCCCCTCATAGGTTAATTAATTAAATTTTCTGACCAAAATTAATTAAAATCTTAAGCTAGAAATTTAATTAATTCTAGGTCCTTGGTAAATTTAAATTCTCCAAAGGCAAAATTTGTCGATCCGTAAAAATTAGATTTTAAGAGGTCTCAAGACTAAAGTCAAATTGATTATTTTGCTAAATTTAAAGCTTTTGGTCCCTGGGTTAAGTCAAAGTCAAAATTTTGAGAAAATTAATTCAAAAATTTAATTTTTGAATTAATTAAAATGCATTTAATTGAAAAATTCAAATTTCTTCAAGAATTTAAAATTTCGACGGACAAGATTAAAAGAAATTTTGATCTTCATCAATGGTCGAGATTGCTTTGACGAGGATCACTCGAACTAGCTGTTGGAAGATTTATCTTTCAATAGGAGATCATTTTTCAGTCAATTCATCTGACCTTCAAGTCGTGTGCTAAGCAAAAGTCTCTTTTGTAATCTTTTTTTTTTTTTGAATAATAAAGGAAAACTTTGGAGTTAATTTTCACTGGTGTTGCTCTTCATGGAAATACTATAAGATGTATCGTTTTTCATGTGTAAATTTTTTTTGCCATTGATAATAACTTCTAAAGAGTGATTTGAGTACAGGTATCTTGCTCAGTCGCTAGGGTTTGAATAATAATCTAAATTCTGAACATAATAGCAGGTATCTATATTTGTCTGAGTTTTATTATTGTTTTCTCGCTCTATGTTGATGGTTGAATTGAGTTTTGCAGGAAAGTCTTGATTTTTAAATCATCGAGCGTTCGGGGAAGTTTTCAGCTAGACCAGCCAACTCCCGATCTGTGTTTTCTAAAGAGCCCAACTTAATTTGCTCCCAGTCTTATCGTAAGATATTTTTTATGGGGATATATGAAGGGTTTTGAGCTCAACGCCTCCTTTAAAATTCAAAAACTTTAATTTTTTCTGGGCTAAATTGATAGATCTAGTTGTTAAGAGCTTCAGATTATCAGATCTAGGAGTGGAGTTGGACTCACACTCCCTAGATCTGATAGACCTGTCATTCATGTACATAGATCTGTAATTATTTTTGGTTTTTTGACTTGACTTTTTTTGGGTTTCTGTATATATTGTTTGGGTGTTTTTTTTGTTGCCTTGCAGCTAAAGATCTGAAGGAGAAATCTGTATAGAATCCAGATCTAGGCCCTGGAAGGTAAGATCTGAATCTCTGGGGTTCGTCAAAATCGTTTTCCAGGGATATTATTCAGATATTTTGCAGTCCAAGGATTTAAATTTATTTATTTTTATTTTCAGATGTGGAAATTTCTTGAGAGTTTCATTGACAAATCTTAAGCAATTGGATTCGACATTTTAATTTTAAAAATTCAAAAAAAAATTAAGGGGTTTCTGGGCCACCTCTCTGCTGCCTGAGGTTTTCCAACAGGAATTTTCGAATTTGTTTTTCTACCTTGAGTTTATTCTTGTTTCATTCTTCTATTCTCTGGGAGATTTCAAACAAAAAAAAAATTCTACATTTTTGTTCTCCTTATCTTCGTTCTACTGCCACCCCTTACTGTCGTCCCTTTGCCATTGGATCCCTCTCCATGCTGCATTTCTGCCCTCCAAACCCTCGTTGTCTCAATAATCCTCACCCTCTTGCTGCATCTCTGCTGCTCCAAAGCAGCTCCTCGAAAATCATCATTCTGCAGTCCTTACCCTCCATCGATCCGCAGCTTCGTTTGCCTTCATCCATCGACCTTCAATCCGCAGCAGCAAGCTGCACTCTTCCTCGACCCAATCCATCGCACCTTTTTCTGCACGCTACTGCCATCGACCCTCCCGCGTTTCTCCTCGTAATGCGTAAACCCTCTTCTCCTGTGGCTTACCTACCTGCGTTGCTCCATCCAGCTCCTTCAACCCGTGGTTTCCCTTCCTCATTGTCAGCCCTCCCCATCTGCCCGCAAATCTACCTTCGCAACCCTCATGCAACTCCCTCCATCACTCATCTCCCTCGCTGCGTCTCCTACTTCCACCGTCAGAACCTGCGCTGCAAGCACAACAGCAATCACACTTTCGATTTTTTTTTATTTGAGTTTCATTTGTGTTTTATGACAGTTAAGGGTTAGCGTATGCACATTCTTTTTTAAGTTTCATTTGATTTTCATTTGTATATTTATGAATTAAGTTTAGAATTTAACATTTCAATTTTTATTTTTATTTTCATTCATATTGTTGTGATCTAGGTTTGTTTTTATTTCTTTTTCATTTTGTAATTTATGATTTTTATGTTTGATTTAAAATTCTAAAACTAAAAAATCTAAAATATTTAAAAATCTAGAAATTAAAAAATTAAAAAAATCTAAAATCTTTAAAAAACAATAAAAAGTTTTTTCTTTCTTTTCCTTGTGACATTTGATTTTAAATTTTTATTTTTGTTACCTTTTTTTAATTTTATTTTTAAATTCAAAAAATATAAAAATTTTGAAAAATCTATAAATCCTAAACATTTAAAAGACATTTAAAAAATCTAAAGATTTTAAATTTTTTTGTGATTTTAAAATTTGGAATAAAATAAATTAAAGGACTCACTTTCACATTAAGTATTTTTAATGTGACCTACGGCCCATTAAAAATCTATTTTATTGACCCTTTGATTTGTTCTTCTCATTTTTTCACATTAAATTAAATTCCTAAGGAATAATTAAATTGTTTATCTGAAGTTCCTTAGTGTTATTTGGTGATTAAATGTATTTCTCTATTGTCAAGTGTGATAAACGTTTTAAATCATATTGCCTATTGGAGGAAGTTAAATGTTCTAGATCTGAATTCTTAATGATAATCATTTTAGATCTAGAATCTCTTGCATGATACAGTTTTGGGCATTTATATTGATCATACCTGATTGTCACTATTTGTCTCATATTGGAAAATTGTTCTGGATAGCTTGTTTTATTTAGTCTATGGCTAATGCTCACATTAAAGGCACTGGTCTGTAGTCATTTTTATCTTGTGATTGTGTCTATCTATCTCAATTGCCAAGACTTATTCTAAATTCATCAAGTTGTCCATCATTAAAATCTCCAAGAGTTTGTGTTTCACAAGCTATCCTCATCCATTTACCTTAGGGACTACCCGCCTTGACTTGTCTAGGACAAAGTCTAAATGGAGTGCGTAAGAATTAAGAGTGACAACCCTTACTCTAAGCGTTGTCGCGGTGCCTAGACACTTTGTGCGACAACAACATGTAAGTACGTGCTTTTGATATTATTCTTATTTACTTTTGTTATATATGTTGGACTGGGATTTTCGTTGTTCTAGGGCTAATTACTACATGCATTTACTGCTTAATATTGTAGAATTTGTCTCTATTATAGCATTCCTTCAATGTATGGGCCATGTAATGTGAGCAAAATCTCCTAGGGGTAAAATTTGACCTTGACAAGACATTGATCTTGCACATCGAAGTATAAAAGTTGCAAGGTGGCTTATTCTTAACCTACAAGGCAAACGAAGTGATCTTGAGGCCTCTTTGACTGCGAACCAAGAAATCCTACTCATACTCAATGTAGACTCCATTCTCCCAAAAATTAAGGCACTAATCTACCAAGGGTGGTCACTAAAACTCATAATCTCTCACATCCTTCCAGGACTAGCCACATTAGGTTACCTAGGGCATCAATTTCCCGACAAGCTAGCCATAAAAAGAATTTGATCTCCTAGGGATTCCTACGCTGGCCTTTCCTCTAGCACTCTTCCAATTTTGAAGACATTTCAACAGTGGAGTTGGGAGAAAAACCAAGCCCTAGCTTTGGGATCAAAACTTTTGCCATCCCCAAGGCTAATACCTCATAGGGTCAAAACAACATCTCTGAGTGAAAGTAGTTTCTTTGATCCTTTCCACACCTTGTCTAGGGTAAGAATATCATTGGTTGCTACATACCTTCCTCATACCCTAGACTAGGTCCACTTGGCCCTATGTGGTCCTGCTCCTTTAAAAGATCATTCTTCAAGAACCAGCTGGGATACCAATTTTAACAAGGATTTTAGGGATTGGGGAACTCCTTCACAAGTCTTATCCCATAAAACCTAACCCTCAAAATCCTCTCTTCCTTTCCCTAGAATACATAGTATCTGTTGGAATTTCTAATTCTGACCCGCTAGAAATTCTTCCTGCACTATCTGGTTTATTTCACCTACTTGTCTAATTACTTAGCAAGTTATTTAACCATATAAATACTGAAAATAAACGCAAGTATAGTCTCAAAATCTACAGATCAGTTGCTGAAAGAAAACAAACACACAAGTGACATCGTTATGTTTGGACAAATGTCCCCAGAAAAAACACAATGCGGGAAAATCGGTGCAGCTATTCTGAGGGTCTATTATTATGCAGTATTTCCTTGAGTACAACTAGGTGCCTTACTGGCTCACCCAACAGAGAAAAATACACGGCAGCAATACCTTTATATTCGGAAACAGGTATTCAGAAAACATGTCCCACGAAACCCTCTCTAGCGACTAAAGCTCAGCGCCGGCCTTTCTGGCCTTTGCGTCAGCCTCCTGCGTATAATCTATCCAAACCATTTCTAGGTCTTGGAGATCTCATGTGTTTTAGCCTCTCCACCAATTTTCATGGCTAGAGCACATCCGATGCTACCCCAAATCAACACTCCCTCTTAGCGAAGACTGTGCTCTAGTAATACCCCACACTGAGCATCACCCTAATTATCCGGCACTAGTCCCTGTGCTGATGCTAGGCCTCCCCACCCAACATCCTCTTCATTGTTGCATCCTGTACTGCTTCCCATGGCCCTACCACTGCTGCATTCGTACGACAACTCCTTCTACATCCGTGTTGTTGTTAGTCCATACTCCCAACACTGCATCTGCACTGCATCCCCCTCTCATCATGCTGCATCGTGCTACTACATACTGCTACTGCACTGCAACTTAGTTACTGAGAAGTAAGTAACTGATCCACCCAACTTCTAACATCCCTGTCAGGCTAGAAACACTCCCGATGCTAAAGCTCTCTCTACCGCTAACAAGTGCTCCCTCTACTGACCTCTACGCTGTTGCAACAACTCCCTACATCTCGCACCATTGCACACCTCTCTGTGCCATCCTGCATTGGTGCAACACTCCCGTGCCTCTCGCACTGTTGCAGCCTGCTAGCCTCGCGCTACCTGGGGACTCCTGCACTGTAGCACTCTCTGCCGCTTCATCCGCATCCGTCTCTACCTACATCCGCCAGTCTTGCTACTCTCTCTTTGGGGCTCCCGTAGCAAGGTATAATCCAAGAGGTTGGGTACCTCAAGGATCCTACCCCTCATCGCCTGTAGTCCTCCTGACTACAACTCGATGTCTCCCCACTTCTTCTCAAGTGGCACATGAGCACTCATGGCACAATCGTCATCCTCGACTTCTTTCTCTACCCTCCCTGGCACTACCTTCGAGTCAGAAGCCTCTCCCTTACTCATCTTCCTCGGACAATGGTTTGCATAGTGACCCAGTTCCCCACAATGGAAGCACTTGACCTTGGAGAGGTCCTTCTTCTTCCTCTTCTCCTACTTTCCCACAGATGCTAGAGTTGCATCCTCTTCCTCTTCCTTCTTGATCCTGACCAGATGCTGCTACTCCTCGTCTTGGTGAGCCCTCTGATCTCTTCTTGACGAAGAGCCGCCCATAGTTCTTCCTAATTTGGAAGACTCGCCCTGCCGAGTATGCTCTAAACAAATGTCTCCCACTCCTCGGAAACTACGTTAAGTGCAGTCCTCATCATCAACTCTTGATCCGGCGTCGCCCCTATGGAACTCAGTTGGTCACGGATCTCCTTCAACCGACTGAGAAAGACATCTATCTACTCTCCCTTCTGCATCTGGTATGACCTTAGCTGATTCTCCAGGAGCATCTTCCTCTTCACGTTAGTAAGTTGGTACAATGTCTTCAAAGTGTCCCACATCTCCTTTGTCGTTTCTTTCTCGGCAATATGTGGGACCACATGATCCTTGACCCCATCAAGTATGATGCACTTTGCCTTAGCCATTGCCTCCTCGTACCTTTCATTAGCTACCGAATCAACTTGGATAGCCATTACTCTCAAGGCGAAGCCCTTGATGCTATGTCTATCTAGAATGGATAGGATCCTGGCCTTCCAGACTACAAAGTTGGACACTCCATCTAGCGGCAGCCTATCCTGATCCCTCAGCCCATTCACGACCATCTCTCCTCTTCTCTGTCGACTCCTCCGAGTCTCTCTACTTTCTGCCTAGAAGTTCTCAGTTCGACTCATGCTGAGTCTCTCTACTTCCCATCTAGAAGTTCTCAGTTCGACTCCTCTGAGTCTCTCTACTTCCCGTCTGGAAGTTCTATTCTAGACCCGCTTTGAGTCTTGATTTCCCTCCTTAAAATCCTTCTGCCAACTATCAAGTTCCTCCTCTCCGATTGTCTGTGCAACTGCAACACTGATCCGGATTTCTTGGCTAGAAATCCACCTCGGCAGCAACTTCCTCTACCTTGGTTTTGCCCTGTTAGGTATTGTTTTGACCATAGGCACCCCACCAACTTCGCTCCTGCAAACTGCCCATAGCTTCCTTTGCCCCAGCAACTGAAGGATTGAGCTTCTTGGCCCTACGCAATCCCGACACCGGCAAAACAACTCCCTCAGCCAACTGCGTCAGCCCTCCTGGCCTTAGCATGGCTCTGTCTGAGCCTGTTTCTACCCTCTTCAACCTCTGCACTGTCCTCTCTTAGGCCCAGACTGATGTTGCGTCAATCCTTCCTCTGTTGCTTTCTGCAAGGATCAGCTTTTGTCACTCGGGATAGTTGATTCTGCTGCAAATGCTCTACTTCAGATGATGCCTTCAGCTCTCCTGTGATCTGCAACCACGCTCTGATACCATGTTGGAATTTCTAATTCTAACCCGTTAGAAATTCTTCCTGCACTATATGGTTTATTGCACCTACTTGTTTAATTACTTAACAAGTTATTTAACCATATAAATACTGAAAATAAAGACAAGTACAGTCTCAACATCTACAGATCATCAGCTAAAAGAAAACAAACACACAAGTGACACCGTTATTTTTGGACAAATGTCCCCAGAAAAAACCTAATGCGGGAAAATCGGTGCAGCGATTCTGAGGGTCTATTATTATGCAGTATTTCCTTGAGTACAACTGGGTGCCTAATCGACTCACCCGACAGAGAAAATACACGGCAGCAATACCTCTATATTCGGAAACAGGTATTCAGAAAACCTGTCCCATGAAACCCTCTCCAATGACTCTGAAGCTCAGCGTTGGCCCTTCTAGCCTCTGCGTCAACCTCCTGCTGACCTGCGTCAGCCCCAGGACTCTCTGCGTCAGCCCTCTAAGGCACTATGCATCCTCTGGGACCCTCTGCATCACTCCAGTAGCCTTTGCGTGGATGACGCAGTCCCTCTGGCCTTTGCACTCTCTGCTGGGCTCTGCGCGGCCTGAACTGACTGTTGCTCTCGCTCTCCCTGCTTCTATGCTGATCTCTCAGTACTGTCTCTGCCTCTCTATCCAGTACTCACTGCCCCTCGTTGTTGATCACTGATTCACTTTTGTTTAGCAACCACGCTCTAGCAAAATAATGATTGATCACTCTAGTGTGTTCTCCAACTGACCCTCAAGCCTCCTCTTATACTTTTCTCGTTGGTCCTTCAACGACCGAGAATAAATCTCTAATCAACGGCTAAGATTAGATTTTGCTTGATCCATGACTTTTGAAACCTTCTAACCCAATTTTATATTAATACCTATTAATATTTTATTTTTTCTAAGTTTAGACTTAGGAACTCCATTAAAAATATTAATTATTTTAATATCTCCCAAACCGGGTACAATCTGTCCAAACCATTTCTGGGTCTTGAAGATCTCATGTGCTTTAACCTCTCCACCAATTTTCATGGCTAGAGCATATCCGATGCTACCCCAAATCAACAGTACCTTGCTTAGAAAGAAAGCAAGCTCCATCCTTCAAACTTATCTGAGAAAGGGTTTGTTTGAGTCACTCATATCCATTGACTTATCATTCATTAGTTACTCCATTCATATTGGGTCTCCTCCCATCGGTGAAAGTCTGTAAATAAAAGGGAGTCTTAGCTGAGGTGACAGTGGGCTAAGTCTCCATTTGTTGCCCTTGGCCTAGTATTTGCCTTTTAGGGATTCCCCTTAGGTCCCCTGCTAGTTTGAGCAGTAACACATACTACAATTCCCTTTAACATTAAATGAAAGCACTTGATTCCCAAAATGGTTAATGTTGATTTGGAGTAGCATCAGATGTGTTCTAGCCACGAAAATTGGTGGAGAGGCTAAAGCACATGAGATCTCCAATACCCGGAAAGGGTTTGGGCAGATTCCAAAAATGGTTAATGTTGATTTAGGGTAGCATCGGATGTGCTCTAGCCACAAAAATTGGTGGAGAGGCTAAAGCACATGAGATCTCCAATAGCCAGAAAGGGTTTGGGCAGATTCTAAACAGTTTAGGAGATATTAAAATAATTAATATTTTTAATGGCGTCCCTAAATCTAAACTTAGGGAAAATAAAATATTAATGTGTATTAATATAAAACTGTGTTAGAATGGTCCAAAAGTCATGGATCAAGTCAGATCTAATCTTAGTCGTTGATTAGGGACTTAATCTCGGCCATTGATTTGTCAACGAGAAAAGTATAAGAGGAGGCTTGAGGGTCACTTGGAGAACACACAGAAATTTCTCATTTCCCACCCCGGTTTTCAGTTTCACCATATTTCTCCAAAATAGTTAAATGCCCTTTCCCATATCCATACATTCAACAACAGGAAAATAAATTTTGCTGAAAACACAAATTCTGGAAATATAACAGAATGCTGAAAAATGCAGAAATAAATATCAGCACATACAAACAGCCATTTAACACACTTAAACACAGTGATTTTTGGTCAAAGTGACCTTGGAAAAACCCCCTACAACTCTTGGGGAAAACCAGTTCGAAAGCTCCTTATTTCTGGAAAATGCTTTTACAGTAAGAGAAATATTCAGCAAAAAATCAGCAAGCAAACTTTTACAACTTATCTCGTTTTCCGTGCCTCACAGCCAACTGGAAAAACTTGCAAATAGCAAAACAGAACAGCAATAAATGTTGTACAGCCTCCTCGATTTTTGAGCCCAAATTTCAGCCTTAAATGCTATTGTACGGGCTGCCTAGAAAAGCGTGCATGCTACCATAAATGCTGCTGTACAGTTTTCCTCAATTTCTGTGCAAAAACCAACAGTACGGATTTCTACCTAGAAAAGCGTGCCAAGGTACAGCCACTTGCTATACGGCCTCCCTTGAAAAATGTGCCAGCAAACTTCAGATTTTCTGCTCCTCGATTTCTATGCTAACTTGCTATACGGCCTCCTTGGAATCTGAACCAAAACTGCTGTACAGCCTTTCTAGAAAATCGTGCCCAAAACCTGCCTTTCACTGTGTGCTAACTCAGCTGTACAGACTTGCTGAAACGCTGCCTTGGAATGTGTGCCAAGCTGTTGCCTCCTTCTCTTCACTGTCCAGAAATCTCCCTTGCTCTCTTGCTCTCCTTCTCTCAATCTGCTCATGAAAGAATGAATGACCTTTTCCTCCTTTCCCTCCTTTAATCTAACCCTAAGTGACTTTTGGGGAATCCCTAAATCCAATGGCTGAAATAGATTGAGATCTAGAACTGAGATTAAATGCTCATTTAAATCTCACTTTCTATTTTTTAATTCACCACACTTTAATAAAGACCCACTTAGTCATTTATTTCCAAAGTCACTTTTCCTTTCTAATTTTACATTGACTTTATTAAAGTCACTTTAAAATTAGACTTTAGTAACTTTATCACTTAAAGTCACTTTTAAATTAGATTTGACTTTATAAAAATTATAAAGTCACTTTAGGAGAAAAATTAAATTCTTTTGGACACTTTTCCCTAGGCCAAAGATCAAAGCCTTAGGGAACCACCTATCCTCCGGTACCAAATTTCAACACTCCCTCTTACCGAGGAAGGTGTTCCTCACCACACCAATCTTGTCTCTAAAGTAGACATGCTTGCCCCGTGGTAAGGCTTTGGTAAGAATATCTGCAACCTGCTCATTAGTGGGAATATACTCTCCCTTCTAAACATAGTCTCTGATGAAATGATATTTGATCCCGATATGCTTTGACCTGTCATGAAACCCTGGATTCTCGTGAGTTTAATGCAACTCTGATTATCACAGTAAATCACTGAAGGTCTCAACAGCTGACCAAATAAGCCAAACAACATCTTGCGAAGCCAGATGGCCTCACAACTAGCTAGACTGGCTACCATATACTCTGCTTCCGCTGAACTCAATGCTACTGACTGCTGCCTCCGGCTGAACCATGACACTACTGCCGAACCCAACGCAAAACAACACCCTGAAGTGCTCTTCCTATCAGAAGCACAACCTGCCCAATCAGAATCAGTATAACCTACCAATCTCACTCCATCCCCTGCCTGTAGTCCAGACCATAATCCATTGTCCCCTGCAAGTACCGCAAAATGTGTTTTGCAGCCACCCAGTGAACCTTCATAGGCTCACACATAAACTGACTTATCGTGTTGACTGCAAAACAAATATCTGGTCTAGTGTTGCCCAAATACATCAAGGAACCAATCAGCTGCCTATACAATGTGGGATCCACCAACTCGGAATCTGAAGCATGAAGCTTCTTCCAGTTGGTGATCATCGGTGTCGACATGGGTTTACTATCCTCCAGGTGGAATCTGCCAAGGATGTCAACAATATACTTCCCCTGCCCCAGGAAGAAATGCCCCTCCTCCTGCCACACCTCCAAACCCAAAAAGTAATGCATCAAGCCGATGTCCTTCATCTCAAACTCCGCCGCAAGATCTCTCTTGCAGTGCTCTATGAGTCTCTCTGCACCTGTAATGACCAAGTCATCCACATACAACACCAGAATGAGAGGCTCCTCACCTATCACAATAAAGTAAATGTTCAAATCTGCCTCACTCTTTTTGAAACCCATCCCCTGCAAGTATGTATCTATCCTGGAGTACCAAGCTCTGGGAGCTTGCTTCAGGCCATAAAGGGCCTTCTTCAGTCTGCACACATGGGACTCCTTCCCATGCACCTCAAAGCCCTGTGGCTGCTCAATTTATACCTCCTCCTGTATGAAGCCATTGAAAAATGCAGTCTTCACATCCATCTGGTGGATTTTCCAACCCATCTCTGCTGCTATCGATATAATGGAGCAGATCGAAGTATATCAAGCCACGGGAGCAAAGGTCTCCTCATAATCAACTCCCTCTACCTGGGAGAACCCTCTAGCCACAAACCTCGCTTTGAATTTCTCAATGCTGCCATCTGTAGCATGCTTTACCTTGTAAAGCCATCTGGAAGTAACCACAGATTTGCCCTCAGGCCTCGGCACCACCTCCCAAACATCATTCTTCATGATAGAAGAATACTCCTCCTGCATGGCCTCTCTCCAGACCTGCTGGCCAGCTGCCTTCTCATAGCTAGAAGGCTCAGAGTCAAGGATGCTGGTAGCCATTGCCATATAGTTACAAAACCTCTCAGGTGGTCTACACTCTCTGATCGGCCTCTTAGGCTCAGCAACAGATGTGGCATCTCTCAAGGTGTCCTGAAGCCACTTGGGCTTCCTCTTCCTTGAGCGTACTTCTCCCATAGGAGAATGAAACTCCTCCCCATCATCATCAGGAGCCTGAACTCCTGACTGTCTGTCTGCTGTCCTCCTACCTGCACCTGAACCTGTAGAAGCTGAGGTACCGTGTGAACTGTCCATCAGTGGACTCCCTAGTGAACTGCTCTGTGGACTGCTCTACATGCTACCCGGAGCACCACCCCTCTGGCTCGGCGAGCCACTGCTCACTGACGGACCTGACATCCTCATAGATGTACCTCCGGATCCTCCTGATCCCTGCCCACTGGATCCCTGCGACCCACTCAACTGCTGCTGAGGGTCTGGCTGATCCAGATACTCTAACTCCCGTGACCTCCTAAAGGCCTTGTCCTCCACGAACTTCACATTCCGTCTGACAATAGCTTTCCTCTGTGCAGGAATGTAAATCCGAAAGGCCTTTGAGGTCTCACTGTAGCCCACAAAGATACCCTTCTCTGCGGTGGGCTCTAGTTTGGTCCTCTTCTCCTTAGGTATGTAGGAGTATGTGATGCACCCAAATATACGAAGATGACAAATATCAGGCTTCTTCCCAGAAAAAGCCTCCTCCGGAGTCATGTGCCCCAAGGCACGATGTGGACTCTTGTTCTGCAAATAAACAGCTGTGTTGCAGGCCTCTGCCCACAAGAACAATGGCAACCCCTGATCATGTAACATGGCTTTGGCAACACCTACGATGGATTTGTTCTTCCTCTCCGCAACCCCGTTCTGCTGGGGGTTGTAAGGAACAGTGAACTCCCTCCTAATGCCTACCTCTGCACAATAGTCAACAAACTCTCCAAGGGTGTACTCTCCCCCATTGTCCGACCTCAGGGACTTGATCTTCCGACCTGTCTGTGTCTCAATAAGAGCTCTAAACTCCTGAAACCGCTTGAAGACCTCACTCTTGGTCTTCAAGAAATAAATCCAAGTCCTCCTGGAGTGATCATCAATGAATAAAACATAGTACTCATATCCACTCAAGGAAACATGAGACATCTGACCACTCACATCGGAATGAATCAAATCAAGTATCCCAGTTGCTCTGCTGTCACTGCTGGGAAAAGGGGATTTGGCAAACTTGCCCATCGCACATCCTCTGCAAGTATCAAAGTGATCAGTACTGAAATCTGGCACACCTGTAGTGATCTCCCGCAAGGTCCTCAAGGCTCCATGATACATATGTCCCATCCTGCGGTGCCAAATCTCACACAGCTCAGAACTGCTAGCTCTACTGTCGGTACTACTGCTCAATGCCAAAAGGAACTGGAATGCAAACTTGTACACCTTTGCATGGCGTACACCTATCACTCTAGCTGAATCAACTGGAGTGCCCCTGGGATACATCAACACCTGTCCTCCCTTGAACAATACCTCATATCCTCTATCCTCCAAAGCTGAGACGGATATGAGGTTCTTCCTCATCCCTAGCACATAAAGAACATCCGACACCTTCAAGGGAGGTTTGGACTCCCTCTGAAATGTCAGTGTCCCCACCCCGACTGCTCTAACAACTCTGTCATCACCGAGTACTACCTCTATATCAGTGCCACTCTCTGAAAGCTCTGAGAAGTACTCACGGACTCCTGTCATGTGACGTGAAGCCCCACTATCCACATACCAGATACCCGAAGATGCTCCATTAATCGAGGGAAAAGCATGCTCCCTCTGAACCTGTGTGGCAAGTGATCCTGCACTAGAGGACTCATACGCAGTGAACCCAAACTCCCGGTCAAAACAATCTGCAAAGTCCTCAACCTCTGCTGAAGCTGCCAAGCTCTGGTTCTTCCCCTTCTTCTTCTTCTTCTCCGGACACACAACTACATAGTGTCCCATCTTTTGACAATTCCAACGCTTCACCTTGAAATAGTCCTTCTGTTTGTTACCCTGTTTACCTTTACCTTTGCCTTTGCCCCCACCATTGCTTGTGGAAGCCTGCTTCTTCTCTTTGCCTTTCTTGCCTCCTACGAACAATGCTACATCCTCATCCTGCCCAACTGACTTGGCTGCCCCAAGCTGACCTTTCCTGATCTCTGTCTTAATGCAATCATCCCAAAACCTCTCCCATGTGGGAAGAGTCTCACGTGCACAAACCCCATCAGCAAAGTTCATCCATGAACGGGGGAGGCCGTTCACTGCAATCCGCACCAACTCAGTGGGTGGAATGACCTCTCCAACTGCTACCAACTCATCTCTCACATTAGTAATCTTTGTGAGATATCCAGCTGCACTATCATTACCCATCTTAATGGTCTTCAGCTTCTCCTTCAGGACCATTTTCCGGTTCTCATTGGTACTCTGGTAGAGATTGGACAATGTTGTCCACATCTCATAGGCATTTCTCTTTCCTCTCACATGAGGAATGCAATGGTCTTTGACTCCGTCTAGAATCAGTCTCTTACCATTATTGTTCTTTCTATTATAAGCAGCCAACTGAGTAGCATCAGTAGGCACAACAACAGGGTTCTGTGTGGTATGCACCATAATGTCCCAGACTTCTGCCTCCTCAAAGATACTCTGCATTCTCTCCTTCCAAACGTTGTAATTGCTATGCCCATCCAACCTATCCTCCACCCTCAATCCCAATGACATCCTGCTGTCCTAAAACTGAAAAATAGCACTGCTGTAGTAAAGATAAAACTGTTGTTTGTGAAAAATCAGCTTGCTGGAATTTTCTGAGTGAAAAATCAGCAGGCTGTAATTTTCCTCCTTGCTGTCCCAAACTGCACTTCAGCACTCAAGCTCTGATACCATGTAGAAATTTCTCATTTCCCACCCCGGTTTTCAGTTTCACCTTATTTCTCCAAAATAGTTAAATGCCCTTTCCCATATCCATA
This sequence comes from Pinus tabuliformis, assembly GCA_031772625.1. Taxonomy (NCBI): domain Eukaryota; kingdom Viridiplantae; phylum Streptophyta; class Pinopsida; order Pinales; family Pinaceae; genus Pinus; species Pinus tabuliformis. The sequence goes on along the minus strand of CM062814.1, from coordinate 688,268,629 downwards.
CATTCAACAACAGGAAAATAAATTTTGCTGAAAACACAAATTCTGGAAATATAACAGAATGCTGGAAAATGCAGAAATAAATATCAGCACATACAAATAGCCATTTAACACATTTAAACACAGTGATTTTTGGTCAAGGTGACCCTGGAAAAACCCCCTACAACTCTTGGGGAAAACCAGTTCGAAAGCTCTTTATTTCTAGAAAATGCTTTTACAGTAAGAGAAATATTCAGCAAAAAATCAGCAAGCAAACTTTTACAACTTATCTCGTTTTCCGTGCCTCACAGCCAACTGGAAAACTTGCAAACAGCAAAATAGAACAGCAATAAATGTTGTACGGCCTCCTCGATTTTTGTGCCCAAATTTCAGCCTTAAATGTTGTTGTACGAACTGCCTAGAAAAGCGTGCATGCTGCCATAAATGCTGCTGTACAGTTTTCCTCGATTTCTATGCAGAAAACAGTAGTACGGATTTCTGCCTAGAAAAGGGTGCCAAGGTACAGCCACTTGCTATACGGCCTTCCTTGAAAAATGTGCCAGCAAACTTCAGATTTTCTGCTCCTTGATTTCTGTGCTAACTTGTTGTATGGCCTCCTTGGAATATGAACCAAAACTGTTGTACGGCCTTTCTAGAAAATTGTGCCCAAAACTTGCCTTTCATTGTGTGCTAACTCAACTATACGGACTTGCTGAAACGCTGCCTTGGAATGTGTGCCAAGCTGCTGCCTCCTTCTCCTCATTGTCCAGAAATCTCCCTTGCTCTCTTGCTCTCCTTCTCTCAATCTGCTCATGAAAGAATGAATGACCTTTTCCTCCTTTCCCTCCTTTAATCTAACTCTAAGTGACTTTTGGGGAATCCCTAAATCCAATGGCTGAAATAGATTGAAATCTAGGGCTGAGATTAAATGATCATTTAAATCTCACTTTCTATTTTTTAATTCACCCCACTTTAATAAAGGCCCACTTAGTCATTTATTTCCAAAGTCACTTTTCCTTTCTAATTTTACATTGACTTTATTAAAGTCACTTTAAAATTAGACTTTAGTAACTTTATCACTTAAAGTCACTTTTAAATTAGATTTGACTTTATAAAAAATTTAAAGTCACTTTAGGAGAAAAATAAAATTCTTTTGGACACTTTTCCCTAGGCCAAAGATCAAAGCCTTAGGGAACCACCTGTCCTCCGATACCAAATTTCAACAGAACACACTGAGAGGGAGACCAGTTAGTTTAATTTCTTGAGCGGGGTTAGCTGAGAAATTGAACCAGTGGTCTGGAGAGCAGTCAAGAGGCAGCAAGTACGGAACAGAGAGACGGGAGATCAGCACAGAGGCAGAAAAGGCAGACGTAGGGCCAGAGGAAGCCACATAGAGGCAGCAGAGACTGCGCAGAGCCAGCAGGGCTTGCATCATCCATGCAGAGGCTGCAGGAGTGACGCAGAAGGCCAGAGAGGCTATGCAAAGTCTCAACAGGCTGACGCAGAGGGTTTTAGGTCACACAGAGGTCAATAGGGCTGACGTTGGGTTTAGAAGAAGTGCTATAAAATTTGTCTATCTATGGGTAAGCCAGTTTGGCACCCTGTTGTACTAGAAAACTGTTGAATAATAAAACCCTCCCTTGCTGCACTAGTTTTCCCACATTAGCTTTTTCCAGGGACATTAGTCTAAAATCATTGTGTAAATGTGTTGATTCTTATGCATATGTTTGTTTCTGTATTACGATGTGATATCTGCAGTAGTATTTATTTTAATTTTTATTGAAGTAATTTCATGAATAGCTAATGGTGAAATAAGTAGGAAAAGTAAATCAGTTGTTGCAGTGATAGAATTTTCACATGGTATCAAAGCAAGTAATCATAAATAGAAAGGGGAAATCAGTTATGGGTCGAAACCACGATGCAGAGTCATCCACCTTAGGGGACTCACGCAGATTTTCAGAAGATTGCACAAAAGAAAGAGATTTCAATTTCTCTATATTGGCTTCTAGGCTAGAAGAAGAAGTGGCGTGCATGACTAGTGCTGCATCATCATAAGTATGTATATAGACAGTGGAGCCTTGTGGCATATTACGAGAATCAGGGAGTGTTTCTCAGAATATCGAGAAGAGAAGATGAACTTTTAGATCACCATGGGGAACAAGGCAAAGTGTACTCCAGTAGGAAAGGGTACCATAGTTTTTCAGACAGAATCGGGAGAGCAGTTCCGTGCCACAAATGTGCTGCATGTACCAGGATTGGGGATGAACTTACTTTCCGTGTCACAACTACAAGGCAAGGGCTATGACGTCTACTTCATCAAGGAAAAGGTATACGTCAAACACTCGAGCTGGAAAAAGAAAGTGCAGATCAAGATCAAAAGTAATCGGTTGTATAGATTACAACTAGAACCACCAATGGCACTAATAGGCAGTGATGGGGACAAGGACTTGAACGAACTATGGCACAGAAAGATGGGTCACTTGCACCATGGAGCTCTGAGAATTCTTAGGAGCACTGTAACAGGAGTTCCAGATCCAAGTACGGAACGAGATGATGTATGTAGGGGATGCACTCTAGGAAAGTATGCCAAGGTGGCATTTCCTAGGAGCAAACACAGGGCCAAGAGTGTACTAGGATTGATACACTCAGATATCTGCGGACTTATGTCCGTCAAATCTCTAAGCGGTGCCGAGTATTTCCTTACCTTCATTGATGACCACTCGAGGAAAACTTGGATTTATTTTCTGAAAACCAAGGATGAGGTTTTCTGTCGATTCAAGGAGTTCAAGGCTCTGGTGGAGAGTCTGACTGGGAAGAAAATAGAAGTATTGCGCTCAGGTAATGGTGGAGAGTATGTCGATAAGGACTTCACTAATTATTGCACTAAGAAGGGCATCAAAAGAGAGTGGACAACTCCCTACAATCCGGAGCAGAATGGGGTGGCACAAAGAAAAAAAGGACTATTGTAGAAGCAGCTAGGGCCATGCTGTATGATCAGGATATGCCAAAATTCCTGTGGGCGGAAGCATGCAACACAGTTGTCTACGTTCAGAACAGGACTCCTCATCGGGCATTGGGCAAGATTACTCCAGAGAGTCTTCACTGGGAAGAGGCCTGAAGTCAATCATTTCAGGATATTTGGGAGTTTAGCATATTGCAACATACCTAAAGAAAAGAGGAAGAAGTTGGATCAGACTGCAAAAAAGGGATATCTGGTGGGATATAGCAAGAACGCTAAGGCATACAGAATCTATCTTCCAGGGAGCATAAAGGTAGTAGTACGACGAGATGTAAAGTTCATGGAGGACAGAGATTTCAAAAGATCTCGCAAAATGCCTTCTGAGGAGCAGTCGAAAGAGGATCCGTTGGTCATGCCTCTTCAACCAACGGAAGTGAAGAATTCTTCCTCAGGTCAGGAAGATTCTCAGGATGAGGAGGAGGAGCGAACAAAAGCACCTGCTGGCAGAGGAAGAACTAGCAGGGAACTTCGTCAGATTCTACGTGATGTAGAGAACTTCATCGGTGAGCCAAGGAACAGTAAGAGGGAGCGAAAATAGCCAGACAGATATCAGGCATTAGTAGCTCAGGATGGAGAGCCTACCAGTTTCAAGGAGGCAGCTCAGCATCAGGTCTGGCTAGATGCGATGGTAGAGGAGTATAACTCCATAATGGTGAACGATGTCTAGGAGGTGGTGTCAAGGCCTCAAGACAAATTTGTGGTAGGTTCAAGATGGATCTACAAGATCAAATATGCTGCAGACGACAGTGTTAAGAAATACAAGGCCAAGTTTGTGGCTAAGAGGTATGCTCAAAAGGAAGGGATTGACTATGAGGAAACCTTCGCCCCAGTATCCAGGTATACATCTATTAAGACCGTGATATCTCTTGCAGCCCAGATGGGATGGGAGATCCATCAAATGGATGTCAAGACGGCATTTCTGAACGGGGTAATAGAAGAAGAGGTATACATTGAACAACCAAAGGGCTTTGAAACTCATGAGAAGAAGTCTCATGTATGCAGACTGAAGAAAGCCTTGTATGGGCTGAAGCAGGCACCGAGAGCGTGGTATGGTCGAATAGATGGCTACTTGCAAAAGATGGGGTTTGTCAAGAGTGACGCGGATCTGAATCTCTACTATCTAGTCGTAGAGAACGAGCCGCTTATCTTAGTATTATATGTGGATGATCTCTTTCTGACAGGATCATCCAAACTCATTGAGGACTGCAAGAAGAATCTAGCCACAGAGTTCGATATGAAGGATCTGGGACGAATGCACTACTTCCTAGGGTTGGAAGTTTGGCAGCAGAAAGGAGAAATCTTCCTTGGGCAAGGGAGGTATGCTACAGAAATCCTGAAAAGGTTCGGGATGGGAGACTGTAGACCTATGGCTACGCCAATGATCACCAACTGGAAGAAGATTGATGCATCAGAAGACAAGGATGTCGATCCCACCCTATACCGATAGCTCATAGGGTCCCTGATGTATCTGGTCAATACCAGGCCAAATATTTGCTACGCTGTCAACACCCTTAGTCAGTTCATGGTGGAACCAAAGAGGGCACACTGGGCAGCAGCCAAACACGTTCTCAAGTATTTATAGGGAACAATTGATTATGGGCTCTTATACACCAAGGGGAAGGATATCAAGTTGAGTGGATTTACTGATGTGGATTGGGCAGGAAGTTCAGTGGATCAGAAAAGTACCTCTAGGTATTGTTTCAAAATTGGATCAAGAATGACCTCCTGGTGCAGTAGGTAACAGAAGTTCGTGGCTCTGAGCTCATATGAGGCAGAATATATGGCAGCAAGCACAGCTTCATGTGAGGCCATATGGCTTAGAAAACTGTTGGTGAACCTATTCAGAAGAAATATGGAGGCGACTAGGATCATGTGTGATAATCAGAGTTGCATCAAACTCTCTGAGAATCCAGTGTTTCATGATAGGTCGAAGCATATTGATATCCAGTGTCACTTTGTCAGAGACTATATCCAACGAGGAGCTGTACAGTTGAGCTACACTCCTACAGGAGAACAGGTGGTAGATATCCTCACCAAGGCCCTTGGAAAGTCAAAATTTGACTACTTCAGGGAAAAGATGGGGATGGTAAAGAACCCCTTTCAGAAGTAGAAATGAGTGTGTTAGCAGCACGAATGAAGAGGGAGTTGCAGTGCAGATGCAGTGTTGGGAGAAAGGACCAGCAGCAGCACAGATGCAGAGGGAGTTGCAGTGCGGATGCAGTGTTGGGAGAAAGGACCAACAGTAGCACAGATGCAGAGGGAGTTGTCGTACAAATGCAGCAGTGGCAGTAGAAGAGTCATGGGTAGCAGTACAGGATGCAGCAATGCAGAGAATGTTGGGAAGGGAGGCTTAACATTAGCACAGGGACCGATGTCGGATGACCAGGGTGATACTCAATGAGGAGTATTACTAGAGCACAGTCTTCGCTAAGAGGGAGTGTTGATTTGGGGTAGCATCGAATGTGCTCTAGCCACGAAAATTGGTGGAAAGGCTAAAGCACATGAGATCTCCAATACCTAGAAAGGGTTTGGGCAGATTCTAAACAGTTTAGGAGATATTAAAATAATTAATATTTTTAATGTGTATTAATATAAAACTGTGTTAGAATGGTCCAAAAGTCATGGATTAAGCCAGAGCTAATCTTAGCCGTTGATTAGGGACTTAATCTCGGCCGTTGATTTGTCAACGAGAAACGTAGAAGAGGAGGCTTGAGGGTCACTTGGAGAACACACTGAGGGAGACCAGTCAGTTCAATTTCTGGAGCGGGGTTAGCTAAGAAATTGAACCAGTGGTTTGGAGAGTAGTCAGGAGGCAGCAAGTACGGAACAAAGATACAAGAGATCAGCACAGAGGCAGAAAACGCAGACGCAGGGCCAGAGGAAGCCACGTAGAGGCAACAAAGACTGTGCAAAGCCAGCAAGGCCTACGTCATCCACGCAAAGGCTGTAGGAGTGATGCAGAAGGCCAGAGAGGTTGCGTAGAGTCTCAACAGGCTGACACAAAGGGTTTCAAGTCACGCAGAGGTCAGTAGGGCTAACACTGGGTTCAGAAGAAGTGTTGGAAAATTTGTCTATCCGTGGGTAAGCCAGTTTGGCACCCTGTTGTACTAGAAAATTGCTGAATAATAAAATCCTCCCTTGTTGCACCAGTTTTCCCACATTGGGTTTTTCTGGGGACATTAGTCCAAAATAACTGTGTCAATGTGTTGATTCTTGTGCATATGTTTGTTTCTGTATTACGGTGTGATATCTGCAATTTTAATGTTTATAGAAGTAATTTCATGAATAACTTATGGTGAAATAAGTAGGAAAAGTAAATCAATCGTTGCAGTGATAGAATTTTCACAGTTAATGTACCTTATTATAGATGACCCACCTTCATATGATGTGTAAACTAGATGAAATAAAACACTGATCGAAGCATCGATGGAAGGTTGTTGAGGCTAGCTATCTGAGGATCATCATGTTGAAGAATGTAACTAGGTTCGTTCTTCATATTTGTATTTGAGTCATTATGAAATGTATTTATCAAAGAATGAAAAAAAAATTATTATTATTGCAATGACTTATTAAAGCATGGGTTCCATGCTTGGATCATCATTTTATAGGTCAAAGTACCCATTGAGGCCTTCTAGGTTTTATATTGAATCGTTAGAGTCATTGTCCATTTAATGAGACCCTTCTTGGGCTTTTGAATCATGTAAAAAGAATTATTATTGAGTCAAATATGTAATTTGTCACCTCCACACCAAGTCGGCATTTGTCTGATGAAGTCGGCCTACATGAGGACAAGTCGACCCACAGAAGAGGCTATATATACAAGTGTAGTTCGATCCATTTTCTCACCAACTCAACAAGTTCGGTACACAAGAAGGAAGTGCAGAAAAGTGCAAAGTTGGAGAAGAACAAGTCGAAGTTTTTGGGCTATCTCTATCTCTCTTTCGTACGAAGTTACTGTGTTGTTGTTGGGGTCAAAGATCTGTCGCTGGGTAGGTTGAAGTTATGGAGTTGTTGGGGTTGATGTTCTGCTGCTACATAGGTCGAAGCTCTGTTGCTGGATAGGTCAAAGGTCTACTGCTGCAGGGTCGAAGATCTAAATCGAAGTTGCTGGAAGGAAGGGTTGACTTGGTGATTGGAGGTAGTTTGTATCTAGGTCAAAGAGTCTTGGATTATCTAGTCTTTTCTTGTGAAAACTACTAAAGGAAGAAGTTTGACTGGACTTTCCTCTAGATAGGGGTTTTTCCCTGGCTGGGTGCCTACATCTTGTGTCTCTTGTTCTCATTATCTTCATACACATATAATTTTGTAATTGCTTGATGAAAGATAATATAATAAAGAAGTAAAAGAAGCCAATAATTCACAAGTAATTATCATCATAGGGTTGTTCACTGGCAAGCTGAACCAATAGGAGAAAAACAATCTCCTTGGGGTTACCCACTTGGGTGGGTAACAATTCGTTTGCAATCCATATTAGAACAAATAAATCATGCAAAATTGTTGTGAAGTACATTTAACAGAAAAACATAGCGAAAGAAATGGCAAACTACATTAAGACTTATGAACAATCTGATGCCAACAATGTTGGAAGTGATACAGCAAGAAGATTGCTTATGCCTTCGTTAGATCCAAATGGAAAGTGGGGGGATATCAATATAGATCTATTCACTTCTCCTACTAGGATACAAAGCAACATGATTGGATTTTTGGGATTGCTGATCATTTTAGCTAGATGACAAGATTTGTTACTAATCTAATGATGCATATTGCAAATATCATGGTTATAATAATACTTAACAAGTATGGGAAGGCAAAGTCATTTCTAGTTATAGATATAGCAACTTTATGGGTCACCTTTGGAAGACTTCCAAATTTGCAATCAACTAAGTTTCAATAGTGATGATATCACTAGAACAAATGGTGAAACTAAGGCTGTAATACATGTAAGGGAAGACTTGATGGTTCATGTGGCAAGAAAACAACAAGTTTAAACAATGAAGGAAATATTCCATTATAGAGTATTCATATACTAATAAATAGCATTTTGCTGTGTGCAGGACTCGTTTCAATTCATGTGTCCCATATCCTAATGATCCATTTGGATTTAGAATAAAAATAATTCGATGAAAAAATCACAATTCGTTTAAAATGACTGAGTAAATGGAATACAAAAGGATTATTGATAGAACCAACTTCAACTCCTACACTTGGTGTATGTCAACATACACACAAATATAGAGATAAATAAAGAGATTTCTGGACAGATGAATGTACTGCTGCTCAGAACTGCCTAACTGCAACTATTCAACCCATTCAACTTATAATATCTAATAACCTTCTCCTAAATTATAACCTATTTCAGATCTAACAGTTTCTCAACGGGTTAAATATCATAGTCGTAGATCAAATAATTATAAGATTTATCCCAAACTAGATTAACCATTTAACTAAGAATGTTTACTAGAATAAGAATTTATAGAAAATTATATTGACCATGATTCTCTAAAATAATATGTAATAGTATACAGCAATTACCACTACTAAGATGATGAAAGCAGTAATGATCGTATAATGTACCTTCATCATCCCTTCCACTTTTCCACTCTTTCCAATTGAACGGAGAACATGATTTAAAAGTCCAATTGATAAGTTAGGTAATGATGGCTCCATCTCTTTCATCATTTTAGTTGTTGTTTTCCAATCTCGCAACCTGTTCAAGAAATACTAGGTGTTCAAATTATGGTCCACATTTACATAAATTGGAATCAGCTATAAGTTTTAGAATAAAAAGAAAGAACCTTGTTGAGACAATCACAAAATATTAGGCAAGAGCGACACAACTCAAATATCCAATAGAATCTTCCACAATAAGAGTAAAGATTACAGTATTTAAGGATGCATGTGCAAGTTTTAAGTGCAATATTTAGAAAATTAGAGTACAATAGCACAATAGTATCTCTATGTGAAATCTTAGAGGCAAACTTCTACAAGACAACTACCAATTTGGGGCACCTTTATCCATGGTTGCCACATGTGTGCTAGGAATGTAATCCCACTTACACTTGAATTTCTGGCTGTTTTTCAACCACAGTATGGCACCTAATCCAGTTCTATATAGCCTCTAGTCTCAAACAACCGTAGTCAAATCTGAAAAACATAATTCTTATGATTGATGTTTTGAGGCTTCTGCGATTAGTGCTTTGTGTGTTGTTTTCTTCCGGAGTTCTCGCATCCATGATTTGATTGAATTGACGTTTTGAGTCCTCCACCATGGCTCATCATCAGGATAGATCAGCAATTGTGTAGGACAGATCTCCTAGGATTTGAAAAAATAGGGATGAGGGATGCATAGGGACAAGCCGACTTTGCCAGACTTATTTTGTAATTAATTATATATATATATATATATATATTATTTTATTTTATTATTATTATTATTATTATTTTAATATTTAACTATGTAATTGAATTTATTTTTTATTTATTTTTTTAATTAATGTAGTTTAATATATATATTTATTACTTATTATTTATTTTTGTTTTTATTTTTATTTTTATTTATTAATTTATTTATGAATAATTATGTTATGTTTGTTATTGTTTTATTTTATACTTAAATTCATTATAGTTTTTGTTCTTGATGTTTAGAGTTATATATAAGTTGATAGGAATATTTAATTTATTCAATATTAATATTAAAATGAATTTTTGGTCATCTGTGGAAATTATATATCTATATTCTATATATATATATATATATATATATATATATATTATTATTATTATTATTATTATTATTATTTTAATATTTAACTATGTAATTGAATTTATTTTTTATTTATTTTTTTTAATTAATGTAGTTTAATATATATATTTGTTACTTGTTATTTATTTTTGTTTTTATTTTTATTTTTATTTATTAATTTATTTATGAATAATTATGTTATGCTTGTTATTGTTTTATTTTATACTTAAATTCATTATAGTTTTTGTTCTTGATGTTTAGAGTTATATATAAGTTGATAGGATTATTTAATTTATTCAATATTAATATTAAAATGAATTTTTGGTCATCTGTGGAAATTATATATTCCTTTTCTTTTGTTCTTCTATCCATTAGGTACTAAACAGAGAACAGGATCACCTAGTGCTATATACTTAAAGAGCTTTGTAATAGAACTCGCCCTGGGGGCGCGGGAATCCAATTAAAGTTCATAGCATGTGAAACACTGCCCCAATGGCAATGCAAGATAGACTCTGCCAAATATGACACCAAAGAGAGACTTGGGAAGATGGGAAGCAAGAAAATTCCATATCAAAACATAACAGAAAAGAATAAGATAGCTTCAGCTGTCCTTCTCGTCTAGTTGCCACTGACAGAAATGTCACGCACTAAATAAGTTTGTTATAAGCATTGTATCAATACCCACAAGTGACGAATCAAGGTCAATGCATTTCATGTAGGATGCAACTCGTCATTTAGTTTAACTAAACGTATTTAGATGAGTTTCCTCACATGATTCCAGTTTTAAAGGAGCGATTTCTCTCTTGCTTCTATGTTTGTTCAAAAGTTAGTAATATGCTTCTATGCCTTCTTAAAAGTACCAGGTAGCTTTATTGCCTAATATCCCTCCCCTTCCACTGGGTATTTTGTTATATCATACTATGTATATTCTTTATGTGAACATGTGTTGGTCAAAATTGTCATTGATGTCAATATGGCATTGTTGGAGATGGCAAATATTCTTGTGATGCATTACCTTTTGAGATGTTGCCCTAGCCTCATTATGCAAAACCTAAAAGGGACCCCTAAGCATGAAGATTGAATCATGATGACAAACTACATTTATATCCCTATCTTGAATGATCTAATAATGCATGATCTAATGATGAACAATGAAGCCCTAGATGCCCATGATCTATCTTGAATGATCTAATAATGCATGGATAAATGATTGGCAAATAGGATGCCCTAAGCCTTAGCCTTGATTAAAGATGCCCATGAAGACATATTGAAAAGGCACCCTAGCCTTATTGAATGATGCTCATGATGCCAGAAGCCCTAATCCTAATGAAGAACACATGTGAAGGACCCCGCATAAATTTGAAGGCCTAGGTCTATGAAGAAAGAACCCTAGCACTGTCCAAAGCATAAAATCCTAAAATAATGATGACAGTTCACAAAATACAATTTTCTTGATGGAAAAATGACCTCACTTAAGGATGAAATTGACACCAGCTTGTAGAGGACATTTTCCTCTTTCCAACGAGCTATTGCACGCCCTCTAACTCCTAGATTGAGAGAAAATGATTTTTTAAGTTAAAATATTATATTCTTTGATGCTAGCCGACCTAAGCCTACCTGTACATGTCGGCTTCTCCTCCAATAGACGTGACTGTTCATTATAACTCAAAATGTGTATAAATAGGTGTACAAACTCCTCATTCTAAGCACAATTTTTCGGTGAAGATCACAAGAATTCAGAGAGAAGGCAAAATGAATTCAGAGAGAAGGCAAAATGCAGGAAGGAGGGTGAGAAAGACTTGATATATCTGTTTTGGGCAAATTCTATTAAAGGTTTTGAGGACAGTCATCTATTACAATTCGGTCTTTGGCACAGAGAACAGTCTTGACTGTGGAAGAATTGCACTATACCTCGTATTTCAGAGCTACAGCAACTTTATAGCTCGGACCAGTAACAAACTTGTGAAGGGTCTGGACTTAGTAATCTATTTCAGAGACTCAGTCTAATAAGGAGGGACAGTCACCTATAACAGTTTGGTTTTTGGCACAGAGAATTGTCTTTAACATATCTCAGCAAATATGTGGAGAATTACACCATACCTCAGATTACATTGCCACCTGTAGGAGCTCATTTAAGGCTCGAATCTGTGATAGCAGTGGACTATTACTTGAAGTCTGTTCACCTGTAGCAGCTCAAACAACTATCCTTCGAACCTGTGAAGACTTATACTGTTATACATTATATCCTCGGAATTGTTACAGTCACTTGAGAGGCTTAGTTTTGAGCTCGGATTAGGTGCTGAAGTATTAAGGAGCAGACTTGGAAGCAGCCCATTGATATCTCTGAAGCAAATTACAGACATCGTTTGGAGCAAGTGTTGAACAGTGAAGTAATTAAAGTTCTGGACAGTGAAGTAATTGGAGCCTTGGGCAGTGTAATTTGGAACTCTTGGAGAACTCTTGGGGCAGCATATTAAAGACACTTTGAAGATTTCTTGAGATAGATTTGAAGGCACCTTTGGAGCAAAATATATCAGAATAGAAGACCTTTGGAGAAAAGTTTTTGAAGAGTACCTTTAAGCTGCTCTTGGTAATCCTTATATTGGGGTAGACTTTTGAAGACTTTTGCGCAGATCTAAAGCAGCTTGTTGGAAGACCTCATTGTATACTGAAGCAGCTTGTTGAAAGACTTCTTAGTAGACCTGAAGCAACTTGTTGGAGACCATTTTGAAGACAACTTTGGATTGAAGATATTTTGAGGAAGTATTGAAGGGTTATTGAAGACAAAGTGAAGACATTATTGGAGACCACGAAGTCGTCATGAGGTGACCTTGGAGATCTTTGTTTGGGTACTATGAAGAGCTGTAGTGACACCTTCATGAGAAGACAAAGTTGTCATTGATGAGCTAAGTGCCTTAGAGATTGTTTGAGGGCAGTGTTGAAGATGAAGATATTGTCAGTGCTCGTTGCAGAAGATATTGGGAGCCATAAAGAATCACTGAACTTATCTTGATGAATTGAAGCATAGGGTTGGAGCCATAGAGGATAGGAGTCCTCAAGAAACCTGTACCAAAGATAGGGTTGGAGCCCTAGGTGTTGGTGCCTCAAAATGACAAGGTTGGAGCCTTGAGAAGATAGGGTTGGAGCCCTAGAGGTTGGAGCCTCGTGAAGTCCAAGTCGGTGGTTGGCAAAATACAGTTTGGACCCTGGAAGATTGGTCTCTTCATCTAGGGTTGGAGCCCTACACTATATTGTACTTGATTATTATAAAGAAGAGGATTGAAGTCCTCATTATTCCTCATTAATAAAAGTATTTATTCTTATTGTTCATTTTGTGTTCTAATTATAAGTGATCTAATTGGTAAAAATAACAATTGAAAAGAAATATTGATTCACCCCCCCCCCTTCTCAGTATTTCCAACAACACGTGTTTTTCTTCAACCAATATAACCATGTTCTTATTCAGTGAGCTTGAGATCTCATTACTGTAATCTACAAGAATTGTGTCTTTTGCTAGGCTATATGGTTTCAGCTAAATGTGGGGTGTACATTTCCTCAGTTAGTAATATCTAATGTGTAACTAGTGGGATTGTAAGAATTTCAAATGCACTGTAAAATCAAAGTTGTAGCTTGGGATTTAAGGCAAAGAGTTTAGTTTATATAACTACATAAGAACAAGAGACCTAGTTAAACAAACTCATGAAGGGGTTCCCTTCCACCATCCTTCAGACCAAAGCTTAACCAAATAAGCATGAGTCTAGTGCCAAATCCTCCATCTTTCATAAGATCTTGTAATGCAACCAGCCATCTAATTAAGCTTACATCAACATTTTTAGATGGAACTGATAGGCATATAAAACTCAACAAAGGCAAAAACAATGCCCACAACAAATTAATTCAATACCCATGAGAATGATCAGCCGTATCAGCATATAAAATTAATTCAATACCCATGAGAATGATCAGCCGTATCAGCATATAAAATTAATTCAATACCCATGGAATGATCAGCTTATACTGGAAATTATAACAATACACATAACCAACACTTTCCCAAAAGAGTAATTATATTTCCTTCATGACTCTGGCCTCTTCTCCAAGACCCATGAGGCCATTTAAAACAAACTGACATGGCCAGAAAATTAAATTACATAACAGAGGCAGAATTATTCCCTCTCCATTACATTATATGGCTGTAACAGCTACGAATATATACCAATGGCCAGGAATGCCCTTCTAAGAACTTCCAGCCTTTTATCTTCAGGAATATAAGTACATAATTCTCATATACAGCATTAAACTTTAGTAGATCAGTAATAAAATCTATAATATTTATCTGTCTGAAAATTGTCCACTGACTATAGAAGAAGAATGTTCCACACAACCATAGATTCTCTGCTACACCAGTTCTCTCTGCAGCAAAGGCCACCCCCAAGCTGAGGCTATGAATTCACAAGGGGCACACTCTCCCCATAGCTGACTCTAAGTTCTCTCTTCACAGCACAATTCCCAAGCCCATGGCCATTAATCAGACCTACAGCAATTCCCAATGCACACCCTTCTTCCCCATCAACCTACACAAAAAATCGGATCCCCTTCTCTGCTCAGTGGTCCATGTTACCCACCAAAAGTCAGTAACCCAATAGGAAAAAAGTTTCTCCTATATTGGACAGCCAGCCAGCCAGCAGCCCTACATATTGATACGTACATGATAATATGCCACATTTATATGCCATTTGCACTGGTCAGGCACCCCTCACCATCCGGCATTCCTCTTGAAAGAAGGTGGGTTACCACTCGGCAGGTACTTTAACCATTTTGCAATCAAGTGTTTTTATTTAATGTTTTGGGCATTCTAATATGGATAAAGGGGTGATTTGGATGATTGACTGATCTTTAATGTAAACTTGTTCTCTCACCTTACCAAGGGGGTTAGTCTTTGGCCCTAGTCCAATTGGACCTCCTCTGAGGCCTGGGGGTTATAAGAGGACTTGGGAAACTTCGATTGAAGTAGTGTGTCCATGGCCAATCCATACTTACCACTCTTCACCATTCCCTTGATTTCACATCCATCCATTGGGTCTACTGTCATTGGTTCATTGGGATTGGCACCCTCACATCCACATCCTTGACTCAAGGCCGGAAACTTTTCCTTGGAGGTTGACACAACTAAAAGAAAGATAAAATCATAAGATGGCCAGAATAAAAGAAAAAGAAAAATCAAAATGCAAAAGATGGTCGAGACATTGATTAGCGTGTGGGCAAAAGCCTAACATGATCTCTACATGGCTCATTAGCCATCACCCAATTCTTGAGCACTACATGTGTTAATTTTAGTTAACAATGGTATGTTCTATGCTTAGCACAATTACTCCAATGTTCCTTTAGCAGCCCAATGACAATTTCCAATTTAGTTTTCCAATAGCAATCACATTGACAGCAATTGTAGATAGAACATGAATAACAAAATGTAGAAGACAAGCCAACATAAGAGGACACTAGATTTGGTGGATGCCAAGGAAAAACCCCAAGATGGGGAAAACCCTTTGATCAATTCTTCTTATTATTATATCAAATGTTCAACAAAGAGAGAGAGAGAGTACAAAAAGTCAAAATTCACTTGCCAAATCAAAGTCAAAACAGCCCTGTCAAATCAGCGGTCATATTCAACCCTAACCAGAAAGTCAAAGATGGTCAACACAGCAGCAAAACATCCCCTTCGAAGCTCGGTCAAAGGTGGTCAAACTCAGCCTCTTTAGCTAGTCAAAGTCAGCCCAAAACAGTCATCCAAACAGCAGTGAAACCCGGTCAACCTGAAATCAACTCTACATTCAACGCAAGTCAAAGTGCCCAGAAATTCTTGATTTCTGTGCCAAACAGTATGGCCTGCCAAAAATGAAATTTTCCCAGAAAAAAATCGCAGTCAAAGGATGAGTCAAAGTGCTGGTCAATGTTGGTCAAACCCTGCAATAGCTTTGAAATTTCGACTCTGTAATCTGCCCAGAAATTCATCCTCCTTTCCAGCCACACATGTGAGATAAGAGTTGTCCAATAGCTGCCAATTTTAACACTCCCTCTCAATTAGGGAGAATTCAACCTGCCAATCCATCCATCATCATCGATCATCATGCCATCCTGTCGTCATGTACCATCTCTGTATCTTGTCTCTACTCTGTTGAACATCGATATAGATAATGAAGAAGAATCGATCGAGAGTGATATTGAAAAGTGTTACTAGGTTCAGTGTTCATAATGACATGTAAATATGATTTTATGTAATGAGATGTAAATAAGAAAAATAAAATTATTTTATTGACTTGCTTCATGGGTTTCATGAGCAAGGGATTTTGCTTTTGTGTCAAGACTCCCATTGAGAGTCTTAAGGATTTATTTTTCATCTAGTCATAAAATTTGACGGTCATTGTCATGTAATAAAGTCATGTTACACTTTGTGAAAGGTCAATCTTGTCTATGTAAAGTATCCTCCAAGAACTTGTCATCTATCCTCTTCAAGTCAGCCTACAACGATGAAGGAACTCTCTAGAATAAGTCGGCCTAACCTCCAGCAGTCATGTCGGCCTAAAGGACATGGTATGAGGTGTATATATAAGCACACTCAGTCTACATTTTTCGATCAAGCAACTCAACTTGAATTCGGTGAAGGAAAATTGTGGAGCAAAGGTGAAGCAGAAGTGCGAAGAAGGAGATTTCTTCTAAGCAGTGAAGAAGAGTTTCTTCTAGGGCAGCAAAAGACATTCTTCTGGACCAACGAAGAAGGAGGTTTCTTCTGGGCAGGGAAGAAGAGATTCTTCTTGGGCAGCGAAGAGGAGGTTTCTTCTGGGGCAATGAAGGAGAAGTTTCTCCTAGGGCAGCAAAGGAAGGATTCTTCTAGGAGACCGAGATATAGATCTAGAGACCAAGATTCTCTAGAGGAAGCCAGTGATATCCTAGAGACTGAGTTTCTCTAGAGGAAGTCTAGGAAGGAGTGTGAAGGATAGAGAACGAGTTTCTCTAGAAGGAGCCGAGGAGAGCAATTCAAGATTAAGAAGAAAGGCAAGGAAGGGAAGAGGCAGAGCATCAAGGTTAGTGACAAGGTTCTTGGGAGAATATTAGAGTCAAAGGTTTGTGTCATGGTATTGGTACTTATCAATTGAAGATCTAGAAGAAGAATTTTGATCGAGTTTTCCTCTTGAGAAGTGAGAGGTTTTGGCCCTGGCTGAGAAGCCTACATACTGTGTCACTTGTCTTTTATTATGCATATTGGTAATTGTCTTCATGAGAAGAACAATTGATAAGCTAACAAAAAGAAGACTATAAGTTAAGAAGTAAAAGTATATCACAAGCAATTATCAAGCAGAGAAATATTGTAACTCTGAATGCGCTAGATTTCTCAACATGGTATCAAAGCTTAGGTGTTGAAAACAAGAAGGGGCATTCAAAGCAAGTGGACACAAAAGAATTGAACTTCAAAGAAGGATCAAGCAATCAAGATCTACCAAATCCCTAGATCGAAGAATACTCCAAGCAAGAGTCTTGAAATTATCTTCAAGAAAGTAGTAGGAAGAAAGATCGAAGCCCTAGAAGCACTTCAAAGATCATCACTTATACATCATGAAAAGAGTGGAAGCTCTTCAAGAGAGAAGGAAGACTAGGACATTCAAAAAGGATCGTGAATAAAGCTCTCCCTCATCAATCACTCAAGTAAGTCTACGACTATATCTGATAATATCAAAATGTATTTTTGCAAGGAAAGCAATAAATTGGTTGGGGCTATAAATTTCCTTGCATGGAAGAAAAGGACAGACCTAAATCTTATTGAAAATGAGGTCATGGATCACATCAAGGGATCGGTAACCCAACCTCCAAAGGAAGATACTCAAGCACATGCTAGATACATGAAGGGAGAAGTGAGAGCCCAAAGGATTCTTATAGAATCTATAAAAGACTCTCTAATCCCATATGTATCAAAGTTGGAAACTGCAAAAGCTATATATGACAAATTGGTAGAGTTTTTTTTCGTAAGTACTGCAGGAGAAGTAATCTCATTAAGGAAAGAACTCTACAAACTAAAGATATCCAAGGAAGATGGAATAGCCTCATACTTCATGAGGATATCAAAAATTCGAGATCAACTACAAGAACTAGGAGAAGCCATGTCTGATAGGGAGATGACCACAGTGGTACTAAATGCACTACCGGAAGAATGGGGTAACTTCACTTCAAGCTTATATGGGAAGAAAGAGACTACTCCATTTCAAGATCTATGGTCACTCTGTAAAATCGAAGAAACCAGACTGAAGGCAAAGGTTGATGTCGAGCCAATGAGCATAATCAAGCATACACTGCTATGACAAGAGAGAGGGAAATTTGGAAAAAATAAATCCTCAAAAGAAAAGGAGGAACATGGATAAGAAAAGATGTTATGGATGTCAAGAACTTGGGCACTATAGAAGAGATTGTCCTAAACGTAGTAAGGACAAGAGGAATAGGGAAGAAGCCCACATTACTGAAGAAGTGAAAGAGCCTAAGTCAAAGAAATGTAAGAATGAAGAAGTAAAAGATCTCTACTATGACTGAGATGATCTTCTTCATTGAAAGGTACTTTTCACTTGTAAATTATATATAGGAAGCAATGTATATAAGTTAGGATGCATCTGATTAGAAAATAGCATCATGGTAGAAGCATTAGAAGTAAGAACTCGTGACATGAGTAGCAGAAATAAAGTCTGAAAGAAATTCTATTTACAAAGAATGGAAGCTTTTGGAAACCTCATTGAAATAGCAAAGGTCATCATCGATTGGGATCATGATAATATGCAATGAAGGTAGAAGGCATTCAACATCCAAAGTCCAAGAAGATTTGACTAGAAGATCTCCCGAAAGGATGTGAAGACTCTGATGGAAGTCGGAAAAAGATAGAGACCCTTGACAATGGATATTAGTGGGAGATGTGTCAATCTGCATGCAGGATGCTGATACCTACAGAAGATGTCATGGTGAAAGATCATCACAAAGGTAATTTTGATTTAAAGTGTTCATTTATTTTTGAACTAATATCTGGATGGGCTTATGTAGGACTGCCAAAGGGAAATTTGTGGATGACTTCCAAGCAGACCATATAGAAGGATGTAATGTCCTTCCGAAAAATATGGCATGAAAGCAGAATGACATGAAGCAAATCCAGATGGAAAATCTAATGGATCACTTTCTGATGAGTTAAGGACATGACTAACTCATGGATAAAAGTGATGGATGATTTGTGCCCTATGTAGAAGTTCCCAAAGATGAAGACTCCTTAACGAAGAAGAAATTCATGACATTGAAGGAAGGAGTTCTTCAAGCAGCTAGTTGTTTCAAGATCTCCACATGAGAAGTTGCAATAGGTCCCCGGTTAAAAGGGAGCCTGAAAAGAAGTTTCTTACTTGCAAGAAAATTGAAAAATTCCTAAGCAGAGAGCTTAGGTACATTCTTTTGTGATAGGAATGAGTGTTGGAATTTTTAAGTCTAACTATTAGAAATACTTCATGTACTTTCTGATTTATTTTTGCCTACTTGTTCTGTTAAATTAACAAGTTATTTACCATGTAAATACTGAAAATAAATACAAGTACATGCTCAACACGTTACAGATCATCAACTGAAGGAAAAACAAGCACACAAGTGACATCGTTGTTTTTGGACCAATGTCCCTGGAAAAACCCAATGCGGGAAAATCGGTGCAACTATCTGAGGGTTTTATTATTAAGCAGGTTCAGAACACAATCTGGGTGCCACACTGGCTCACCCAACAGAGAATGATCTCGGCAGTAGTACCTCTCAGTCGGAGACAAATATTTCAACTAAAACCTCAGATGAACAATCCCACAGCTCTCAGCTCCAATCTACCCCACGAATTCTCCAGCGTCTGTCTCTAGGGACTGCATCAGCCTCTCTAGCCCAACGTCAGCCCAGTGTCACCCCAACTCACCCTACATCAACCTCTAGAGCCTCTACGTCACCCACGCTGGCTCTCTCTCGCACTGCGCAGCTCCTGATGCCTCTGAATGGGCCCTGACTGGCTCTGTGTGGCCTCTAGCTAGCTCTATGTCCCTCTCTCTTAGCTTCTGCGTTGATGCCCCTAGTACCCTCTCTGCCTCTCTGCTTCTGTATTCACTGCCCCTCAGCTGCAACTCTAATCACTCCTTCAATTTCCTCAACAAGCCCTGCCCCAGAAAATCGAATTCTTGATCAACTCAATGTGTTCTCCAAGTGACCCTCAAGCCTCCTCTTATACTTTTCTCGATGACAATTCAACGACCAATATTATGTCCCTAATCAATGGCTAAGATTAACTTTGGTTTGATCCATGACTTTTGGACCCTTCTAACACAGTTTTATATTAATTCACATTAATATTTTATTTTCCCTAAGCTTGGGCTTAGGGACTCCATTAAAAATATTAATTATTTTAATATCTCCCACACTATTTAGAATCTGCCCAGACCATTTCTGGGTATTGGAGATCTCATGTGCTTTAGCCTCTCCACCAATTTTTGAGGCTAGAGCACATCCGATGCTACCCCAAATCAACACTCCCTCTTAGCGAGGACTGTGCTTTAGTAATACTCCTCACTGAGCATCACCCTGATCATCCAACATCGGTCCTTGTGTTGATGTTAAGCCTGCTGCCCAACATCCTTTGCACTGATGCATCATGTACTGTTGCCCATGGCCTTGCCACTGCCACTGCTGCATTCGTATGACAACCCCTCTTCATGCTACATCGTGCTGCCCATAGCACTGCCACTGCTAACTATTGCACTGCAACTCAGTTACTGAGAAGTAAGTAACTGATCTCCCAACTCTGACATCTCTGTCAGGCTAAAGACACCCATGATGCTGAAACTCCCTCTATCGCTGACAAGTGCCCCTTCTCTGACCTCTGTGCTATTGCAACAACTTCATGCATCTCACACTGTGGCCTCACTCTGTCCAAGGAATCCTGCACTGTAGCTCCCTCTGTCGCTCCATCCGCATCTGTCTCTACTGACATCCGCCAATACTGCTACTCCTCTTCGGGACTCCTGTAGCAAAAGGTATAATCCAAGAGGCTAAGTACCTCGAGGATCCTACCTCTCATCGCCTGTAGTCCATCTGACTACAGCTCGATGTCTCCCCACTTCCTCTCAAGTGGCGTGTGAGCACTCATGGCACAGTCATCATCTGTCTCCACTTCCTTCTCCACCCTTGGTCGCGCAGTCTTGGTCTCAAAAGCCTCTCCCTTGCTCTTCTTCCTTGGACACTGGCTCGCATAGTGACCCAATTCCCCACAGTGGAAGCATTTGACCTTGGAGAGGTCCTTCTTCTGTTTCTCCTACTTTCCCTCAGATGCTAGGGCAGCATCCTCCTCTTCCTCCTTGATTCTAACCCCCCTGCCACTGCTTCCCGCCTTAGTCAGCCTTCTGATCTCTTCTTGACGAAGAAACGCCCACAGTTCCTCCCAATCTAGAAGGGTCGACCTTCCCAGTATGCCCTAGACAAACACCTCCTAGTGTTCTGAGACTACGTTCAGGGTCGTCCTCACCATCAATTCTTGATCTGGCCTGGCCCCTATGGAAGTCAGCTGATCCCAAATCTCCTTCAATCGACCGAGGAAGGTGTCGATATGTTCTCCCTTCTGCATCTGGTATGATCGCAGCTGGTTTTCTAGTAGCATCTTCCTCTGCACGGAAGTATGCTGATACAATTTCGTCAGGGCCTCCCACATCACATTTGCCATTTCCTTTTCGGCAATATGTGGTACTACATGGTCCTTGACCCCATCAAGGATGATGCTCTTGGCCCTCACCATTGCCTCCTCGTACTTGTCATTCTCAACTAGGTCAACTGGGATCGCTATCGTCTTCAAGGCAAAGTGCTTGAGACGATTCCTATCTAACACAGACAAGATTCTGGCCTTCCAAACTATGAAGTTTAAGGCTCCGTCCAGTCTTTCCAGGTCTCTTACCCCGTTCACTGCCATTTCGTTGCTCCTCTACTTCCCTTCTAGAAGTTCTCGGTGTGACTCCCTCTGAGCCTCGATTTCCCTCCTAGAAACCCCTCTACCAATGTCGAGATGCCCTCACTCCGATCGTTAGTGCAGTTGCACCACTGATCCGGATTTCTTGGCTAGAAATCCTCGACAGCAACTCCCTCCTCCTTGGTCTTGCCCTGTTAGGTATTGTTCTGACCACAGTACCCCACCATCTTCACTTTGCAACTTACCCACAGCCTCCTATGCCTCAGCAAACTGAAGTTTAGAGCTTCTAGGCTCTGCACAATCCCAACACCAATAAAATCCGCACCTCCTGGCCATGGGCGTCAATCCTTCGTCACAGAGAAAGATGATCGGGCACTGCATAGGTCAGGTCTGCTCCCTTCTGCCACTGTGCTAATCCTCCTCCCAGCTCAAACTGATAGATGCAGGCACTGGGTCACCCCTTCGTTGCTGCTTTTCCGCTAGGAACAACTTCTGTCACTCGGGACAGCTATTTCTGCTGCTGCTGCTCTTCTCGACTGATGCCCTCAGTTATCCTGTGATCTGCAACCACGCTCTGATACCATGTTGGAATTTCTAAGTCTAACTGTTAGAAATCCTTCATGTACTTTCTGATTTATTTCTGCCTACTTGTTCTGTTTAATTAACAAGTTATTTACCATGTAAATACTGAAAATAAATACAAGTACATGCTCAACACATTACAAATCATCAACTAAAGGAAAAACAAGGACATAAGTGACACCGTTGATTTTGGACCAATGTCCCCGGAAAAACCCAATGCGGGAAAATCAGTGCAGCTATCTGAGGGTTTTATTATTAAGTAGTTTCAGAATACAATCTGGGTGCCAAACTGGCTCACCCAACAGAGAATGATCTCGGCAATAGTACCTCTCAGTCGGAGACAGATATTCTGGCTAAAACCCCGAATGAACAATCCCACAGCTCTCATCTCCAATCTGCCCTATGTTGCAGGAAACGTAGGTCAAGGGGGCGTTTCTGTACGGAAACGGGTACGAAACCCTGAAACGCGTGTGGTACGGCCCTGAAACATGTTTCAGGCTGTACTGCCACGTTTCAGGGCCGTACGACTCACGTTTCAACATTTTACTTGTGTTTTTATTTTATTTTATTTTTTTAATTTGTTTTCTAATTTATTTTTAGGTTATCCTAGTGACTTCTAGTTGCTTCTAGATGCCTGTCTAAAGTTATAAAAGTGAACTTTTTGCCCTAGTGTTGATATGCAGTTCATGGTAATGTTAAATTCTTAAAGTAAAAGTGATATTCTCCTTTATTTTTCATTTTCATCCTTTTACTTAAATTTTTAACATTACCATGAAATGACTCAAAATGTTTGAGAGTGGTTTCGCCCTCATTGGATTTCATATGCAGAAAGTAGAATTTTAGATCTCACTCAAAATCCAACAGACTTATCTGTTTTTCAGGATTTCAGGATTGGGGGGATTGCAATGTTTCCATTGGATTTTATCATGTACTAGGATATGGAACTTGTATTCAATCAAGAGAACCAAGCCCTCTATGCAGGGGAGACTCCCAATAATGAAGAGCATGTAGGGTACTAGGGTATGAAACTTGTATTTAATCAAGAGCACTAAAGTCGTTCGACTATGTAGGAGGAGACTCCCAATCAAGCACAAGACAAGAAATTAGAAATTTCTCGTGGCTGATTTTGGATATTTCTATTTTCATTATGTGATCCATCATGAGTAAATGTGATGTAAATTTAGAGACTTATAGTTTATGCATTGACAATTGACAATATTATCATAATTTAATAAATTAGAATGTATCATATATGCTTTATGATTGCACATATTTCTTAAATGTCCTACTATATATATATATATATATATATAGATATATATATATATATATATAGATATATTCGTGTTTCTCCATTTCCAAAATTTGGGGAGGTCGCGTTTCGTATCGATTCCCGTTTCGGAAACTCGTACCCATTTCCCCGTTTCGTGCAACCTAGAATCTACCCCACGAATTCTCCAGCGTCTGCCTCTAGGGACTACGTCAGCCTCTCTAGCCCAGCATCACCCCAACTCGCCCTGCGTCAGCCTTTAGAGCCTCTGTGTCACCCATGTTAGCTCTCTCTGGCACTGCAAAAGCTCCTGGCTGCCTCTGCGTGTGCCCTGACTGGATCTGTGTGGCCTCTAGCTGGCTCTGCGTCCCTCTCTCTTAGCTTCTGCACTGATGCCCTTGGTACCCTCTCTGCCTCTCTACTTCTGTATTCACTGCCACTTAGCTGCAACTCTGATCACTCCTTCGATTTCCTCAGCAATCACTGCCCCAAAAAATCGAATTCTTGATCAACTCAGTGTGTTCTCCAAGTGACCCTCAAGCCTCCTTTTATACTTTTCTCGTTGACAATTCAACGTCTAAGCTTATGTCCCTAATCAACGACTAAGATTAACTTTGGCTTGATCCATGACTTTTGGACCTTTCTAACACAGTTTTATATTAATTCACATTAATATTTTATTTTCCCTAATTTTAGACTTAGGGACACTATTAAAAATATTAATTATTTTAATATCTCCCAAACTGTTTAGAATCTGCCGAAACCATTTCTGGGTACTGGAGATCTCATGTGCTTTAGCCTCTCCACCAATTTATGTGGCTAGAGCACATCCGATGCTACCCCAAATCAACAATGAGCACATTCCTTTAATGGAATATGTCCTCCTGGTTTGAAAAGGAGAGAAAGACATGTCGTTCAGGTCTTCACCTGGGAAGAAAAAATGGAGGATTGCGTAATCATTTGGCATCCGATACTCTTTGGGGATGAGATAGGGCATCCCATGAAAGAGTAGTCATGGAGGACCGATAATCTTTGAGGACTAGGGAGTCCAAGATAAGAATAGTCCTCATGGAGCGTACCCTAAGAGAACCTAGGTGGGGTATGTTCCAAGAGAGACAATGATGAGTGTGTTTATAAATCATCGTTCTCGCCAGCATTGAGCTTAGATCTTGTGGAGAGATGGAGTTGTTAGTCAAGGCCTTGATATGTAACAATGCTAGTTAATATGATGTTATACAAATGAGTTACAAATCCGAATTCTTCTTATGAGAGATTCTTCAGATTCAGAAAGTTCAAGTACCATTATGAATACCTCCCTAGTTAAGAGGGAGGGTTGAAAAGTGTAACTAGGTTCAGTCTTCATAATGACATGTAAATATGATTTTATGTAATGAGATGTAAATAAGAAAAATAAAATTATTTTATTGACTTGCTTCATGGGTTTCATGAGCAAGGGATTTTGTTTTTGAATCAAGACTCCCATTGAGAGTCTTTAGGATTTATTTTCCATCTAATCATAAAATGTGAGAGTCATTGTCATGTAACAAAGTCATGTTACACTTTGTAAAAGGTCAATCTTGTCTATGTAAAGTATCCTCCAAGAACTTGTCATCTATCCTCTTCAAGACAGCCTACAACGATGAAGGATCTCTCTAGAAGAAGTCGGCCTAACCTCAAGAAGTCATGTTGGCCTAAAGGACATGGTATGAGGTGTATATATAAGCACACTCAGCCTACATTTTTCAATCAAGCAACTCAACTTGAATTCAGTGAAGGAAAAGTGAAAAGCAAAGGTGAATCCGAAGTGCGAAGAAGGAGATTTCTTTTGGGCAGCGAAGAAGAGTTTCTTTTGGGGCAGTGAAAGACATTCTTCTGGACCAGCGAAGAAGAAGGTTTCTTCTGGGCAGCAAAGAAGAGATTCCTATGGGGTAGCGAGGAGGAGGTTTCTTCTGGGGAAACGAAGGAGAAGTTTCTCTTGGGGTAGCGAAGGAAGGATTCTTCTAGGAGACTGAGATATAGATCTAGAGATCGAGATTCTCTAGAGGAAGCCAATGATATCCTAGAGACCGGGTTTCTCTAGAGGAAGTCAAGAGGAAGGACTGTGAAGGATAGAGACCGACTTTCTCTAAAAGGAGTCGAGGAGAGCAGTTCAAGATCAAGAATAAAGGCGAGGAAGGGAAGAGGCAAAGCATCAAGGTTAGTGACAATGTTCTTGGGAGGATACTAGAGTGAAGGGTCTGTGTCATGGTCTTGGTACATATCAATTGAAGATCTAGAAGAAGTATTTTGATCAGATTTTTCCTCTCGAGAAGTGAAAGGTTTTGGCCCTAGCTGAGAAGCCTACATACTGTGTCACTTGTCTTTTATTGTGCATATTGGTAATTGTCTTGATGAGAAGAACACATTAATAACCTAACAAAGGGAAGCCTATAAGTTAAGAAGTAAAAGTGTATCACAAGCAATTATCAAGCAGAGAAATCTTGTAACTCTGAATGCCCTAGATTTGTCAACAAGTGAGTCACAAGACCTTACCACTCCACTGACAAAAGTCAGTCCAGGGGTAGAACCCTTATCAGACTTGATCATTGATCAAGTTGTTGAACACCATCCATCCTAGACATAGGGAGTACGACAGTACACAATGCGTACATCTGCAGCGATATGGTCCCTATCCTCTTTTCCCAACTCATTGGCCAAATGAGAGGTACTTCCCATGCGTCTCAGATTACATGGGTAGGATGTATGCGGGGGCATCCGC
Organism: Pinus tabuliformis; assembly: GCA_031772625.1. Classification (NCBI taxonomy): domain Eukaryota; kingdom Viridiplantae; phylum Streptophyta; class Pinopsida; order Pinales; family Pinaceae; genus Pinus; species Pinus tabuliformis. The sequence goes on along the minus strand of CM062814.1, from coordinate 688,242,284 downwards.
AGGAGAAGGTGAACCACTCATCCTACTCATATGCCATAGGAGGAGGTGAACCACTCATCCTATGCATATATCATCAATCGTACGGGTAGGTGAACTACTCACCCTACACACGTCATCAAACATAGGAAAAGGTAAACCACTCACCTTACACCTATGTCAACCATCATGGTGTATCATAGGGGAAGGTGAACCACTCACCCTATACACAGCGCACCTATAGGGGAAGGTGAACCACTCACCCTATGGTTACTAATAGCTCCAAGAAGTACCCCAAGAGCTCCCTAGAGCTCAATGTCCAACTCAAGCAGGACCCTCATGGGAGGGTCCTTCCATGACTCCAAGTCTCTCTCGGAACATTAAGAATTTGACCTTCTCCAAGGGCTTCGTGAGGATGTTAGCAACTTGCTCATTGGTCCTGATGTGTTGGAACCTTATTGCTCCCCGTTGTACCATATCTTGGATAAAGTGGTACATGATATCAATGTTCTAGGAACAGTCGTGGAACACAGGATTCTCTGAAAGGAAAATCCCACTTTGATTGTTGCAAGAGATCACGGTGGTGTCCAGCACATGCTCAAATAGTTCACTAAAGAGCTTCCTCAACCAAACAGCTTCACAACAAGCCATAATAGCTGTAATATATTCTGCCTCAGCGATGCTTATTGCAACCGATTTTTGATTCCTGCAGATCCAAGAAATCAAGGCGGACCCCAATGATAAGCAACATCCTGACGTGCCCTTTCAATCCACCATACTGCCAGCCCAGTCAACATCTATATATCCATGTAGCATATAGTTGATTGTGCCATGGATATATCTTAAGAGATTCTTAGTAGCAATCCAATGTATGTGATGAGACCCAACCATAAATTGACTCAACGTATTCACAGTGAAGCATATGTCCGGATGGGTGTTTACCAAGAACATCAAGGCCCCCACAAGTTGTCAATACTTGGAAGGCTTTGCCAATTGGGGCCCGCAGCACTTGCACCTAGCTTCTTGAAGTTGAGTTCCATCAAAGTAGACACAAACTTGCAATCCACCATTCCACATCTCTCTAGCAGCGTCACAATGTATTTTCCTTGAGAAACGAAAATCTCACTTGTCTTTTGCCAAACCTCCAAGCCTAGGAAATAGTGCATCAGTCCCAGGCCCTTCATCTCGAATTCAAAAGTCAACTCCCTCCTTCATTAATAAATGAGAGGGTTCGCACCATTCAAAAAGAGATTGTCAACATATAGGACCAAAATGAAGAGGCATGTCCTTTCCAACCTTGAAGTATAAGTTAGGATCAACATAGCTCCTCGTAAATCCTAGCTTCATAAGATACCTGTCAATCCTCTCGTACCAAGCCGTAGGGGCTTGCTTCAACCCACAGAGAGCTTTCTTCAACCTACATACATGTGTCCTACGATCTTGTACTTTGAACACTTGAGGTTGTTCCAAGTAGACTTCCTCCTTAAGCAAGCCATGAAAGAAAGCAGTCTTAATGTCCATTTGATGTAGGCTCCATCCTTAAGTGGCAATGAAAGCAATAATCGATCAAATAGTGGTATATCGGGCAACCGATGCAAATATCTCGTCATAGTCCACTCCTTCGTTTTGAGAGACGAGCAACGAACTTGGCCTTATATTTTTTAGCACTTCCATCAGCTCCATGTTTGATTTTGTAAAGCCATTTAGAGGTGACCACGGACTTGTCCTTGGGTCTAGGCACCACATCCCAGACATCATTCTTCATGATTGATTCATATTCCTTATTCATTGCATCCTTCCATACTTGGTGCTTTACGGCTTCTTCAAATGTGCATGGTTCAGCTTGAACGATAATACTCATAGCAGCCAAGTACCCTTGATACCTGTTCGGCTTCTTACTTTCACAAAATGTCCCTCTTGGAGTAGTATGTCTTTCAGCGTCTTCGAGAGTATCTTTGAGCCATAGAGGTCGTTTCCTAGAGGTAGAGGGATGACTTAGAGGTGGATCAATAGGATCCATTGGACCATCAACATCGAGCATAGGTTCATCTGTCAGAGGTTCATCTTGAATTTTCGCAGCATCATCATTGTCCTTCCTTGAAATGGGGAGATCTCTGGCTTTCCCAAGGGCAGTATCTTCATCAAAGGTGACATCACAGCTTACTTCCATATCTCTTTGACCAGGTACATAGATCCTATATGCCTTTGAATTTTCATTGTAGCCAACCAATATACCCTTCTTCCCAGATACTTCCAAACTTGTTTTTTTTCTCTTTAGGCACATGAAAGTACACGAGACAACCAAATATTCTAAAATGAGAAACATTAGGTTTCTTACTAGTGAAAACCTCCTCGGGTGTCTTGAAATCCAATGCTTGATGCGGGCTCCTATTTTGAACATATACAATAGTGTTGGCAGCTTCTCCCCATAAGAACTTAGGTAGACATTGATCACGGAGCATGGCATGGGTGGCTTCCATGATTGTTCGATTCTTCTTTTCAACAACGCCATTTTGCTCAGGAGTGTATGGAACGGTTGTCTCCCTCTTAATGCCAGCTTCTCTGCAAAAGTCATTGAATTCATTTGATTCATATTCGGTTCCATTGTCGGTCCTCAATATCTTGATCTTCTTCCCTGTTTGATTTTCCACCAAGGCTTTGAAAGAACGGAACCATTTGAACACTTCATCCTTCTTCTTTAAGAAATAGATCCATGTTTTGTGTGAAAAGTCATCCACGAAGATTGCATAATATAGATATCCTCCCAATGATATTACGGGCAACATACGAAACAGGTCAGAGTGGGCAAATTGGAGAATATTGGTGGTCTTGCTTTCACTAGAAGGGAATGGTCCCTTTGTAAGTTTCCCAACTACACAACCCTAACAAACACCTTCATGGTTCATATTGAATTCAGGCATACCTATGACCATCTTCCTTGCCCCAGGTAAGGCTTTGTAATGTAAGTGGGCGAAACTTCGGTGCCATAGTTCAAATTGAAGAGAAGTAACGTTGGCTAAAGCTCCCAAAGGACTTCCTCCAACTTGGTAGAGACCATCTACCCTAAATCCAAGAGTAAATGCATCTTTAGAATTTCTTTGCCAAATATGTACCTTTCCATCAATGAATGCTACCTTGAAGCCTTTATCTTCTATCGCAAAAATAGACACTAGGTTCTTCAAATCGGGCACATACAATACTTCTTGTAAATGAATGGTTTGACCTTAATTTAAGTGAAGAGTGGTAGTACCTATCCGTTTCATGGGGTTGGTGGCATATCTCCAAGAATGATCTTCAAATTAGTCTTCTTTTCAACCAAATTTGAGAGGGCCTCCTTGTACGCAATGAAGTGCATTGAGTCTCCAGAGTCCACTATCAATCAACCAATGATCCAAAGTATCCGAAGGAGAGGCAGTAGATAGAACGGAAATAAGATAGAATTCATCTTGTTTTTCTACAACATTACTTTCATCATACCTAGTATTTCTCGTTCTTTTGGGAGGTCAACCATTTCGATTTAGAGTAGCAGGAACATTCCTCTTTCCTTTGTTGTTGAACATGTTGTTCCTTTGATTTCCATTGCCTTTGAAATTGTTGTTGTTGTTATTATCGTCGTCCTTTGGAGAATTCTTCTTCTGAGGACACTCTCTAGCATAGTGGCCGAACCTGTTGCAATTGTAGCACCTTCCTTTTCTTCCTTCTTTTCTTCCTTTCTTGAATCCTTGACCCTGTCTTCTTGGACCAGCATTATTCTTCCTCTTTGCATGAATGGAGAAAGCAGTAGGTTCATTTCCATTTGAGGGCTTGTCTCTTTCCATCATCCTAGTCTCCTCTTGAGTACTAGCCAATAACTCATCAAAACTAGGTATCCTGTCATTGTTGAGAATGGTAATGAAAAATACATCCCATGGTCTTCGAGGACCACCAAGAGCAATGAGCAAGAGCTTTGTGTCAGAAATAACTTCTCCAATAGGTAGCAAGTCATTCTTGATTTGTGTTATTCTCATGAAGTAGAATTGAATAGACTCCCCTTTATCCATCTTGATATCTTTCAACTTGTTTTTAAGAAAGAGCATTTAATTTGCATTGTTCACTTTGAACATCCCAACCAACTTATCATACATTTCCTTAGACGTTCCTAAATCAAAAATATAGGCATCCAAATGCTTTTGAATGGAGTCAATCATAATTTTCTTAGCTTTGACCTCACCTTTCTTATACTTTGTCTTAGCAGCAGCCAATGCATTTGAAGGAGGCTCCACCACTTTTCCCTGCACATAGTCCATTGCATCATGCTCTTCCAAAGTCAAGTCCAAAGTCATTTTCCATGCATGATAGTCAGATTTGTCATTGAGCTTGTCCTCAGTCTTGAAGTAGGATGTAGAAGCCATGGAGACTTGTCCAATAGTCTTGTCCAACAGATCTCTCTTAGTGATTGTTGTTCTCTCTCTTGCTTGGGCTTTGTCTTCACCTGGGCTCTGATACCATGTTAATTTTAGTTAACAATGGTATGTTCTATGCTTAAGCACAATTACTTCAATGTTCCTTTAGCAGCCCAATGACAATTTCCAATTTAGTTTTCCAACCGCAATCACATTAACCATAAATCACATTAACAACAACTATAGATAGAACATGAATAACAAAATGCAGAAGACAAGGCAAGACAAGAGGACACCAAATTTCGCAGATGCCATGGAAAACCCCAATATGGGGAAAACCCTTTGATCAGTTCTTCTTAATATTATATCAAACGTTCAACAGAGAGAAAGAGAGTACAAAAAGTCAAAATTGACTTGCCAAATCAAAGTCAAAACAACCCTGTCAAATCTACAATCAAATTTAGCCCTAACCAAAAAGTCAAAGATGGTCAACACAGCAGCAAAACATCCACTTTGAAGCTCGGTCAAGGCAGTCAAACTCTACCTCTTTAGCTAGTCAAAGTTAGCCCAAAACAGCGATCCAAATAGTGGTCAAACTCGGTCAACCTAAAGTCAACTCTGCGGTGAAATAGGCCTGCTGTCAATGCATGTCAAAGTGCCCAGAAATTCTCAGTTTCGATGCCAAACAATACGACTTGTCAAAAACGAAATTTTCCCATAAAAATCACAATCAAAGGATGAGTCAAAGTGTCTGGTCAACGTTGGTCAAACCCTGCCACAACGCTGAAATTTCGGCCCTATAATCTGCCCAAAAATTCATCCTCCTTTCCAACCACATGTGTGAGATGAAGAGCTGCCCAATGGTTGTACGAACCAATCAAATGGGGAGAGAGAAGAATGTGTGAGTGAGTGAGGTGCCAAATGAGGTTGGAGGTCACTTATATTTATACAAGACGTTGAGGGTGAAGTGACATGTCTCTTGGGCTTCATGAGCCTAAATGATGATGTGGCCGACCTTGACAATTTCCACATGTGGGCATAAATTCAAAAACAAATTTCTACTTGTCCAAATTTGATGATCTTTAGGTAAATTTTGGTCCTCTCGAAAAGAGGAATTCAATGTAATCATCATCTCTATCAAATGAGCTGTCCAAAGTGGAATTTGTCCCTAGTTGCCAATTTTAACAACATGCTCCATCACATAATGAAGGAAACCTTGCAAGTCCCAACCCTAATGAGCAAGAAGCTGACTCATCCTTCAGGAGTAAATAAATGCCATATCATTATAAGCAATCTTAGACACCTGAGCTATGCTCCATATTGGAGTATTATCAAAAAAGAAGTAAAAGGCACACCAGGGAGTGGAAAAAGCAACCCGCGGAAAGGGGTAACTCATGACTGCACGATTGCTCCATCCATAACTATGTTGCACAAAATGTCTAGCCAGAGGCCATACTGGTACCAAAAACTCAACAAAACGCTGAAAAGGCCCCGAAATGTCGTCAGCCATACCATACATTGTTTCGTAATGCTGAAAAGTTATACAGTACTGCCAATGGCATTTCGAGGCCATTTCGACTGAAATTGGTCGTGTTTTGGCTTTTTATTTTTTGGGGGGTCCCCTCAAGTGGCCAAGAAGCATGGCTCCCTTTATGGCCCAAAAACACTAAGTTAATAATTTTTTAAGTTAAATGCTTAGTTAACAAATTTTATTAAAAAACAGAGGAATAGAATTCTCTAGAAAACAAAAAACTAGAATTCTCTAGAAACCCTATCAACCTCATCTTTCTAGAAAAAAATACTTCATTCACTCATTTCTCACACATTCTTCAACAAGAGGAGATTCTTATAGCCTTGTGTATAAAGGTTGATTTTGAAACCTTTGATGTACAACCTCAACTATAAAGGCTAATTTTGGATTTTTGAATCATGTAATCATCAATGAGAGTTAATATGGATTTGACTTTCCTTCTAATATGTAATTTATGTGTCTCATTCTTTATTTTCTTGCAAGATAATGTGTTAATAACTAATTTGTAAATATATATATATGGCATTTCCGCTGATGTTTCCACCATTTGGGGTTGGTATTTCCAATCATACCCGTTTCGAAAACTTCCAGACATTTCGACATTTTGTGCAACTTAGCTCCATACATTACTATACACTTAAGATGATGAACCTCCATTAGCTTGCCCCATGACAATGGCACCTAGCCATGAAGCCTATCCCCTATATTGCCACCACTATTAGAAACACCTATGAATTAAAGGGTTGACCATGGACATGTCACCTCCCCTTAGGTTCTAGAAGCACCTAATAAGGTTGAACATCTAGCCACCCCCAAGGGAATACTTCTATAGGACTTGGTCTAGTTAGATATTTGAAGAAGCTCCTAACTTGAAGTTTTAATATGACCTTAAACATTAAATATGGTCCACTATGATGCATCTATGGTCATTGTCTCTAATGAATGGTAACTTTCACTTGAGTCTAAGATTGTTTTGCCAAGTGGTCCTTCACAAATTAGTTGAGGCCTTGAGGGCACACATCCCAGCCTTCACTCCACATGAGCCCAGGTCGTGCCACACATCCACAAAGTAGTGATGACCTTGCAGACATAATGTTGGCCCTCCATAATAGAGCGTTGGGCACTTTGATGATACCAAGAGCCGATTGACACCTCAAGGCACCCCCAGATGCCGAAACACTAAGCTCACTTTGTTTGGTGCTGGAGATTCTTGATGATGTACCAAGTAGACCTAACATTCCCCCAAGTTGGCCTTGACACTATTTGATGGGCACGCCTTGATATGGAGTCCAGATGATGATGGTCATACCCAAGATGACAAGGTAGGACCTTTACTACCACTTGGAACCCCAACACTTGAGAGAGATTGTGACACATTATATCTCTAGCCCCCTTGGAGATGACGTCGAGCACCCAGAGCAAGCTTTTGAAACGTGGAGACATTTTGAGGCATAATTTGAGGGTTTTCCCTCAACCATTGAGTTGATTATGATGATTGGAGATGCATTTCGCCCATTCCATCCATTTTTGGAGCTTTATTTTCCCTAAAAGGACATGATATCATGCTAGAGAGGAGTTTCAACCCACACATGTGGGCTTTTAGTGGCTTATTTTATTACATTGAGCTATTGGGTTGGCTTGTAACCCATTTTCTTCATGTGCACTCAAAATTAAATGTGTCATAGGGCATTTAGGCTAATTATTAAGAGTGATTGACCTCACATAAATAAAGAATCACTCCATTGTATCTTTTCATCATCACTCATGGATTTCAAGCTCCTTTAGAGAGCTCAACTTAGCCTTGTGTGAAATCAATATTTGTTGAGATGAGATCTTGTTAGAGCTATTGCTATTGGAGATTGATTTTTGTCTTGGGGATGTCTTTTTGGGATTGAAAGAAGGCTATTTCATGGAAGAATTGTAAGTGTAATTGCAGATTTTTATTGGTTTTCGTGTAATTAAATATTGCGAGGGTTTTTCTTGTTCCATGTCTAAATACATATTATTTATGGAAAATCATGGTTGATTGTTAGATGATAAATTTATTTTCCTTGAAATCCATAGGGGGGCCCCTAGAGAGCTTTCCCTGTTTAATTTCTCCCCTCACAAAGAAGATAGCTAGGGTTTGTACAAATGAAAACAAGGTTTTCCCCCTTACTCCAAGCATTAATTCATTTTCTCTTAAATTTAGCTATAAGGACTCCATCACTCAACTATAGGGATAGGCATTGACACCCTTGGTGTTGGTCAAAAGCTTCAAAAACTCCAATATTCCCTTTCCCTCTTTTACTAAGTCCTCCAAGGCAAGCCACTATGGGTTATTTTGTAGGGAAGAAATTAATTACGGTACCTCTAGGTAAGCATTGGAGGCAACTAACCTTGATTTCGACCTAGTTGAGCCATTAAATTCAAAATCTAGCATTTTACATGCTTGAAATTACCCTAGAAGGGCTAACATCATCCTCTCTAAGCGATTTATGCCCTAGTAAATCCCTACCCCTAGCCAAAGCTTCAACTTAGGACTTAATCTGAGGGTTTGCTTTCTCCTTTGATGATTATATCATTTATAAACCCTTTCTTTGGTGCATGTATCCCTAAAAATACTTTTGTTGCTATACATCTCGAAATTCTAGGTCACATGTGCTTCTTTTAGGGCTTCGTGTATGATACGTTGTTCCCCTACAAAAAAAAAAAATTGTCTTTGTTCATTAAAGAGTGTTTTCACCTAGCCCATATTTACATCACCTTGAACCATATAACCTAGAATACTCTTTAGGTTATCATTGGAAAGCCTCCTCTGTGGTGCAATTCTACTAAAGAGCAGGAGGAAGATTGTCGAGGTGACAATGGTCATCTCCCTCATTATTGCAACAAGGTTTGACTTTTGCCTTGTGGGCCTTGTTATCGCTCAAACTAGCAGGGGTCCTAAGAGGGGGTCCTATAGAGCAACTATTAGGTCAAGGGGCAAAGATGTGATAGCCCACTGTCACCTCAACTAAAGCTCCCTGCTTTTTACAGACTTTCACTGATGGGAGAAGTCACCGTATGAGAGGAATCACAGTAATAGATGGATCAATGATATATATGGGGTGATTCCTAAAGCCTATTCACAAGAGAGACTCAATTGAATAGCTTACTTGCTTGAGAAACAAGGTGATAGGCTCTCTAGGAAGGGCTTGGAGGAGGCTTGAGCCTAGATTTTAGAGGATATGGCTTGACAAGGGGCTTTCTAGACTTAAGGATCCTTATGGAGAAATGGATTCTAAGTAGTCCCTGTAGAATTTGAGTTGTAGAGTTGCGAGACCACAAAGAACCCAAGCAGACCCAAACTAGGTCAAGATATGGAGTTGATCGACCAAAGAGGGGCTTGACCTAATTAGGGAAGAGAATAGGATCAAAGGACTAATTTTCTTTTGAAATTCGAAAGCAATGATCCAAATGAGGACACTAACCCAAATTAGCCTAGGGAGAGAAATGATCCTCGAGCTAGGGCTTGCAATATCTCGAGATTCCACTGCTGGATTGTCCTCAAATTTGGAGGACCCCTTGAAAAGACCCTAATGCACTTGTGGAACAATTTTCAAGGTGTTTGGATGGCCACAAAAGATTTCGCTTGATGCCCTAGGTGACCCTCTAGGGTTAGGCCTAGAATTTGGAAAAGTGAAGAAAAGAGAGGTAAATTTGACCACCAAAGGGATACGAGGATTAGTGCCTTATTGCTTGGGCTTAATAGAGTCAAGACACACATAGATCCAGAATCTTCGTGAGCTAAGGAACCCTAATTGATCTTTGCTAACATCTCCAACGATAGCAACTAGGTCAATAGGGATTTACACTTCAAATTTGCCAAAGAGATGAAATTTCGAGGCTTAAAACCTATTAGGTGCCTCTAGGAACATTCACCCACTCTCTTCAAGTACAATGCATGCACTAAATCACTTATTCAAGGTTCCCAGAAGAATTTCACATTTACTTTAGCCCATGCAAGAATAATGATAACCATAACATGCAATAAACCAGTAAAATAACAAGAATATCATCAAAATTCTACCTACATGAGAGAGAGAGTATACCCATTCATCAACTTCACATTAGAAAGAAGCTCCAAAGACAATAGCGAAAATCCAAACATCATAGTGCATCAAGAAAGCTCTAAAAAGTTTACCCAGCGAAAAGTGCAAAGATCTCTCAAGAGATACTAATCCAATCCAAGTGATGATGAGAGAAATTTATCATCCTCTCATCTATTTATACAATTCAATAGGGGATTCGAATAGCCTAATTTGTCTTATTCAGCCCCAAATAATAAAATAATGCTCACTAATGACATGACTTGGTGACAAGCCCACTAAGATAGCTCAATAATACAAAAAATAGTCTCTCAAGAGGGCAAAGTAATGAATATGACAATTCGTTGGGCCATTGAGGAGGCCTGATGGAGTCCAAATGTGCCAAGTTGAGTGAAAAGGCTCCAAACATAGTGGACAAGAGCTTGGCCCTTTTCTTTCCAAGCATGTCACATGTGATGCTCCCAAGTGGGTGTGGGGCACAATGACATCCTCATGGGTCTCCAAGTGAATTGATAATGTCTGTAAACCATTTGTAAGGGCTAAGATAATGACATAAGCCCTCCCTTTGTCTCCTACAGTGAGACATATCCTCATCTGGTCCCTGGAACATCTACCAAGTGTATGGTGCAAGTGTGGAGTCAGCTACACATGGTGAACCAGGTGCATCATCCTCACACAAAAGGTGTAACACGAGCAATCACTGAATGGTGCTAGGGATCCATGAAGAGTTGTCGGTTATGGTGGAGGCCCATGGCTCTCTACGCTCACCCTACAAGTGCCAATGTGACCCTCTGGAGGGCTTGGACCCTATATAGGGAGACTAAACCCCAAATGGAAACCCACCTACAATATTGCATAAAATCCAATGTGTCCCCTTTCCTTCCAATACAACAGATCATTAGAGTAATCAAGTAAAAGAACTTACAAATCATGGAATCAATTGGGCACTTAATGGTGGCATGCGCTTCCACAGTGGGCTTTGGCATGTACAGGTGTCTCCAAGCTCAATAAAGGGGTTAACCAAGGACCTTCTTAGGTGATTTCAACCTTTAAAGGGGGTGACATGTTTGTGGTACATCCATCAATTGGTATGTGGCATGTGATATAGTGATGGAACATAGTGGGGATCGGGGGGAAGGCTCCAGGCCACATGTCGTGGTACAAGGGTGTTGAATTTTCTAAGTCTATCCGTAAGAAAATTAATCTGTATTCTGCTGGTTTATTTCTTCTACTTGTTTAAATTCGAACAAGTTATTTAATACATTTAAATACCGAAATAAACACAATACAGTCACAACATCTACAGATTATCAACTGAAAGAAAACAAGCGCACAAGTGACACCATTATTTTTGGACAAATGTCCCCAGAAAAACCCAATGCGGGAAAATCGATGCAGCTATTCAGAGGGTTATATTATTATGCAGTCTATTTGAGTACAACTGGGTGCCTAACCGGCTCACCCGACAGAGAAAAATACACGACAGCAATACCTCTTTATCCGGGAACAGGTATTTTGAAAACCTGTCCCACGACACCCTCTCCGGCACAACTGAAGCTCAGCGCTAGCCCTTCTGGCCTCTACGTCAGCCCTCTGACCCTCTGCGTCAGCGCTCTGACGCACTGCGCAGCCTCTAGGACCCTCTACGTCACTCCAATAGCCTCTGCGTGGATGACACAGTCCCTCAGGCTTTTGCGCTAACTCTGTTGGGCTCTACGTAACCTGGACTGGCTTTTGCACTAGTCTCCCAGTACTGTCTCTGCCTCGTACTCACTGTCCCTCGCTGCAGATCACTGATTCAACTTTGCTTAGCAACCCTGCTCTAGCAAAATGAATTACTGATCACTCTAGTGCATTCTCTAACTGACCCTCAAGCCTCTTATTATACTTTTCTCATTGGTCCTTCAACGGCCAAGATTAAATCTCTAATCAACGGCTAAGATTAGATTTGGCTTGATCCATGACTTTTGGAACCTTCCAACCCAGTTTTATATTAATACCCATTAATATTTTATCTTTCCTAAGTTTAGACTTAAGAACTCCATTAAAAATATTAATTATTTTAATATCTCCCAAACCAGGTACAATCTGTCCAAACCATTTATGGGTCTTGGAGATCTCATGCGCTTTAGCCTCTCCACCAATTTTCATGGCTAGAGCACATCCAATGCTACCCCAAATCAACACTCCCTCTTAACGAGCACTGTGCTCTAGTAATACTACTCACTGAGCATCACACTGATTATCCGGCACTGGTACCTGTGTTGATGCTAGGCCTCCCCGCCCAACATCCTCTACACTGCTGCACATGGCCCTGCCATTGCCACTGTTGCATCCATACGACAGTTCCCTCTACATCCGTGTTGCCGCTGGTCCATCCTCCCAGCTCTACATCTAAACTGCAACCCCCTCTCATCATGTTGCATCGTGCTAGTGCATACTGCTACTGCACTGCAACTCAGTTACTGAGAAGTAAGTAACTGATCCACCCATATTTTGATATCCTTGTCAAGCTAGAAACACTCTCGATGTTGAAGCTCTCTCTCCGCTAACAAGTGCTCCCTCTACTGACATCTGCGCTGCTGCAACAACTCCCTACATCTCGCACCATTGCACACCTCTATGTGCCATCCTGCACCTTGGCAACACTCCCGTGCCTCTCGCACTATTGTAGCCTGTTAGCCTCGCGCTGCCCGAGGACTCCTGCACTATAGCACTCTCTGCCACTTCATCCGCATCCGTCTCTACCGACATTCACCAGTCCTGCTACTCTCTCTTGGGGCTCCCGTAGCAAGGTATAATCCAAAACGTTGGGTACCTCAAGGATCTTGCCCCTCATCGCTTGTAGTCCTCCTGACTACAGCGCAATGTCTCCCCACTTCTTCTCTAGTGGCACATGAGCACTCATGGCACAATCGTCATCCCCCTGGACTTCTTTATCCGCCTTCGCTAGCGTTTCCCTAGACCCTGAAGCCTCTCCCTTGTTCTTCTTCCTCGGACACCGGTTCGCATAGTGACCCAATTCCCCACAGTGGAAGCACTTGACCTTGGAGAGGTCCTTCTTCTTCCTCTTCCCCTGCTTTCCCGCAGATGCTAGAGCCGCATCCTCTTCCCCTTCCTTCTTGATCCTGACCCCTTTGCCGCTGCTTCCCGCCTTGGTCAGCCGTCTGATCTCTTCTTGACAAAGAGTCGCCCACAGTTCTTCCCAATCCGGAAAACTCGTCCTGCCCAATATGCTCTGGACAAATGTCTCCCAGCCCTCGGAGACTACGTTGAGTGCGGTCCTTAACATCAACTCCTGATCCGGCATGGCCCCTATGGAAGTCAGTTGGTCACGGATCTCCTTCAACCGACCAAGGAAGACATCTATCTGCTCTCCCTTCTGCATCTGGTATGACCTTAGCTGATTCTCCAGGAGCATCTTCCTCTGCACAGAAGTATGCTGGTACAATGTCTTCAAAGTGTCCCACATCTCCTTTGCCATTTCCTTCTCGGCAATATGTGGTACCACATGATCCTTGACCCGATCAAGGATGATGCACTTTGCATTAGCCATTGCCTCCTCATACCTTTCATTAGCTACCGGGTCAACAGGGAGAACCATCACTCTCAAGGGGAAGCCCTTGATACGATGTTTGTCTAGAATGGACAAGATCCTGGCCTTCCAAACCACAAAGTTGGATGCTCCGTCCAGCCTATCCTGATCTCTCAGCCCATTCACAGCCATCTCGCTGCTCTTCTGTCGACTCCTCTGAGTCTCTCTACTTCCCGCCTGGAAGTTCTCGGTTCGACTCCTGCTGAGTCTCTCTACTTCCCGTCTGGAAGTTCTCGGTTCGACTCCTCTGAGTCTCTCTACTTCCCGTCTGGAAGTTCTCTTCTAGACTCCCTCTGAGTCCCGATTTCCCTCCTGGAAATCCTTCTGCCAACTGTCAAGTTGCTCCTCTACGATTGTCTGTGCAACTACAACACTAATCCGGATTCCTGGCTAGAAATCTGCCTCGGCAGCAACTTCCTCTACCTTGGTCTTGCCCTATTAGGTATTGTTCTAACCATAGTACCCCACCAACTTCGCTCCCACAAACTGCCCACAGCTTCCTTCACCCCAACAACTGAAGGATTGAGCCTCTTGGCTCTGCGCAAACCCAGCACCGACAAATCAACTCCCTCAGCCAACTGCGTCAGCCCTCATGGCCTCTGCGTGAGCCTCTCTCTGCCCTCCTCGGCCTCTGCGCTGGCCTCTCTCTAGCCCAAACTGATGACGCAGTCCCTCTGCGTCAACCCTTCCTCTATCGCTTCTGCAAGGATCAGCTACTATCACTCGAGACAACTGATTCTGCTGCAAATGCTCTACTCAGCTGATGCCTTCAGTCCTCTTGTGATTTGCAACCACCCTCTGGTACCATGTTGAATTTTCTAAGTCTATCCGTTAGAAAATTAATGTGTATTCTGCTAGTTTATTTCTTCTAGTTGTTTAAATTCGAACAAGTTATTTAATACAATCAAATACTTAAATAAACACAATACAGTCACAACATCTACAGATTATCAACCGAAAGAAAACAAGTACACAAGTGACATCGTTATTTTTGGACAAATGTCCCTAGAAAAACCCAATGCGGGAAAACTGTGCAGCTATTCAAAGGGTTATATTATTATGCAGTGTATCTAAGTACAACTGGGTGCCTAACCAGCTCACCCGACAGAGAAAAATACATGACAGCAATACCTCTATATCCGGGAACAGGTATTTAGAAAACCTGTCCCACAAAACCCTCTCTTGCACAACTGAAGCTCAGCACTGGCCCTTCTAGCCTCTACGTCAGCCTCCTACTGACCTGTGTCAGCCCTCTGGCCCTTTGCATCAGCCCTTTGAGGCACTGCGCAGCCGCGGGGACCCTTTGCACCACTCCAGCAGCCTCTACATGGATGACGCAATCCCTCAGACTTCTGCGCTAACTCGACTGGGCTCTGCGTAGCCTGGACTGGCTGCTACTCTCGCTCTCTCTGCTTCTGCACTGGTTTCCAAGTACAGTCTCTACCTCGTACTCACTGCCCCTCGCTGTTGATCACTGATTCAACTTTGCTTAGCAACCCCGCTCTAGCAAAATGAATGACTGGTCACTCTGGTGTGTTCCCCAAATGACCCTCAAGCCTCTTCTTATAATTTTCCCATTGGTCCTTCAACGGCCGAGATTAAATTTCTAATCAATGGCTAAGATTAGATTTGGCTTGATCCATGACTTTTGGAACCTTCTAACCCAGTTTTATATTAATACCCATTAATATTTTATTTTTCCTTAGTTTTAGAGTTAAGAACTCCATTAAAAATATTAATTATTTTAATATCTCCCAAACTAGGTACAATCTGTCCAAACCATTTCTGGGTCTTGGAAATCTCATGTGCTTCAGCCTCTCCACCAATTTTCATGGCTAGAGCACATCCGATGCTACCCCAAATCAACAAAGGGTAACTATGATGAAGAAAACCCACACTTAGGTATATGAGTGTAGGAGGGAGCAAATCGTGCTACATGAGTTGCCCCGACTTTTGTTTTTCCACCCTTCTTCATATGCCTTTTGTCTTTGATTGATTTCTCTTTATAACTGCTCGGGGATCCATGGGATGAGAGCATAAGTGTAATATATAGCAGTAGATACCCCCTCTTAATGTGGGGCAGCTCATTTCCCACCATGGGTTGGGACAATCATGGGTTCCTTAGTGTGAAAGGGGCTCATCTAGGGCCCATAGGAACCAGGGTGATGGCCATGAGTGAGGGGTAGAGCTCATCTAGGGCCCATAGGAACCAAGGTGATGGCCATGAGTGGGGTAGAGCTCATCCTTGGCTTTTGCCCACGTGCTAAACCTATATGTCTCGACCATCTTTTGCATTTTGCGGTACATTTCCTATTGTAAGTGGCCAAATTATGTTTTTCCTTTTCTTTTTAGTTGCATCAACCTCCGGGTATCGTTCCAATCCCGACCCAAAGTGTGGACAAGTGGAAGGGGAGGCTAACCCTTTGTGGACCCAGTGGAGACATGTGGACCCGGATGGCAAAAGTGATGAATGGGGTTAAAATGAGTGGAAGGGAGTGATGTATATGGTGTCAAGTGTTGAGAAATCTAGGGCATCGAGATTGAGTGATTTCCCTTCGATTAGTAATTATTTGTGAATGCTTTTTACTTTCTTAGATTAGGATCTTCAAGTACTTAGATTATTAGTGTTCTTTTTCATCAAACAGCGACCAATGCATAAACCATAAAGAGACAAGAGACACAGAATATAGGTTATCAGCCAGGGCCAAAACCTTTCCCACTTGAGAGGAAAACCCAAACAAATTCTTATTCTTATAGAGATTCCAATTGACGAACACCAAAACCAAGAACCTTGACCTATTCGCCACTCCAAGACCAATACAAAGTTCCCTTGATGAGATCCTTAGTCAACGTTAGTCAACCTTTTGCTCCTTCCTTCTTCTTGGCTTCTCTTCAACTTCAACTACCTTCTGCTTCAGACCTTCACTAGTTTCGGCCTCCTTGAATTAGACCTTCACTTTTGCATAAGGACTTCTTCTAGCTTGCTTCGACTTCCTCTTAAACTTGCCTTACTTCCAATTGGGCTACCTAAGAGGACTGTAATTCCTCTTGGTTCTTTCTGCAGCAAGTGTCATCTTCCTTCTTCGCACGTGTGTCCTAAAATAGACCCAAAACAAATCCAAATGATACCCAAGAAAACTTCGCTCTTCTTTCTTTCTTCACGCTGGCTAGGAGGCTTCCTTTTGTTGACCTTCGCACCACTTACTAACTTCAGAACTCAACCAAAAATCTCTGCTCTAAAATGAGGCTGAGTGGCCTATTTATAGTTGTTTGCCATGATAATAAGCCGACTTGACAAGAAGATGAGCCGACGTGTCCTTAGAAGAGATATTATTATTCCTTTTGAAGCCGACTTGAAAGGAGATAATTATGCTTTTCTTGGAGGGTTATATATACTTATCTAATGACTCATACAAAATGTAACATGACCACGAGGGGTCCTTCATACATGACATAGACTCAAATTGACTTTTATGACTAGATGACAAATCCTAAAGGCTCACAATGGGAGCCATCACCAAAAATAAAATTCCTTGGTCATGAAACCCATGAGACAAGCATTACAATAATAATTTTATTTTTCTTTTTTTTCATCAATTACGTAAAATCACAATTACACATGTCATTATGAAGACCGAACCTAGTTACATTTTTCAACATCGAGAAGTGGGACCACGCAACCAAAATCGAGATTTCTCATGCAATGTCAGCCCTAAAGCTAATGGCCAGTAAAAGAGATCCCACTAGACTAGGATACAAGGTTAACCACCGAATCGGGCATAGGATACAAGAGTACAAAGCTAGCTCACTCTTTCTACTGAATTCCTCCCACCAATCCATGCCCAAAAGTGTTAAAAGATGAATTGTTAGATGAGGGTTGAATTGTTAGATCATGAGGGATCTAGATCTATGGGTATAGATCTAAACCCAACACCTAAGGCAAGATACCTGTACCAATAGATGTTTCGTCTTGCAACAAATGAAATAACAATTTATAAAGCGCATATAATATAGAGCATGAAAAATTACTAGCACATACCACAAATCAGCAGATAGAAGAACACCATAAATTGAAACCCCAAAGTCTTTCTATTATGAGAAATACAATTCCAGCAGAGCAAGGCTTAGTACATGCGTTACAAATTACATCATCCAAAGATGGAATGAGGAGTTTGATAGCTTCCTTATATAGAAAATGAGAGAAGAAAACCCCTCCAAGTGGAAATAACGGGTAGTTGGCATGATCCTCGTCAAAATAAATCTCCTCTGTTGATCTTCTTTTGAAAATAATTTGATTTCCACTATTGATTTTTTATTTTTGAGAAAAAAATGAATTTTTCTTAAAACCCCTTTTTGATTAATCCACACAATAATATTTTAGACTAATATCCTCAAAAAATTCACTTTGACTTAACCACCAAGGTCCAAGGGGTCAAATTTTCTTAAAAAATCCATTTTTCCCTTGGTGGAGGACCTCCAAAAATTAATTATTTTTTGACCCACAAAATTTTGATTATTTTCCACTTGGAGAGAATTTAATTTCTCTCAAATTATTTTTTGACTCAAAATTAATTAATTTTCTGGCTAATTATTTTCTTTTTATTTTTTCCAGAAAAATTAATTAGAAGACTCAAGAGGGGATTAATTATTTTTTCCACCCTCAAATATTTTAGCCATGGTGTCTAACTATGAGTAACCATGCACTAAAATATTTTTACAAGATATTACAATTTAATTCAACCCTTAGAAGGGGAAATACACATTTAGACATAGACCCTCAAGACATTACCCAATTTTGCGACACAATATGATCTAGTATGAAAAATACATAGACTCAATAAACACTAGGACTCACCTAAGACCTTGTCAACAAATTCCACCCTAGCTTTGGGGTATATTTGGGAGAAAAACTTTGCTGATTATGCGTGTTTACAAACACACATAATTCGGGGAGGTTAAAAAACTCCCTAGGATGAAATCCTTTAACAAAAATCATACGCTTACTTAGGTGTTGTTACATGGTTTTATAGTCATACTAGAATCGTTTAAATTAATAAAAGCAGAATTTGGGTTTACAATTGACAAAATTAATGTTGAATGATGACTTTGATCTTTGAAAAATTTTGTCCACTTCCTTGTACTCTACTTCTCAGACTGTTGACACAAGTGTGGTCAACATGTCTCTTGTTGAAACTGAAGAACTTCTTTAACGAAATGGTTGTTGTCTTTTTCCCCCATGTGGATTTTCCCAGGGTATGTAATGTTCCAAACTAGAATAAATAGTGATATGCAAAGCAAAATCGAATTACAACACAAATTCTAAACAATCAGCAAATGCTCATTAAAACTCTAGAAATAAGAACCAGCTAAGCCATTTTATTAATCAATGGAGCAAGTACAATATTATGGAGGAATGCACCTGGGCTTGCCTCAATGGCAAGCATGACAGAACCCAGGTGATAATATAATGATCTCAGATGTTGAAAATGACTAACCCTCTAATGCTCTGCACTGCCCAAAAAGCTACACTGCTGGTTGAAAAGGAACTACAAGAAACTCCACCTCCGATGCTTAGAAAATGCTACGAAATTAACCCCAAGCTCCTTGACCCAAACCCACAAAAACCTAGAAAGTGTTCGGTCTAAATCCAACCTCCCAAAATTGACCTCCAAGAGGCCCTACGCCCTCCAACACTGCTCAAGAATACGACCTGTAAAGATACCAACAAATCCTCCTCCAAGGCTCTGGAAAAGTAGCAATCTCCTCTATAAGTGTTTCCCCCCAACTCTCCCAGCAAAGACAAGCCCCAACAACTGAAGCTTCACCTCCCACGTGTGCAAAATACTCTGCCTCTGTGTTGGCCCAGGAAGTGCGAAAGTCACATTAGATGGGAGCTCTCTCCTCCAGCTCCAAGACTCACCAAGATGGCAGTGCAACACCTATGTCGCCCTTCCAGAATTTCTCTCGGCCAAACCTCCTCAAAAAGATGCTGCAATCACAACTCGGCCTCCCTTCACTGCGTCCTCCAAAAATACGCACCACCTGGAGAAGATGGATGCAACTGCCAGAAATCACAACGAAAACCTACTCTGAAAGACTAAAGATGAACCTCTCTAGGGTGGCACTCTAAGTCTCCCAAAGAAAGGGTGAGCTCTCTACTTGAAGAACTCTTGCTAAACAGCAAGTGACTCAGCTAACTAGCTCAAGCAACCAAAGAGAAATTCGATATGCCAAAAAGATGATGAAATGAGGAGAGTTGCCTTCCTTATATAGATTTCGTGGAGCACTTTTCCCTCCATTTTCTTTCCATCGTGGGTCCTTCACTTAACCAAGGACTTCCCCTCCATGCAAATCGAACTAGGGAATGCATATTCTCCTAGTGTGGGTGGCCCCCACATATAACTTAACCACATCAACTTAATCACATCAAAAATAACTTATACTGAGTCTAATCTCCTAATAAAATCGAATGGACCCTGTCACCTCCAAAATTGGCCCTAAAATGTAATAATTAATCTTCTTCCAAATTAATTTAGGAAGGGACATGACAGTCCTTCGCTCCCAAATGTTTCTTGTCCCCAAGCAACTTCAATGTTGGATGCTCAAGTATGTTCTCACCCTCCCAAGTAGCATCCTCATTTGGCAAGCTCTTCCAACGCACCAAGTATTCTCTGATGATTCTGCTTCTGAACTTCCTTTCCCTGGTCTTCAAAATGGCCTCCGGTTCTAAAATCAGATGCCCCTCATCATCAAGTGGAGACAACTCCACAACTGTTGTAACCTGTTGCCCCAACACCCTCTTGAGGCATGAAACATGAAAAATATTATGGATCCTACTCCTTGGTGGTAGCTCTAACTCGTAAGCCACCCCTCCAACTCTTCTGATCCCCCTGTAAGGCCCAAAAAATCTCGATTGCAGCTACTCGACCCCTTCTGCTTCAATGTGGACTATTGGTAAGGCTGCAATCCAAGGTACACCAAGTCCCCTTCCTCAAAATGCCTCTCCACTCGATGCCTATCAGCATACATCTTCTGTTGATTATGAGTTGTCTGCAAGTTATCCTTAAGAGCCTTGAGGATATCTTGGCTCTCTAGTATCCAATCTTTGGCTTTTGGGGCCCTGCTGTCTCCAAAAACAATGTCAGCAAAAGGCAAAGTATCATACCCATATAAAGCACGGAAAGGAATCATACCAATGGACATGTGATGTGTCGTGTTGTAACAATACTCTCCCAAATGCAACCATCAAATCCAAGCCCTCTACTTCCTTGTCACATAGTACCTGAAATAGCCCTCTAACCACTGGTTCACCCTCTCTGTCTAGTCGTCGGTTTGTGGATGATAACTGGTGCTCAGGGTGAGCTCAGTGCCAACTAGACTGAAAAGCTCCTGCCAAAATCCCCCTATGAATCGGCTATCTCGGTCACTGACTATAGACCTCCCTAAAGAACAACTCTACCACCTATGAAGCTGAATATCATGTTGGAATGGCAAAGAAATGTGCAAACTTGGTCAGTCGGTCGACCACCACAAAAATACAATCCTTCCCTTGTACCGAGGGAAGTCCGGTGATGAAGTCCATAGAGATACTCTCCCATTTCCCCTTAGGGATGGGAAGAGGCTGCAATAGTCCTGCTAGATGGGTCAACTCCCCTTTGTTCCTCTGACAAGCCTCGCACTCCTGCACATGCCTCAACACGTCCCCTTTGAGGCCCTTCCAGGTGAAGCGCTCTCTCACTGCCATATAAGTCTTCCTGAACCCCTGGTGTCCAGACAAGGGAGAATCATGAGTTGCACAAAGGACGTGCTCCCTCAACTGGGACCCCAAAACCAAGAATATGTGCCCTTTGTAATATATAACCTCATCCATCACCCTGTAGCACTCATCTGCATAGTTGCCCTCCAAGATCTCGCATGCCCGATGATCCTTGGAGTACTCTACTAATAGTTGTGCCTTCCAATCATGGCAAATGCTCATGAGTGAAAGTCCTGCGGGTCTCCTGGATAGTGCATCTGCCACCACGTTGTGCTTTCCCCGCACATACTCAATATCAAAATCGTAGGCCTGCACCTTGTTGACCCACCTCTACTACCTATCATTGAGGTCCTATTGCCCCATGAAATGGCGAAGATTGTTGTGATCCGTCTTCACCAGAAATCAGTTCCCCACCAAGTACTGTCTAAACTTGGCCAACGCATGCATTATGGCTAACATCTCCTTGTCGTATATGGAATACGACATCTCATGTGGTAGGAGCTTCCAGCTCTCAAAAGCAATGGGGTGCCCTCCTTGGGACAAGACTACCCCTATCCCCACACCCGATGCATCGCACTCCAATGTGAAAGGCTGTGAAAAATCCAGAAGTGCCAATACTGGGCAACAACTCATCATCTCCTTGAGGTGATCAAATGTTGCCTAAGCTCCATCTGTCCATGCAAAAGCCCCCTTGTTAGTCAAATCAGTAAGGGGTGTTGCCAACTGTGAGAAGCCCTTCACGAACTTCCGATAATAAGTACAGATGCCCAAAAATCCTCTCAGCGTTGTCACATCTCGAGGCTTTGGCCAATCCTGAATGGCCCGAATCTTCTCCTTGTGCACCTTGACGCCAACTGCGCCTATGATGTGCCCCAAGTAGAGCATCTCTGTTAACCCAAACTCGCACTTGGATGTCTTAGCGTAGAATTGTTGCTCCTCCAAGATACGCAACACTATCTCTAGGTGCTACAGGTGCTCCTCCCACATCCTACTGTAGATCAAGATGTCATCAAAGAATACTAGTACAAACCTCCTCAGCTGGCCTCTAAAACATGGTTCATGCATGACTGAAAAGTAGTCGGTGCATTGGTCAACCCAAAAGGCATGACCAGGAACTCGAAATGCCCATAATGACATTTGAAGCCATCTTCGGGATGTCTTGCTCCCTCACTTGAATTTGATGATACCCAGACCGCAAATCTATCTTAGAGAAGTACTTGGCTCCTCTAAGTTCGTCCATCAACTCATCAATATGTGAAATGGGATACCTGTTCTTCAGTGTCTTCTTGTTGAGGGGCATGTAGTCAATACACATGAGGAGAGTCCCATCCTTCTTCTTCACCAGCACAACCGAAGAATCAAATGGACTAGAACTCGGTCTGATGTGGCCCAATGCCAATAGCTCCTTGATGGCCCTCTCAATCTCATCCTTATAGGCTTTAGGGTGCCTATAGGGTGTAGTAATGACTACCCGCACACCAAGCTTCAGCTCTATAGTGTGCTCGAACCCCTTATCAAGTGGTTATCCTGGCAGTATGTCTCCAAAGACTACCGAATATCTATCCAGTACTGCCTGTATGTCTAGATGTGGTGGCTTGCCCTTCCCCCTAGCCTCTGAAATACCCAGCTCTACTGTCCATGCTATTCTCCATGCCTAAAATCAGCCTCCATTCTGTGGGTCGAAACTTTCTATGGGGGATATGAATGCATGCCCCGAAGAACCACTTGTTTCCCATCCGACCCAGTAAACTCCATCACTAACTAGTACCAATCGGTGGTAACTCAGCCAAGGGAATACAACCATTGGACACCCAACACCAAATTGGTGTCTGGCACATCCACCACGAAAAAATGGTATGCCATCGAATAGTTCCCCATGGTCACTATCAATGCGAGAACATATCGGGTGCACTGCATAGTCCTGTCTCCTGATATTAGGACTGAAAACCCCTCAAAATCTGCAACAGTGATGCCCCTCCTCTAGGCCATATGAGCATCAATAAAATTGTGGGTGGCCCCACTATCTACTAAAACTGAGACACGCTGCCCCTGCACCGTACCTCTGATCCCCATGGTCAAAAATTTTGGAATCCCTTACAAAGAAGCTAGAACTCCCCCAGCTGGTGTAAAAGATGTCCCCCATGTGGTGGTGACAGTGGTGGTCCCCTCTCTACTGAATCCTCACTGTCTCCCCCACCAAGCTCCAACTCCACCTCATCCTCTTGATCGCTATCTAAGAAGACCTCAATGTAATGAGCCTTGCCCGCTGTGCACCGATGGCTTGGTGCCCATGGCTCTCGACATGTAAAACATAACTTCCTCCTCCTAAGGTCCCTCCTGGTCTCATCATCCAACTGTCCCCGCCCTTGGGATGCTCTCTGTGCTGCGGGCGCTCTAGTGTCACCTCCCTTCTGAGGGTAGGGAGTGTGTGGAGGAAAGGGTGCCCGGTCTTGGGGATGGCCCCCTGCAAATCTCTTGTACAAGTCACTGCCTCCAGAAGAGTAGATGGTCTGCGTGACTTCACCAGTCCCCGCAATGGCTCTGTCAACCCCTCCACAAATGTGTATACTCTCCTAGCATCTGACAGATCTGGCACCATGATTGAGACCCTCAGGAACTCTGAAATATAATGCTCTGGATGTCCTGAGCTGGGTCAATTCCCTGAAGTGGGCCTCTGGATCCCTCCGATCAAAACACTCCACTACTCTCTGTGTGAAATCCTCATAGGAGGTCACGCTGGCATGCCCCAGAGTGAACAAGCTATGAAACCACCAATCGTGTGCCTCCCCCTTCAAATGCAATCTGGCCATCTTGATGGCTTCTACCTCTATCATCCTATTGAGTTGGAAGTATGTGTCCAACTTCTCCACCCGAGCACGTGTTGTGCATTTGGTAGTGCCATCATAGGTGGGAAAATACATCTTCCCAATGGTGCGGTGCAGCGCATAATTCTACGTACATAGTGATAGCTTCCATAGCCCTTACCCTTCTCATTTTGTTTGAGTTAGCAATCATCTCTAAAAGATAGAGCCTCTCTGAAATCTGCTCCCATGGACTGCCATTCCCTGAAATGCTCTCCCATCAATGATGGATCCTCTCCTCCACTCGTTTCACCCTACACCAAAGGTAGAAAGGAAGGTAAAGTGGCTCGAGTTGGCTCACTCGAGGATGGTCGTTGCGCAGTAGGTGAAAGATGATCAAGTTGTTGAGAGGCCCCTAAAGTCTCTCCAAATATGAACTCCCAGTGAGTGCTCCACTCTCGGTTCTGCATCTTGATCTCGTCCAACATCTCCTTCTGCCCCTTTGCCAAATCGCTCAAGGCCTTCAAGAGACTGTCAAAGGCAATTTCTTCCCTACTCTTGGGCTCCCCCATATCTTCTACTACCACTACTTTCCCACGATCCTCTGTCTAGAGTAATCTCCAACGCTCTCTCCCTACTCTAGTACCTTTGCCTCCTGTAAGTAATATTTTGTTAGTCCTCCTCACTCATAGGAAAGTTCCCCCACGACTGAGCCAGAATCTAAGGTCTGATACCACTGTAATGTTCCAAACTAGAATAAAGTTATAAACAGTGATATGCAAAGCAACAATGAATTACAACATAGAAATTCTAAACAATCAGCAAATGCTCATTAAAACTCCAAAAATAAGAACCAGTTGAGCCATTTTATTAATCAATGGAGCAAGTACAATAGTATGGAGGAATGCACCTACACTCGCCTCAATGGCAAGCATGACAGTACCCAGGTGATAATACAATGATCTAAAATGTTGGAAATCATTGCTCCTCTAATGCTCTGCGTTGCCCAAAAAACTACATTGCTGGCTGGAAAGGAACTGCAAGAAACTCCACCTTCGGTGCTCAGAAAATGCTACGAAATTAACCCCAAGCTCCTTGACCCAAACCCACAAAAACCCAGAAAGGGTTTGGTCTGAATACAATCTCCCAAAATCGACCTACAAGAAGCCCTATGCCCTCCAAGACTGCTCAAGAATATGGCCTGCAAAGATACCAACAAAATCCTCCTCCAAGGCTCTGGAAAAGTAGCAATCTCCTCTACAAGTGTTTCCCCCAACTCTCCTGGCAAAGACAAACCTCAACAACTGAAGCTTCACCTCCCACATGTGCACAATACTCTGCTTCTGCGCTGGCCTAGGAAGTGCGAAAGACACATTAGATGGGAGCTCTCTCCTCCAGCTCCAAGACTCACCAAGATGGCAATCCAACACCTATGCCTCCCTTCCGGAATTTCTCCCGGTCAAACCTCCTCAGAAAGATGTTGCAATCACAACTCAGTCTCCCTTCACTGCGTCCTCCAGAGATATGCACCACCTAGAGAAGATGGATGCAATTGCTAGAAATCACAACGAAAACCTCTTCCAAAATACTAAAGATGAACCTCTCTAGGGTGGCACTCGAAGTCCCTCGAAGAAAGGGTGACCTCTCCGCTTGAAGAACTCTTGCTAAAGAGTGAGTGACTCGGCTAAGCCGCTCAAGCAACCAAAGAGAAATTCGATATGCCAAAATGATGATGAAATGAGGAAAGTTGCCTTCCTTATATAGATTCTATGGAGCACTTTTCCCTCCATTTTCCTTCCATCTTGGGTCCCTCACTTAACCAACGACTTCCCCTCCATGCAAATTGAACTAGGTAATGCGTATTCTCCTAGTATGGGTTGCCCCCACGTATAACTTAACCACATCAACTTAATCACATCAAAAATAACTTATACTAAGTCTAACGTCCTAAGAAAATTGAATGGGCCCCATCACCTCCAAAATTGACCCCAAAATGTAATAATTAATCTTCTTCCAAATTAATTTAGGAAGGGACATGACAGGGTAAATGTGTGTGTTCTTGTGTCGTTGTCTCTTTATGATCTTACTAGCATTTTGTTCTAATGTTGATATCCTATGTGTAATTGCTTTATGACTAAGTTGCACGAAACGGGGAAACGGGTACGAGTTTCCGAAACGGGAAGCAATACGAAATGTGACCTCCCCAAATTTTGGAAACGGGGAAACGCGAATATATATATATATATATATATATATTGAAAATATTTAAATATATATATATGTGCAATCATAAAGCATAAATGATACATTATAATTTATTACACTTAAACATTAAGATTTAATTTACAACACATTTACTCATGAATGATCACATAATGAAAATAAAAATATCGGAATATCCAAAAGCAACCTTTATTATATATCCAAATCTCAAAATCAGCCTTTATTTATATTAATATATAAGGTTGCAAGTACAATAAAGACTATAAGGCTGCAAGAGAGATCCAAATCAGGATTTTCTGCATCCACATCCCATTCTTTAGAAGGACCATTGTTGTATTGGAAGTCTCTTCCTACATAGTTGAACGATCTTAGTGCTCTTTATTAAATACACCTTTCATACCCTAGTACCCTACATGATCTTGATTATTGGGAATTTCCCCTACATAAAGAGCTTGGTTCTCTTGATTAAATACAAGTTCCATACCCTAGTACATGATAAAATCCAATGGAAACATTGCAATCCCTCCAATACTGAAATCCTGAAAAACAAATAAGTCTGCTGGATTTTGAGTGAGATCTAAAATTCTACTTTCTCCATATGAAATCCAATGAGGGCGAAACCACTCTCAAACATCCTGAGTCATTTCATGGTAATGTTAAAAATTTAAGTAAAAGGATGAAAATGAAAAATAAAAGAGAATATCACTTTTACTTCCTGATGAACTGCATATCAACACTAGGGCGAAAATTCACTTTTATAACTTTAGACACGCATCTAGAAGCAACAAGTCACTAACATACCCTAAAAGTAAATTTAAAAATAAAAATAAAAATAAAAACACAAGTTAATGAGGAAACGTGGGTCGTACAGCCCTGAAACGTGTTTCCGGCCGTACTGGCCACGTTTCCGTTTCGAGAAACGTGGTAGTACGGCCGGAAATGCGTTTCACGACCGTACCAAACGCGTTTCGTACCCGTTTCTGTACAGAAACGGGCCTCTATACCACGTTTCCTGCAACATAGCTTTATGAGGAATAAGAATGCATCAAAGAAAAATCATAAGTATTAATTATCAGTTTCGAGGATAATTCAAAAATTCAACATGGTTTCAAAGCTATGGTGAAAGAACAACCTTGACGTCATCTCTAGGGCTTGATCTACCAACTAGCCTTAGATGTCCTAGTTCAAGAATCACAATCTAGAAGAAGGTTGAAAATCTATTATAAAAGGAATCCTAGTCTGCAAGAAGCCCTAATTTGAGCCACAAGAAGTCCTAATTTGAGTCTCTGTGAAAGGGTCAAAAGCCCTAGTTTAAGGTCAAAGTTTCATCTTGTTTATTGCTAGAAGAAAAGCGTGATTCAATCTTGCATTTGTGAGAAGGTCGATCTCCTAAAACTTTTGTTGAAGAGTTTCAAACGTTAGACCAACCTTAGATCTATTAGAGATATCGAGATATCTCAGGGAATTCAAGAGCCCCAAGGAGGCCAAAAAGTCGCAAAACCAGGCCACAAAAAATTTGAATTAGATCTCAGGAGTAATCTCAGTCCAAGCATCTAGACTGTGCCAAAAAGGTGATCGAACTTCAGGAGTTGTCTATAGAAGTTTGACTTTGAAGAAGATCATTTAAGTCACCCATAATGGACAATGGATATATCTTGTTGTTAATAATGAAAAGTCTTCATTGTGTTATGATTTGAAATCAAAGATCAAAATTTCAATTGTTTTGAAAAGGAACTCAGAGCTAGAGAGACTGATTTGTTCCTCTTGATATTATGTTTTCAATCAAGAGTAGGATGCTTCGGAAGTCCAAATTGGCATTGCTAATGGCTATTGCAAAAAGATTACTTCTCAGATTTAGACTCACTAATCTTGTCCCAATCCATATAAGTCGAGACTATTTGGCCTGATACAACAAGGTCGAAAATCCCTCAGAGAGAAGATATCAAGGCCAAAGAATCTCAGAAGGCAGCAAAGATGTTTTTTTCAAGAAATCCACTTGCATTGCAAAATTTTGAGATCTAAAATGGAATTACAAAGTGTATCTCCCTCAAGTAAGTTTGAGAATACAAACTCAAGATAAGAATGTATCATATGTCATAAAATAATCTCAAAGTGTTGTTCCTTTACTCGCAATTCAAAAGACAATATAGTTGAATTTGCTTTAGCCCATATCAAAATCTCATTCAAAGGGATGAATAGAGACAAGTTTAGAGTATTGTCTATAAAGAACCTTGTTTTCTTTCCTTGATCAATAGAATGAAGATCTCTGAAATGCTAGAGACATGATACTAGTCAACAAATGGGCAACACTTATTGATCTCTTATAGTCTAACTAAAACAAGAATTTTTACATGTTGCAAACCATAGAAGACCTAAAGGATGTGTGTAAAAGAAAGGTCTTTACTAGAAATTGAACATCTGTCAGCATATAAGTCATCCTAAGATATAATGACTTCTTCAAAATATAGCTCATAATCGATAAGCCTAAAAGGAAAAATAAGAAGGATGAACCAAATGCACTTGTGCTGAGAACGGTTGGCATTCTGAAGACCAGCTGGACTAAAATCTCGTATTGATCTATGTAAGAGATATCCCACTTTTGTGAAAATTTCATATAAAGTATGGGGGAATGTCTTTAATTATGACAATCGTAATCTTGTTAGAAAATCATAAAGGCAGAAAGATTTTCTTATCTTGATAATTACTTGTGATATATAGTTATCTTCTTAAGGTCTTCCTTATATTTCTTTATGTCTTCTTTTGGTTTCTTATCATCAGGTAACTACCAAAACATGAACATGAAGATCAAGGACACAAGATGTAGGCCCTCAGCGAGGGAAAAACCCCTCTTCTAGTGGAAAACCCAAAATTCTCTTCTCTTCCTTTAGAACCAAATCAAATGAGACAACTGAGACAAAAGACCTCCTCCAATCCACCAAGTCAGCCTCAAAGATAGTTAGCCAAACTTCAGAAGTCAACTCAAGTCAAACTGCTTCAATATTGCATCAAACTCAGATTTCGGCCCTACTACATCAAGAATTTCAGCCTTACTACAGACCTGCAACTTCAGCCCTCCTGCAACTCCTAAAATCTCACACGTGTGGGCAAAAACGAGAGAAAAACGACCTCCTTTCCTTCGCTAGGGTTCCTTCCTTCTTCTCTAGGGATTATTCTCCTTCTTTAAGCCCTTTTACCTTCTCTTCTTGCCTCAGCACTCTCTTCCCATTTAAGATCGAACTCTTGATAAATGGTTGATCAAATAAGTCAAATTCCTTCTTATTTATAGTATCTTCAAGGTGGTCGAATCCCTTCATGAAGCCGACTTGGTGGAGGAGGCACAAATTACATATTTGACTCAATTACAAATTTCTTGCTTGATATACAAAGCCCAAGAAGGGTCTATTACATTATGCCAAGAACAATGATTCATGACATAAACCCTAGAAGCACTCAAAGGGTGCTTTGACCTAGAAACAAAATAAATGAAGCATGATATCCATGCTTATAAATCATTTTTCTTTGACAATAAATTATCTTTTTCTTTCTTTTGAAAAATACATAAGAATTTCATATGACAACAATTATGAAGACCGATGCTAGTTACATTTCTCAACAAATCTAATCTTTTAAGTTCTTATTCTGAGCCAAAGGAAGTTAAGGAAATTATTTGCAAGAATTCATTGGTTATCAAATCTGAAGAAAATTCTTAAAAGTCATTTATTTAAGGCAAAATGCATGTTGGATACATTTACTAATTTGAATCATGCTCCAAGGAAGGCTAAGATACTTGATTTGGAAGAATCAAGGAGGCATGAAGATTCTATGATCTTAGACATAGAAAGATAATTTGTTATTGATGATAAAAGGCTACACTTGTTGCTACTGTCTAGTTACAAGGGTTGTTGAACACTATGTGAAACTTCAGAGCTTACAATGAAGAAGAGGCCAAGCTCCGTATTATGATTGGAGACTAAAGTCATCTTAAGAAAATGAGTCATTTGCAGAACCTCTTATTATTATCACTGGCAGGCTACTAGGACTAAAGAGATAAGAATCAATGTTTAGTTGAGAATATTAGAACAATATGTTGTGGGATCTCTGATCTTGTCTAGAATATTCTTAAGCATGGGGATTGTATGGATTTTGGAATATGACAAAATCTATTGGACTTGCAAGAAGTGCAAAATGGATCTTTAAAAAATTAGGGTTTGGAAAAATTGGAAGTCTTGAATATGGAGAAATTCTAAGGTTTTTACATGTTTGGATATCTAGGGTTTGTAAACCCTAGCTAGCAAAAAGGGATTAAATAAGAAAGCTCTAGGGTTATGGGAAAAACCCTAGGATTGGATCTAGATCAATATTTCTACTGAAAGAAAACAGGATTGCTAGAGGTCAACCCTAAGAGGGAGAGAAGGAGACCGTACTAGTCGGGGGATTGGCAACAGAGTTCATGGGTGTCTCAAAGAACCGAGACAGACTCACAACAGTGCTTGAACGACTTATCACAAGATCAATGTTAATGACAAGGACTAAGTAGAAAGCTCTGAAGACTGAGTTGAGACAAGGACTCTCAACATTCTAATCTGGTAGATCGACAGGAGGCCTCTTCCAAATCTGTTAGGACCAGTTGGTATGAGCTAACATTGATGGATTCTCAAGACCAAGATCCTAGGAGCATGGTTGGAAGAAACAAGTCTTTAAATCAAATTCCAAAGTAGGTAGAAAGGATGTCCTCCAGTTTAGAGGGAGCAGCTACAATAACGAATGACGTGGTGGGATTGAAGACACATCCAGTGGAGGATGTTCTTCCTGAAGTACCTCCCTCGCTAAGAGGGAGTGTTGAATTTTGTAGCTCGAGCAGGTACTTATGCACAGGCCTTGTGCCTAAGTATGCAGAAATCACCCACAGCTCCTAGAACACTTGCTCTAGGTTGAGCACGTTGTTGATGTCACTTAGCCTAAGTTTAACTTAGGAAAAACACATATTAATATGTTGCCTTAATGAGCTAAAATAAAACTTAGCAAAATAAATTATTTACTTTAATGAAAAAGTTTTAATATTAGTCATCAATCTCAAGGGAAACAAGATCTAATATCGGCCACAATCACTTTGAGATTATGGTTAGGAATGAGGATTAGGGTTTTGGCTCAATGTAAAGTTATAAAAGCAAGGCTAAGGTGAATAGAAGACACACAACAGTAGCACAAGGTTGAAAGCAGCATCTTAGTGAGCATATGCTAGGTCCGAGAGAATGCAGAGGAGCTGGAGATCCAAATCTACAAGAGAGAACAGATATGTTGGATCAAATCCAAATTATTGTAATCTACATTTTCTCAGTTGGGCCATTATCCCAGGACAGGAGCCCAAGTAAGTTCGAAGTCTTATTAATGACAAACTAATTTGTTGGGCAAAAATTTGTTTGTGATTCATGTGATTCAAATTGTAATTTTCTTTCGCTAAACATTATGTGTTAGGAATTTACTTGCGTGTTTACTCAATGATGTATTGCTTGGAATTAAATACCGAGAGCTAGTTTCATGTAAAATCTAACATAAAAGGTCTTTCATGCTTCCCAAAACTCTCTTCTTCACTTCTCGACCTCATGATGGAGGTGTGAGCATAGTAGATTATGTCTTGTCCATCCAAGCTCTTCTCCCCTTTATCCACCATTTCTAGATGATTTCCATCACATTAGTTGGTCATGCTCTCCTATCTTTCTTTCTTCAGCACAACACCACCCCTCCCTTGAACACCCCCCACCTCACCTTCCCTAAAAACTAAAGTGTGTCCCATGAACAAATGGCATGACAATGAATGTAAAAACCTCCAAAGTGAGGTTCGACATGCCTTATTCACACACCCTAAACCCATCATAAGGCTTCTTATTGTCGCCTTCTCCACCATAAGAAGCACCTCTTAATTTCCCAAAGGAGATGTGAGTTATGTCCTTCCCTTATTCACTACCCTAAAAACTTTCAACACACATTCTTTCCTCACAACTTTACTCTTCCTCCCAATCCAAAATCAATGTTAAATCATACCTACTGCCCATATGATATCTGTGAAAATTCTAAACTAGAACCTTATTGCAGCAACTGATATTATTTCTCCTAATTGTTAATTAATTAACAATTTATCTACTACGACAAATATCAAGATAAGTGCATTGCTCACAAATAAAATTCTACGGAAAAATAAAATGTTTGAAGCTGAGAAATGCTAGCACACACATAAGAATAACACAATTATTTTTGGACAAAAGTCACTGGAAAAACCCAACTTGGGAAAACCGGTGCAGTCGCTGAGGGTTTTATTATTAAGCAGCAGTGAGAAATTTTGAGTACAACTGGACGCCGAAATTTGGCAATCCTATAGAGAAAAGTACTAGCAAAAATCTAGTGAGGAATCTTCCTCACCCCACAGGCAAACTCTCGGCAAAACTTGCCTTCAGAAATTCAGCCCTCTCACCCTCTGCGTCATCCTCTACGCTGTTGTGCGCAACCTGCTGGACGTCAAGCCTCTGACTGATCTCTAATGAAGTCGTTCTACCTTCTGTTGGCTAGAAAGATGCTTCTCCGACATTCTAGGACTCCTTCCTGGCCTCTAGAACTAAAGACGTCTCTCCCTCCCAGCAAAGCAATCTTGCCTCTAGAAGTTGTTTTGCTGCCCCAATGTCAGCTTCTCTGTGGCTCTTCTGCCTCTCTGTAAATGCACTCACTGGATCTGGCTTCCTCTAGCCTCATTGTCTCTGCCCCTCTCACACTGCTTCGACCTCTAGCTCTCTCTGGCAACTGACTGCTACTACTCAGGAAATCGATCTGCCAAGAAATCGAACTGCTCAAGTGTCTTCTCCATCACCACATCGACCTCCTCTTATAATCCACTGTTGGAGCACCAACGGCCAAGATTAAAACATAATCGATGGTTAGGATCATCTCTGGATCGATCCGTGTGAGTTTCTAGACTATTCTCGCCTTATCTCAATTAATACTGATTAATTAACCATATTACCTAAGTTTAGACTTCAAAAATATTTAAAAATCGGTTAATAATCTAATTGAGACACTTCTAGGCAGAATTTCCATAGACGATTTATGGGTTTTGGAGATCTCATGTATTCTAGCTTCTCAACCAAATTTCGTGGCTAGAACACATCTAATGCTACAAAAGCTAACACTCCCTCTTAGCGAGGAATGTGTTCTAGCGCTGCACCCCCTGCCACAACACACTGTCTCTACATCATCTCCTGTCACATTGTCGATGTCTGGCCATATGCTACATCTGTGTCGCTGTTGACACTCCCATACTACTGCAAACACTGCAATTCCCTCTCATCTATTGTTGTTGCAACTGCAACATCTGCAACTGAAAAACATCCAAAATATTGAATCAACTGTGCTCAGTATGATGCATTTATCTCTCGAGTCTCTGACTGTTACTAGCATCTGCACTATCACTGAAGAATTTGTCACTGCTGACTCTACACTGCTGCCAACTCTGCACTGCGCTCCCTAGCATCTAACTGCTACTAGTTTGCAACTGTCACTCTGGTCTCTAACTGCATCAACTGTCATTGATCCATCCTGCCACTGAATATTGTGGGCCCTTGTAGCTAGGTAATGATCCATGAGGTGGACTCCTCAAGGATCCTGCCCAACTGTAGCACTCTCGAGCTACAACAAGAAGTCAGACCACCTCAGTCCTGGAGGTATATCTACAAACATAGCGAAGTATAACTCCAACCTGGAGGAAAGCCTATCAATCTATATAAAAGTTGCATGTTGGTCCTGCCTCTCCTCCTTGTCCTTCTTCCTAAGAGGACACTGGGTATTGTAGTGACCAAGCTCACCACATTTGAAACATTTGACCTTTGACAGGTCCTTCTTCTTCTTTTTCTACTCCCCCTGTCCCTGACTGGAACCCTTTGATGTGAAGGCCACATTCTCCTCCTCCTTCACCGTCTTCGAGCCATTGTTGCTGCCACTGATGTGTGAAAATTTGGAGACCCAAATTTCTACTGCAACAACTGATTATATTTCTCCTACTAAATCAAGTTATTTACAGTATTATATGGTAAACATCGACATAAATACAAATGCAGCCTTTAAACTTAAATAATATGCGGAAACAAGAACTGAGCAAGAAAGAAATAGCACACACAAGTGAACCCGTTGTTTTCGAACAAATGTCCCCATAAAAGCTCAATGCGGGAAAATCGGTGCAGCAGCTAAGGTTTTTATTATTACGCAGTAGTAATCTGAGTACAAATCATTGGATGCCAAAACTGACTATTCGATACAGAGAAATGCTGGCAAAAAGTTAGTGAGAATAATCTCACACTGATCCGAGAGATTCGACTCTGATCAAGGGTTCGCTGACTGGCCCCGCACTGCCTCTGCGCAGCTTTTGCATCAACCCTACACAGATCTGCATCACACTGTCTAGGCTCTGCGTCAATCTCTAAGCTGACCTCTTGTTGTCTGGAAATTCGACCTCTTGGCCCTTCGAACTCACACCCCATCTTTTGGCACTCAATCTCATCTCTCCCAGTTAGAATTCGAACTCCCTCTAAAGCTCTGCGCTGCCTCATTGAACTACTCTCTGCCTTCTCTGCCTTGCACTCCCCGGATCTGGAAAACTTCCTCTAGTTTACTATTCCTGCCCCTCTCTCACTGCTTTGACTTCACTGAATCACTTCCAGAAACTTAGAGTTGCTACTCAGGAAATCGATTCTCTAGCAAAATCAAACTACTCAAGTGTATTTCTCCAACCACATTGTGTGAAAATTTTTGAATCTAACACATCAGAAACCCCTACTGCAATATCTGGTTTACTATCTCCTACTTGTTCTTTACATTAACAAGTTATTTAGTAACATAAACATCGAAGTAAACACAATTGCAGCCTTCACAAATATACAGATCAACAACTGAAATAAACTGAGACAACACAAGGGGCACAGTTATTTTTGGACAATCGTCCTAAAAATAACCCAATGCGGGAAAATCGATGCAACATATATGAGGGTTTTATTAATAAGCAAATTTCGGAAAACAACTAGGCTGCCATAAATGGCCCACCCTTCAGAGAACATCCTTGGCAGTAGTACCTCTCTTCAGAGACAGATATTCTGGCAAATCAGCAACAGGATGATCAACCCCACATGACTCTCACTGTTCCTTGTGCTGAACAGCGAAAGCTGCTCCACGCACTCCTCTGGAACTACGTCACCCTCTCTTGGTTGATCTGCTCTCAGTCTGCCCCACAGAACCTCCTCAACGCAGCCTCTTTAGCCCCCCATCAGCCTCTACAGCCCTTTGCAGCGTCTGCATCAGCCTCTGCGGCTTTCTACGTCAGCCTCTACGTCCTCTGCGTCTACCTCTTTTGCTTTTGCGTCCTCTGTGCTGGCCTCCTTAGTCTCTGCGTCATCCCTCCTAGGCTCTGTGTTGCCTCTTTCGACACTCTGTTGCCTCTCTGATATGTATTCTTCAGCCTTGGATCGAAATCCCTTGTTGAACTACCCCTCACCGCCACTGATTTCTAACTCGATTTCCTCAGCAAGCCCAACGCCAGAAAATCGAATTCTTGATCTCTCTTGGTGTGTCTCCAACTGACCCTCAAGCCTCCTCTTCTACTTTTCCTGTTGACAATTCAAAAGCCAAGATTAAGTCCCTAATTAACGGCTAAGATTAGAACTAGCTTGATCCTTGTCACTTAGAACTTTCTCACCCATTTTATATTAATACACATTAATATTTTTATTTTCCTATGTTTAGACTTAGGGAACCATTAAAAATATTAATTATTTTAATATCTCTTCATCCAGGTGGAATTTCTCCAAACGATTTCTGGGTCTTGGAGATCTCATGTGCCTTAGCCTCTCCACCAAATTTCATGGCTAGAGCACTTCTGATGCTACAAAAAATCAACACATCGAACTCCTTATAATCTCTCGTTGGAGCTCCAACGGCCAGGATTTAATTAATACCCTTTAATTAACCACAGTTCCTAAGTTTAGACTTAGGGAACCATTTTAAAAAGTTAATTATTTTAATTAAATCATCTCTAGGTGGAATGTCCAAAAATGATTTCTAAGTTTTGGAGAATGCATGTGTCTTAGCCTCTCTGCAAAGTTTCAAGGCTAGAGCACATTTGATGCTACAAAAATCAACACTCCCTCTTAGCGAGGAATGTGCTCTAGTGTTGCAACCCACTGGAGCATCACTCTGACTCTGCAACAATTCCTGTTGCGCTACTGATGTCTGGTTCTACTGCGCACCAACGACTGTGCAACTCTTATATGAGTTGCATCTGTGTTGCTGCTGACCCTGTTGAATTATTGTCAACTACTGCAACCCTTTCTCCATCTGCAGCTGTTGCAACTACAACATCTGCAACGGAAAAACATCCAAAATACTGAACTAATTGTGTTCAGTATGATGCATCTGTCGTCCGAGTTCTGACTGCTGCTAGACTTTGCGCTGTCACTGAAGCCTCTGCGCTATTGCTGACTCTGCTCTGTGCTCCTCAGCATCTGACCGCTACTAGCCAATGCATCTATCACTCTGGCACCTAACTGCACCAACTGACACTGGTCCATCCTGCTACTGCCGACTATTGGCTCCCGTAGCAAGGCATTGATTCATGAAATGGACCTCCTCAAGAACCCTGCCCATCGTGTAGCTCTCTGGGGCTACAACACCAAATCACCCCACCTCACTCTTGGAGGTATGGCTGCCAACATGGCAAAATATGATATACTCATATTGTGATTGCTACGATTCTACTACAATAATGAGTTTGATCTCCCTAGATCCAGAAGTACTAGCATCCATAGGGCTGCTCCCTTTGAAACTAGACTCTCTCCGAATCTCGATCTCCCTATGGGAAATCTCTCTACTCCCTCCTCGCAACTCACACAGTCCTCCTACACTGGAAACTGCATTGCAAAGCTCTGCACTGGGAATCTCCTGGACAGAACTGCACTTGCATTCTACAACTGGGGAATTCACACTACCTATGTCACTGCAACTAGTTCTACAATTGTCTTCCGGGAACTGACTGCAACTAGCTATGCAACTGTCATTTGAACGACTAACTGTGTCTGTTGACACTGTGATCCTCCTGCCACTAATTTTATTGGGCTCTCGTAGCAAGGATACTGATCCATGTGAGAAATCTGCAGCAACTAGTTCTAATCTGCTGCTCTTCCATGGACCCTACCCATTTGTAGCCATCTCTGAAAAAATGTCGAATTCCTCCTCTTCTCCTCTGCACAGCTGCTGCCCAACTATTCGCACTCCCTTCTGAAGTGAGAAATCTTGCACGCAGCTACTGCTGCTATGCTAGAGAAAATTCGAACTTCTTGGTTGGAAGTCCTCTGAGGAAGAAATTCCCTCAGTATGTGTTATTCTCTCCCCCTGCCGCTATTATGCTAGCAACTGCTGCAAAATATCTGCATCCCAACTGAAGATCTGCTTTGCAAGGAAACAGCATTGCTCCCTTCTGCCTCTGGAAAGCTTCGATCTGGAGAATCGAATTTCTCTGTCGACTCACTCAGAGAAATAGATTTCTCCTCAAAACTTCGACCTCTTTGGCCCAAGGACTGCACTGCCTTCTGGGATTTTGAAATGTTGTCTCTACAGTAATTTCGAACTCCCTCTTCCTTTCTGCTCTGAGCTCTCCCGCTCACGATCTATGCTCAAATACCATGTGAAAATTTGGAGACCCAAATTTCTACTGCAACAACTGATTATATTTCTCCTACTGAATCAAGTTATTTACAGTGTTATACGATAAACATCGAAATAAATACAACTGCAACCTTCACAACTTAAATAATATGCGCAAACAATAACTGAGCAAGAAAGAAATAGCACACACAAGTGACACCGTTGTTTTTGGACAAATGTTCCCGGAAAAATCTAATGCGGGAAAACCGATGCAGCAATTGAGGGTTTTATTATTATGCAGTGGTAATCTTAGTACAAATAGTTAGATGCCCAAACTGGCTATCCCATACAAAGAAATGTTGGCAAAAAGTTAGTGAGAAAAATCTCACACTAATCCGAGAGGTCCGACTCCGATCAGGGGCTTGCTGACTAGCCCCACGTTGCCTCTGCGCAGCTTCTGCGTCAATATGTGTCACACTTGCTGGGCTCTGCGTCAATCCCTCTGTTGACTTCCCACTGTCTGGAAGTTCGACCTCCTGGCCCTTCGACTCACACCCCGGCTTCTAGCACTGAATCTCGTCTCTCCCAACTGGAATTCAAACTCCCTCTAAAGCTCTGCGCTGCCTCTGCATGGCACTGCACTGCCTCACTAAATTGCTCTCTGCCTTCTCTGCCTTGCACTCCCCGGATCTGGAAAACTTCCTCCAGTCTACTATCCTTGCCCCTCTCTCACTGCTTCGACTTTACTGAATCACTTTCGGCAACTCATAGCTGCTACTCAAGAAATCGATTCTCTAGCAAAATCGAACTGCTCAAGTGTATTTCTCCAACCACATCGAATTCCTTATAATCTCTCGTTGGAGCTCCAACGGCTAAGATTAAACCATAATCAATCGCTAAGATTAACTTGGAGTTGATCCTCGTCTTCTTCTAGAAGATTCACACCTGATTTAATTAATACCCTTTAATTAACCAAATTTCCTAAGTTTAGACTTAGGGAACCCTTTAAAAAAGTTAATTATTTTAATTAAAACATCTCTAGGTGGAATTTACAGAAACGATTTATGGGTTTTCGACAATGCATGTGTCTTAACCTCTCTACAAAGTTTCAAGGCTAGAGCACATTTGATCCTACAAAAATCAACATGATGGAGCTCTTTAATAGAGCTTGTCTCAACTCCTCTTGCTGCAAATCGACCCACATTCTATCCCAATCTGGTAGCCTATCTCTACCCAATATGCTTTGGACAAAGACTTGCCACTCCTCTGAGACACTGTTGAGTGCCAATCACACTAGCTCTGTGGGTTTAGGCATTGCCCCAATAGCTAACAACTGGTCTCGGACCTCCTGAATCCTGGTAAGGAAGGGGTCTATGCCTTCCCCTTTCTGCATCCGAATGAGTCTCAGCTTCTCCTCTAGGTACATCTTTCGTTTCTCGGAAGTACCCTAGTACAATGTGGAGAGAGCATCCCACATTTGCTTGGCAGTATCTTTGCCAGCTATATGTGAAACAACATGATCTTGGACTCCATCTAGGATCAACCATTTCGCCTGTGCCATCTCCTTGTACTCTTTTTGTTGATCTGCATCCTGAGGAACCACCACCACTGCATCAATATAGGCTTTCAGGCCATATTCATCTAGAAGGAAGGACATCCTTGCCTTCCAAATGACGTAGTTGGAAGCTCCATCCAACCTGTCCTGATCACGAAGCCCAACAGTGGCCATCTCAATGAACTGTCGAAAACTTCCTCTTTTTGTATGCTCGGTTGCTACTCTGCTATTCACACTCCCTTCTGGAGTGAGAAGATCTGCTCACAACTACTATCGATCTGCAAGGAAAATCGAACTTCTTGAGACTAGAAGTTCCCTGAGGAAAATTTTCCCTCTATGTGTGCTCTTCTCTCTTCCACCCCAACACTAGTTCTACTCTAGCGAACTACTGCAAAAACCTCTATGTCCAGCTAGAGATCTGCCCAACGTAAGTACTAAACTACTACCTCTGCCTTTGAAATCAGTTGATCTGGAAGGATCGAA
This sequence comes from Pinus tabuliformis, assembly GCA_031772625.1. Taxonomy (NCBI): domain Eukaryota; kingdom Viridiplantae; phylum Streptophyta; class Pinopsida; order Pinales; family Pinaceae; genus Pinus; species Pinus tabuliformis. Next base: position 688,202,239 of record CM062814.1, on the reverse strand, counting down.
TTTTTTTGCCCCTCTCAGAAAAATCGGTCTTCCTCAAGCAACTCGGCCTCTCTGGCAAAAGACTGCGCTACCCTTGGCAATTTTGGCTTGCTGCCCACACTGAGTAGCGAAATTTCTTTCCCTTGTTTTTTTCTTAGCTCTCCGGTTGATCAACTGTGCTTTGATGCCATGTGAAAATTCCAAACTAGAACCCTATTGCAGCAACTCATATTATTTCTCCTAATTGTTAATTAATTAACAATTTATCTGCTACGGCAAATATCAAAATAAATACATTGCAACCTTCACAAATAAAAAAATTTGGAAAAATAAAATGCTAGAAGCTGAGAAATACTAGCACATAACACAATTATTTTTGGACAAAAGTCCCCGAAAAAATCCAACCTGGGAAAACTAGTGCAGCAACTGAGGGTTTTATTATTAAGCAATTGTTGGGTGATTTAATTTGAATTAAATCCCTGTCATTAATGTCAACCCAGGGTTCGTGAATTGATGAGGTATACGTGTACTATATGTACTAGGTGATTATTTCTCAGAATAGATTAATCTAATTTAAGAAACTTGAAACTAATTACAAAGCAAATGAAAAGCAAGTGCACATGTTCTCTCTCAAGCATGTTCTCTCTTGATTTAGTTGCATGCTTGCTTTGCATAATCACTTTATCAGAGTGTTTCCAGTCATCGATTCCGCTCGTCCCCTCAAGTGTATTCATTTACAGTTTGGCTAATTCATACAGAGACAATTGAGATGTGGGCGTTAAAGGCAACTCTTTGAGCACAACCCTGTATTTGCAGGTTAGTCAACAGGACTTAAAAGATATGATCCAACCACCATTCAAGAGTTGTGTGGAAGAAGGGCACGAAAGAACCCCCAACCTCGATGTCCACATTGTCTAGGAAAGCTACTCAATCGCCCACCGAAGATCTCTATACTCATCCAGGCATCAACTTGGGTGGCATCCTCCAAGCATATGTGATAACATCAGGGCTCTCGCTATCCGACCTGCGCCCAAGTTTCCGGTCATCGATTCCGCTCGTCCCTTCCAATGTATTCATTTCACAAAGGAGGATTGTCCAGTTCATATTTTAGGCGTGTGGGTACGACGAAACAACTAGCAGGGGGTTCAGACAGTGCTTGGAGGTTCCCTCCCACTACAAGGATTCTATCAAGCATTTGTATTCTGGAGTCCGCTGGCATCTGGATATTTTCTTGGGGTATGCGTTGGAGCTTGCACGACACAGGATCGGAGTCATTTGCAGGATCTTTCTGTCATTACAGGTTCCCATCACAGCAATCTTCGTGAGGCTTCTTTGAAGAAGTGTACACAGGATTTACATCGCCCAACAGGGGAGCAATGGGGGTCGGGTTCTAGGCACCGACTGCAGACAACAACAGCATAGGTGCAAACCAAGAAAGGAAGAGAGGATGCACGATAAGTATTTGACGAATCAACTGTATAACAACTGAAGTTACAATCCCTGTTTGTGCAGTATTTTTACAGGACTTCTGATGGACCTACACATGGGCGTTAACCAATTCCTTGAAATCTTGTTAGAGCCTCCAACTTCGCCTGAACACGCAGTAACAGTCACTAAAGGTCAAGGGGTACAACGTGAAATTGGAGTCCATGAAGAAACCATGGAGTCGAATTTTTCATTTTGGATAGCCTAAGTAAAACAAATTTTGCAGATGGGGAATTTTTGTAAACGGAAAACAACAAGCTCTGTTCTGAAATGCACACCCTCTCTCACAAGTTTCGAAGCTGGAAGCAAATAATGTATCCCTTAAGAAGATAATACATGAAAGCAAAGAGCTGGAAAATCTCCATCCTCCAAATGATACGATGCATGCAGAAATTCTCGACCTTAAAAGCAAGCAGGAAGAAATCCAATCCCAACAGGCCAACTTCAAACAAGAAACTGAGACACACATCAATTCTTGGGCACAGGTGGTTCGGGCAGAGGATAAAACTCCTACCCCTCATGCAACAGTTGAGGAGGTGGTGCAAGCAAAACTTGTGGAAGAATGCACTAGACGAGCGAGAGAATTGAATCTCAAGGTGAGAGGTCTCCCCTTACCTCACTCCTCTCTGAATCCTATGGAAGTGGGGGCTAGGTTCCCTCAGGATACCCTTAGCTTCCTTGATATAGCTTTGGATAAAGCCTGGTTGGGTTACAACTCCACTCTCTTCCTCAAGATTCAAACTACATCCAATCGACTCTGTGTCCGCAGGGCTAAGCGAAAGTTGTTTTCTCTCCCCAACGGGATTTGCTTGGATCAGGACCTCACTCGAGCACAGGTTATGGAACTTAAACAATCGAAAGAACAAGTTATGGCAGCACGACAGGAAAGGAAATGGGCAATTATCAAGAATCTTCGGGCAGTCATTTAGGACTCCTTCCTACCTGGGTGGGAACCCCCAACTGGAGGCTCCAAATGACGAGCCCGCTTGGGAAGACGACAGGGTACAGGCATCTCTATCCGTTGTTGGAAGGGCAATGGATCTTTCTGGTCATCGTCGGGACTTTTGTATAACGATATCGAAACAATGGACATCCTCTTCGTGACCGAGACTCATGCAAGCCATGTTCGACCTCTCCTAGATATCGCAGGTTACCATTGGTTCTCAGTTTGCAGGCAGGAGATGAGGAGCTTGGGAGGGGTCAGAGGATCAGGTGGAGTTGCTTGTTTGGCTAGTGACTCACTCCAGAACAAGGTATCTGTGGTAGTCGAAGACGAGTTTGCCAGGTTTATGTGGATTCAGATTAGCGTCAGAGTCTCTCGTCCGAGGGACATCTACATTGCAGTCTGTTACTTTCCCCCAGCCTCTTCACCATTTTCCATCCATAATGGCTCAAATGGGGACCCCTTTATAGACTTGTACACCGGCATCACCCAATACTTTGTTGTTGGGGAAGTCATCCTCCTAGGTGACTTCAATGCTCGTACTAGAGATCTCCAGATCCCTCTCCACGATCGATCAGAGGATGTGTTTTGTACCCAGGGGATAGATCCAGATTCAGTTGGGCTTCACCGGATGTCAGATGATGCTTTGGGGCCCACAACAGTTTATGGTAGGCCTCTATTGCAATCGAGCGAATCACAGGAGTTGTTAATTCTAAATGGTCTTCCTTGTTTCTCAGACTCTCGCTTTTTCACGTCTCGGTCGTATGGTGGGGATGCGAATGTAGTTGATTATGTCCTCGCTAGCCAGAACTTTCTCCCTTTTTTTCGCCATCTCTCAATCTCCCCCATCCCCCTTGATGATCATGCACTTCTTTCCTTCTGTCTCTGGTTTGACCCTCCCCTTCCACCCCATCCTTCCCCTCGGGGCCCACCTCGAACCACCTTTCGATTTGATGAAGGCGACCCTGACATCTTCTCCTCTACCCTACGTAATGTTGAAGTTTCTAAGTCTAACCCGTTAGAAACTCTTCATGCACTTTACTGATTTATTCCTACCTACTTGTTCTGTTAATTAACAAGTTATTTACCATGTAAATACTGGAAATAAATACAAGTGCATGCTCAACACATTACAGACCATCAACTGAAGGAAACAGAAACAAACACACAAGTGACACCATTGTTTTTGGACTAATGTCCCAGGAAAAAACCAATGCGGGAAAACCGGTGCAGCTATCTGAGGGTTTGATTTATTAAGCAGTTTCAAAATACAATCTCGATGCCAAATCCGGCTCACCCAATAGAGAAAAACCTCGATAGTAGTACATCTCTACTCGGAAGCAGATATTTTCGTTGAAACCCCGTATAAACACACCGGTAGCTCCCCAGCTCCAATCTGCCCCACGAAACCCCAGTGTCAGCCTCTAGGGACTGCGTCAACCTCTCTCTGGCCCAACGTTAGCCTAGCATCACTCTGGCTTGGCCTGCATCAGCCTCTGAAGGCACTGCGTCAGTCCTCTAGCCCTCTGCGTCACCCACGCTGGCCCTCTGAGGCACTGTGCTGCTCCTGGCTGCCTCTGCGTGAGCCCTGGCTGCCTCTGCATGAACCCTTGGCTGCTTCTGCGTCTCTCTCTCCGGCTACTGCGTTGATCCTCCCAGTGCTATCTCTACCTCTCTGCTTCTATATTCACTACCCTTTAGCTGCAACTCTGATCACTCCCTCAACTTTCTCAACAAACCCAGCCCCAAAATGTCGAAATCTTGATATCTTGGTCTGTTCAGCCTCCTCTTATACTTTTCTCATTGACAAATCTACGGCTGAAATTAAGTCCCTAATCAACGGCTAAGATTATATCTGCCTTGATCCATTACTTTTGGACCATTCTAACACAGTTTTACATTAATTCACATTAATATTTTATTTTCCCTAAGTTTAGACTTAGGGACTCCATTAAAAATATTAATTATTTTAATATCTCCCAAACTGTTTAGAATCTGCCCAAACCCTTTCTGGGTATTGGAGATCTCATGTGCCTTAGCCTCTCCACCAATTTTCGTGGCTAGAGCACATTCGATGCTACCTCAAATCAACACTCCCTCTTAGCGAGGACTATGCTCTAGCAATACTCCTTACTAAGTATCACTTTGATCATCCGACATCGGTCCCTGTGCTGATGCTAGGCCTGCTGCCCATCATATGCACCGCTGCATCCTATACTACTACCCATGGTCTTGCCACTGCCACTGTTGCATTCGTACTGCAACTCCCTCTGCATCCGTGTTGCTGCCCATGGCCCTACCACTACCACCGCTGCATCTGCACTGCAACGCCTCTCATCATGTTGCATCGTGCTGCCCATAGCACTACCACTGCTAACTGTTGCACTACAACTCAGTTACTGAGAAGTAAGTAACTAATCTCCCAACTCTGACATCTTTGTCAGGCTAGAGACACCCTCGATGCCAAAATTCCCTCTGTCGTTGATAAGTGCTCCCTCTCTGACCACTACGTTGCTGCAACAACTCTATGCATCTCACACCATTGCACACCTCTCTCTGCCATCTTGCACTAGTGCAACACTCTCATGCTTCTCGCACTACTGCCTCACGGTATCTTGGGAATCCTACCTTATAGCTCCCTCTGTCGCTCCATCCGCATCCGTCTCTACTGACATTGTCAGTACTATTACTCCTCTTTGGGGTTCCCGTAGCAAGGTCTAATCCAAGAGGTTGGGTACCTTGAGGATCTTGCTCCTCATCACCTATAGTCCATCTGACTACAGCTCGATGTCTCCCCACTTCCGCTCAAGTGGTGTGTGTCCACTCATGGCACAGTCATCGTCCGTCTCCACTTCCTTCACTGCCCTTGCTGGCGCAGCCTTGGTCTCAGAGGCCTCTCCCTTGCTCTTCTTCCTTGGGTCGCATAATGACCCAGCTCCCCATAGTGGAAGCATTTGACCAGTGTTACTTGGGAGCGAGAGTGAAAGCGGGGAGCGAGAGCGACATTTTCAAAAGCTCCCGGTTTGGGAGCGAATCCCGGAGCATTTTTTATATAATATATATATTTTTTACATTTTGATACATATGTCAACAAAAACATGTAGAATAATGAATTAGATATAAAAAACATAAAAAAACATAGATTGAACCATATAACAACAATCATGTAGAAGTTATAATCTTCATCAACCACGTCCACAAGTTAGTAACATAGTAACATACAACATATTGAGTCTCATGATTTATCAATCTTAAAGTTTCAAGCTTTGAAAATTCAATATATAACATTTATCATCATTGATCACCAAAGTTGTACTTGTAAGCTAAGTGTAACCATTACAACAAATAATATCTAACATGAAATGAAATGTTATAAAATGCAATGAAATGAAACAACTTTCAACTTTCATGAAGCATCATATCCATAATTCATTACTAATGAGTTATAATTGCCAACTTCAAACTTAAATTGTCATATATTGTTTAAAAAAATATCATAATAAATATGAAAGAGTCAATAGTTATAAAAGCTACTAGAAACTAGAAAAGAGAAGTAAATCTATTATCTATTTCTTATGCTTGGGCCTCTTGCCACCACGAGAAATGTCTGATTTTTTAGTCTTGTTGGGAAATCAAGATCTTTGTCATTAATATCACCCTCTAAGCATTAATATCCAGAGGTATCTTTGTCATTACCTTTGTATCTGTAGAGGGATCTTTGTCATTAATATCATCCTCTAAGCATTAACATAATATAGAAAAAGCATAGCATGTCAAGTCAAGATTTTGTTTGAGTGATGCGTACATTTTTAGGAGGGTCATGATAGAGGAGTTCAACAACCAATGTCACTAACATCAAGGTACATAGAGGGATTGGTGCTCTTGATTAAATACGAGTTCCATACCCTAATACCTGACAAAATTCAATGGAAACATTGCAATCCCCCAATCCTAAAATCCTGAAAAACTGATAAGTCTACTGGATTTTGAATGAAATCTAAAATTCTACTTTCTCCATATGAAATCCAATGAGGCCGAAACCACTCTCAAACATCCTGAGTCATTTCATGGTAATGTTAAAAATTATCCCACTCAAAAATTATTTGTTTCTTTCAAAAAAAATTGCATTTCGAACATTACTACGAAAAAAATTGCAAAACAGCAAAACGCTCCCAAAAAGGCAGGGAGCGAAAAAAATTTTAGGGGGTGCGCTCTCGAGTCGCTCCCGCCCAGAGTGCGAATTGGGAGCGGGATCAGGGGGGGGGGGCGCTCCCTCGCAACACTGCATTTGACCTTGGAGAGGTCCTTCTTCTGTTTCTCCTGCTTTCCCTCAGATGCTAGGGCAAGATCAACCTCCTCCTCCTTCTTGATTCTGATCCCCTTGCCGCTGCTTCCCACCTTGCTCAGCCTTCTGATCTCTTCTTGGCGAAGAGTAGCCCACATTTCTTCCCAATCTAGAAGGGTTGCCCTGCCCAGCATGCTCTGGACAAACACCTCCCAGTCTTTTGAGACAGCGTTCAGGGTTGTTCTCACCATAAATTCTTGATCCGGCGTGGCCCCTATGGAAGTCAATTGATCCCGGATCTCCTTCAATCAACCGAGGAAGGGGTCAATCTGTTCTCCCTTATGCATCTGGTATGATCGCAGCTAATTTTCTAGGAACATCTTTCTCTGCAAGGAACTATGTTGGTACAATTTCTTTAGGGCCTCCCACATCTCATTTGTCGTTTCCTTTTCGGCAATATGTGGTACTACATGGTCCTTGACCCCGTCAAGAATGATGCTCTTGGCCCTCGCCATTGCCTCCTCGTACTTGTCGTTATTAGCTGGGTCAACTAGGATAACTATCGTCCTTAAGGCAAAGTGCTTGACACGATTCCTGTCTAGAACAGATAAGATTTTGGCCTTCCAGAGTACGAAGTTTGAGGCTCCACCCAATCTGTCCTAGTCTCTTACCCCGTTCACTACCATCTCGCTGCTCCTCTACTTCCCCCTAGAAGTTCTTGGTGTGACTCCCTCTGAGCCTCAATTTCCCTCCTGGAAACCCTTCTACCAATATCGAGATGCCCCCACTCCGATCGTCAGTGCAGCTGCACCACTGATCCGGATTTCTTAGCTAGAAATCCTCGGTAGCAACTCCCTCCTCCTTGACCTTGCCCTGTTAGGTACTGTTCTGACTACAGTACCCCACCAGCTCTACTCTGCAACTTACTCACAGCCTCCTAAATCCCAGCAACTGAAGGTTAGAGCTCCTAGGCTTTGTGCAATCCTGGCATCGGCAAATCAGCTTCCTCAGCCAACTACGTCAGCCCTCCTAGCCTCTGCGTGGCTCTGTGTGAGCCTGTCTTTGCCTCCCTCAGCCTCTGCATTGCCTCTTCCTGGCTCAATCTTGATGACGCAGGAACTGCGTCACCCCTTCCTTGCTGCTACTCTGCTAGGAACAACTTCTGTCACTCAAGACAGTTGTTTTCTGCTGCTGCTGCTCTGCTCAGCTGATGTCATCAGTGCTCCTGTGATCTACAACCATGCTCTGATACCATGTTGAAGTTTCTAAGTCTAACCCGTTAGAAACCCTTCATGCACTTTACTGATTTATTCCTACCTACTTGTTATGTTAATTAACAAGTTATTTACCATGTAAATACTGGAAATATATACAAGTGCATGCTCAACACATTACAAATCTTCAACTAAAGGAAACAGAAACAAACACACAAGTGACACTGTTGTTTTTGGACTAATGTCCCCAGAAAAACCCAATGCGGGAAAACCAGTGCAGCTATCTAAGGGTTTGATTTATTAAGTAGCTTCAAAATACAATCTAGGTGCCAAATCCGGCTCACCCGACAAAGAAAAATCTCGGCAGTAGTACCTCTCTACTCAGAAGCAGATATTTCGGCTGAAACCCCAAATAAACACTCCGGCAACTCCACAGCTCCAATCTGCCCCACGAAACCCCAGTGTCAGCCTCTAGGGACTGCGTCAGCCTCTCTCTAGCCCAGCGTTAGCCCAGCGTCACTCTGGCTTGGCCTGCGTCAGCCTCTAGAGGCACTACGTTAGTCCTCTGGCCCTCTGCGTCACCCATGCTGGCCCTCTGAGGCACTGCGCAACTCCTGGTTGCCTCTGCGTGAACCCTTGGCTACTTTTGCGTCCCTCTCTCCGGCTACTGCGCTAATCCTCCCAGTGCTATCTCTGCCTCTCTTCTTCTGTTTTCACTGCCCCTCAGCTGCAACTCTAATCACTCTCTAAACTTTCTCAGAAAACCCAGCCCCAGAAAGTCGAAATCCTGATCTCTTGGTGTGTTCTCCAAGTGACCCTCAAGCCTCCTCTTATACTTTTCTCGTTGACAAATCAACGACTGAGATTAAGTGATGCAGGAGCATGAGGCTTGAAGACAAAAGGCTTCGAATTTTATTCCAAAAATACAAAAAAAAGTTTACAAGCAAAGGAGTGGGATCCTTTCGTTGTCACTTTACAAAGATTTCTAGATAGGATTTGAGCTAGAATTCGTGGATTTGGATTATCTTGTAATTAATTCAAGTAGTTAAGCTTAGTTGAGATTCTCGAGGAAAATATCATGCAGATTAGATAGAATTAAGCAGTTTCGATCCATTGATTTAGGATCTAGCTGTTATATGTAATGGTATTTATGTAAGTTTTGAATTAGTGTAATGGGATTTGGCTGTGGAAGATTAGACTGTAAAATTTGAAATCTCTCTATGTCTCTGTGTATTTTGCACACGAATGGTCAATCCCGGAGGTTTTAAATTTCCTTCGAAATATTTATGAATATTGTTGATTTCCAGTTTGGACTCTTTAGAATTAGATTTTGTATAATCTTGTGTTATCGCGTTTAAATCTTCACTCACTGTGTATTAAATAGTCTGGATATGTTTTAAGAAATATAACTTACAGACAGGCTAAACTTGGCGGAAGTGCAAATTCTTGGCGGAACGAAGAAAACCCCGACAAAATTCATGAGAACCCCAAGAGAAGATCTGAACCGTCCGATCGACAGGCAACAGATCTAACGGTGATCGTGTGCTAACAAGCGCAGATGTTAATTCCAAAAACGGATGCGATAAATTATAAAACTGAGTTAATAGCTCAGTTAATCGTGACCGTCCGCTTGAAGGAGTCAGATCTGACGGTGATCGTGTCGAAAAATGCACGGGAGTTAATATAAATTTCAGACGCGATATTTTATCGACTATGGTTTAATCTAGTTGAATTTCGGATTGATCACAGTGGTTCATTAAGAAGGGGCAAGGTCTGATGGATATCGCTCCGGAATATGCACGCGGGTTAACTTAAATTTCGAACCCGAGAAGGCTATGAACTACAGTTGTATTTCCTTTCGGTTCCGTGGGAAAGGTGAAGGTTTTCCATATATCGGGTAAATTAACTAGTTCTGCTATTTAAGCAGAATAGATAAAACAGGAGGTTGATCACTAATTCTCCAAAGGAAACCCGAGAAGAAGTTCCACCCGAGCTTACGGAGATCGTTTCTGGTTTTGAACGATTATCCTTAACACCTGCAACCAGCCCACCATTAGTGGTATCGGAGCATCTTATTAACACTGGACAGGATCTCAAAGAGCAAAAAAAGAAATCCAACACGGCTTTGAGAGTTGGAGGAAGACGTGGTGGTGGTCAAAGAAGAGAAGACCTGTTGCAAACACTAAAGTGTTGGAAGCTATGCAACAGATGAAAGCTAGAATAAAAGCAGTAGAAATGGGAAATCAAGGAGATGCAAGTGATGGAGATGTCAGCGAGCCTGAAGTTGAAGCTGCAGAAGAAGAGGAACCTGCAAAAGTTACTCATGAAATGAGATTCTTTAAATCAGTGTTGGGATCCACATCTAAACCCAGACTTGAGAGTTCAGTTTATATAGGAGGTTTAAACCCTGAGGAGTTGATAGACTGAATTAATGACATGGGTAAATTCTTTGATTATGAAGAAATGGAAGAAGGAAAGAGAGTGAAATTTGCTGTCACAAAATTGAAAAGACATGCAGCACTTTGGTGGGATGGAGTACAGGCAAAAAGAAGGAGACTTGGTAAGCAACCAATTAAATAGTGGAACAAGACGGTAGCAAAGTTGAGAGGTAAGTTTTTGCCAAGTGATTATCAACTTTCATTATATAGACAGATGCAGAATCTCAGACAGAGGTCTTTGACAGTGAAAGAATACACAGAGGAATTTTACAAAATGAGCATAAGAGCTGGATAAATTCAAGATACATACGAGAAGGTTGCAAGATACATAAATGGTCTCAGAATGGAGATCCAAGGTGAGATAAGTGTGTTGTTTCCTAAAACAGTAGAAGAGGCTTATCAGATGGTATTGAGGGCTGAAGAAAAACTCATGAGGAAGCAATCTACCAGAAGTAGAGGTACTTTCCGAGGAAGAGGAAGTCAAGGTGGTAGAGGAAGATCTACAGCACTTAGAGATGGAGCTAGCAGCAGCTCAAATTAGCATACACCCACAGAGGGTGATGCAAGTGGCAGAAGGAGTTTTTCAGAGGAAGAGGAGGCATAGGCAGAGGAAGATAAATCAGATGTTACAAATGTAACAAGCTAGGACTCAGAGCTTATAGTGCCCGGAAAATGCAGGAACAAATCACTGGAATGTAATTGTTGCTCAGACTGAAGAAGAAGCAGAAAAGGTGCCAGAAGAAGAAAATGTACCAAAGAAAGGGGAATCTTTGGTAGTTAACAAAGTTTTGTTAAAGCTAGCAAAGGAAGTTGTTGAACCAGCACAAAGAAAGACTTTGTTCAAGACTGTGTGCAAGGTTTAAGGAAAATGTTGTCAAATGATAATTGATAGTGGCAGTACTGATAATTTGGTCTCTATAGAAGTGGTGGAGAAGTTGAAATTAAAGACAGAGAAACATCCAACACTTTACAAGGTGTCATGGCTTCAAAAAGGGCATCAGTTGTTAGTGAATGAACAGTGTGAAGTGGAGTTGCAATTGGGCAAATACAAAGACAAAATTTTGTGTGATGTGATGCCTATGGATGTGTGTCACATATTGCTAGGAAGACCTTGGCAGTATGACAGAGGAGCTATGCATGATGGGAAAAACAACACATACAAATTTGGTAAAGATGGTATTAATCATACATTGCTGCCTATGGAAGAAGAGGATTGTGAAGTAGGCAACGTTCCCTCTATGGACAGAGGCAACCCCTCTAGCCCTAGAGTGGGTCTAGTCAGCGAAACAAAACAATAATCGATTTCCTTAAATAGTCACTGTTGGAAGCCTACCTCAAAATCGGTGTTCGGTGAAGCATTCGTTGCGTTGCTCCAGCTTTCATTTCCTTCTCCTCAATGAGCAATCAACCTGAAACAACACAAGAACAACAGAACACATAACCGAGAACAAAAATGATCTATTTACTTATAAAGTCAAGAAATCATAAGCTATCAAGTAAATTATGCACAAGATACAGGAAATCATCCTTGATTGTATTAAAATGAATCAAGAGAAAAGCTTACAACCAAGTCTTGACGTCGCAAGAGTTCTCGGAGGTTCCAGCCGGTATATTTCTTCAAGCATTCACTCTCAAGAATGGGTCTCCCAAATGGATGATATCTCTCTCTCACTCACAAGCTCTAACACAAGGCTAAAGCACTCCACAACCTCTTGCTAAACTATCAGCAATTTCACATAACAAACTTGTCAAACTCACACCAAAGCTAAGTTGCACGAAACGGGGAAACGGAAACGAGTTTCCGAAACGGGAAGCGAAACGAAACGCGACCTCCCCAAATTTTGGAAACGGGGAAATGCGAATATATATATATATATTAAAAATATTTAAAAATTATTATTATATATATGTGCAATCATAAAGCATGAATGATACATTTACATTATATGATTATAATTTATTACATTTAAACATTAAGATTAAATTTACATCACATTTACTCATGAGTCATGAATGATCACATAATGAAAATAAAAATATAGGAAAATCCAAAATCAACCTTTATTTATATTAGTATATGAGGCTGCAAGTACAATAAAGACTATAAGGCTGCAAGAACTATAGAGACAAGTCACAAAAGACTAATCCTCATCATAACAATCCTCATCAAAAATAGAAGCAGCACAATGCTCAACAGTGGATGGTAGTGCTGAAGAAGATGATGCACCAATTCCACTATTAGATTCGCCCTCAATATTCAGGGCAGCAAGAGAGAGATCCAAATCAGGATTTTCTGCATCCACATCCCATTCTTTAGAAGGACCACTGTTGTATTCTGGACCCCTACGAGATGCAAGGCAAAGGTTGGAGTGCACATAAACAAGATCCTCTGCTTTCTGTGAGCCCAACTTATTGCGCTTCACAGAATGAATAAAACCATAAGTGCTCCAATTCCTTTCTGCTGATGAAGAGCTTGCCACTTGTGAAAGAATACGAATGGCAAGGTTTTGCAAATGTACACCATTTGCTCCATGACAAATCCACCACCTAACTGGATTCATGGTGCTTCTCTCCTCCAAAGCTGATATATCTGCATAATCATCTATTCCTGCAGCAAAACTGGCAAATTCCTCCTTTACCTCCCTATGTAGATGAGAAGGAAACATTCTCATAAGTGCTTTTTTCACCCCAGTAGCCACCTCTCTATCCTTATGGGGTGCCTTCCTCTTCCCATTGCTTTTAGCAATAAGCTCCTCATCATAAAATTTGGGGTTCAAAGCATGTGCTAAAGTGTGCAATGGTGTATTGAAATTGTTCCACCTGTCAACAATGATTTTCTTGATCAAACCAGCAAAATGATCATCAACAAACAAAAGTTGTGGAGACTCCTGCGAAATGATTTCCATAGTTTTCTCAACCATGGAATCCATGCCATCATATACCTCTCCCAAGAAAGGTTGGTCAGTGTCAGCACTCCGGAGAAGCTCAAATGCAGGGGTTGTGAACTTTAGCAAGAAATCTACCTTGCTCCACCAATCCTCATCAAGGCACAATCTACGCACCATAGATCCCCGCTCTGAATCTGCTTGTCTCCACTCAATCCAAAGTTGAAACACCACCATAGAAACTAATGCATGCTTAACCTCAACAAGGCGGCGCAACATCACGAAGTTTGAGGCATATCTTGTCTCAGCAACTTTTAACAACTCCAATTTGGAGTACTCTCGAAATATGGCCTGAGACTGGTGGTGGTTGGTGATGAATTTGATAATCTCCCTTGCTTCCCCTATGAGTTCCTTTATCCAGGAAACTTTGTTGTCGATCTCCTCTAAGATCAGATTCAGATTATGGACAATGCATGGTGTCCAAAAGATGTGGTCATACCTCCCCTCAATAATTAAACCTGTAGCTTTGCAAACCGGTGCATTATCCGTGATAACTTGCACCACCTTGTTAGGCCCTATTTGTTCAATAGCTTTCATAATAACATCAGCAATGTAATATGCATCTTTCACCTCTCCTGAGCAGTCTTCTGCCTTGATAAACATTGCTCCTTTAGGGGAAGTGGCAATGATATTTATCAATGGTCTGCGCCTCATATCTGTCCAACCATCTGAGACTATGGTAACCCCAGAGCTACTCCAGGAAGAACGAATTGGAGCTAAAATGTCCTCCACAAGGTCCTTCTCATTTTTGAGAAGCTGGGTTCTGACTTTCTCATAGTTGGGCCCCTTGTACCCTTGAGGAGCTTTGTTAACTGCCCTTATCATATCTTGCCAGTAAGGAGAGCGACCAACATTGAATGGGATACCACATGCATAAATGCACCTAGCCACTCTAGAATCAGTTTCTTCTCTTGCTTGCACATTCACCAATCTAGCAATTCTGCTATCCTGAACTGAAGGGGATGCCCCTGGGCCTCTGGTATTTTTGGGTGCTGGTTGTTCATGTTGTTGAGTGTGACCAACTCTCCTCTTTCTTGCTTCAGCGACAATCCTTGGCTCAATGTTAGATGGAGCTTGAGTAAGGTCATCATGCCTTCTCTTAGTACCATCCGCCTCATCTTGCTCTCTTTGATATGCCCTCCTTGCCAACGGATATGATGTTTTTGTGCAACCTGAAATCCCCTGTCCTCCTCCATGCAATAGATGCGCCTTCACTCTTGGGTAGGAGCCCTTGTACGTATTATTGCAAAGATTGCATCGCCATTCCCATGAGCCACCACCTCCACATCTTTGAAGCTTCATCACATGCCTCCAAAGAGGATAATATTCAGCCCTTGGGTTGGCCCTAGGGCTTGAAGTTGCAGCTGCACTTTGGCTGGAAGCCATTGCTGCAAAAATAAATTAAAAAAACAAATCTGTAAATAATAAAAACGTTTTTCATATTTTTGGCTGTATAAACCCTAGAAAAATTAAAGAAATAGTAAGAAAAAAACTAAGAAATGAATGTGGCTTACCCAAATTAATTTTTTGTGGCTGAATCTACCCTAGAATGCCAGAAAAGAGGAGAAATATGGTTGTAGCTGAGCCAAATCTGCTGCAAAAATAAATTTAAAAAACAAATCTATCAATAAAAAACGTTTTTAATATTTTTGGCTGCCTAAACCCTAGAAAAATTGAAGAAATAGTAAGAAAAAACTAAAAAAAATGAATGTGGCTTACCCAAATTAATTATTTGTCGCTGAGACTACCCCGAAATGCCAGAAAAGAGAAGAGAAATATGGTTGTAGCTGAGCCAAATCTGCTGCTACTGAAATCTCCTACTGAAATCTCTTTCTCTTGCTGCTGAAATCTCTTTCTCCTGCTGCTGAAATCTACTTTGCTCACTGCTCAAAACACCCTAGCTGAAACAACTGCCAGTCTCCAAGAGAAACGACTTGTTGAATAGTGTGATGAGAGAATGAGACAAACTGCTCCTTTATAACTTTAGAATAGGTTTCTAGAACATCCTGGAAACCTAAAAAAAAATTAAAAACTAATTAAAAAAATTAAAAAACACAACATAAATTTGGGGAAACGTGGCTCGTACGGCCTGGAAACGCGTTTTCGGTCGTACGGCCACGTTTCTGTTTCGGGAAACGTGGTCGTACGGCCGGAAACGCGTTTCCAGGCCGTACGGTACGCGGAAACGCGTTTCGTTTCGTTTCCCTGGGTGAAACGACCCCTAGGGCCACGTTTCCTGCAACTTAGCACCAAAGCTATCTAATCTACTTCAATCAAAAAACCAAGAGCTAGAACCTAGCTGATCATAGCAAAGGGAAGTGCTTTTATAAAAGGAGGAGCCTCCATAAAATGAGGGAGAGGGAGCTCATCTCCAAGGGAGGTTTCTCAAAAGATGGAACTACCATCCCAGCGGAGGAAAGGCGAACTCCTTTGACCCAACAACTAGCTCTAGAATCACCTAGAAGCATTTTGTTTGAACTAATTCACGATATCTGGATCGTCGTGTGTCATACACTAGGGCTCAGAGATGACGGCGCATGGAAGCAGTGCATTCAAATTTCAGACAAATCTTTGCAAGAAGAATCTTGAGGACTTGCGCCGAGCCCTAAAATCCGACCATCGCAGGAAACTGATGTACCCTTGCGACGATGACACGACATTATAGTTCAACATAGAGAATCTTCGCAAGAGTAATGATGCTTACTTTCGACGATGCAGAAATATAGGTAAAAGGGTCAATCTTCAAGATTTAGAGAGCACTTTCTTGATCATCATAAATGAGTGGGAAGATATGGACATGCTTATTTGATGTATGACACAGTGGAGATGTCGCTCAGGGACTGACATGAGGTCGGTGACAAATTATTGTGTAACAAATGCCCCCTAAAGCATGAACCCTGAGAGAGTGGGAGGGGTGAAATGCTTTACGAAATCATAACCGAACCGGAACACCATCGCGGAAAACCTGCAAGCGCAAATACAACTGATATCTCTGATAGTGAAATACATGTAGTCTAGGCATGGGCGCAGCCATCCAAAAGACATCTGAAGCTTGGTCTGTGGTATGGACGCAGCCACACAGTCGAGAAAACTACATAAAGATAGAGGTATGGTCGCAGCCATCCAGAGGAACTCAGGTATGGTCGTAGCCATCCAATCAAAGAGTCATGTATGCAATCATGAACCAATCCACACAACCCGAACATAGGTAACCTTAGTCCAGGGTCTTCAATCCCAACCAATCATAACACAATTTCTAACATGCGAATAAATGTGCTGAAGTCGAACATGGTAGAAAATCGTTGGATTACCGGTCAATAACGTAAACCGTTAACAAGAGCGAGAGAAACCACCAGTAATGTCAATGGTTCTCAAGGTACTGCTAGTACAATCCACAAAGTGTGAAGAATGATTTGGAGTCGAACACTCGTGGAATCACCCGATCGAAGACCAATGATGTAAATCCGTCGTCGAACGCGAAGAACTTGCCATTGAGGCATGCAAGCTCCAAGGTACCAAAAGAAATCTCTAGATCGACTTCCTGGATAATGAGCTGATGTCGACAGGAAGCGACCCTGTAGGAGGGCCATAATGTTTCCCCCATCAACGACACGAGACAAGGAACAAGACGAAGATGGTGAAACAGAGAATCAAAGGAGGAGGTAAGGGTGCAAACTGCAGAAGGATTATACTCTTGAACATATCGACGACACGACTTCGGAAGGTGGCAGCATTTTGGTACCAAGGGATCGGAGGTCAGATGGAGACGGCAAAGATCAAATGGAATGAGGCAAAATGGCAAACCCAAACCCCGAAAAGCCAACGACGATGTGAGGATGTCCCAAACCCGGCGAGAAGCAAAAGTGTCAATGTTCAAGAGTGACTAGCTGCCATAAATAACCAATGATGATTTCCAAATTTTTCCCCCACCATTGCTGGCGAGTACCCCAATTATTTTTGAAAAACAAGCTTGAAGGGGATAGCATATGCTTGCAATGTAAGTTCGTCCTTCAAACAAATCCAACCTAGTAAAATTTTAACGAGCCCTAGGGAGGAGAAGCTCGAGTCTCATCATGGCGATGAATCCAATGTCGTCAGGGTTTAACGAGTCCAACATAGGTAAAACTCGAAGCCTTTTTCATGTTTAGAGAGTTTGAAAAAGACGCGGAAAAGAAAACTCCATAGGGGCCCCTTTTCGTAAATTTGTGTCCCTTGAACCCGAAAATGTAGAAAATAATACTCAAGAGAACCACTTGACCATTTTGATCAAGGAGTACTTTTCGTAACTAGTGTTCCTGATCCAAAAAATAGAAAACTGATCGGAGACACGATGTTTCATAACCAAAAACGAGCTCGAAACAATAAAAGCCCGGCCATCTTTTCGTTTTTAAATGGTCGGAAAAGAGCTAAAAGCAGACCGCCATTTTTATTCTCTTTAACGAGTCAAAAAGGGAAAAATACTCGGCAATCTTTTCATTTTTTACGAGTCAGAAAAGAGCTTAAACGTGACTCGTCCTAGAGGAACGAATCGTATGAAGGGTAGCAACTGGTTCCGGCAATGGTGGAATGACTCAAAACATGTAATGGTCAAGAGGCTAGCTAATAAAACCACTCATCGTTGTGGTCCCTCAGGAAAGGAAAAACAACCAAGTGAAAGCATATGATTGGCCAAAGAGATGGTGGCGATGGAATGAAACAACCAAGGCTCATCTAGCAGAATTTAGCGGATAAAAACGACAATCATGAGATGTAAATTAGGTATGGGTTCATTTTTACAAAAGCTGGAACCATGGAGAACTCTGCTTGGATTCGGTTTCATGTTTACACAAGCTTGAAACGAAAAACTTTCATGTTTACACAAGCTTGAAACAAAAAACTATGCTTGTTATAAGTTCACATGCCCCTATCACAATGATGCAAATCGAGGTACATGCCCCCCAAGCTTCATTGCATTCAACGACAATTGATCTATAGTCACCATTCTTCCTTTGTGCAGAAAACAAAACACACAGAAAAGCGAAGAAACAAGAGCCCCCATGGCATAAATATAATCACGGCCAAGGAGAAGACTGAAATCTAAAGCACCTTGGACAACCATCATGTCTATATAGATGGTTTTGCCTCCCAAAGTAACAGGGAACTTTGGAAGGATACCTAAAGGTTGGCTAGTTCCTCCATCGAAAGCCAACAGATTCTGAGTGACAGGCACAAGCTGTGGGGAGCCTAAAGCTTGCCAAGTAGTGGAAGGCATGAGGCTAACCAATGCACCTTCATCCAAAAGAGTGCCAGGTACTGCCTTATTATAGGCACGTACATTGATCTGGAAAGGCACATAAGATGGAAGGCGGAAAGCAGTCAAATGACTCTAGTCGAAGGAAACGACCAAACTACTTGGTGGGGGTATCATATGATTGCCCCCATGCTCTACAGGAACCGAAGAAGGACTCTCTTGATCAGCTGGGATAGGAGGGTCATTCTCAGACTCAAGAGAATCTGACGAGATGAGAAGAACATGAGTAGTATAATCATGATGTTCTTCTGGAACAGAGTGGACAACTAGTGGTGAACCCAAGTCGACACTCTTTCCGACCAATGGTTGGTCAGGAACAGGCTTAGCACAGCCAGGCTTGGGAAGAGGAGGATGGACAAGAGAAGAATCCAAGTCAATTTCTTTGTCAACGGGGACAGGGTTGGAGGAGAGCCTCTGATAACCAACTGGGAGTGGAGGCGAATGAGCTGTAAGACTTTCTAAAACGGCGGAAGCTTTATCCATGAGCAGACAAAGGTGAAGGAGATGGTTGCCTTCACATAGCCTATAGGGGAATCATATCTTCCCTTTCTTCTTACCACTGCCAATTGAGGATGGGACATCGACATGTGCTTCAGAGGACAAAGAGGGACGAGCCAGATTGTCAGACCATGCGTCTAAGATCCTAGGAATACCAGGACAATCACGAAGAAGATGGTCACCCTTGCACAATTTACAACGAAACTTAACCTTCCGCAGAGGATCAGAAGGTGTTCCGACCTGAGATGTACTCAGAGCCATAATTGCACAGGCGGCCTCGCGCTTATCGAACTTCTTCTTCTTCTTCGTCTTCCTCTTCTTCTTCTTAGCCTCCTGCTTACTGGATGTGGAACTTTCACCAGGCGAAGTAGGAGAGGAGGATGAAGAAACGGGGGAAGAAGGCGCAGGCTCAACCTTAGAATCATCCTGTCGTGATTCAGACGAAGGAGACGGTGGAACATGAGTCATGACGCTCGGGACCACCGAGATTGAAAACAACCAAACGAGCAAACCAATGGTTAACCCGAGCAAGGACAATGTTGCCATATACGGAGCACCGACATTTCCAAAAGGAGGAAACGGACCAGGATTCCCATCCAGGGGAAGACTTTGGCCGGTAGAATCGGGGAATGTTGCCATCGGAAACAACTTTGAAATGCACTCGCAGTATAACCAAGAACTCTAACTATAACCAAGAATATTTCATGGGCAATAAATTTTATGACACAGAAATAAAACTTAACCTTTTCATGTTTCAAGAGTCGAGAAAAAGATGAAAAGGTGACTCTATATCTTTCGAGGTTTAATGAGCCTTAAAGGACAAGTGCTCAGATGATCCTTTTCTTTTAAGGAGTCGAAAAGGAATGAAAGTGACTACTCTAGAGTACTAGACAAGAGGTTTATCAGACAAACCGCAAAACTGCATATACACCTTAGTAATCAAATGAAAGAGAAATGACCAAGGACTTTCTGTACGGCAGTCAATCTTCCCGAATGTTGTGTTCAGTGCATTACAGCTAGTAAAGCGGTAGACTCGGCTTCCTATGGATGATGGGATGATAACCTAGTGGAGTCTCCCGATATATACTCGATGGTACGGGGAGCACAAGTTCGTACTAACAACTATTGAATCACAGAAGGAGTAATCACCCAACCTTAGCGAAAACAATAGTGACTAGGTTTAACGACGTCGAAGCACGTCTCTAGCCTAGACCTCTAGATAATGTGCGTTAAGTTCCAATGCGTTGTTAGGTTCATTCAATTGATTTTAAGAGTTAATCTTGGATTAAGTTTCGGTTTTCAGGCCCTACTGAATGTATTTCAACAATTTCTAGGATGCAGCTACAATGAGTAAAACATCATTCGTTTCGATGAACAACTACCTACTTCAGGGTAAAGAATTCATTTCCAAGCGATCGCAAACCAAGACAAGAAAATGCAAGCACTAAGAAACACAATGCATCAATACACCTATCTCACAACTACTAATGAAAGATTTAAACTTTTCTTTCCAATTTCTCAATCATGAAAATTCAGTAATGCAAATGCGCTTTCACTTTCGTATGCTGTATGAATGCAATATTTTTTATTTTTTGGATTTAATGACAAACAAGCAAATGCAAGCCTGACTGATCAAAACAAATGTAATCTATGTTTGAATAGCGAATGGAAATCAAATCAACACATCAAACTAATTCGATGACCAATCACTACAGACCAATCAGAAAGGATAGACAAGCAGCAAGGAAACAGCTTCAAACAAGCCAACAAGATGGTTGTGGACGCAGTTCAGAATCTTGGAAGGACAAGCAACCCAAAACAAGTGACTTCTGGACGAAACCTTGAAAGGCTTAGGTCACACAGCCCAAAAAACCCAAAACTCAGACAAACGGAATCAAGGATGATATACCTTAGCAAACACAATCAAAACAAGCTTGATAAGATGCAAGAGACAACAGAGGACAAGCTACACTGGTCTATTCAGGAGGCAGGGCTGTAAAAATTAACCCTACAGAAATCGTCGCAGGTGCAACACTGACAACCTAAGACAGTCACAAGAGTACACCTATTTTCAGAGACGTTGTCGCAAGAATACACCTGTTTTCAGAGACGGTCCGATTTCAGGCATTGTCGTAGGTATTAAACTAGCAACCTAAGACGAAAGCCAAATCATTGCAGGCACAAAGCTAGCACATGAGCGATGTCATCGCAAGTGTACACCTGTCTTCAGCGACGGTCCGATTTCAGGAATCGTCGCAGCTGTATGACAGGATATCCGCGACGTACAGCTTAACCAAAGAGGACAGGCGCGACTCGTCGCAGCTGTTAAGCTATAAACAGTGATGATCTCAATTAAGAGAAAAAACAAAGCAAAACACCTGAAGGACACCAAAATTATCTCTCAGACAGTGAGAGGGACTACCAAATTGACTCAAGTAACCCAGAACACTGATGGCTCAGCCCCAAAACCAAGAGACACTATGTAATTCAATCGAAAACAAATCAAGGGCAAAACAAGAGACAACACACAAAGGACTCCCCAGTGGAGTCACCAACTTGTGATGTAGGAAATGTTCCCTCTGCAAACAAAGGCAACCCCTCTAGCCCTAGAGTGGGTCTAGTCACAGCAAAACAAAACAACAATCGATTTCCTTAAATAGTCATTGTTGGAAGCCTACCTCAAAACCAATGTTCGGTGAAGCTTTCATTGCACTGCTCCAGCTTTCGTTTCCTTCTCCTCAATGAGCAATCAACCTGAAACAACACAAGAGAACAACAAAACACGTAACCGAGAACAACAATGATCTATTTACTTATAAAGTCAAGAAATCATAAGCTATCAAGTAAATTATGCACAAGATATAGGAAATCATCATTGATTGTATTAAAATGAATCAAGAGCAAAGCTTACAACCAAGTCTTGACGTCGCAAGCCTTCTCGGAGGGTCCAGCCGGTATGTTTCTTCAAGCATTCACTCTCAAGAATGGGTCTCCCAAATGGATGATATCTCTCTCTCACTCACAAGCTCTAACACAAGGCTAAGGCACTCCACAACCTCTTACTAAACTATCAGCAATTTCACATAGCAAACTTGTCAAACTCACACCAAAGCTATCTAATCTGCTTCAATCAAAAAACCAAGAACTAGGAACTAGCTGATCATAGCAATGGGGAGTGCTTTTATAAGAGGAGGAGCCTCCATAAAATGAGGGAGAGAGAGCTTATCTCCAAGGGAGGTTTCTCAAAAGGTGGAACTACCATCCCAGAGGAGGAAAGGCGAACTCCTTTGACCCAACAACCAGCTCTAGAATCACCCAGAAGCATTCTGTTTGAACTAATTCACCATATTTGGATCGTCGCGCGTCATACACTAGGGCTCAGCGACGACGTCGCATGGAAGCAGTGCATTCAGACAAATCGTCGCAAGAAGAATCTTGAGGACTTGCGCCGAGCCCTAAAATCCGACCGTTGCAGGAAACTGATGTACCCCTGCGACGACGACGCGACATTATAGTTCAACACAGAGAATCATCGCAAGAATAATGATGCTTACTTGTGACGATGCAGAAACATAGGTAAAAGGGTCAATCTTCAGGATTTAGAGAGCACTTTCTTGATCATCTTAAATGAGTGGGAAGATATGGACATGCTTATTTGATGTATGACACAGTGGAGATGTCACTCAGGGACTGACATGAGGTCGGTGACAAATTACTGTGTAACAGATGCCCCATAAAGCATGAAGCCCGAAAGACTGGGAGGGGTGAAATGCTTTACGAAATCATAACTGAACAAGAATACCATCGCGGAAACCCTGCAAGCGCAAGTACAACTGATATCTCTGATAGTGAAATACATGTAATCTAGGCATGATTGCAGCCATCCAAAAGACATATGAAGTTTGGTCTGTGGTATGGACGCAGCCACCCAATCGAGAAGACCATATAAAGATAGAAGTATGGTCGCAGCCATCCAGAGGGACTCAGGCATGGTCGCAGCCATCCAATCAAAGAATCATGTATGCAATCATGAACCAATCCACACAACCCGAACATAGGTAATCTTAATCCAGGTTCTCGAATCCCAACAGATCATAGCATAATTTCTAACATGCGAATAAATGTGCTGAAGTCGAGCATGGTAGAAAATCGCTGGATTACCGGTCAATAACGTAAATCGTTAACAAGCGCGAGAGAAACCACCAGTAATGTCAATGGTTCTCAAGGTACTGCCAGTACAATCCACAAAGTGTGAAGAATGATCTGGAGTCTAACACTCGTGGAATCACCCGATCGAAGACCAATGATGTAAGTCTGTCGTCGAGCGCAAAGAACTTGCCATTGAGGCATGCAAGCTCCAAGGTACCAAAAGAAATCTCTAGATCGACTTCCTGGATAATGAGCTGGTATCGACAGGAAGCGACCCGTCGCAGGAGGGCCATAATGTTTCCCTCATCAACGACACAAGACAAGGAACAAGAAGAAGATGGTAAAATAGAGAATCAGAGGAGGAGGTAAGGGTGAAAACTACAGAAGGATTATACTCTTGAACATATCGGCGACACGACTTCGGAAGGTGGCAGCATTTTGGTACCAAGGGATCGGAGGTCAGATGGAGACGGCAAAGATCAAATGGAATGAGGCAAAATGGCAAACCCAAACCCCGAAAAACCAACGACGATATGAGGATGTCCCAAACCCGGCAAGAAGCAAAAGTGTCGATGTTCAAGAGTGACTAGTTGCCGTAAATAACCAATGATGATTTCCAAATTTTCCCCCCACCATTGTTAGCGAGTACCTCAATTATTTTTGAAAAACAAGCTTGAAAGGGATAGCATATGCTTGCAATGTAAGTTCGTCCTTCGGACAAATCCAACTTAATAAAATTTTAACAAGCTCTAGGGAGGAGAAGCTCGAGTCTCATCATGGCGATGAGTCCAATGTCGTCAAGGTTTAACAAGTCCGGCATAGGTAAAACTCGGAGTCTTTTCATGTTTAGAGAGTTTGAAAAAGACGTGGAAAAAAAAACTCCATGGGGGCTCCTTTTCGTAAATTTGTGTCCCTTAAACCCGAAAAGGTAGAAAATAATACTCAAGAAAACCCCCTGACCATTTCGATCAAGGAGTACTTTTCGTAACTAGTATTCTCGATCCGAAAAAGTAGAAAACTGATCAGAGACACGACGTTTCATAACCAAAAACGAGCTCAAAACAACAAAAGTCCGGCCATCTTTTCATTTTTAAATGGTCGGAAAAGAGCTGAAAGCAGACCGCCATTTTTATTCTCTTTAACGAGTCAAAAAGGGAAAAATACTTGGCAATCTTTTCATCTTTTACGAGTCAAAAAAGAGCTTGTTGTCGCGCGGATTAACACGACAACGCTCAGACCGGGGGCTGTCACTCTAATCCCCGATCCCTCCGTTTAAGCCTGTCTCCCGCGGCTAAGGGGGGTAGACCCTGTGAGATGATGAGACCAACTGTCGACCAGTTGGTTGGGAGACACGAGATACGATATGAAAAAGCACTTGATTGATTTGATTAATTTAGCAGACCAGTGCCTTAAGAGATTGTGGTTAAAACGATTACTTGTTAAATGATATATAAAAAAGATATGGACCATGAACAGCAATCATCTATCATCAGCGAAAACACAATGCTCTTTATAATGACCAAAACGATATCCAGTAACAGAAAATTTTAAAAGATAAATGCCTTAAAATACCCCGAGAATTATAAACCGTTAACCAGATATCAATTTCGCATCTCGACCCGAAAATTTAGTATCTCAGCATAAATCATATAACGTGAAAGTTCCTGAGACTGGCAAAAATAATTTCCCACAAAATTTTTATATTTTTTCGATTTTTTTTTTTTTTTTTTTTAAATGAAAATTTAAAAAATCCTAAAAAAACATAAAACATAAAACTTAAAATCTATTTGAACTAAAATCTAAAAAAAACACTAACTATACAAAATAATTTTTTTATATTTTTTTTTTAGTGAATTTAAAACTAAAAATCTAAAACCTAAAAAGGATGAAACAATTTAAAACAAAACTAAAACTTAACACATAAAAGAAATTTAAACTATTTAACTAAAAAAAATCAATTCCTAAACTAATCTAAAGTCTATTCAAAATAAACTAAGTAAAAAAAAATTCTAAAGTCTAAACAAAACCCTTTCTCTTTTTTTTTTGTTTAAATCTTAAATTAAAGTCCATTCTAAAACTATCAAAATTAAGATTTTAATCATAACAAAAAGAAACTATTTAAAATCTAAAAAATGACAAAATTTAAACTATAACAAAACGCTAAATTAAAATCCACGCAAAATCAAAACTATTGAAACTAAAAACGCGGATCAAAATATGTCACGATTCCATTTTTTTTTGTTCTGAGAATAATAAAAATCGCGGAAATAGCTTAACGCATTAACGAAACCCTAAGAAATGGTAAATCGACTTCAAGTTTAAACCTGCTAAACTGTTGAACGCACGGGTTACCCAAATGAAAATTCGACTCACGCATTCAGAAAACAGAAAACGATTTCGTCTTACGCTGCTTGGAAATTTACCTGTTCCGGATCCGATTACCTGTCGGCGGCTTGAAATTTGCTTGGTTCTCTGCAAGTGATGGTGAACAAATGGAATTTCGAAGGCTCTCCGATGGCAAGAAAGGGGTCACGGCTTTACTGGTATCTCCTTACAGCTGCGATGATGAAGCGTTACTTGATTACGGTTTCTAGTTCCGGACGGCGGACAGCTTATGCCTGCGGGTTAATACCTTGTTTCCACATAAATCTGAGCTGCAGAGCAAATCAAAACCTTGGCTATATCTATGCTAGACTACGGCGTTAGATCTGATCAAAACCTGCAAACTATAATCAAAGCGTATGATAAAACGTTGAATAATAACGTGACGGGCTCCAAAAGAATTGTGCGTGTATCCAGAAAATCTAAGGACTGAGTTTTCTTGCCCGTCGAGCAGTCACTCCATCCATAGCTACGCCCTCATGCTGATAGACTGAAGTGAAAACAACGTTACCTTAGCCGCCGAAGTGAAAGCCGAATCACCTTGCCCAGTGACGTGTTGATAACAGACAGCAGTGAATGAATATGCATGAATCAATAGCTGATACGCAGTGATCAATGGCGGCTTTGCTGTTTCGCTTTTCTCCAGGCTCAACCCTCGCTAAAATTTATTTGCAAAGATGGACCGGCGTTGAGGAGACAGAACGCAGGGATTATGGCAGCCAAGACTTTTAAAATTTTGAATAAACTGCTCCAGAAACCCTGAATTATTTCTCAATCACATGCACCTGTAACCTGCAAAGGAAAGAAAAAACCCTAATAATATATGCACAAAATCAAAATCAAAACCCTAGATCAACTGACTAATTTACAGATTTGGCCCCTGAAATGCCAGATTTGACAATAATTGCAGAAATGTCTTCAGTATATCAGAAATTTTTGAACTTTACTGTGAACAGAAAGAGAATCTCTCATGTAAAACAGAAAATAAACTTTAAACGATTTAACCCAGGGCACAATCAGCTGGGCTCTGCACAGAACAGCCTGTGGGAGTCGGCTGGTTCAGCCCAGAACTTCCCCAAACGCCCACAAATACCCTTCACCTAAAGGTTTCCTGCACACCTCAAGCAAACATCAGCAAAGAGGGCAAGAAATGCTGCCAGATTTCAAGAAATAATGGAGATACCTGCCATTATTTCAGAAACCCTACAACATTCAAACCCTAGCACGTGAGCAAGATACCTGTACTCACAATGCTCTGAAAAACCAGCTATTTTAACTGCTGAAAACTGAAATATGCAGAAAAATGAGAACCTCACAGCGATTCCAGAGAGTAACACCAGCCAGCTTTGAACCCCAAAGTCTTTTTATTAATCAGAAAATCAGATTACAAGAGAGCTTTCTCAGTACAGACTCACAGATCAGATATCTAAAATGACCCCCTAAGACCCTATATAAAGGAAATGATCCCAACGGCTAGTTTTGGGTGATCCATGTAGAACTGATCTCGACCGTTGATGAGGATCAAGACATCTCTTGATCTCATCCGTCGATTTATTAACTTAAAATATTATTATTTTATTAGTTAGGGTTTTTGCTTCATTTTTTTATTTTTTATTATTTTATTATTTTTATTCATTTTTTTAATTTTTAATTCATTTTAAGATGGATCATCAAACTAAGCCGTTGGGAACATCACCTAGGACCTAGGACCTAGGACTCATGAGGGGATTTACAACATTTTCAACCCTCAAGACACATTTCATCATGATTTTTACAATTTACATCTCAAAGGGATGAACCCACTTAATACAGACCCTCACAAAACACCCAGCTCTGCGACACAACGATAATCTAGCAGATCAACACACTAGGATTCTCCTAAAGTTCTAATGACAAAATCAATCCCGGCTTTGGGGTCAGGTTTGAAGGAAAACTCTGCCGATCCGTGGATCGGTGAGACAAAAAACCTTCCGGGACGTAGATTATCATCAGAAAGTTAGGTCCACCTAGGCAAATTACATACATGACTCATGTCTGCTAAGATTATTTACAATTAACACATGCAGACTGGGTTTACAATCAAAAAGATCAAGCTGCTGATGATGGCAGGATGGCACGGACATGCTGATCAGGTGCTGCTTCTTTTTGTCAAGAAAAGACAGGGTGCACTGCATGGGTAGTTGACCAGTAGGGGTCAACAGAGCTTAAAGGTGACTCGTCCTAGAGGAACGAATGGTATAAAGGGTAGCAACTGGTTCCGGCAACGGTGGAACTGCTCAAAACAAGTAATGGTCAAGAGGCTGGCTAATAAAACCACTCATCGTTGTGGCCCCTCAGGAAAGGAAAAACAACCAAGTGAAAGCATATGATCGGCCAAAGAGATGGTGGTGATGGAATGAAACAACCAAGGCTCATCTAGCAAAATTTAGCAGATAAAAACGGCAATCACGAGATGTAAATCGGGTATGGGTTCATTTTTACACGAGCTTGAACCATGGAGAACTCTGCTTGGATTCAGTTTCATGTTTACACAAGCTTGAAATGAAAAACTATGCTTGTTATAAGTTCGCATGCCCCTAGCACAATGATGCAAATCGAGGTACATGCCCCCCAAGCTTCATTGCATTCAACGACAATTGATCTATAGTCACCATTCTTCCTTTGTGCGGAAAACAAACCACACGGAAAAGCGAAGAAACAAGAGCCCCCATGGCATAAATATAATCACGGCCAAGGAGAAGACTGAAATCTAAAGCACCTTGGATAACCATCACGTTTATATAAATGGTTTTGCCTCCCAAAGTAACAGGAAACTTTGGAATGATCCCTAAAGGTTGGCTAGTTCCTCCATCGAAAGCCAACAGATTCTGTGTGACAGGCACAAGTTGTGGGGAGCCCAAAGCTTGCCAAGTAGTGGAAGGCATGAGGCTAACCAACGCACCTTCATCCAAAAGAGTGCCAGGTACTTCCTTATTATAAGCACGTACGGTGATATGGAAAGGCACATAAGATGGAAGACGGAAAGCAGTCAAGTGACTCCAGTTGAAGGAAACGACCGAACTACTTGGTGGGGGTATCATATGATTGCCCCCATGCTCTATAGGAACCGAAGAAGGACTCTCTTGATCAGCTGGGATAGGAGGGTCGTTCTCAGACTCAGGAGAATTTGACGAGACGAGAAGAACATGAGCAGTATAATCATGATGTTCTTCTGGAACAGAGTGGACCACTCGTGGTGAACCCAAGTCGACACTCTTTCCAACCAATGGTTGGTCAGGAACAGGCTTAGCACAGCCAGGCTTGGGAAGAGAAGGATGGACAAGAGAAGAATCCAAGTCAATCTCTTTGTCAACGAGGAGAGGGTCAGAGGAGAGCCTCTGATAACCAACTGGGAGTGGAGGTGAAGGAGTTGTAAGACTTTCCAAAATGGCGGAAGCTTTATCCATGAGCGGACAAAGGTGAAGGAGATGGTTGCCTTCACATAGCCTACAGGGGAATCGAATCTTCCCTTTCTTCTTACCACTGCCAATTGAGGATGGGACATCAACATGCGCTTTAGAGGACAACGAGGGACGAGCCAGATTCGTGAGACCATGCATCTAAGATCCTAGGAATACCAAGACAATCACGAAGAAGATGGTCACCCTTGCACAATTTACAAGGAAACTTAACCTTTCGCGAATGATCAGAAGGTGTTCCGACCTGAGATGTACTCGGAGCAATAATTGCACGGGCGGCCTCACGCTTAACGGACTTCTTCTTCTTCGTCTTCCTCTTCTTCTTCTTAGCCTCCTAGTCACTGGATGGGGAACTTTCACCAGGCGAAGTATGAGAGGAGGATGAAGAAACGGGGGAAGAAGGTGCAGGCTCAACCTTAGAATCATCGTGTCGTGATTCAGACGAAGGAGACAGTGGAACAGGAGTCATGACACTCGGAACCACCGAGGTTAAAAACAACCAAACAAGCAAACCAATGGTTAACCCAGGCAAGGACAATGTTGCCATATACGGAGCACCGACATTTCCAAAAGGAGGAAACGGACCAGGATTCCCATCCGGGGGAAGACTTTGGCCGGTAGAATCAGGGAATGTTGCCATCGGAAACAACTTTGAAATGCACTCGCAGTATAACTAAGAACTCTAACTGTAACCAGGAATATTTCGTGGGCAGTAAATTTTATGACATAGGAACAAAACTTGACCTTTTCATGTTTCAAGAGTCGAGAAAAGGATGAAAAGGTGACTCTATCTCTTTCGAGGTTTAATGAGCCTGAAAGGACAAGTGCTCAGATGATCCTTTTCTTTTAAGGAGTCGAAAAGGAACGAAAGTGACTACTCTGGAGTACTAGACAAGAGGTTTACCAGACAAACCACAAAACTGCATATACACCTTGGTGATCAAATGAAAGAGAAATGACCAAGGACTTTCCGTACAGCAGTCAATCTTCCCGAATGTTGTGTTCGGTGCGTTACAGTTCATAAGGCGGCAGACTCGGCTTCCTATGGATGATAGGATGATAACCTAGTGGGGTCTCCCAATATATACTCAACGGTACGGGGAGCACAAGTCCGTACTAGCAGCTATTGAATCACAGAAGGAGGAATCACCCAACCTTAGCGAAAACAATAGTGACTAGGTTTAACGACGCCAGAGA
This sequence comes from Pinus tabuliformis, assembly GCA_031772625.1. Classification (NCBI taxonomy): domain Eukaryota; kingdom Viridiplantae; phylum Streptophyta; class Pinopsida; order Pinales; family Pinaceae; genus Pinus; species Pinus tabuliformis. The sequence continues at coordinate 688,171,976 of CM062814.1, read as the reverse complement.
ACGTCTTTAGCCTAGACCTCTAGATAATGTGCGTTAAGTTCCTGTTAGTGTCGGTCTTGAAAGCCCTCCATCAGTGATCAAAGCTCTTTGCATTTGCATTAGTAGGTGTCTCATTAGTGTCAAATTTTGCATCCCGTTAGGCATGCCATAACCCTGATGGAGGAGCTGGTCTATTTATACCCCTCTTGGCTTTGCTGGATCAGGTCATATCAGTCATTAAGTTTTTCAAGCTTGTCTTGTTTTGTCTTAAGGTCAAAGGTCCTAGGTCTAGGGTTTTGGTCATTTATCCTTGCAAGGTCATGTCTTTGAAAGTCCTTGAGTGCCCAGCAAGCCAGAGGGAGGATTGTAAACATGTTTCTTTGATATTTTCATCATGTACAGTTCATTTTTAACCTTGGATTTAAAAACTCTGTTTTTAAAGCCAAGGTCATGTTAAATTTGTGTAAAAAGAATGAAATTCCAGAAAGTCTTCAAAAGGACAGCAGTAACCCTGGTCCCCTTGCCAAAGTCCCTCAGATGATTTACCTGCAAAAAGAATCAAGTCAAAGCACTCAATGAGTCAAAATCAAGATAAAGGAAACCAAAAATCAGTGTTATAAAGTGTCAAAAGAAAAAACATTAGAAAGTGGGTTTGTAAATGAAAATTTTTCAAATGAGACTTATAAAAGCCCAAATTCCCTCCTTTCACTCTCATTGTGCATTTTAGAGCTTGCAAGAGAGAAAGAGAGAGTGATTGAGAGAAAGGAGCGAAATTGCAGCGATTTCGGGCAGTTGAGAGGGGCGCGACCCGTCGAGAGAGGTGCACGACCTGTTGGGAGGTGCGCGACCCGTCCAGAGCCTCTCTACAGTTCTGAAAATCAACGTGCGCGACCCGTTGGGAGGGGCGCGACCCGTTGGGAGGCCTGCGCGACCCGTTGAGCCGGTCTGCTGCAAACTTCAAAAAATTTCCCTAATCTTCTTCCAAATCACCAAATTTGCTCGAGGTAGGTGCTCTAAACATGGATTCATTGCTGTTATGAATTTTGGATGTCATGGGCATGCTTTTATGATCAAAATTTTGCAAGTGGAACTCTTTATATGGCTGCTATGTTCATGACCAAATTGTGCTAGGGTTTGTGTTGTTTCAAGATTACTTTTCCCTTTGGTTGGCTTCCCTTCCTTTCCCTATCACTTACACTCATATGTTCATCTCTCTTCCCATATTATTTTATAAATGAAATGCAAATTTTTCCCCATCCCTAGCCATTAAGAATGAAAACCCTACCCCTTTCCCAAAGCATCAAAAACAAAAAATGAAAACCCTGATTCCCCTCTACCATATGCATGTGCAAAATAACAAAAACTGTTGGTAAAATGTCAGCATGTTTTGTGCATGGTTTCCCTTTTTCCCTTATTGAACATGAATACATATATTCCCATGTTTACTTTCATGCATGTTTTTCCCATATGCAATAATCTTTGCAAATGATTTCCCTATTACAAATATGTGTTCCTATATGCATATGATTTGCAAAATTTCCCTTGAAATTCCCTGTAATATTTATATATTCCCATTCCTTGTTAAAAGATCCCTCCCCTAACATTTCCCTCATGTTTTGTTCCCCTTGAAACAACATAGATTTCAGCACTTTTTGCAGGCAGAGACAGCAGTTTTATTTGTCCACTTTGCTCCTAAACCATGTCAGAAACCGAAACTTATGAGCAAAGTGATGACCATTCATCATCTACAGAGATTGAGGAACAGAGGAGGCCTCGTAAGGGTGGTAAGGGTGGACATCATAAGCGAGAGGAGCCCACCTCTCTGGCAGAATTACAGGCTTGCCCCATGGCAGTGAGTTGTTTTCAGTATATGTCTTGTTATGATTTCTGTGAGAGAATTTCTCAGATTCAACATCATAGAGAGTTGGCCCGCTTGTTTGTCTTGCACCTCCGTGATGGACATGTCACTCTGGCAGGGGTGAACTTCACATTGACTCCTGAGGTGATCTCACAGGCTACAGGGATACCAAATGTGGGTGAGGTGTGGCCTAAGCGCAGATTGCTAGATTTTGTTCACTTTGAGCCCTATGTCCAGCCACCATTCGTGAGACTTTTGACAGGTGTTTTTCCATTCAGATTTCTCCGGAGCGAGTATGCTCCCATCATGAGGCTTATTATGCATTATTTTACCTGTGAGGGCAGATTTTCACAGGTGTACTCATATCACATTCGCCTTTTGATGCATTTCACCCGAGTGAGGATGATGAACATCCCGGTCTTCTTGTTTCATAACATTCAGAGGATGGTGCCCATGTTGCAGAAGAAGACCCCGGCCCAGCAGTACAGGAGCTTATGCCATTATGGTTTGATTCAGCTCATAGTCTCACATCAGTTGACTCAGCAAGGCATCTCATGGGAGGAGTTCATCTCCCGTGAGTTTTTCACAGTGCCACCTCAGCCGCATCAGGAGGTCATTCATGAGGAGGGAGGACCATCTCAGCAGCCTGATGCTCCCGTCACCAGACATGTTAGCTCCACTCCTTTGGTCACTTATCAGAAAGGCCCAAGGGCCTTATTTGCAGCAGCTAGGCGAGTACTATCTCCACAGCAGGTGGAAGGGGTCTCGCCTTCATCTTCAGCTCAGCGAGTGTTATCTCCACATCAGGTGGAAGGGGCCTCGCTTTCTTCACCAGCACAGGTACTACAGAGGGGCAAAGAGCCCATGATTCATGAGGATCCGGTGATTGATCTTGAGGCCAGTTCTCCTAGCCAAGAGGCGAAGGAGATCATTCAGCATCTCAGGGCTGAAAATGATGTTTTACAGAGGAGATTTGAGGGTGCCCAATGGACTATTACTTACCTGAAGCAGCGGAACAAACAATTGGAGGAGAAAGCACTTGATGAGCTATGGAGGATTCGTAGCGACCGAGTCTTGGACCGTAGAAGACCCGGTGATCCGTTGCCTGCTGACCGAGAGTCAATGCTCATTCAGGAGAATGCCCACTTGGAGAGGCTGTTGGCTAAGGCCAACCAAGAGAAACAGCTGCTAAGAAATATGAAGAATCACTATTGGGCAAGGATGCATGTATGCAAGGCCAAAATGAAAATGTTCCAAAGGAGGTTGTCCGAGGCTCTTAGGCGGAGGAAGAAAACTAATCCACTCCGTATCTTGGTTGAGGCATCCCTCAAAGATCATGGCACTCACTAGCATCAGCTACAGCACAAATCCCAAAAAATTTTGAGAATTTTGGGTAATTTTGGAATTTTTTGGAAATTTACAGGTTTTGGCTCCTCCACGGGTCTCACCCCCGGTGAGACCCTTTGTCGTCGTAGCTCCGTTTTGCAAAAACTCAGCATCTCTAGATTTGTCATGCAAAGTTACATATGCCTATGGATGGACTTGAGTTTTTATGGGGTTTTGGGCCTCCAGAAGGTCAAAATACATGCAAAATTTGACTTTCTGCCCCTTTTTTGAGTTACAGAAAGCAGTCTTGGGAGAATTGAGTTTTGACTGGGCAAATGACCTCCAAATTCAAAAATTCCAGTTGGGTTGGAAAGTAGACTCGCAGACCTTTCCAACGAGCTATCCTACACCCAATTCTGACATCGGAAAGTGCCCCAAACAGAGCTCCAAAGTGCGCGACCCGTTGAGAAAAGGGGCGCGACCTGTTGAAGAAATTTTGCCAGATTTGACCAGTTCAGCCCAGAAATTGCAGATTTGACTCTTTTCGACTTTCTGAGGTTAATGATGGTCCTCTTGGATGTAATTGTGACACTTTTTGGATACTTTCACTCTTGTTTAACACTTCTAGAAGATTTTTTCATGTAAAGGGTAAAAATTGAATGAATGGATTGGTTTCCTAGCTTATAGAGGCAACTTGTATTGACTGCCTAGATTTTAGTGCTCAGTTTAGAATTAGTTGAAAGAGCTCCTAGAAGGATGAGCTCGACCCCTAGAGGCAAGGGAAGAGGTTGGCTTGCCTATATTATGTATTTTCTTAATCATTTTCAGGGGTTGGAAGGTTGGACTCTTGAGGGAGGAGCTATCATTGTATATTTCACTTGTATCTCTGCAATTTTTGGCTAAGGAAGACCAGGGTTTTGCAGTCAAGAAAAAAAAAAAAAAATTAGAGAGAAGTGATGAGAGGGGAGTTTCTGAGTGCTGAGAGTGCTGGAGAACGGAGCTTTCATTGTACAGTCTTTGACAGAGGGATTTTTAATGAAATTTCACAGCTCTGACTTTTGAGATTCCTGTGGTATGATAATTTAGCATATGTTTTTTCCCTTGTTTCATATGTAATCTGTTATGTTTCATTTCACTACATGATCATTTCTAACTGAACAAATGAAGTGTTTAGGTAAGAATTCATGCCTGCCATGCTCTGCCTATAAGTTTGTTCATGTTTAATGTTTTCCTCTGTTTGACAAGGATTCATCTCCTATGCCCTTGTCAGCTCCTCACCAGTCTTGCCATCCCATTTAAAATCTAGATTTGATGCTAAATTTCTTGCCTACCTTGCCTCAGTCGATAACCTGTGTTGTTCATTATATTTCTCTGTTTCAAGCTGTGATTTTGCCCATGCAGCCCAGAAAAACCCCGTTATTTAATTAAAAACCCCAAATCAATCTTTCTAATCAGTTTACTAGCCTAATATCAGTGTTACCCGTTTGGTCATCTCATCAATTGAAGATCTACCGAGATTGACCGGAGAGAGCCTTCTCCTGCCCCGTAGGGCTAGCTACGGGGCTAAATGGTTTGATGTTGCCTTGAGGTTTACCTTTCTCAGCCTGAGGTGAAATCTCAAGCGCTAACAGTTCCAATGCGTTGTTAGGTTCATTCAATTGATTTTAAGAGTTAATCTTGGATTAAGTTTCGGTTTTCAGGCCCTACTGAATGTATTTCAACAATTTCTAGGATGCAGCTACAATGAGTAAAACATCATTCGTTTCGATGAACAACTACCTACTTCAGGGTAAAGAATTCATTTCCAAGCGATCGCAAACCAAGACAAGAAAATGCAAGCACTAAGAAACACAATGCATCAATACATCTATCTCACAACTACTAATGAAAGATTTAAACTTTTCTTTCCAATTTCTCAATCATGAAAATTCAGTAATGCAAATGCGCTTTCACTTTCGTATGCTGCATGAATGCAATATTTTTTATTTTTTGGATTTAATGACAAACAAGCAAATGCAAGCCTGACTGATCAAAACAAATGTACTCTATGTCTGAATAGCGAACAAATCAAATCAACACATCAAACTAATTCGATGACCAATCACTACAGACCAATCAGAAAGGATTGACAAGCAGCAAGGAAACAGCTTCAAACAAGCCAACAAGATGGTTGTGGACGCAGTTCAGAATCTTGGAAGGACAAGCAACCCAAAACAAGTGACTTATGGACGAAACCTTGAAAGGCTTAGGTCACAAAGCCCAAAAAACCGAAAACTCAGACAAACAGGATGATATACCTTAGTAAACACAATCAAAACAAGCTTGATAAGATGCAAGAGACAGCAGAGGACAAGCTACACTAGTCTATTCAGGAGGCAGGGCTGTAAAAATTAACCCTACAGAAATCGTCACAGGTGCAACACTGACAACCTGAGACAGTCGCAAGATTTTCACAGGTGTACTCATATCACATTCGCCTTTTGATGCATTTCACCCGAGTGAGGATGATGAACATCCCGGTCTTCTTGTTTCATAACATTCAGAGGATGGTGCCCATGTTGCAGAAGAAGACCCCGGCCCAGCAGTACAGGAGCTTATGCCATTATGGTTTGATTTAGCTCATAGTCTCACATCAGTTGACTCAGCAGGGCATCTCATGGGAGGAGTTCATCTCCCGTGAGTTTTTCACAGTGCCACCTCAGCCGCATCAGGAGGTCATTCATGAGGAGGGAGGACCATCTCAGCAGCCTGATGCTCCCGTCACCGGACATGTTAGCTCCACTCCTTTGGTCACTTATCAGAAAGGCCCAAGGGCCTTATTTGCAGCAGCTAGGCGAGTACTATCTCCACAGCAGGTGGAAGGGGTCTCGCCTTCATCTTCAGCTTAGCGAGTGTTATCTCCACATCAGGTGGAAGGGGCCTCGCTTTCTTCACCAGCACAGGTACTACAGAGGGGCAAAGAGCCCATGATTCATGAGGATCCGGTGATTGATCTTGAGGCCAATTCTCCTAGCCAAGAGGCGAAGGAGATCATTCAGCATCTCAGGGCTGAAAATGATGTTTTACAGAGGAGATTTGAGGGTGCCCAATGGACTATTACTTACCTGAAGCAGCGGAACAAACAATTGGAGGAGGAGAAAGCACTTGATGAGCTATGGAGGATTCGTAGCGACCGAGTCTTGGACCGTAGAAGACCCGGTGATCCGTTGCCTGCTGACCGAGAGTCAATGCTCATTCAGGAGAATGCCCACTTGGAGAGGCTGTTGGCTAAGGCCAACCAAGAGAAACAGCTGCTAAGAAACATGAAGAATCACTATTGGGCAAGGATGCATGTATGCAAGGCCAAAATGAAAATGTTCCAAAGGAGGTTGTCCGAGGCTCTTAGGCGGAGGAAGAAAACTAATCCACTCCGTATCTTGGTTGAGGCATCCCTCAAAGATCATGGCACTCACTAGCATCAGCTACAGCACAAATCCCAAAAAAATTTGAGAATTTTGGGTAATTTTGGAATTTTTTGGAAATTTACAGGTTTTGGCTCCTCCACGGGTCTCACCCCCGGTGAGACCCTTTGTCGTCGTAGCTCCATTTTGCAAAAACTCAGCATCTCTAGATTTGTCATGCAAAGTTACATATGCCTATGGATGGACTTGAGTTTTTATGGGGTTTTGGGCCTCCAGAAGGTCAAAATACATGCAAAATTTGACTTTCTGCCCATTTTTTGAGTTGCAGAAAGCAGTCTTGGGAGAATTGAGTTTTGACTGGGCAAATGACCTCCAAATTCAAAAATTCCAGTTGGGTTGGAAAGTAGACTCGCAGACCTTTCCAACGAGCTATCCTACACCCAATTCTGACATCGGAAAGTGCCCCAAACAGAGCTCCAAAGTGCGCGACCCGTTGAGAAAAGGGGCGCGACCTGTTGAAGAAATTTTGCCAGATTTGACCAGTTCAGCCCAGAAATTGCAGATTTGACTCTTTTCGACTTTCTGAGGTTAATGATGGTCCTCTTGGATGTAATTGTGACACTTTTTGGATACTTTCACTCTTGTTTAACACTTCTAGAAGATTTTTTCATGTAAAGGGTAAAAATTGAATGAATGGATTGGTTTCCTAGCTTATAGAGGCAAGTTGTTTTGACTGCCTAGATTTTAGTGCTCAGTTTAGAATTAGTTGAAAGAGCTCCTAGAAGGATGAGCTCGACCCCTAGAGGCAAGGGAAGAGGTTGGCTTGCCTATATTATGTATTTTCTTAATCATTTTCAGGGGTTGGAAGGTTGGACTCTTGAGGGAGGAGCTATCATTGTATATTTCACTTGTATCTCTGCAATTTTTGGCTAAGGAAGACCAGGGTTTTGCAGTCAAGAAAAAAAAGAAAAATTAGAGAGAAGTGATGAGAGGGGAGTTTCTGAGTGCTGAGAGTGCTGGAGAACAGAGCTTTCATTGTACAGTCTTTGACAGAGGGATTTTTAATGAAATTTCACAGCTCTGACTTCTGAGTTTCCTGTGGTATGATAATTTAGCATATGTTTTTTCCCTTGTTTCATATGTAGTCTGTTATGTTTCATTTCACTACATGATCATTTCTAACTGAACAAATGAAGTGTTTAGGTAAGAATTCATGCCTGCCATGCTCTGCCTATAAGTTTGTTCATGTTTAATGTTTTCCTCTGTTTGACAAGGATTCATCTCCTATGCCCTTGTCAGCTCCTCACCGGTCTTGCCATCCCATTTAAAATCTAGATTTGATGCTAAATTTCTTGCCTACCTTGCCTCAGTCGATAACCTGTGTTGTTCATTATATTTCTCTGTTTCAAGCTGTGATTTTTCCCATGTAGCCCAGAAAAACCCCGTTATTTAATTAAAAACCCCAAATCAATCTTTCTAATCAGTTTACTAGCCTAATATCAGTGTTACCCGTTTGGTCATCTCATCAATTGAAGATCTACCGAGATTGACCGGAGAGAGCCTTCTCCTGCCTCGTAGGGCTAGCTACGGGGCTAAATGGTTTGATGTTGCCTTGAGGTTTACCTTTCTCAGCCTGAGGTGAAATCTCAAGCGCTAACAGTTCCAATGCGTTGTTAGGTTCATTCAATTGATTTTAAGAGTTAATCTTGGATTAAGTTTCGGTTTTCAGGCCCTACTGAATGTATTTCAACAATTTCTAGGATGCAGCTACAATGAGTAAAACATCATTCGTTTCGATGAACAACTACCTACTTCAGGGTAAAGAATTCATTTCCAAGCGATCGCAAACCAAGACAAGAAAATGCAAGCACTAAGAAACACAATGCATCAATACATCTATCTCACAACTACTAATGAAAGATTTAAACTTTTCTTTCCAATTTCTCAATCATGAAAATTCAGTAATGCAAATGCGCTTTCACTTTCGTATGCTGCATGAATGCAATATTTTTTATTTTTTGGATTTAATGACAAACAAGCAAATGCAAGCCTGACTGATCAAAACAAATGTACTCTATGTCTGAATAGCGAACAAATCAAATCAACACATCAAACTAATTCGATGACCAATCACTACAGACCAATCAGAAAGGATTGACAAGCAGCAAGGAAACAGCTTCAAACAAGCCAACAAGATGGTTGTGGACGCAGTTCAGAATCTTGGAAGGACAAGCAACCCAAAACAAGTGACTTATGGACGAAACCTTGAAAGGCTTAGGTCACATAGCCCAAAAAACCGAAAACTCAGACAAACAGGATGATATACCTTAGTAAACACAATCAAAACAAGCTTGATAAGATGCAAGAGACAGCACAGGACAAGCTACACTAGTCTATTCAGGAGGCTGGACTCTTTAGAGTTAGAGTTTTTGTATAATCATGTGTTATCGCATTTAAATCTTCACTCACTGTGTATTAAATAGTCTGGATATGTTTTAAGAAATATAACTTACAGACAAGCTAAACTTGGCGGAAGTGCAAATTCTTGGCGGAACGAAGAAAACCCCGACAAAATTCGTGAGAACCCCAGGAGAAGATCTAAACCATCTAATCGACAGGCAACAAATCTAACGGTGATCGCGTGCTAACAAGCGCGGACGTTAATTCCAAAAACGGATGCGATAAATTATAAAACTGAGTTAATAGCTCAGTTAATCGTGACCGTCCGCTTGAAGGAGTCAGATCCGACGGTGATCGCATCGAAAAATGCACAGGAGTTAATATAAATTTCGGACGCGATATTTTATCGACTGTGGTTTAATCCAGTTGAATTCCGAATCGATCATAGCCATTCATTAAGAAGGGACGAGATCCAACGGATATCGCTCCGAAATATGCACGCGGGTTAACTTAAATTTCAGACCCGAGAAGGCTATGAACTACAGTTGTATTTCCTTTCAGTTCCGTGGGAAAGGTGAAGGTTTGCCATATATCGGGTAAATTAACCAGTTCTGCTATTTTAGCAGAATAGATAAAACTAGAGGTTGATGACTGATTCTCCAAAGGAAACCCGAGAAGAAGTTCCACCCGAGCTTGAGGAGATCGTTTCTGGTTTTGAACAATTATCCTTAACACCTGCAACCAGCCCACCCACCATTAAGTCCCTACTCAACAGCTAAGATTAGATCTGGCTTGATCCATGACTTTTGGATCATTCTAACACAATTTTATATTAATTCACATTAATATTTTATTTTCCCTAAGTTTAGACTTACGGACTCCATTAAAAATATTAATTATTTTAATATCTCCCAAACTATTTAGAATTTGTCCAAACCCTTTTTGGGTATTGGAGATCTCATGTGCTTCAGCCTCTCCACCAATTTTCGTGGCTAGAGCAAATCTGATGATACCCCAAATCAACACGCAAGATGCTCCCATCAGAGACCCAGTTCTCCTTGCTTGATTCTGCTTCCACTAAATACACCCGTCTTTCATCTGCCATTTGGGAAGCAGCACTCAAATCCTTCCCTCACTCCACTCGTTCCACTTCCACCTCCCAAAAAATTGGATCTTGCCCCATGAACAAATGGTACGATGACGAATGCAAGACTCTACATCGAGAACTTCGATATGCTTTCACCCACTCTCAACCCTTCTACCCTGACCTCAAAGCTTCTTACCATCGTCTCCTTCGTCGCAAGAAACGACTCTTTGTCTCTCATAGAAGATGGGAACTTTCTGCTCTCATTGCCCACTCCCCTAAACAATTTTGGCATACCATCCTTCCCCGACTCTCCCCTCTTCCAGCTGACCTCAACCCTACATCCATGTTCTCTCACAATTCCAACCTTTATGATATTCTGGGGCAGGGCCAAATTCATGTTACCTCCCCACCCCCTTCCTGTTACCTATTCTCAGACAAATATATTAGAGAGGCCATTTGGGTGATGAGCAGCAGCAAAGCAGCCGATGAGGAAGGCTACCAAGCAGAGTTCTTTAAACACAGTTTCTATGCTTTGGTTAATTATTTGGCTGATCTCTTCAACCATGTCGTCCATAAAGGTTTTCCACCGGCATGGTCACACCACATCATCCATCTGATCCACAAATCAAGCCCTAGCTCAAATCCCAATAACTACAAAACGATCATGGTGGACCACACGTTCTCGAATTTGTATGCTATTGTTCTACATAGGAAGCTCTCTAATGACCTTAAGCAGAGATAACTCAAAGCTAGGGGACAGGCAGGTTTTTTACCAGCTCATCAAACCATTGACCACATCTTCACCCTTCGCGCCATGATTGAGGAGGCAAGACATCGCTCTTCGAAAGTCTATTATTGTTTTGTAAATTTTCGGAAAGCTTTTGACTCTGTTCCAAGGGAAGCCTTACTCCAGAGACTCAGAGATATTGGCATCTCAGTGACCCTATTAACAGCTATTACGCGCCTATATGAGACTGTCCTTGGTTGTCTTCGCATGGCTCATGGGATGTCTGATTTCATCCGAAGCACTATTGGGGTTAAACAAGGTTGTCCATTGTCCCCTACCCTGTTTGGGACCTATATTGATGAGTTGCAGGCTTTTCTACACGAGCATATCCAGGACACTGATGGTTGCCTTCTGCACCAGGTCATGATATCTATTCTACTCTTTGTTGACGACATGGTCATCCTCTCCTCATCTCCAGAAGGAGTACCAGAGGTAGTTGGATGTCTTAGCTCTGTTTTGCGATATTCGATAGTGGACGGTCAACCTAGATAAAACCAAGGTTATGATCTTCAATGGGGTGAAGAAAACTTTGGACCTTCACTTCCTATTCAGAGGGGAGGAGGTTGAGATCACTAGCATGTATATGTACTTGGGGGTGCGATTCTCAGGTCCCCGCTTCAGTTTGCGACGAGCACTTCTGCCTCGAATCAACAAAGGATATGGATCCTTAGCCCTTCTCGAGAGACGGTGCTTTTGACATCACCTCCAAAACATCTCGTCCAAGATAAGCCTCATGGACACCGTGATCCGTCCCACTGTTCTATATGGCTCAAAAATTTGGGGACCGTCTTTACTTGAGTCGGATTGGGCTTCAGTTGAGAGCGTTCATACTCTTCTTCTCCACCGCATCATTAGATGCAAACAGAGAATACCTCAGTGCATCATCCTTGCAGAGTTTGGAGCTCAGCCCTTTCGGCTTGAGACAGTCTTAAGTTCGGTCTCATTCTTGCATCGTGTCCGGGGATTTGCAGACTCAATAAAGAGTAGGGATCATTACCCTTACTTGGCATATTTCTCTTCTGCGACTATTGCTCGTTCTACTCCCTCGGGTCAGGCTAGATGTTGGTTTACAGGAGTTTCAGATCTCATAGAGTCAGTGGGCATTCAGTTGGATCGTCTCCCTCCCTTCCGATATTCCTTGGATGCTCCTAGTCACCTTCTACCTACTAGACAAGAGTTGACCAAGATCATCAGGGAGGACATCTACAGGGAATTCGTCTAGGTCACCTAGGTCAATCCTCCAGGAGGGTTGCGCCCAAAGATGGCCTTCTACACTGAGCACTTCTTGCAGTTGAGAGATGGGTTCATTATTCGACCCCAAAATACATTTCACCACTGGATGCATGCTCTTCGCATTCCTCTAGGCCAGTTCAGAGTAGGTTCTCATAGACTTCGGGTAGAGACAAACCACCAGATTGATAGACCAGACAGAATCTGCCAGGTATGTCATTTACAAGAAGTAGAGACCAAGGTGCACTTCATTTTTGGATGCCCTATCTACTACGAGATCAGAGGAAGGTTCCATTGCTTGTTCAGAGACTCTCAGACCCTCACAGACTTTTTCAGATATCTTGATCAGAGATGTTTAGCCCTATATATGTAGGAGGCTCGCAGGTTCCGAGCGCATATTCTTCAGCGTCTCATCAGACCAGACCCCACACAGAGGATCACGACATTTTTCAAGGTACTACCTTCAAATAGGGGCACAAAGAGAACGATTGATATTGTTTCATATAGAGACTCTAGACCAATGAGGATCCGTCGAACCTCACCTCACCACATGAGACCTCAATCGCAAAACTGTCTCAACAAACTAGGTCCTCCAAACCTCAGCAGTGCGCAATCTCCCCCATACAATGAGTTAGTGGACAATCTGCACCTCCCACTGGCCCTTCATCAGGCCAGCAAACTTTGTGGAATTTTTTTCAGTGTTCTTCAGTCAACCTCAGATGTTAGGAGAGATGGGTTTGATCCTCAGACCCATTAGCCCCTGGATCTTCTCTGTCAAGGCATTCCATACATTGTATCTTTTATGTTCTTGCATTGTACCTTTTATATTCATGCATTGTATTTTTTATAGGAGACCGTTTGGTTCTCCCGCATTTTATGGACATCATTGTCCTCAACAGTCTCTTTGAAGTTTGACATACTTTGTGGTCATTAGTTGGACATAAATATAATTATCTTATCTTATCTCTCAAGTCTCAATCACTTTCTCTCTCAAAGACTAGCTCTACGAAAACCAACAATTCTAATCTAAGTTATGAAATGAAAAAGTAATTTAATCTAGTAGTCTATGAGATTACTAATGTGAGATTACTAGTGTGCCAATCCAATCCAAACATAAGGAAATTAAATCAATCTTAACAAAACAACATTAATGAAATAAACATAAAAACATATAATCAAAATAACATAAAAGAAACTAAACTAAACTTGCATAAATGAAATAACATAAATATTTACAACAAAGGAAAGAGGTGCGCAAGCTACGGTTGATGGGGGCCCTCCACTCCTCAGCAAGCACACCAAACATTATCAAAGCTTGGAGATCAAAGCAGCAACATGTATTCCATAAAATGAAGTTGGAGAAAGTTCCAAAGATATTACAATAATTAAACTCTCTTCCTCTCTATCCTCACTTTACAAATTACATTAATCATTTCTTCTCCATTATTCTCTATTCTATAATATCTCATATCTTGGATGGAACACCTTTGAATGAAGGATGCACTCCTATTTATACAAAAACTTAAGATAACTAATCAATAAATGTAGATCCACAAATCTCTCCTAGATCCACAATTATCTCTTGTGGTTACAACCAATTACCTAAAAATATGAGATACAAATCCTCTCACACATCTTTAGGAGACACATATCAAAACATCCATGATTCTTCTCCTTTGAATGTGCTTAGTCAATGATCCAAATCTTTTACAAATATTCCACAAATCTTCATGAGTTGAAATTGAAATTCGAATTTGTGGTTGAGTGGCCAAATAAGACTCTTCTAGAATCTTCAAATAGGCCTACAACATCATAAAACTCATCCCACTTTTAGATATATATGAAAACATGCTAATTTCCTAATATTTAATCATAAATTCTCTTAAAATACTTAAAATAAATGACTTGGAAAATAATAATGATAAACCCATATGATCATGCAAATGGTATTAATGTAGGGTTATGGAGTTGCAGAATATGGTAAAGAGCTACGGAATATGGTAAAATGATAGAAATGAGGGTGAAAGAGGATGACATTTTGGAGGCCCAACAGCAAAAATGAGAAATTTTGAATACAACTGGATGTCGAAATCTAGCAATCCTACAAAGAAAAATACTGGCAAAAATCTAGTGAGGAATTTTCCTCACCCCACAGGCAAACTCTTAGCACAACTTGCCTTCAAAAATTCGGCCCTTTGATCCTCTGTGTCAGCCTCTGCGCAGCCTGCTGGACGTCAAGCCTCTAACTAATCTCCGATGAAGTTGTTTTGCCTTCTGTTGGCTGGAAAGATGCTTCTCCGTCACTTTGGGACTCCTTGGCCTCTAGAACTGAAGACGTCTCTCCCTCTCAGCAAATTGTTCTTGCCTCTAGAAGTTGTTGCGCTCCCCCTACGTCAACTTCTTTATGGATCTTCTGCCTCTCTGCAAATGCACTCACTGGATCTGGGATACTTCCTCCAACCTCAATGTCTCTGCCCCTCTCACACTACTTCGATCTCTAGCTCTCTCCGACAACTGATTATTGCTACTCAGGAAATCAATCTGCTAAGAAATCGAACTGCACAAGTGTCTTCTCCATCACCACATCGAGCTCCTTTTGTAATCCACTGTTGGAGCACCAATGACAAAGATTAAAACATAATCAATGGCTAGGATCATATCTAGATCGATCCATGTGAGTTTCTAAACTATTCTCGCCTTATCTCAATTAATATTGATTAATTAACCATTTTCCCTAAATTTAGACTTAGAAAATATTTAAAAATTGGTTAATAATCTAATTGAGACACTTCTCAGCGGAATTTGCATAAACGATTTCTAAGTTTTGTAGATCTCATGTATTCTAGCCTCTCCACCAAATTTCATGGCTAGAACACATCTAATGCTACAAAAACTAACAATATCCCTAGGTAGCCCTTAATCCAAGTTACCTGCACCCAACCCCCCCACTGCCTTCTTGACAACTATTCACATATCACAAACCATGCAAGGATCGTCATGGTGGTGAAAGGAAAGTCATAGGCCATACAAGGACAATCATGGATCACGCAAGGAAAGTCATGGTACATGCAAGGACAGTGATGCCCCATGCAAGATAAGTCTTGATCAAGCACAAAGAAGATGTGGCACATGCGAGGACAGTCATGGCCATGCAAAGGAAATTCATGGCTCATGTAAGGAAGTCATGGGTATGCAAGCAAATGTTGAAATGTAACTAGATTCAGTGTTCATAAATATGAAACGTACTCTTAATTCTTGTATATTGTAGAAAGAAATAAAAATTATTATTGCTATTTTTGTAGCATGGGTTTCATGCTCAAGGTAATTTTATTTAGAGGTCAAGCACCCATTGAGTGCTTCTAGGGTTTTGGTATCTGAGATTGATTGCGGGGAGGAGCTGCGCGTGAGAAGAACGGAAGACTGTGATTGAGGGTTTAGGCGTGTGTTTTTCTCCATGGGCGGCAGCCGAGGAGGGAGCTCCACTCCCTCCTACAGAGAGGCAGTGGTGAACAAGGGCATGACTCCCCCAGAACTAGGCAGAGGCAACAAGATGGAAGGAGGAAAAATTAGGGAAGAGGAAACAGAAAGTAGCAAGAAAAAAGAGAATGATGGCACAAAAGACAAGGAGGAAAATGACAAAAAATAGGGATCACAAGACAAGAAACAAAAGGGACCGTGCAAACCCAAAGCTGAAATCACTCCCAGAGTAATCTTAAATAATCCAGAGCTGCAGGCCCACAGGGAGCACATGCAGACTTATGCAATCATTTGCAAATTCATGGGACTATGGCCCACTGAAAAGGCTTTACAAGCATGGATCAGATACCACTGGAAACCTAAAGGAAGCATCGATCTTCATCTAGGATCCAAGGGTTTTTTCACTGTGGTGTTTGCAAACATTGAGGACAAAGACAGAGTGTTTGAAGGTGGGCCCTACTTCTATGCAGCAGTAGGGCTCTACATGCGGCCGTGGATGATGAACTTCGTGCCGGAGCGGGAAACCTTTACCTCATTCCTGGTTTGGGTAAGACTCTATTCGCTACCACTAGATTATTGGCAAATAGAATCACTAACAGCCATAGGCAATAAATTAGGAAGATATGTCAAAACTTCTGAAGCCACAAAAAGGGGTAAATATACCTCCTTTGCCAGGATTTGTGTAGAGATGGACCTATCTGGAGCACTTCCGGACGAGGTCATATTGGAGGTTCATGATGAGGAATGGGTGCAGACTGTCGACTACGAGCATATTCCATTTAGATGCCGAAAATGTCATGAACACGGGCACCTTCTTAGAGACTGCCCTCTAAGCAAGGCAGAGAGCAAAGGCAAATCTAACACAATGAAAGAAACAGATGGATTTCAAAAGGTAACTCACAAAGGAAAAAATGGAAAAAAAGGGCCAAATCAACACCCAAGAGAAGCCCAAAAAGGGAGGCCGAATCAGTTTCATGTTCTTGAAGAGGAGGAAGATACAGCAGTTGAAAATCAAGTAATGTTGGAGGGACATGATAAGCAGAAAAAGGAAGAAGAACAGGATCAGGAACAGGTAAAGGAAAAACAGAAAGGGATCATGATGAGTGAATCAGAGATGGATATGGATCAGGAAATGACCCAGAGCGAGATGGAAATGGAAGACAATGAGCTACAAGAGATTCTTGACAGAGAAAACCTAGATTTAGAAGGGTTCTTGAGTAAGGGAACAAAGGGTGGGGTAGAGTCTCTACCACAAGAAGAATGCAATCGAATAAAGCAGTTATTCTTATGGAAAACACAGACAAAGAGCTTGGTAGAAGATAACAGCATTGAAAGACCGGACAATCATGGAATGAAAGCAGTAAAATCAACTCCAGTACTAGCGCCGAGAAACCCGGGGAAAAAAAGGGGCAGGAAAAAGCAGAACGAGCTTTTAATGGAATGTGGAAAGCTCATGATAGACTCAAGTAAGATGAAAGATCTAACCAGTTACTCTTTTACCAACCTGTAACTATGAAATTCACAACTTGGAACGTAAGAGGTCTAGGCAGCAAAAGAAAACAGAGAATGCTGAATAATAGAATGAAACAGGTAGTTCCGGATATAATTTTTGTTCAAGAAACGAAATGCTCTGTTCAAAAGATAAGACAAATCCATAGTAAGTGGCTCAACAGATATGATTTTATAGAAGTCAAAGCAGAAAACACAGCAGGGGGTATCCTCATCCTCTGGAATCCCCAAAAAATAGGTATTATTGATGCTGAGGCATCAAGGAATTATTTATCAGTTGTAATACAGCCTGTAGGAGACAGGGACACATATCTTGTAACAAATGTTTATGGCCCTCAAAGGTTAGACGACAAAATCAAGTTTATTGACTCCTTAGTGGACCTTCGGAGCAGATTCGCAGGGGTACCGTGGGTTATAGGAGGAGATTTCAACATGATCAGATCTCTCTCGGAGAAAAAAGGGGGTACAAGAGCACTAAACAAAGATTCCTTAGCTTTCCAATGTTTTTCAGAAAACATGAAGCTGGTAGACATTGAGACAAACAATGGTCTTTGTACTTGGAACAACAAAAGAGGAGGGGATTCCCAAGTAGCTTCCAAGCTTGACAGATTCATGATCTCTGAAGAGCTCCTGCTTCTAAACAAGGAAATAATAGCAGATATTCTTCCTTTTGGAGGCTCAAATCACTGGCCGATTCAAATGGAGATCAAGGGCATTGGCACCCCAAGAAACAAACCGTTCAGGTTTGAAAATATGTGGCTTTCACACCCGGATTTCATCAGCAACATTGGAAAATGGTGGGCTGAAGACCTGCAGATTCAGGGATCTTCTATGTTCCTGCTACATAAAAGATTAAAACACATCAAGCAAAAGCTAAAGGAATGGAACCAGAAGGAATTTGGAAATATTTTCACAAGCAAGAAAATAGTGGAAATCAAAATCCTAGAACTCAATCAAGCTCTGATCAAGAATGGCTTTGACAAAGACAAAAATGATCAAGCAGAGAAATATCACCATGAGTGGGACAGGCTGTGCAAACAAGAAGAAGTTTTTTGGAAACAAAAATCTAGAGTTCTATGGCTAAAAGAAGGAGAATGCAATACTAAATTTTTCCACAGATCAACCATTGCGAACAGAACCCACAACAGAATCTCTTCGATCAAGGATGAGAATGGCCAAATTCATCAAACCCATGAGGAGATAGAAGCAGTGTTAGTAAAGCATTTTCGGGACATTGCTAAGGAAAACTTTTCAGGTAGAGAACCTTTCATGAAGGATTTAATTAAACACATACCGAAATTGGTATCCAGAGAGGATAATTGTAATCTCAACAGACCTGTAACTGAAAAGGAGATCAGCGAGGTACTCAAGGAGATGCAAAATGGCAAGGCACCAGGTCCAGATGGATTCAATGTGGATTTCTTCAAAGCCTGCTGGAACATTGTTAAAAGGGATATTGTAGAGATAGTAGAAGACTCTAAGCAGAACAGGACCATTTTGAAAGCTCTCAATACTTCCTTTATTGCCCTCATTCCTAAACAGGATAATGCTCAAACACCAGAAAGATACAGGCCCATTGCCTTATGCAATGTTGTCTACAAAATAATCTCCAAGGTGGTGGCCAATAGACTCAAACCCCTGCTGCCCACGCTTATCTCCGGGGAACAAACAGGGTATGTAGAAGGAAGACAAATTCTGGACAACATAATTCAAGCTCACGAGGTGGTTCACTCGTTAACTTGCAACAAGAGAGCGGGAATGATCATGCAACTGGATATTGCCAAAGCATATGACAAAGTGAATTGGATATACATAAAAAAAGTGCTCATAGCGTTTGGTTTTGACCATAATTGGGTCAGATGGGTCATGGCCCTTGTAACTTCATCCAGCTTTTCAATTTTAGTGAATGGCTCTCCCTCGGAGCTTTTTCTCCCTTCTAGGGGTCTAAGACAGGGAGATCCACTCTCTCCTTTTCTCTTCATCCTCATGATGGAAGGGCTGGGGCGAACCATCAAGCATGCAAGAGTAACGGGAAGAATTCAAGGACTCCAACTCACGGAGAATGGGCAAGTTCTGACTCATCAACAGTTTGTAGATGATACCATGTTACAGGGCATTCCTACAGTCAAAGAAGCACTGGCTTACAAACAGATTCTGGATGACTTCGCGATGGCCACAGGTATGGAAGTTAATCTTACCAAATCAAAAGTCTTTTTCTTTAACACTCATATTGCCATCCAGAGGAATGTCTCCAGAATTTTAGGCTTTCAAAGAGAATCTCTTCCCTCTAAGTATTTGGGAGTTCCACTTACAGCTAAACCTCGACACAAGAGTATATGGGATCCATTAATAACTAAAATGCAAGACAAGGTCAGGAAATGGACAAACAGATCTCTAAATTTAGCTGGCAGACTGGTTCTAACTAAAGCAGTTCTCCAAGCTATCCCAATCTTCATGTTATCAGCCCTCCCAGCTCCAATAGGAGTCTTGCAACATTTTTGAAATATTCAACGAGATTTTCTGTGGGGCAAAGAGGAAACAAGGAAAAAATGGGCTTTAGTCTCTTGGGAAAAGATCTGCAAACCCAAGAATCAAGGAGGCCTGGGTTTGGACAACCTAGAGATTCTCAACAAGGCTCTCGGAGCAAAACTTTGGTGGAGGTGGGTTAAGGATCCCAAAGCTCAATGGGCAAGCATCTGGAAGGAAAAATATGCCAATGCCTGGCCGGATTCTGATATCATACGTATGACAGGAACAGTGAAAGGCTCCCCCATATGGAACAAGGCTTGGGAGAACAGAGAAGTGGTTCAAAAACATAGTTTCTGGGAAATCAGAGAGGGAGATCTGGCTCTTTTCTGGGAGGACAAATGGCAACAGGAACCAAGTCTACTGAAGGAAGAGTTTTTAGGCCTCAAGCAAGAGACTGACAATCAAGGAATAGCAAAAGTGAAAGACTTCTGGGAGAACCCACATAATACAGGAAAGTGGCGAATTTGGAAAAAAATTGAGGGCAGAGAGGATAGAACCCTCATCAGTAAAGCAGAATCCCTTAAAAGACTGCTGGATCAGAGAATAATTTTAGTAACTGAAGGGCAGGATCAACTGAGATGGGGTAACAATAAAGAGGGCAACTTTAATATCAAGGAAGCTAAAGGGTTTCTCCTTGATCTGGAACCCCAAGTTCCTAATAAAACTTGGCAGAAGCTTTGGAAGCACAAAGGCTGGATGAAAATCAAACTTTTCATGTGGTTAGTTCACCACAGGAAAATTTTAACCTAGGACAACCTTATAAAAAGGGGCATGCTGGGGCCTTCCAGATGTCATCTTTGTGAGACCTGTTGTCGCGCTGATTGGCACGACAACGCTCAGACCGGGGGCTGTCACTCTGATCCCCGATCCCTCCGTTTAAGCCTGTCTCCCGCGGCTAAGGGGGGTAGACCCTGCGAGATAGTGAAGACCAACTGCCAAACAGTTGGGTGGGAGACACGATACACGATATGATAAGCACCAGATGGATTTAGAGATTTAACAGACCAGTGCCTTGTGGAGTTAATGTTTAAATGATATAGAAACATGGACCATGAACAGCAACCATCTATCATCAGCTAAATCACATGATCAAAATGATATCCAGCAATTGAGAACTTCGAAAAAATAAATGCTTAAAACCACCACGAGAATTGTAAATTATTAACCAGATATCATATTTCGTATCTCAAACTTGAAAATTTAGCATCTCAGCATAAAACATATAACGCAAAAGCTCCTGAGACTTGCAAAAATAATTTCCCACAAAATTTTTATTTTTCAAATTTTTTTTTTTTTTTTTTTTTTAATCTTTTTTTCAATTTTTTATTTTTCAATATTATGGAAATTAAAATTCTAAAACTAAATTAATTTTAAAACTAAACTATATAAAAATATAAAACAAAACCTAAACTAAAAATAAATTAAAATCTATGTTAATTTTAAATTACAACCTAAAATTAAAATCTATTTTAAATATAACACAAAAATATAAAAAAAAATTTAATTCTAAATCTAATCTATTGAAAACTTATTAACATATCATCTAATGAAAACTTTATAAAAGTCTAAACTAAATAAAACAAAATCGAAATTTAAATCTAACCTAAGCTACGTTAAACAAAATCGAAGTCAAATGAAACGTAACTACATACAAACCCTAAACATAAACTAAGCTATAAACCACGCATATGTATATCGTGACATCAAAATCGACGATGGGTCAAATATATGGTTGAAGGCCGAGATATCAGTTAGCAGAATGATGAACTCGTGATCCTGATCTGAAAATGCAAGCGAATACTCGAGACTTACTCGCGCTAGGACCAAAAAAAAAACAATACGCAGTCATTACCTGACCCAGGAGTGAAGACGGCGGACATTTTGCAGCTGTTACCTGAGGGCTTTCGACGGCAAAACAGCTACCATTTTCGCTTGAATGCAGAGGGGAAAACGTGAAACGTTCAGACGGTGATCTTTTAAAAGTTTGCTTGCGCGGTTAGACACCCTGCTCTCTGCATACGGATATACAGATTCGTTGACGGCCACCGTCCTGATATCTTCTGAGTATTTCTCCGCAGGAAATGCGAGTTACAAATTGTGCAAGTGGACACGGGTTTGCCTATTCGCTGTTTGTGCAAGCTGGATGAGCTTACTGCGGGTGGAGGAACTTGAGCCACGAAGGGAGCAGGTTGAACGTTGATATATGGAGATTTGAAATTGCTGATGCTGAGATTTGCAGTCACTTTCCTCAAATAGCGATTTTATAAAACGCATTGATATTTTTCTTTCCTCATTAGTTTGTAAACGATTTGACCCATATACGAGTGTTCTCACTGTCTCTGTACAAATTCTGGCAGCTGAATGCTATGATCTGGGCAGCCTTGATTTCTTTCTGAAAAATCTGCTCTTGATGAAAACCCTGTATCTGAAAACACAAAAATACAAAACCCTAATGAAACCTGTAAAAATCAAAAATTAAAAATAAAACCCTAGACAGCTGATTAATGTACAAATTGTGGCCCCTGAAATGCCAGATTTAGCAATAACAGCAGTAATGTTTTCAATATATCAGAAATTTTGAACTTCACTGTGAACAGAAAGAAAATCTCTCAATGTAAAACAGAAAAGAAACTTTGAATGATTAACCCAGGGAACAATCAGCTGGGCTCTGCACAGAAAAGCCAGTGGGAGTCGGCTGGTTCAGCCTAGAACTTCCCCAAACGCCCACAATTTCCTTCAGAAAGGTTTTCCTGCACATCTCAAGCAACCATCAGCAAAGAGAGAGAGAGTGCTGCTAGATCTCAGGAAATAATGGAGATACCTGCCATTATTTCAGAAACCCTAGCAGCCCTCAAACCCTAGCAGGTGAACAAGATACCTGTGCTCACACTACTCTAAAAACAAGCTATGATTAATGGCTAAAAACTGAAATATGCAGAAAATTAAAGATCTCACAGCAATTCCAGAGAGTAACACCAGCACGATTTGGACCCCAAAGTCTTCTTTATTAACCAGAAAATCAGATTACAAGAGAGCTTCTTCAGTCTTAGACTCACAGATCCGATGAATTGAAATGACCCCCTAAGACCCTATATAAAGGAAATGATCCTAACGGCTAGTTCGAGTGATCCATGTAGAAATGATCTCGACCGCTGATGAGGATCAAGACATCTCTTGATCTCATCCGTCGATTTATTAACTTAAAATATTATTATTTTATTAGTTAGGGTTTTTGCTTCATTTTTTAAATTTTTTTATTATTTTTTATTATTTTATTATTTTTATTCATTTTTTAATTTTTTAATTCATTTAACATGGATCACTGAACTAAGCTTTCGGAAACATCACCTAGGACCTAGGACTTAGGACTCATGAGGGGATTTAAAACATTTCTCGACCCTCAGGACACATTACATCATGACTTTTACAATTTACATCTCAAGGGGACAAGCCCACTTAACACAGACCCTCATAGAACACCCAGTTCTGCGACACAACTATAATCTAGCAGATTAACATATAAGACTCTCCTAAAGTTCTGATGACGAAATCCATCCCGGCTTTGGGGTCAGGTTTGAAGGAAAACTCTGCCGATCGTAGATCGGTGAGACGAAAAACCTCCCGGGACGCAGATCATCATTAGAAAGTTAGGTCCACCTAGGCAACTTTACATACATGACTCTGATCTGCTTAGATTATTTACAACTTATACATGCAGACTGGGTTTACGATCAAAAAGATCAAGCTGCTGATGATGGCAGGATGGCACGGACATGCTGATCAGGTGCTGCTTCTTTCTGTCAAGAAAAACGGGGTGCACTGCATGGGTAGTTGACCAGTAGTGGTCAACATCTGGCTCTACTTGGGGACACGTTGCTGCTTGCAGGAATGTGAGAATCCAGAATCTGCATCCATACAACACAAAAATAAGTAGCGTCCATCCAAAAATCAGCATATACATTAAGCACAGAAAAGAAAAAAAAAGCTCTTCATTTATTAACTATCTAAAACAGAAATGAAAATGCGGAAAAACAAGGAGTAGGGTTAGAAATACGATACAAAAGGATGCCCTACGGCATCAGATGTGTTCAATGTAGTGCATACTGAGCATTTGCCTGCTTTCAGGCAAATCTGTGGGCTGCTTGTCGGATGTGCCATGTCCAATTTTGCATATGGTAGGACTTTTTCCTATCCGAAAATCAAGCTGCTCACGGCCGTCTGATGCATCAAATCTTCGTCTAATCTTCTTCCTCTTGCGCTTCTTCTTTCTGGCAGGATGAATTACTGATGATCTGGAACTTTCTGTTTCGAAACTATCAGATGAAGTGTATAAGATATGCATGCTAAGTCCTTTTGTGTCTTGCATCTGATTTTTATCTTTTTTAATCTTATCTGGATCACCTTCAATTATCCACCTAATGACCTCCTCATAGTAAGATGGAACTTGTTTCGGCAAATGAGAAGGCTCCTGGTTTCTCTTATCATCTGACCATTGTTGAATCTTTTGAACTTGTATTCTAATGGCATCCATATGACTAGAGCATTCATCCCTCATAGCAATGATTTGCATGGCATGGTGTTCTTGCATGTTTTTTATTACTTTATCATTCTTTTCCTCTATGTCCATCAAGCAATGTTGCATGAAATTTATTTCTTCTTTATGATTCGCTTGCATGTCAGCGAACTGATTGTTATGATTGAATGTCATAGAGTCGATTTCCCTATCATGATCAGCTTTCATGGTCACCATATTCTCCTCTAAGACTAACATCTTGCTTTGCATGCTTCTAATTTCTGTTTCATATTTAATTTTCATGGCCTCAATTTCCTTAGCATGCTGATTTTGCGTGACCTCCATCTCTCTATTACGTTTCTCCAGGTGAGTGCATAAAGTTTTCACATCATTGACATAATTAGTTTGATTGATTTCCATATTTCTTACTAGCATCATTAGATCTCGTATAATTTGCTTTTGCTCTTCTTTTTCATTGTCATTTGTCCCTGGTTTTTCACTATCATGAACTTGATCTGCAATATTTTCGGTGGATGACACATTTTGACATGAAGAATCGTCCTGGGATCTTTCAGCTGGACCTCCTATCAAATTACTTACATTCTGTTGCACAATTTTGGAGGAAGAAGGCAAGCTGTTTGGATAACCATATCTATCTTCAAAAGCATTGATAATATCAGCCAAAGAAGAGAAAGAATCCTTAGGAAAATTGTTAAACCAATTCAAAGCATCATCTTCTAAAGAAAGGACAAATAGACGCATTTTGATATCACCATGATGAAACTGAGGGGGTCTGCAATATATGATCATGAAGCGAATAAACAAGTCAATATGCCTTTTAGCAGCGATTGGATCACCATCTGAAAAAATAGGCAATTCAGGAAGGGCCTCCTCCAGAAAATCATGGAGACAGTGAGTAAAACGACATGGTTTAAATGAATAATCCATGATGAATAATAAGGGATGATAGAACTAGATCTTTGCTCAAGAAAATCAAAAGATGAAAGAAGTGGAGTCGCCACTTGAACAACAAATCTGATTCTAAGATCCGAGAAGCAATCAACAAACAGATATGCGGTAGGCTTCTTGTCTGGGAAAAATAAGAAAAGTGGAGTCGCCACCCAAACAGGAAACAAACCCAAGAGGTACTGCTGATATGTGATGAAAAGATGCAAAAGATTGAATCTGCCAGCTCAAATGAGAGATGAGAAAATGAGAAGATGCATGAAAAGTCGTTGAAACACCGAGAAAAAGTATTCCCCGGCAACGGCGCCAAAAAATGTTGTCGCGTGGATTGGCACGACAACGCTCAAACCGGGGGCTGTCACTCTGATCCCCGATCCCTCCGTTTAAGCCTGTCTCCCGCGGCTAAGGGGGGTAGACCCTGCGAGATAGTGAAGACCAACTGCCAAACAGTTGGGTGGGAGACACGATACATGATATGATAAGCACCAGATGGATTTAGAGATTTAACAGACCAGTGCCTTGTGGAGTTAATGTTTAAATGATTACTTTTTAAATGATATAGAAACATGGACCATGAACAGCAACCATCTATCATCAGCTAAATCACATGATCAAAATGATATCCAGCAATTGAGAACTTCGAAAAAATAAATGCTTAAAACCACCACGAGAATTGTAAATTATTAACCAGATATCATATTTCGTATCTCAAACTTGAAAATTTAGCATCTCAGCATAAAACATATAACGCGAAAGCTCCTGAGACTTGCAAAAATAATTTCCCACAAAAAAAAAAAATTTCAAATTTTTTTTTTTTTTTTTTTTTTTTTAATCTTTTTTTCAATTTTTTATTTTTCAATATTATGGAAATTAAAAATCTAAAAAAAATTAAAATTCTAAAACTAAATTAATTTTAAAACTAAACTATATAAAAATATAAAACAAAACCTAAACTAAAATAAATTAAAATCTATGTTAATTTTAAATTACAACCTAAAATTAAAATCTATTTTAAATATAACACAAAAATATAAAAAAAAAAATTAATTCTAAATCTAATCTATTGAAAACTTATTAACATATCATCTAATGAAAACTTTATAAAAGTCTAAACTAAATAAAACAAAATCGAAATTTAAATCTAACCTAAGCTACGTTAAACAAAAACGAAGTCAAATGAAACGTAACTACATACAAACCCTAAACATAAACTAAGCTATAAACCACGCATATGTATATCGTGACATCAAAATCGACGATGGGTCAAATATACGGTTGAAGGCCGAGATATCAGTTAGCAGAATGATGAACTCATGATCTTGATCTGAAAATGCAAGCGAATACTCGAGACTTACTCGCGCTAGGACCAAAAAAAACAATACGCAGTCATTACTTGACCCAGGAGTGAAGACGGCGGACATTTTGCAGCTGTTACCTGAGGCCTTTCGACGGCAAAACAGCTACCATTTTCGCTTGAATGCAGAGGGGAAAACGTGAAATGTTCAGACGGTGATCTTTTAAAAGTTTGCTTGCGCGGTTAGACACCCTGCTCTCTGCATACGGATATACAGATTCGTTGACAGCCACCGTCCTGATATCTTCTGAGTATTTCTCCGCAGGAAATGCGAGTTACAAATTGTGCAAGTGGACACGGGTTTGCCTATTCGCTGTTTGAGCAAGCTGGATGAGCTTACTGCGGGTGGAGGAACTTGAGCCACGAAGGGAGCAGGTTGAACGTTGATATATGGAGATTTGAAATTGCTGATGCTGAGATTTGCAGTCACTTTCCTCAAATAGCGATTTTATAAAACGCATTGATATTTTTCTTTCCTCATTAGTTTGTAAACGATTTGACCCATATACGAGTGTTCTCACTGTCTCTGTACAAATTCTGGCAGCTGAATGCTATGATCTGGGCAGCCTTGATTTCTTTCTGAAAAATCTGCTCTTGATGAAAACCCTGTATCTGAAAACACAAAAATACAAAACCCTAATGAAACCTGTAAAAATCAAAAATTAAAAATAAAACCCTGGACAGCTGATTAATGTACAAATTGTGGCCCCTGAAATGCCAGATTTAGCAATAACAGCAGTAATGTTTTCAATACATCAGAAATTTTGAACTTCACTGTGAACAGAAAGAAAATCTCTCAATGTAAAACAGAAAAGAAACTTTGAATGATTAACCCAGGGAACAATCAGCTGGGCTCTGCACAGAAAAGCTAGTGGGAGTCGGCTGGTTCAGCCTAGAACTTCCCCAAACGCCCACAATTTCCTTCAGAAAGGTTTTCCTGCACATCTCAAGCAACCATCAGCAAAGAGAGAGAGAGTGCTGCTAGATCTCAGGAAATAATGGAGATACCTGCCATTATTTCAGAAACCCTAGCAGCCCTCAAACCCTAGCAGGTGAACAAGATACCTGTGCTCACACTACTCTAAAAACAAGCTATGATTAATGGCTAAAAACTGAAATATGCAGAAAATTAAATATCTCACAGCAATTCCAGAGAGTAACACCAGCACGATTTGGACCCCAAAGTCTTCTTTATTAACCAGAAAATCAGATTACAAGAGAGCTTCTTCAGTCTTAGACTCACAGATCCGATGAATTGAAATGACCCCCTAAGACCCTATATAAAGGAAATGATCCTAACGGCTAGTTCGAGTGATCCATGTAGAAATGATCTCGACCGCTGATGAGGATCAAGACATCTCTTGATCTCATCCGTCGATTTATTAACTTAAAATATTATTATTTTATTAGTTAGGGTTTTTGCTTCATTTTTTAAATTTTTTTTTTATTTTTTATTATTTTATTATTTTTTATTATTTTATTATTTTTATTCATTTTTTAATTTTTTAATTCATTTAACATGGATCACTGAACTAAGCTTTCGGAAACATCACCTAGGACCTAGGACTTAGGACTCATGAGGGGATTTGAAACATTTCTCGACCCTCAGGACACATTACATCATGACTTTTACAATTTACATCTCAAGGGGACAAGCCCACTTAACACAGACCCTCATAGAACACCCAGTTCTGCGACACAACTATAATCTAGCAGATTAACATATAAGACTCTCCTAAAGTTCTGATGACGAAATCCATCCCAGCTTTGGGGTCAGGTTTGAAGGAAAACTCTGCCGATCGTAGATCGGTGAGACGAAAAACCTCCCGGGACGCAGATCATCATTAGAAAGTTAGGTCCACCTAGGCAACTTTACATACATGACTCTGATCTGCTTAGATTATTTACAACTTATACATGCAGACTGGGTTTACGATCAAAAAGATCAAGCTGCTGATGATGGCAGGATAGCACGGACACGCTGATCAGGTGCTGCTTCTTTCTGTCAAGAAAAACGGGGTGCACTGCATGGGTAGTTGACCAGTAGTGGTCAACAAGACCCAAGAGGAGACTATTGAGCATCTTCTCAACCGCTGTAGTTTCACCGACAGGATATGGGAATTTTTTACCAACATCTTCAAACAGTCTGATAGAGACAAAGAAAGTATTGCCAACACTCTAAACAACTAGAGGAATAATTTTTCAGATAATGAAATTCTCAACTCTGTCTGGGAGCTACTGCCGAGTTTCATTATTTGGAATGTGTGGAAGGAAAGGAACAAAAGAATATTCAAAGAGGTAAAGTCTACCTCACTTAGCCTGGTGGAGCTGATTGTAAAACAACTAAAGGAGACAGTGGGCACCACTGTTAGGATTCTCCCCAAAAATCCTCCCTCAGTAGAGGAGTCAAGAATCCTCCAGCTGTTAGGCATGCAGGGGCTTATACCTCAAGGTCTAGACAGGGAAGCAAGCTTGAGAGATAAGGTGGAGGAAGCCTGGCATCCTCCCCTTGAAGGTTTTTTAAAGTACAACATTGATGGAGCTTCCAAGGGCAATCCAGGGGATGCTGGTTTTGGAGGAGTTCTAAGGGATGATACAGGCAGAATAATCTCCCTCTTCCATGGTCACTTAGGAAAAGCCACTAACAACATGGCAGAATTAATGGCTTTGGAACAATGCTTAGAATTTTTAATACAGAGCAATTGCCAAAATGTCATAATAGAAGCGGATTCAGAGTTAGTCATAAACGCTGCCAAGAGAATCAGCAATGGAACTGGGCCTGAAAAGGTCACAAAACACTGGAGGTTAACCAGAGTTCTTCAGAGAATTCAAATGCATCTACAGGAACTTCGTACTCTCAGATTTACT
Organism: Pinus tabuliformis; assembly: GCA_031772625.1. NCBI lineage: Eukaryota > Viridiplantae > Streptophyta > Pinopsida > Pinales > Pinaceae > Pinus > Pinus tabuliformis. Next base: position 688,142,692 of record CM062814.1, on the reverse strand, counting down.
CATGTGAGAAGAAAAGCTAACAAATTGGCTGACATTCTAGCCAACCAAGGGGTCAGCTGCAAGGACAGTGCAATCTTAAGGAGGTGGAACACAATGGAGCAGAGTAACCTGAAAAACCTCTGCCATAATCAGGCGGAGGAGGACAAAGAAGAGTACAGAAGAAAAAGAACAGAACCCAATCAGTAATGGTCAGTGATCAGAGGACTACACCAAGCGGGTCAAAAAGATGCACAAGGAAAGGTAAGTCCAGGTTAGAAGTTAAGTGGACCACCAGAAGGACTAGTCTCAGTGTCGGGCGTCAAAGCTTCCCACACCGAAGAAAGCAGCAACAAAATCATCAGTTTTATCCGAATTTTTCAGTGGCGGAAGTCAATACCGCCTCTGGGAGGTTCCGCAGAGATCACACCGCTTTCAGGTTAAAAGCAGGTTTAGGTTTTTGGCAGCGATTCCACAGAAAACATAACACGTGGTGGAGGGCTCGGTACAAAAACCACTCTCCCCGCGCCCTAAAGAGCGATCACTTTGGATGCGCGATTTGTTGTTCTGTCGTCCGATGGCGAAAGGTTAATCAATGCTCTGGATTCATCGAGCAAGTTTGGTGGGGCCAGAGGGTTTGGTGGGGTCCGAGGACTCATCTGCAAACATTGGGCCCAAAGGAAAGATGTTGTATGATTACTTCCAATAAAGTTAAGTCACAGTTCTCGGGAAGCCGAAGGAATAACGGAAAAGTTCTCAGTTGTCTGGTTTATTCCGGGAGGAACATGGCCAAGCACTTCCTCTGCTGTTTGCTCATCAGGCTCTTATTGTGGTCCATGGAGGTCGCCTTGGCTGGTTCTGTCATGGGCGTGTCCGATTTTTGGTGGCTCTTATTTCCTGGCGAAGTGGTCTCCCCGTCTTTCCTCTTCCTGCTAGGAAAACCAGGTTATAGCGATTTTCCGGTGATCGCACAGAATTGGGGTGGTAAATGGTTTAGTTCTTTTGGCAGCGATTCCATTAGTTGTCTGCCACGTGGCCAGGGCAGGGTTGGGATACCGCCCTCCCCCGCGAGTTAAGTTGCGCGCTAGTTAGGTGGTGCGATATCCAGGGAGGCCGTTCGATCTTCTGAAGATGTCTCATCCGTCAGATCTGCGGGTTACTTATCGGTGGGGCCACGGGTCTCGTCGGGCTTTTCGCCTTATTGGGGTGGGCTTTTTTAAGCCTTAATTTAGGCTTTTGTTCGCTTTGTGTCTTCAGTTTGTGGTGGAGGATTGCACTTGCGGTCGATTGTTTTGGGGTGAGGCTGTACTTTGGCATCATACCCTTGGTGTCCCTGTTGCCTCCCTGTGTTCAGGACTTTGTATATTATGTATTTTTGTTTTTCACGATATAATGAAATAGAAGGAACTACTCTTGCTCAAGCAAAAAAACGAGTGCTTCTAGGGTTTCTCCTAGAGTCAAGAAGTCAATAGAGTCATTGTCATATGAAGAAGACCCCATTGGGCACATTGTAACATGTCCAAAGAATTATTTTTGTATTTAAAAGTGTCAAAATACCGTCAAAGGCAAAGTCGACCTAACAACTAAGAAGTTGGCCTCATTAGGGCATGTCGTCCTCCTTGAAATCCTATATATGGGAAGGAACTCGACCTCCTATGGACACTCACTCATTCCTCATCATCCAAGCGAAGAGGCAGAAGAAAGGCAAGTGAAGAAGGATAGAAGGACAAAGGACAAAGTGTTTGGGTTATTTCTCTCTCTCTCTCTCTCTCTCACATGTGAAGATAAGGCTAGGGTTTTGCAGCTACAAGGTCAGAGTTAAAAAAATTGCAGAAAGAAGGTCGAAGAAAGGACTATTAGGTCACCTACAAGCCCTAGAAGGAGAAGCAACCCAAACAAAGGTTAAAGGAAGCCTTGGAAGCCCTAAATTTGCTCACACGTGTGGAAGCAGCAACTATTGCAGGGGCCGAAAATTTCAGACCTGTAGTGGAGGCCAAAATTTTGTAGCTGGGGGTCGAAATTGTGCAGCTAGAAGAGATTTGACTGGGTTTGTCTTGTATAGAAGAAGCACATCATTTGAAAGGTCTGACTTGGTCTTGGAAGGGTATTGGTCTTGGTCTAGAGGTCTTGGAATTCGTCATTTGAAGAATCTATAAGAAGGAAAGAGATTTGTGGGTTTTCCTCTCAAGTGGAGAGGTTTTGGCCCTGGCTTGCAGCCTACTTCCTGTGTTCTTGTGTATTATTGTTCTTCATGTTTTTGGTAGTTGTTTGATGACAAGAACAACATAATAATAAGAGAAGAAGCTAGTAAGTAAGAAAAAGTAAAAATACATCACAAGCAATTATCAAGTATAAGATAAATCATCCTAATTGTAGCCCCATAGATTTCTCAACAGGAAAGTCATGGAGTTAGAGATTTCTACAAGGACATGGAAATACCTTCCTCACTAAGAGGGAGTGTTGAAATTTGGGTAGCTTGAAAGGTATTTTTGAGTGGAGAAAACCAACAAAAAGGAGGCTTGTGAGCAAGATACCCAAGGTTTGGGGTTTTGACCCAAAGTTGTGGGCTTGGAACCTGTTACCGCTCAAACTAGCAGGGGTCCTAGGAGGGGATCCTATAGAACAACTACTAGGTCGAGGGCAACGATGGAGCGATAGCCCACTTTCACCTCAGTTAAGGCTTCAGCTCTTTATGGGCTTTCACCGATGGGAGGAGACCCAGTATATGAGTAATCACGATAATGAATATATCAATGGAAGGATGAAAGGTGATTCCCAAGGCCTATTCACAAGAGAGACTCAATTGTATGGCTTTCTTGCTTGGGAAGCAAGGTGGTAGGCTCTCTAGGAAGGGCTAAAAGGATTCTTGAGGCTAGGTTTTGAGAATGTATCTTGAAGAGATGCTCTCTAAGCCTAGAAATCCTTATGGAGACTTAGCCTTTATGTGATCTTTGCGGAATTGGAGTTATAAAGTTGAGGGACCACACAGGACCAAGTGGACCCAAAATTAGGTCAAGTGGAATTGGACACTCAAGGAGGGGCTCGACCTAATTGTGGAAGAGAAGAGGATCAATGGGAAAATCTTCTTGGAATAGAATACAATGATCCGAATGAGTTCACTAGCCAAGGGAAACTTAGGGCTTGCTATATCTCGAGATCCCACCGTCGGATTTGCTTCAAATTTGGAGGGCCTCTAGAGCAAACCTCAACGCGATTGTCGACCAAAAATCTAAGTGTTTGGATGGCTACATTGCGCGATAATTAATGCCCTAGGTGACCTATGTAGGCCAAGCCTAGAAAAAGAGGGAGGTGAAAAGAATAAGCGTTGAAAATGATCACCAATGGAGGATTAGTGCCTTGTCCTTTGTGAGAGATGGAGCCAAGGAAAATTTTAATATTTGGAAGGATTCACTCAATCAAGGAGGCCCTCAAAACAACTTCACATGGCATTAAGGCATGAGAACAGTTGCTTCAAGGTCTTCATACTTCGACTTGCAATATTTGATGACTTATCAAGATGTATTTAACCCAAATTATCTCTAGGAACATTCACTCAATCATACATGGCCCATGACATGATGCATCACTATAAAAGATCACAATTTCCACAATTTCGCATAAGAAAAAGCAGTAAATTTCGGCATAGTATAGCAAAAATCCCAGCAACATGCATGTGACAAAGTAAATAACAAGAATAGCATTAAAAGAGCACTTACATGTATTAAAGAGTATATCCAATCATCAATATATGCCAATAGAGAAGCTCCAAGACAAAGAGAGATAACCAAACATCAAAATTCATCCATATGATCCAAACTCGTCCTCCAAAAGGTATAGCAAAAATCTCACAAGAGAGAATAACCCAATCCAAGTGATGATGATAAAATGAATCATCTCACTTCTATTTATACACTCTCTAATGAATTTGATTTAGCTAAATTGGCCTAATTGAGCCCCTAAAATAAAATAATGTGCATAATAACAATACTTTTTGTGACCAACCCACCAAATAGCTCAATAATACATGAATAAGCCTCTCAAGAGAGCCAAATGATCAATAAAGTGAGTCGTTGGGCCTTTGAGGAGGCCTAATGAAGTCCAAGGGGTGCCATGATGTAGAGTGAACTCCCAACATAGTGGACAATGGGTTGGCCCCTTCTTTTCCAAGCAAGAACCTGTGGTGCTCCCAAATGGGTGTGGGGGGCACAAGGACATCCTTATGGGACTCCAAGTGGATCAAAAATGCATGTAAACCATCTGTAAGGGCTAGGATGGTGATGTAAACCCTCCCTTTGTAGCGGAAGACATCCTCTAGACCTTGGAACATTTGCCAAGTGTATGGCGAAAGTGTGGAGCCAACTAAACATGGTGAACTAGGTGCATCATCCTCATCCAAAAGGTGGAACACGAGCAATCAATTATCGGTGTTGGAAATCCATGAAGTAATATTTTCTATGGTGGAGGCCCATGGCACTCAACACTCACTCTACAAGTGTCAATGTAACCCTTTGGAGGGCTAAGACTTTGTATAAGGAGACCAAGCCCCAAATGAAGACCCACCTGCAATCCTGCATAAGATCCAATATGTCCCCTTGCCCTCCAATACAACAAGTCATTAGAATACTCAAGTAATAAAGCTTACAAGTCATGGGATCAATGGGGCACTTCATGGTGGCATGCCCTTCCATAGTGGGCTTTGGCATGTACAAGTGTCTCCAAGCTCAATAGGGGGTTAACCAAGGACCCTATTAGGTGGTTTCAACCTCTAAAGGGGGTGACATGTCCATGGTACATCCTTTAAGTGGTAGGTGGCAAATGATATAATAATGGAATGGAGTGGGGATCAGGGGAATCATCTAAACCACATGTCAAGGTTCATGGGTAGCTATAATAAGGGAAGCCCACACCTGGGTATGTGAGTGTAGGAGGGAGCAAATCGTGGTACATGAGTTACCCTGGCCTTTGTTTTTCCACCCTTCTTCATATGCCTTTTGCCTTTTATTGATTTTTCTTCATAACTGCTCAAGGCTCCAGGGGATGAGAGCATGATGTGTAATATGTAGCAGTGGATACCCCCTTAAGGTGGGGCGGTTCATCACCCACCAAGGGTTGGGACAATCATGGGTTCCTTAATGATAGAGGGGGCTCATCTAGGGCCCATAGGAACCAGGGTGATGGCCATGGATAAGGGGTAGAGCTCGTATTTTAGTGCGCTAAATTTATATGTCCTGACCATCTTTTCCATTTTGTGGTACATTTTCTGTTAAGAGTGGCCAACTTATGCGTTTTCATTTCTTTTTAGTTGCATCAACCTCTGGGGCATCGTTCCAAGCTCGACCCAAGGTGTGGACAGGGGGACAGGGAGGCTAACCCTATGTGGACCCGGTGGACACATGTGGACCCAGATGGGAAAATAGATGAATGGGCTAAAATGAGTGGAATGGGAGTGATGTAGGCTATATCGAGAAGTGGGACGATGCAACCAAAATCGAGATTTCCCATGTAATGCCAACACAAAAGCCAAATGGTCAGTAAAGGAGATCCCACAGGACTAGGATATAAGGGTAACCATGACATCGGACAATGGAGACAAGAATACAAGCCTAACCCTCTCTTTCTGTCAAATCCCCCCCACCAATCCATGCCCAAAAGTGACCATGAAAAGTAAACAAAATTACTCAACCAAACCAATGAAAATTCATACCTTTGGGGTCAAGAGGCCCACCTTCAAACATACATTCATAACAGATGAGCGAGGGACCACATGGTTGGCTCAGGCGGCGGAGAAAATGGCACATTGAGCTATTTGGGGGCTACAAGGGGCTGCTAGCTACCTGCTGAGGACCATCTAGGAGAAAAATTCTCTCCTATATACACTACCCACAAGTGGTGGGTAATAGAACCCAAGGAAATTAATATTTTATTCTAATTTGTCATTGAGTGGTAAATAGGTGTTTCTTGAAGAACAAAAAAGACCCCCAAGACACTTAGACAAGAGCTATAAATATAGGCCAAAAGAGAGGCCTAGTCACACAATGAGGTGGACTTCATGTGTGGAGTGAAAGCCCTAAAGGGGGTTGAGTTCTGCCTAAGAAGAATAGTAGGAAACAGGAAAGGTTGGTTAGTCTAGACAGCTAGGAGAGGTCGACATTCTGCAACTAAGGAGGGTCATAGAAGGGGCTGAAGTTTAGCAAGCAAAGGCCGCAGCCAAGAGGTGTTGGTTGAATTTCTGTGAGACTGTTTGGGGAGGGTCGAGTGCCTAGAAGGAAGGTCAAGCACAGACAAGGAGGTCAAGAGCCTTAACCCTAAAGAACAAGGTTGGATGAGGGAGGTCGAGAGCCTCAGAACTATTTAGGGTCTACCTAGAGGAGCCGCAGATCTGAGCCGTGGGTATGTTCATTGTTCTAGGAGCAGTCGAGGGTTGGAAGGACTCTATGAAGGTGAGTCGAGGGAAAATTTGGTCCTAAGGAAGGTGCCTAAGGGTTTGCTGACCTAGTTAGGCCTAGTCAAAGGTAAGGTAGGCCTAGTTAAGGGTTGAATATAAGTGTTGTAGCAGGCCGAGGGAAGAAGATGGGTCAGAACAACTTGTTAGGGCAGACAAAGGAGATTGCAAGTAGGTCGAGACCAGTGTTACTTGGGAGCGGGAGCGAGAGCGGGGAGCGGGCGCGAAAACAAGAGCGGGAGCGACATTTTCAGAAGCTCCCGGTTTGGGAGCGAATCCCGGAGCGTTTTCTATATAATATATATATTTTTTATATTTTGATATATATATGTCAACAAAAACATGTAGAATAATGAATTAGATATAAAAAAACATAAAAAGACATAGATTGAACCATACAACAACAATCATCTAGAAGTTATAATCTTCAACAACCACGTCCACAAGTTAGTAACATAGTAACATACAACATATTGAGTCTCATGATTCATCAATCTTAAAGTTTCAAGCTTTCAAAATTCAATATACAACATTTATCATCATTGATCACCAAAGTTGTACTTGTAAGCTAAGTGTAACCATTACAACAAATAATATCTAACATGAAATGAAATGTTATAAAATGAAATGAAATGAAACAACTTTCAACTTTCATGAAGCATCATATTCATAATTCATTACTAATGAGTTATAATTGCCAACTTCAAACTTAAATTGTCATATATTGTTTAAAAAAATATCATAATAAATATGAAAGAGTCAATAGTTATAGAAGCTACTAGAAACTAGAAAAGAGAAGTAAATCTATTATCTATTTCTTATGCTTGGGCCTCTTGCCACCACGAGAAATGTCTAATTTTTTAGTCTTGTTGGAAAATCAGGATCTTTGTCATTACCTCTATATCTGTATAGGGATCTTTGTCATTAATATCACCCTCTAAGCATTAACATAAGATAGAACAAGCATAGCATGTCAGGTCAAGATTTTGTTTGAGTGATGCGTACATTTTTAGGAGGGTCATGATAGAGGAGTTCGACAACCAATGTCACTAACATCAAGGTACATAGAGGGATTGGTGCTCTTGATTAAATACGAGTTTCATACCCTAATACATGACAAAATTCAATGGAAACATTGCAATCCCCCAATCCTGAAATCTTGAAAAACTGATAAATCTACTGGATTTTGAATGAAATCTAAAATTCTACTTTCTCCATATGAAATCCAATGAGGCCGGAACCACTCTCAAACATCCTGAGTCATTTCATGGTAATGTTAAAAATTTAAGTAAAAGGATGAAAATGAATATTAAGGAGAATGTCACTTTTACTTTAAGAATTTAACATTACCATGAATAGCATATCAATACTAGGGCCTAGACTTGATCATTAAGCTGCCCCACTCAAAAATTATTTGTTTCTTTCAAAAAAAAATTGCATTTCAAACATTACTACAAAAAAAAAATTGCAAAAAAGGCAAAACGCTCCTAAAAAGGCAGGGAGTGAAAAAAATTTTAGGGAGCACACTCCCGACCTACTCCCACCCGGAGCGCGGATTGGGAGTGGGATCGAGAGGGGGGAGGCGCTCCCCCGCAACACTGCTCGAGACGTACAGGAGGACAATTGGGGGATAGAAAGTGCCCAGATCATCTAGACAAAGGACAAGTAGATTCTGCCTAGGGCTGCCAGGTGGGCAACTAAGATAAGTGAAGTGCTTGGCCTAAAGGTTCAGTGACAAAAGAATTTTGTAGCAGCCAAAAGGCAGGGGCTATAGCAAGGATAGCAAGCTGGCATGAGGAATGTGGCCTAAAAGGAGCAAGCCCAAGTAAGTCAAATCTTGCCTATTATACTAATTGTGATTTGTAGGTGAAGGACAACCATTTGTAATTCTATTGGGCAAATGAGGGCCTAATGGACTAGGCCTCAGCCTTAGGATTACAATCAAAGGACATATTGTGTACTATAGCATTGTATCAGGGTTTGTAAATGGCCATGATCCCTGGTACATGAGCCCTATGGCTTTCTTATTGGTGGACTAATAAAGAACGTGATTAGGGCCAAAACTACTATGTATTGTTATTGATCTGTTTGTTGTTATATTTGGTTGTGCAAAGTTGTTTTTGGTTGGGCATCTTTAGTGTGTTTGTGTTCCTAGCTAGGGAATAGACCAAACCTAGGGTGCATGCAAATTTCAATACACTCAAATCAATTCATCATTAAAATATTCAAAACCTACTTGGGTTCCCATCCTAGGATAATGGCCCAACTGAGGAAATACATGCACAATATTGGATTTGATCCAACTGATCAAGCCCTCCTTAGCTAATCTAAATCACCTTGCTACCTCCCTTCCTCAAACCCAACACACTAGAGTATTATACTCCTCACTGAGATGCCTTGTTGTTGTATGGTGTGTCTTCTCCCTCTCCTTAACCTTGCTTTTATAACTTTTCATTGAGTTAAATCCCTAACCCTAATCTCCAAAGTGATTGATCGTCGAGATTAGAACTCGCCTCACTTGAGTTCAAGGGTTGAGATTAAAACATAACTAAAGTAGATACTTTACTTTTTCTCTAATGTTTCTTTAGCTCAATAATCCAACATAACAATTATGTGATTTTCCTAAGTTAAAATTTAGGGTAAGTTACAAATGCAACTTGCTCACACTAAAGCAAGTGTCTAAGGAGACTTTGGTGACTTCTGGAAGCCTAGACAATTAGACCTACATAAAAGTGCATGCTCGAACTACAAACATCAACATTTTTGGCGTTGGTTGGTATGGTTTTGATAACATTAATTGGCACACATGTTGTGGTCACCCTATGTTTACCAAAAAAATGTTATGAAGAGCTAAATTCCTGGTAACTTTCTTCCTCTTTTTAAAAGTACTTATACAAGGGTCATTTCCCTCTTATATATCTTTGTGTTAATAGCTGGAAATGTAATGTTGTATCATTCATTTTAATTTGAGTTTGTTACCATATTCACATCGTCCATTGATAAACACATCTTCATGCCTGTTTTAGTGGATTTACTCATTAAGGTTTTGAGTTTGTTACCATATTCACATCGTCCGTTGATAAACATCACCTTCATGCATGTTTTAGATGATTTACTCATTAAGGTTCCGAGTTTGTTACCATATTCACATCGTCCATTGATAAACACACCTTCATGCATGTTTTAGTGGATTTACTCATTAAGGTTCCTCCTATTGAGAAATCTAGGGCATAGTAACTAAGTGATTTCTCTTTTGTTAGTAACTACTTGTGAGTGCTTTTTACTTCTTTAGATTAGGATCTTCTTTTACTTAAGCTATTAGTGTTCTTCTTCATCAAATAGCTACCAATGCATAAACCATAAAGAGACAAGAGACACAAAATATAGGCTATCAGCCAGGGCCAAAACCTATCACTCTTTGAGAGGAAAACCCGAACAAATTCTTCTTATAGAGATTCCAATTGACGAATACCAAGACCATGACCCTTGACCTATCTGCCACTCAAAGACCAAGCCACAAACCTTCCTTGATGAGATCCTTCTTGAAACAACCTTGTAGCACTTTCCTCCTTCTATAGTCAACGCAAGTCAAACTGTTTGTACTTCTGGAATTTTCGGTCTCTTCCACAGATCTGCAACTCTCGTCCTATCAGTACCCCTGCAATTTACACGTGTGGGCTATTTGGAGATAACTCTCTTCTTCGCTTGACTAGGAGACTTAATCTTGTGACTTCAGCTAGCATGTATGCTGGTATGAAGACCACCTTCTTGACTTCTTTGCTGACTGTGTAAACCCTACTGCAGAGCCCTTAATATCAGTCACACGTGTGAGTACAAATAACCAAAAACAGTGCCAAACTAGTTCGTATTTCCTTCCTTCTTCCCACGCTGGATGAGAGGCTACTAATTCTCTTTCTCGCACTTTCTGTTGTACTTCAGACCCAAGACTGAAAATCTGTGTCTAGAATGGAATCCGAGCTGCCAATAAATAGTTGTTTCCCAGCATAATGAGCCAACATGAGTGCAGGTGAGCCGACATGTCCATTAAGTAGGTTATATACTCCATTTTGTAGCCGACTTCAAGGAGAGGTTTTGTGCTTGGTCTTGGAGGGCTTACATACTTATTAAATGACTCATACAAGATGTAACATGCCCAAGAAGGGTCCTTCATACATGACATTGACTCAATTTGACTTTATGACCAATCCTAAGGACTCACAATGGGAGTCATACTAAAAATAAATTTCTTGCTCATGAAACCCATGAGACAAGCATTACAATAATAATTTTATTTTTCTTCTTTTCATCAATTACATAAAATCACAATTACACGTCATTGTGAAGACCGAACCTAGTTACTTTTCAACACCTCCAAAAGTCAATTTTTTCATTGGAGGACAGCAAGATAGGGTTGATGTAGCTTGTTCATTTAAGTTTCATTCTCTCCTTATCCCATAAGAAAACAGCCCAATAAGGTCTCTCTCTATTGACTCCATTTTCCCTAGAAAGGATTGGCACTAGTCATGGTCCACCTATCACATTATAAAAAATCTATATTTCAATTTCTGCTTTGCTAAAGCTATTTCTCCATTTCACCTTTAACAGGAATTTGCATAAGAGTTAGAAATCTTATTCGAAGGATAGCCCTTTGTAATCACATTTTACAAACACAATGTTGAAATTTTGGTATTTTTCCTGGAACTACTACACGTTGCCAGAGGAATTGTTGTCCACAAATTTTGTGATGAAAAATGTAATTGGGGGATATATTGGTTCAAGTATCATGCCTACTTGACAATCTTGAATAAGGAATTGCACTAATTCTATATTTAAACATGGGCAAAAATATCAACTCTGTGCAACTATTTATTTTAATTTAGTAGGGTTTGATGTGACCAACCACATTGCCATACCCTCATGATAGTCTTAAAAACATTGTGGAACATGACCCATCAAGATTTGATCACTTACAATGAATCAATGACTGCAGATCCCAATTGAATTCATTTTATAAATTGGTTGTCCTGCATCATGCATCAAATACAAAACAAATTGTCTATGCACACATCTTATTGTTCATGTTGCTGTTTCACAGTTGATTTGCTTTAAATTACTAACCTTAGTTTTAAAATTGTTATACTCATTTTTGAGTTGCAGTATTGTCCCTTTCTTGTCAGCTATTATTCTTAATATCTTTGATAGATGTAAATCATGTTTCTTCAGATGTCTCTCTTTTCTAGTTTTCTCAATTTTTATAGACTATTGTTAGTTTCCTGCAGCATGCCTAAATAACTTTGTATAGCTCTGAATACAAGCTCATTAGAGTTAATTTTAATATTTACGTTAAATTGTACTCGTTGAACCAAATCACTATTATTATGCACAATACACCAGTAAATATTAAGCTTTCCAGGATGTGTGCTGTGTTTATTGGTATAGAACACAAGTTTCCAATCTCACAATAATCAGAACCAATTAGTTCATGCTCTTTTGAGCCAAAACCCACCTAGACCGGCCCTTTGAACTGCTATTGGACTGATCCATCCCCAAACCAACCAGTTCTATACAGCCCACCCCATGCAGCAATTGGAAATAACCCAAAAAGGTCACCAAATAAAAGGAAAATAAGGGTCTATACCCTTCCTAAACCCTAGCATAACTCTTCATCATATAGTCCTGGAAGAAACTTAACCCTGTTCATTGTCCAACGGGCCTCCCTTTTCAAATTCTATATATTTTGAATACTTTTACTTATGTTTAATTCTCATTAACTTAAATTTCAACAATTAAGTTAAAGTGGGACCCCATTTCAAGATGTTTGGTGATAGAATCGGCCCCATTAGCCCTCACATGGAGAAAAAAGAAATTGAGGTGTTTTCCAACCTTCAGCAAACTTAACAGACCTTTTAGTGTTTCAAAATATATAGAAAACAGGACCCTACACGCCTTCCTTCCACACCCCTTGAGCCAGTCAAGTGGGTATACTGTATAATGAGAATACTTCAGATGAGCTTTGTATTCATTTGATTATAGTATGATGATTTTTGGACTCTAGAGAGCATCTAGCACCTCAATGATTATTATATATGTTCGCTCAAAACTTTAATATTATGTATCTCAAAACTTATAACTCGATATATTTTTGCTATTGGATTTACATTAATATTTTGTTTAATGTTTGAGGTCATTATTTCCCCCTTCTATTATTATCTTTTGCTTGCCCTTGTAAATGTGAAAGAATGTTGCAAGGTGAACATATAACTCAAAACTTACTTGCTGCAAGCCGCTATTATTTCAAAGTAGGTTGCCTCACTAAAAGTTATATTTTTCTCCCGCATTCTCTCTGCAACACTAAGAACTTTCTCAAACCGGCCTCCTTTATTCAATATTGACATAAGTGTTGAGTATGCAATAGTGTCTGCTTCAATATTGTTTGCTTCCATATATTCAAACAAGGAATAAGCTTTCTCCCACATTTCTGCATTGATAAATTAAGAGCCTCAGAAAAGATCAATTAAGCTTTGTCCAAATCTAGATGAATTTCCAGAGGCCATAAGCATCAAGTTCTCATACCTGCAGCGCCATAGGCATGGATCAAGGTGGTAAACGTAACAACATTAGGTGAGCAACCAAAAGTATTCATTTGACTGAATAGTAATTCAGCTTCATTAAGTAGACCCTGTACATAACCCAAGGTTATCCACTTAAGAATGCATGCTACTCAAAAGGAATCCCAGAAGACGTAACTCAAAATTCTGAAGGAGCAACTGGTTAAAATAGTGTATTACCTGTTTGGCATATGCATCAATTAGAGCTGTACAGGCTTCCACAGTCACACCAATTTGAGTGTCTAGCATCTCATCGAAGTGCTTTTGTGCTTCAACGTGACTTCTGATCTTACAAGCACCATTAATTAGAATGCTAAAAGTAACACTATCGGGTTTTACTCCCTTTTCTTTCATATTTCCATATATGCATAATGCTCTGTCATACATCCCCCCATTCATAAAGGTTGAAATGGCTGTATTGTATGCATTAACATTTAGTTGAATACCTTGAGAAACTGCTAAAGAAATAATCGAATCAATCTTCTCAGGATGACCACAGTGACCACAGGCTGCTAAAAGGATGCATATTGTAACAACATTTGGCTGAACTCTAACATGTTTCATTTCATCAAACAAGTTCACAGCCTCTTCCAGGCATCCTGCAGAACCATATGCATAAATCAAGGAATTATAAGTCACTGTATTCTGTTTCAAAGATATTTTGCTCATCAAGTCAAAGACTTCTTTAGCCTTGTCTAATTGTCTTGATCGCCCATAAGAATTGAGTAAAGATGTATATGATACAATATCAGGTCGAAAACTGCTTTCCTCAAGCAAGTTAAATGTTTCCAAGGCCTCCTTAGACATTCCCAGTGAAGCATATGCACTGATCAATGTATTGTAGGAAACAATATTGGCTTTTATGCCCTCAGCAATCATCATTTCAAATGTTGCCTTGGCATCTCTAATTTTCCCACTAGCAGCATATGCATGCATGATGGTGTTGAATGTCACTACATCTGGCTTACAATCAAGTGCATTCCTCCTCATTAAAAAGAATGTTTCAACAGCCCTATCAAACTGCTCCAGCTTGACAAGGCAACTTATGATGATATTGAAAGTGATTGTATCCAATTTAACCTTCTTTCTCTTCATAAGCTCAAAGTAAGACAATGCTTTTCCATATTGGGCTCCATTTTTAAAAGCAGATAAGACAATGTTGTGTGTTACTAAATCAGGTCCAACTCCATTATTTGTCATTCGTTTACACACCTTCAAAGCCTCTTCCCAATGACCACTAGACCCACAAGCATTTATAAGATTATTGTATGAAGATCGACTTGGAGGTACCTGCATACAATAAAAGTCATATAGCATGCCTCCCAGAGCAAGTGTAACCTTCAACACTGATTTAAAGACATTCTCACTAGTCATCTACAAGTCAAAAAAGATAAATGGTCTACTGGGAACATAGATGGCACACTGCAGGTTGGTTACAACTTATATCTGACAGTTTTATCTTTTAAGCATGAAAATGATATCCAAGTAAGCTATCAGCAACAGGCCAAAGGCAATTAAAGCTATTATGTGTCTCATAAGCTCATACAAGCTGTTACAAAGCTTCTTTTATAGTATCCAGTCAGTTAAGAGTTTTTCAATGCAACTTTCAACATACAAAGAGACATGAAACAGCAACAGGTCATAAAATAATCTCCACAATCAATGGGCTTCTAGAGCACACATACAATTCAGATATTTCCAATCTGTGTCACCAAAATTCAAGTTCAATCCAGACCCTATCTCAAAACTTGAATACAAACTTATAAAGAATGGATGATACTTTTACAAAGGGATTCTTCATTAGCCCCAAGTTGGTTATCAAGTCATATTTGGCCTTGTAATCTATTCTCATAAATGACATGTGATCAATAGATATTTTATTGTTAGAAAGCTGTGAGGTACTTTATGAAGTGGCTTGTGAATTAGGTCATTATTACCACAAAATCTAGCAGCCTAGTGCAAAGCCTCACTAGGCACTTTAGGTCTAGGGAAACAATGAGATCAGCCACCACTATCACCTTAGTGGTTGTTCTCCTATTGTTTTGTGGTTGGATATTATCCCCGCAAGGGAGGCTTCCCCAACAGGCCTTAGAGATTAAGTAACCCAAGAAACGCCAGACCAAATACCCTCTAGGAACTTGATAATTAGACACCCCCAGAAATGGATTCAATAAGCTAGGGCTTAGAGTGAAAATGAGGGAGTGAGTTCAAAGAACCTATGGCTGATTCTAAAGGGCTGAGATAAGTCCACAAGATGCTCAAATAGATTCCAAACACATGCTACCATTAATTAAACAATTGCTGTTATAAGTTAGGGTTTGAAATGAAGATACTTTATGGCAGTGAAAAAATTTTATAGCAATAATAAACACAGGATATAAATGACAATAAACAATAAAACATCAAAGGCTATTAAATAGGTAAACAAGAGAAAGGACAAAGAAAAAATTTCAATGGTTGAAATGCACAAAACAGCTAGGAAACCCTAGACGTCAGCCCTAGAATCATGGCTGTAAAATGCATAAAAGATGAAATTTCACTTATTCAACTAAATATATCAAACCCTAACCTTAGCTATATGACATTTAGAGTGTTTTATGTTATTTAAATACAGACTTTGCAAAACCCTGACCCTAGTTTAGCATAAAATAAATAAAAAATAAAAGATAAAATTTTAAATAAGATTGACACACAGTGACTAATGTCTTCAATCAGTTAGGTATATGGAGTGAAAAAGGATGAGAGCAAAGGTGGAAGACCTTGGAGGGAGAGAGGAAGAGAGAGAAGAATGTATCAATCCAATACTAGCCACTTTCACAAAGAGGAGATTAAGGTCAAGGAATGTTATTCTAAGTTTCTGTGATGGATACTTGGTGACATACCTTGCATAAGGAGATGTTAGAGCCAATCAAGATACAACATATCATGAAGACTTCATAAAAACCCTAATTCTACAACATTAGCAAAATGGAAGAAAAATACTCACAATAAATTAGCACCATTCACCGACAGCATCACTTCATCAGTCCAATGAAATTCTATCCATGCCATTTTATATTTTCCAAGACAATTCACTTCCTAGTGATCCATTGCATCCAAGAGAGAGAAAGAACTAGTGAACACTCCTTTACAAGAGAGAAATGAGTCTGTGTGACAATGATCCAAGACATTTCAACTTCCTTCTATTTACACAAAGGCAACCAAGTCAAATTTGTCTTAATTGAGACTCAAAAGCCCTAAAAACATAACTTCAAGATTTTAGAAGTCCAATAGGTAACAATCCAACCTAAAACATAGCTACCTCTATAAAAACATAACAAAAGCTTCATTTTAACTCACACATCTAAGTAGAAGGTCCTCCAAGCATGATGTCATCCTCCCTCAAGCAAGGTGCTAGAAAAGGGTCAAAGAGTGCTCCTCACCATAAACCATCTCCTCAACATCAAAGGTGCATCCTGAAGCGATATCTCTCCTCAGCATTATGTCATCATCAGTAAGCCCCACGTCATCACTCTCGGCCGTGCAAGGGAAGCGTCCTAGCCCTACAACATGATGTCATCAAGCAAAAGAGTAACATCCCTCCAAAGGGATCACAAGTCATCCTCATCATCAACAAGGTCAAGGAACAAGGAAACATCCATCAAGTAGGTGCAAGGCCAACCTGGGGGTGTCCTAGGCTCATTGGGGTACATCATTAATGCTGACATCATCCAAGTTTCTTTGTGCATTGATTCATCGTCCGAAGAGAGGGAAGGTGAAAAACATTTGTGATGAATCCATAACAAGGTGGTCAATGTTGTGAAAACAAGGTGTAGAAGTGCCATCACACTAGATTGGACGTCCTCTTCAAGGTTTTGGAGAAGTCTCAACTATCCCTCAAGAAATCATGAAATGTACTTGGGAAGTGACATCTGAAACATGCCTTCAAGATCAAGTGGCATCATCTTCATACATGAAATAACCATAAAAGTATCATAATGGACCATATTTAATGCAAAAGGCACAAAGTACTTCACACAAGCTCCAATACCATGTTAATTTTAGGTATGTTCTATGCTTAGAGCAATTTATTTCAATTTTCATAGTTAGCTCAATATCTTTTCCAAATTAGCAATCACATCAGCATTAAAGTAAACTACAGATAGAACATAAACATAAATCGCAGAAGACAAGCCAAGACAAGAGGACACAAGATGTGGCGCTAGCCAAGGACAAACCCCAATGTGGGGAAACCCTTGATCAATTCTTCTTATATGTTCTTCAATAGTTCAGCAGAGAGAGAGAGAAAGAGATAATACATTTACAACAGAAGTCAACACTTTGACTTATCTAGATAAGAGCATAGATCATCTCTAAGAAGATGATACATGAGATCAGTTGAAGACATGCTGCTTCAACTGATTCTCCAAGGTGACTCCTTCACCTATCGTTGTGCTGCATTTCGTCATCATGTTGCACCTCACGGTGCTGCACCATGCTGCACCCATCATCACCATGCTGCACCTCATCATGCTTCATTAATCATGACTGTACCCATCACTGTACTGCATTATGTGCCATTTCTGCACCATGTTACCATACTGACCTATGTGTTGGCTGCATCTTGCTTGCTTGTTGTCCCTAGCATGCTTGTTGTCCTTTGCATGCTTGATGTTGCATGCTAGCTGTAACATTGCATGCTTGATGTATTTGCTGCTAAGTACCATACAACTGTCCCAATGTTAGTTAGTTGTCCCTTGCATGCTACTCTCCTTCGAAGACAGATGCTCTGGCTGTTCCGGCAATTCCGGCAGTTCTAGCAGTTCCCGCAGTTCCGGCAGTTCCCGACAGTTCCGGCTGTTCCCGATAATTCCGGCAATTCCCAGCAGTTCCGACAATTCCGGCTTTTCCTGGCAGTTCCGGCTTTTCCAACAGTTCCTGCTATTCCTGGTAGTTCTGGCAGTTCCGGCCGTGCCCGACAGTTCCAACAGTTTCGGCAATTCCCGTTGTTCCTGGCAGTTCCCGACAGTTTCGACTATTCCCGACAGTTTCGGCAATTCCGGCTTTTCCCAGCAATTCCAACTTTTCCAGCAGTTTCAGCTATTTCCGACAATTCCGGCAATTCCGGCTGTTCCCAGCAGTTCTGACGGTTCTGATAGTTCCGACAGTTCGCTCCGGCAGTTCTGGCTATTCGCCTTTTCTCGGCAATTTCGGCTTTTCCAGCAGTTCCTAACAGTTTCAACTTTTCCTGGCAATTCCGGTTATTCCCGGCAATTCCGGCTTCTGCCCTCTAGATTAGGGCAGCGTTATCCCTTAAGATCTCTCCTCCTACTAAAACCCAAAGACAAGTAGAGAGGAAGAGATCCCAAGTGTTTTGAAATCACTTGAAGGCCACCTCTATTTATACTAAAACGTTGAGCACAAGTGGGGTTTATTTGGTTGTTGGCCGACCTTGACGAATTGTCCCATAACACAAATAAATCATATCTCCATGAATACTTATCGGAATCGGATGATCTTTAGATCAATCCTACACCTCTCGATGAGAGGGATCCAAGAAAAATATCAGCTTCCATTAATAAGATGACCCACATGGAGTTTGGCCCTAGTTTCCAAGTTTAACACTCCCTCTCAACTTGGGAGAACTCCATCCGTTGATCCATATGTTCGACTGTACTATCTCTGCCATCAGTGCCCTGCACTGCTCTGCTCTGCTGAGCTTTGCTCTGCTCTTCTCTGCTCTGCTGAACCATGAAGAAGAAGAATTGATTGAGAATGTCTCATACCATTCTCTACTGACCCAAAGTCAGTTTCATCTAAAAAGAGTGTGTCACATCACTCTTACTAACCCAAAGTCAGTTTCACTGATCCCAGATCAATGGAGGTCATCCTAGCATAGGGAGTACAGTAGATACAATGATGCGTCCATCGATAGTACTACTATGGTCCCTGTTGACCTCTACCGGTCAACTACCCATGCAGTACACCCCCCTTTTCTTTGCAAAAAGGGGCAGCACCTGATCAGTGTTTCCGTGCCATCCTGCAGTCATCAGCAGCTTGATCATTTTGATTGTAAACCCAGTCTGCATGTATGAATTGTAAATAATCTTAGCAGACATGAGTCGTGTATGTGAATTGCCTAGGTGGACCTAACTTTCTAGTGGTAATCTACGTCCCGGAAGGTTTTTCGTCTCACCAATCCATGGATCGACAAAGTTTTCCTTCAAACCTGACCCCAAAGTCGGGATGGATTTTGTCATTAGAACTTTAGGAGAATCCTAGTGTGTTGATCTGCTAGATTATAGTTGTGTCGCAGAACTGGGTGTTTTGTGAGGGTCTGTATTAAGTGGGTTTGTCCCCTTGAGATGTAAATTGTAAAAAGTCATCATGAAATGTGTCTTGAGGGTTGAAAATGTTTTAAATCCCCTCGTGAGTCCTAAGTCCTAGGTCCAAGTTGATGTTTCCAAAGGCTTAGTTCGATGATCCATTTAAAAAATGAAATAAAATAATAAAATAAATAAAAATTTAAAAAAAAATAATAAAAAATAATAAAAAATTTAAAAATTTAAAAAATGAAATAAATAAAAATAATAAAAAATTTAAAAATTTAAAAAATAAAATAAAATAATAATATTTTAAGTGAATAAATCGACGGATGAGATCAAGAGATGTCTTGATCCTCATCAACGGTCGAGATCATTTCTACATGGATCATTCAAACTAGCCGTTGGGATCATTTCCTTTATATAGGGTCTTAGGTGGTCATTTGAGATCATTGGATCTGTGTGTCTGATACTGAAGAAGCTCTCTTGTAAATCTGTTTCTGGTTAATAAAAGAAGACTTTGGGGTCCATATCTTGCTGGTGTTACTCTCTTAAAATGCTGTGAGATTGTTTCATTTTCTGCATATGTTATTTTCAGCCGTTAATAATAGCTTTTTGTAGAGTATTGTGAGCACAGGTATCTTGTTCACTTGCTGGGGTTTGGGTGCTGTTAGGGTTTCTGAAGTAATGGCAGGTATCTCCATTACTTCCTGAGATCTAGCAGTATTTTTGCCCTCTTTATTGACAGTTGTTTTGAGTTGTGCAGAAAACATCATTGAAGGAAATTTTGTGGGCGTTCGGGGAAGTTCTCGGCTGAACCAGCCAACTCCCGCAAGCATTTTGTGTTGAGCCCAGTTGGATTTGATCCTGAGTCTATCATTCGATTTATTATTTTTTAATTTGCATGAGAGATTTTCTGAAGTCCTTCACAGTGACAATCTGAAATTTCTGTTCTTTAAAATATTTCTGTTCTTATTGATGAATCTGGCTGTTAAGGGGCCAAATCTGTACATTAATCAGCTGTTTTAGGGTTTCGAATTTTTCTGATCTAGGGTTTTCAGTTTTGGTTTTATGCAGAAAGGTGATATGAACACGCTGCCCTGCAAATGCAAAATTCTGTCCTGAGAGATCATTTTAACGCAGCCACTCTCCTATCATTGTTGGTGCCTCAGACATCATACATTCAGCTATTTTCTGGTTTCAAAGTGATCGGCAAGAAAAAAATAAACGCGCCATCAGTAAACGAGTCACTGATTAATCATCTCTTCATTTTACACTTCTGATCTGAGGCCGCAAGTCTGGGCAATCATTTTACGCGGCGGTGCATTGGTTGGACAAAACGTTGGATGAAGGCATTGTGTGAAGTCGTTGCGTGAAACTGCCACTGCAAAATTTTCGTGGGCCTGCAATCACCATCGAAATTCCTTTGGCTGAATCGTACCCAGTCCCCCTTCACACAGGCGAACAGTGGCACCAAATTTTATCAGGTAGCAATCACCAATCACGCAATCGATCGCTCAGGTAATCCGAAGTCCGTGAGGCAAAACGAGCTACGGGGCAACCTTGATAACGCATTGAGACATTTCATCGGGCCAGGTAAATGCACTGTCCAGGTAAGCTTCAAACGATTTTTGTTTTCCCTATCGCACTGAAATCTTATACGTATTCAGACATCGGACTCAGTGTTTTCATTTTCGAATTTTTTCTGAGTGCCATCGCAGTTTGTCTGGTGTGTGTTTTCAAACCAATCCGCATTCTGTCCGCCGTCACCTGAAAAATTTTTCCGCGCGTTCATCTTTCTTCTTTTGTGCCTGAATCAGCGTCAACATTCGACAAGTTTCATTTTTGCTGTAGGTTTTAATGACACACGACTGCGTAGGGTTTCCAGCGTTAATCTGATTTTGGTTCCGTAGGTCTTGTGCATATCTCGTTTCATAGCATAGGTTAATCTTAGGATTTGTATAGTTTTATTTTTTTTATTTTATGTTTTAGTTTAAGTGCTGGTTACGTATTTCATTTTTAGATTTTAATTCTTTTGAAATGGTTTCATTTTATTTAATGTAGATTCATAAAGATATAAAAATAAAATAAAAAGGATTTGTTTAGACTTAGATTTTTAATTAAATTTTAATTTTGGTTTTAGTTTGGTTATAAAATAAATAAATAAAAGGGCTTTTTTTATTTACGATTAAATTTTGTTTAATTTAGTTTAGTTCTTTTTAGTTTTGACTTAGATTTTAATTTAGGATTTTATTAGGATTTATTTTATTTTTATATTTTAATTTATTTTTACTTTAAGTTTGGCTTTGTTTAGATTTTAAAATAGTTTTAAATTTTGTTATAAAAAATCAAAAAATGTTTTTGTTAGATTTTTTAATTTTAATTTAATTTTTAGTTTAGTTTAATCAAAAAAAAAATTGAAAAAATCAAAAAAAAAAAATTGTGGAAAATTTTTTTTGCCAGATTCAGTTGTTATCATGTTATATCTTTCATGCTGAGATCTAAATTTTCAAGTCGAGATGCGAAATTGATATCTGGTTAATGGTTTATGATTCGTGGTGGTTTAAAGCATTCATTTTTTTTGAAAGTTCTCAATTGCTGGATATCGTTTTCATCATTCTAAGAGCATTGTGATTTAGCTGATGATAGATGATTGCTGTTCATGGTCCTTATTTTTTATATCATTTAACAAGTAATCATCTTAACTATAATCTCTTAAGGCACTGGTCTGCTAAATTAATTAAATCTTTTTAGTGCTTATCTTAATCGTATCTCGTGTCTCCCAGCCAACTGGTCGACAGTTGGCCTCATCATCTTACAGGGACTACCCCCGTTAGCCGCGGGAGACAGGCTTAAACGGAGGGATCGGGGATCAGAGTGACAGCCCCCGGTCTGAGCGTTGTCGTGTCAATCCGCGCGACAACAGTCCCTA
Source organism: Pinus tabuliformis (assembly GCA_031772625.1). Taxonomy (NCBI): domain Eukaryota; kingdom Viridiplantae; phylum Streptophyta; class Pinopsida; order Pinales; family Pinaceae; genus Pinus; species Pinus tabuliformis. The sequence goes on along the minus strand of CM062814.1, from coordinate 688,120,432 downwards.
ACCTCATTTCCCTGCTCATTGATCAGATGAGAGATATTTCCCATGAGTCCCAGACTGCATGGGTAGGATGCCTTAACAGGAGAACTAATCATCTGGTCCACAGGAGAACGAATCATCCTGCCCCACAATCACCACGGGAGAACTAATCATCCTGGCCCACAGGAGAACTAATCATCCTGTTCCACAGTTGCCACGGGAGAACTAATCATCCCGGCCCACAGGAGAACTAATCATCCTGTTCCACAGTTGCCACGGGAGAACTAATCATCTTGGCCCACAAGAGAACTAATCATCATGTTCCACAGTTGCCACGGGAGAACTAATCATCCCGGCCCACAGGAGAACTAATCATCCTATTCCACAGTTGCCACGGGAGAACTAATCATCCCGGCCCACAGGAGAACTAATCATCCTGTTCCACAGTTGCCACGGGAGAACTAATCATCCCGACCCATAGGAGAACTAATCATCTTGTTCCACAGTCGCCATGGGGTATCACAAGGGAAGGTTGAACTTGTCATCTTGTACATAGCGCACCACCAGGGGAGGGTGAGTCGCCCTGTGGTCATATGTTGCTCCAATAAGTACCCCAAGTTCCCCAAAGCTCCCAGAGCTCAATGCATGCAACATGCAGGACCCTTATAAGAAGGTCTCTCAACGACTCCAAGTCATTCGGGAAAGTCACAGATTTGACCTTTCCCGGGGCTTTGACAAAATGTCTGCGACCTATACATCAGTCTCAATGCGATGGAGCCTCCTCGCTCATCGACTTACCATATCCCAAATAAGGCAGTATCTAATGTCTATCTGCTGGAGCAATCATCGAATACAGGATTCCTCAATAATCGAATCCCCCCTCTGGTTGTCACAGAGAATCACAGTGGTATTCATCATGTGTACAAACAGCTCACTGAAGAGCTTCCACAACTAGGCAACTTCATACGAGATCATACTCATAGCTATGTATTCGATCTCGGCGGTGCTTATAGCAACCGACTTTTGCTTCCTGCTAATCCATGATATCGAAGAAGAATCCAAAGAGAAACAGCACTGAGAAGTGCTCTAGTGATCCTCCACACTTCCTGCCCAGTTAGCATTCGAATAATCATGTAGTTTCATATTTCCGGCAGTGTATCTCAATCCATGAGAGATTGTGCCACGAAGATATCTCACAAGATTCTTGGCACCAATCCAGTGAGGCTCAACAAAATATGAGCTCGCCATGCTAACTGCAAAACATATGTCCGGACAGAAGTTCACCAAGAACATCAGCGCGAATGAGTTTATGAAACTCAGATGCATTTCCCAAATCTAGTCCGACATCACTACCATATAACTTCTGAAAGTTAAGATCCTCGAGGTAGTCACAGGCTTGTAGTTTATCATTCCACATCCGGAATCCAACTCCCTCTTACTTCTGCAAGTGAGAGGGTCTTCACCTGTTTGAAATAGGTCGTCCTCAGAAGGTGCTGGTATGAGAGGTCTATCATCCACAACCTTCAAACAATGGTTTGGATCGGCTTGACTCTTAGTGAATCTCAGCTTCATCTGATAGCTATCAATCCTCTCATACTACGCCCGGGGAATTTTGCTTCAAGCCATAGAGGGCTTTCTTCCACCTGCATAAGTGAGATTCCTGATCATGAATCTCAAACCCCTCGAGTTGTTCCAAACCTGTGGACCTGCTACATGAGGGGAATGGTGCCCTTGTAAGATTTTCTTTCAGTACATCTCAGACATGTACTTTCATGCTCTTTTTGAATTCAAGGATCCCTGTCACCATCTGACTCACAGACCTCCGGTGCTATGTGTCAATGGACATGGTCCCCAGTGGACTTCCTGCAACTTGATACAACCTTGAACTCAAAAACATCTTTGAAAATTCTATTTTCAAACACGTACCTTTCCATCGATGAGTGCCACCCATGTAACCTTTGACTTCCATTGTCGAAATGGACACCTAGTTCTTCTTGTGATCAGGTACATAAAAGAGATTCTGTAAATGAATCAAGTTACCCTCATTCAATTGAGGGGTAACATTCCCTACACCCTTTCCGGGATAGGTAGCATCAGGGTATAATCCCACGATTATTTCCATCTCTACCAAATTAGAGAGTGCACCCTACTATCCAATGAAGTGCCTTGAAGCACTACAATCAATAAGCCAGATTCCCAAAGAATCTGAAGGAGAGGGCCAATACAAGATAACGCTTCTTTATCTTATTAGAAACAACATTTGATTCTTCATACCTGTGGTTCCTTACTTTCTCTGAAGAGTCGGCCGTTTCCTTGATGACCTGCATTACCTGTCATTCCTTTGATCATTGAAGATGTCCCTAGAATGATTGTTATCTTCAACAAGAGATGTGTCTCTACCATTCGGACACTCCTTTGCATAATGGCCGAACATATTGCAACCAAGCCATCTGCTTTTCCTTCCACCCTTAGATCTGGACTTCCCAATGAAGTGATCTTTAGGTAGGCCATCAGAAACTTCCACTGCGCCATTCTGATAATATTCTCTGCTTCGACTTCACCCTCGGTGAATTTGAAGAGGGATGAGGAATCCACTAATCCTTTTGTCCTTTCCCAACTGTCTTTGGTGATTGCTCTTTCACTCTTGCTTGGGCATTGTCTTCACATAAGCTTCGATACCATGTTAATTTTAGGTATGTTCTATGCTTAGAGCAATTTATTTCAATTTTCACAGTTAGCTCAATATCTTTTCCAGATTAGCAATCACATCAGCATTAAAGTAAACTGCAGATAGAACATAAACATAAATCGCAGAAGACAAGCCAAGACAAGAGGACACAAGATGTGGCGCTAGCCAGGGACAAACCCCAATGTGGGGAAACCCTTGATCAATTCTTCTTATATGTTCTTCAATAGTTCAGCACAGAGAGAGAGAGAGAGATAGTACATTCTCCAAGGTGACTCCTTCACCTATTGTTGTGCTGCATTTTGTCATCATGTTGCACCTCATCGTGCTGCACCACGCTGCACCCATTATCACTATGCTGCATCTCATCATGCTTCATTAATCATGACTGTACCCATCACTGTACTGCATTATGTGCCATTGCTACACCATGTTGCCATACTGACCTATGTGTTGGCTGCATCTTGCTTACTTGTTGTCCCTAGCATGCTTGTTGTCCTTTGCATGCTTGATGTTGCATGCTAGCTGTAACATTGCATGCTTGATGTATTCGCTGCTAAGTACCACACAACTGTCCCAATCTTAGTTAGTTGTCCCTTGCATGCTACTCTCCTTCAGAGACAGATGCTCTGGCTGTTCCAACAGTTCCCGGAAGTTCCAGCAGTTCCGACTGTTCTCAGTTGTTCCCCGCAGTTCCGGCAGTTCCCGGCAATTCCAGCAATTCCCGGCAATTCCGGCTGTTTCCGGCAATTCCCTGCAATTCTGGCTTTTCCCGGCAATCCTAACTTTTCCCGACAGTTCCGGCTATTCCCGACAGTTCTGGCAGTTCCGGCAGTTCCCGGCAGTTCTCGATAGTCCCAGCATTTCCGGCAGTTCCCGACAGTTCCGGCAGTTCCCGATAATTCCGTTTGTTCCTGGTAGTTCTGGCAATTCCAGCTATTCCCGACAGTTTCGGCAATTCCGACTTTCCCGGCAATTCCGGCTTTTCCAACAATTCCGGCTATTCCCGGCAGTTTTGGTTGTTCCCAGCAGTTCCGGCTGTCCCCGACAGTTTCGGCTATTCCTGGCAATTCCGGCGATTCTGGCTGTTCCCGGTAGTTCCGGCAGTGCCGGCAATTCTAGCTATTCCCGGCAGTTCTGCCTTTTCCTGGCAGTTCCGCCTTTTCCTGGCAGTTCCGCATTTTCCTGGCAGTTCCGCCTTTTCCTGGCAATTCCACCTTTTCCTGGCATTTCCAGCTTTTCCGGCAGTTCCGACTATTCCCGACAGTTCCGGAAGTTCCGGCTTTTCCCGGCAATTCCGGCTATTCTCTGGAGTTTCGGCCTCTACCCTTTGGATTAGGGCAGCATTATCCCTTAAGATCTCTCCTCCTACTAAAACCCAAAGACAAGTAGAGAGGAAGAGATCCCAAGTGTTTTGGAATGACTTGAAGGCCACCTCTATTTATACTAAAACATTGAGCACAAGTGGGGTTTATTCGGTTGCTGACCGACCTTGACGAATTGTCCCATAACACAAATAAATTCATATCTCCATGAATACTTATCGGAATTGGGTGATCTTTAGATCAATACTACACCTCTCGATGAGAGGGATCCAAGAAAAATATCAACTTCCATTAATAAGATGACCCACATGGATTTTGGCCCTAGTTGCCAATTTTAACATCTTCAAATGTCTTTCTAGTTGTTGAATTTAGTGTTGTGAAAATCGCGATATTATCGTGATTTTATCGTTTTATCACGAGTTTTTCAGCAGAACGAAAATATCGCGAGTTTTATTCGAAATTATCGCCGGTATTTTTTTTTGCCCCATTTTTTGGAAATTATCGCGAGTTTTTCAAATTATCGCGATTTTTTCCAAAAAATCGCAATAAAATCGGAAATTATCGCGGGCAGTCGGGGCAGTGAGGTTTTATAAGGGATGCTAAATGTTCGAAATGCAATTTTTTTTAAAGAAACAAAAAAATTTTGAGTGGGGCAGCTTAATGATCAAGATTAAGGAGAATGACACTTTTACTTAAAAATTTAACATTAACATGAAATGACTCAGGATGTTTGAGAGTGGTTCCGGCCTCATTGCATTTCATATGGAGAAAGTAGAATTTTAAATTTCATTCAAAATCCAGCAGACTTATCAGTTTTTCAGGATTTCAAGATTAGGATATTGTAATGTTTCCAGGTGACACCACCTGCCCGGGCTACCCCTGCCACCAGTAGAGGACGTGGTCTACCTCCTATAGCTCCTACTTCTAGTTCTTCAGCTTCTAGAGCATAGCAGATTCCACTGCCAACTCCACCAGCACCAGCATCTACATCTAGAGGGAAAGGGAAAGCTGTGGCATTTTCTCACAAGAGTGGCAGAGGAAATCAATAGGATTAGACTTTAGTTATTTTCTTCATTTTATTGTATATGACATTATGACATGATGAGATACATTATTATATTTTTTGTTGATATTTTGAGGCTGAGTTGGGACTCAGGAGTCAGGACTTACTATTTAGGACATGATTCAATGTTATGTGTGATTTTAGCACTAGAAATGATATTAAACATCTTATATATTAGTTCTTTTATGATATTTATGTGTCAATGTATTTATTTTGTGTTGTAGATGGTTTAAATATTAAAAAAATTGAAAAAAATGAAAAAAATTGAATATTTTTGTACCAAACGATTTTTTCCTGATTATTTCCGATTATTTCCCGATAATTACGATTTTTTCCAATTTTTTCCTCGCGCTGATATTATCCCGATAACGATTAATGCAACATTGGTTGAATTGCAAACAAGTTGCCACACTTAAATATGGCAGGGTTATCCAAAGGCCCTATTAAGTGCTTCCTGTTGAAGAATCTAGGGCATCTAGATTATAAAGAGATTCTTCTAGCAATGATAACAATTTGTGAAGTACTTTTACTTTTCTTATTAACACGATCTTCTTCTTATTATTATTATTGTATGTTCTCTTACTTCATCAAACAGTTACCAAAACACAAGAGACAAGAACACAAGATATTGGCTCTCAACCAGGGCAAAACCTCTCTCTCCTAGAGAGGAAAACCCTTCTGCAAATTTCTCTTATTGAAGCTTCAATTGACAAATGCCAAACCCTAGACCCTTGACAAGAAGATCCTCCAAGCACAAGTCAAGCCTTTTTCTTTTGCAGCACTTCGTCCTCCTTCTTCCGGCACTTCGTCCTCCCACTATGTTCTTCTTCTGGCAACTGATAGCAACCCTAGTTATGCTTGCCCTAGAAGAGATATTTTTCTTTGTTCCTTTGTTTGAGATGTAGACTTCCTCACTTAGGAAGAGGACCTTATTCTTTACCCAATCGAGCTCTTCCTTTTGATATAGTTGCAAATCTAATGTAGCAGCAATGTGGCCCTAATTCATCCATAAAATTTATTTTAAAAAATCTTCTTAAAATTTTATTTGATCTTGGGCTAAAAAGATTTAACACCTAATAATAGCTTAAAAGAATATTTGTAAATAATGTGCATTTGTAAATATTTGTAAAATTATTTTCTAACCCTTGTTTTATTTTGTAGCACCTAGCGTTTTTGGGGTTTTGAAATTTTTGTATATATTTGGCATTTTGGGAAATTCTTTCGTTCATTTTTGCAGGTGGATCTTCAAGCCTCAAAGGAAATCGATTTTTTTTGTGGAAGATCTAGCACTAAGGCTAGGATTTGAAGGGTTTCAATCCTCCAAGTGATACATCCAACCTAATTGAGCATTTTCGCTAGAGTTTTGAGGCAGATCTTGGCATAGGAAGGCAACATCTAGCCCTTGGATCCCCTCCAAGCTCAACGCTCAGCCAAGGAAGTAGGACGTTGGCCATTCAAAGTGGATTTCTAAAGTTTTTTGTGCCAAATTTTGTGATTGGGCAAATATTTTTGGTGTTTTGCATGCTTCGAGTTGATTTTTTAGGCCTCCAAGGCCTAGTCAAGTCCCATTTCACGTAGTCATAGCCCTTCCTCTTCCTCTAGGTGAGTCGTTAGCCCCTTTTAGGCTTGCAATGAGCCTTAAGAGGCTCTTTTCCTTGAGCCGCAAGCCTAACTAGGCCTTGATCCCTAGCCACTACCCTTGATTTGCCTCGTCGTGGCCTCCAAAGGGCCTCTAGCCCTCTCAGCCCCCTTCAAGGAGCCTCTTACCCCTACCATCAGTCCTTGGAGGGATTTCTTACCTCTGCCATAGGCCTTCCTAGGCCCTCACCCTTGGTCGTTGCCGCTTTTCCTCCCTGTCATGAGCCCTATAGGGGTCTATCCCCTAGCAGTTGCCTCTAAGAGGCTCACCTCTAGGTGTCATAGACCCTAGAGGCCTCTCTCCCTCCATCGTTGCCCTTCCTTAGCCTTTCTAGCTTCGTCGTTGGCCTTGGATGCCCTTCTTCTAGCCCTAGCCTATCCTTCTAGCCCTCATTCAGCCATTCTTCAGTCATTGAGTTGGTTTGCATTAGCATTTTATCTCTAACATCTTGTCTTGCAGCAATTTTGGAGTTAACATTGTGGTTGCAGGAAGGCATAATCATTGGGAGCCTAGCCACTCATCTACAAGGCCATTAGCCTTGGTGGTTTGCTTGTTAAGAAATCAAAGCTAGTAGAATTAGGCTTAGAGTTCTCTTTCTTGATAATTACTTGTGAATTATGTTGGCTACTTTTACTTATTTGTTATATTATCTTTCATCAAGCAATTACCAAATTATGTGTGTATGAAGATCACAAAAACACAAGACACATGATGTAGGCACTCTGCTAGGGCAAAACCCCTATCTAGGGGGAAAACCCAGTCAAAATCTCTTCCTTCAATAGTTTTTCCTAAGACTCTTCAACCTAGACACAAACCTCCTTCACACCAAGTCCGCCTTTCCTTCTTCGATCCAACCTTCGACTTGGCAGTAGCAACACTTCGACCCCAACAACTTCGACTTCACAGCAACAAGTAGCAATTGGTGGCAACAGCAACTTCAACTTTGACAAAGGGACTTCGATCTCCTAAAATAGCCCACACGAGAGAGAGAGAGAGACATCCCAAAACTTCGATTTTGTCCTTCCCCTCCTTGACCAACTTCCCACTCCTTTTAGCCTCCTCCTTCAACTTCGCACTTTTCCTAGCTCATTCTTTGTTATCGCACTTATGAGAGAGAGTATGTCCAAATGATATAGGCTTTTGGTGAGGTCGAATTGCCTAGTTGAGGCCGACTTGGTGTGGAGGTTACATAATTCATCTTTGACTCAAAAATAGTCTTTTTACATCGTTCAAAAGCCCAAGAAGGGTCTCATAAAATATACAATGACTCTAATTACTCAATATTAATCCTAGGAGTCCACAATGGGGACTTTGACTAATAAAATGATGACCCAAGCATTAAACTCATGCTTTAATAAGTCATTGTAACAATAATATTAATAATAATAAATCATTCTTTTGATAAATACATTTATGAAGACCGAACCTAATTACATTCTTCAACACTCCCTCTTAACTAGGGAGGTATTCATAACAAGTACAAGGAAGATCTCAAACTATATGAACTATGAAGAGTTTAGGCACCGCAATGCCATGGATTAGATTCCTAACCAAGGCAATCTATCTAACCTCTCTCAATAGTTTAGGCATCGCAATGCCATGGACTAGATTCCTAACCAAGGCAACCTATCCGAGTGGACCAAGATGGACTAAAGCTTTTAGTCTCTCTAGGTACCAGCAGGGTTACTTGCTAACCATCAACCCAGGGATCTAGGTGCGTATCCGAGGTCAGAGCTCCATACCAACGTAACCCTCCCTACTTCGAGAACTAGACATCAACACATAGTGTCAACCATATGTCCTCCTAGGGAATGTGTCTCACACACAAAGCCTCAACAAATCTCTTCCAAACTTTTATCATCATCAGCAAGATCAGTAATATCAACTAAACCAAGCATGCTTCTAAGATATTCAAACTTCTTATTAGGAAGAGACTTTGTTAGTATATTAGCTACCTGATCGTCTATCGGGACATATTGTAGCTTCACGATCCCATCCTGCACTAAGTTCCTAATGTAGTGGAACTTATTGTTGATATGCTTCGTCCTAGCATGAAACATGGGATCTCCAGACATCTTGATGCAACTTTGATTATCACAATTTATCACAATAGGATCCAGAGACTTCTCAAACAAATTTGTCAGAAGCTTCCTCAACCATATAGCGTCCTTTCCTACTTCACATGCAACCATGTACTCTGCTTCAGCACTACTCAAAGAAACGAGACCTTGCTTTCTACTCATCCATGAGATCATGGCAGATCCCAAACTAAAGCATCCACCTGTAGTGCTTCTTCCATCGATCTCACTGCCACCCCAATCAGAATCTGTGGAGCCAATCAGCTTGACATCCTCACTATTGTACTTTAGGCAGTGATGTATTGTACCACAAAGATATCTCAATATATGCTTGGCAGCTATCTAGTGATCATGACGAGGCTCCAACTGAAACTGACTAAGAATGTTCATAACAAAGCATATATCCGGCCTAGTATTTACCAGATACATCAAAGAACCCACAAACTGATGATAGGAGGTAGGATCCACGAGACTTGAGTCGGAACTCCTCAACTTCTCATAGGAGTATTCATGGGCTTCGAATCCATCATCCCAAATTTCTACAACAACTTGATGATATATTTTCCTTGCCCTAAATATATCTCCCTAGGATTTTGCCATACTTCCAGACCTAGGTAATAGTGCATCAATCCTAGATCCTTCATCTCAAATTTGGCTATCAGCATCTTCTTGCATTCTCGTATTCTTCTCTCCACACCTGTAATGAATAGATCATCCACATATAACAAAATAATGACTGGCTCATTATTCACAACCTTGATGTAGAGATTTGGATCAGCAGAACTCTTTACGACCCCAATTCTTAGAAGGTATGCATCCATTATTGCATACCATGCCCTAGGAGCTTGCTTCAAAGCCTTCGGGTTGCTCAATGTATACTTCCTCATCGATGATCCCATTCAGAAATGTTGTCTTCAGTCCATTTGATGGATATTCCATCCCACTGTAGCAATCAATGAAACCAAAGATCTAATGGTAGTATACCTTGCAATGGGTGCAAAGGTTTCTTCATAATCTATGCCTTCCTTTTGAGAGAAACCTCTTGAACAAATCTGGGTTTGTATTTGTTTATACTTCCTGTTGTCGCACCGAATGTCTAGGCAGCGCAACAACGCTCAGAGTAAGGGTTGTCACTCTTAAATCCTTACTCACTCCGTTTAGACTCTCTCCTAGACAAGTCAAGGGGGGTTAGTCCCTAGGCAAATAGATGAGGATAGCCTGTGAAAAACAGACTCTAGGAGATTTTAATGATAGATAACTTTATGAATTTAAATGATTAAATCAGATTGATAGACTAAACGCCAAGGTAAACAAGACATTACCACAAGATGGAAACAAATTTAGACCAGTGCCTTCGAGCATCCAAAAATGTGAGGAGGCCCGAAGGTGATAGTTTGGAGGTTTGTTATGTTTCAGAAGGAATTTGGGAGTTTTAGAAGGAGATTTCTTAAATTTTTATAATTGAATTAACCTAAGTCACCTGACACGAGGATTCGGGACACATAGGATTCGGGATTCGTGGTGTCGGATTCGGGACACGCTGACCCCCGGAACAAGACACGTTAGGACACGTTATATAATATTTTATTAAAAATATATATATATATATATTTAAAAAAAAAAAATATATATATATATATATATATATATATATTAAAAATTAGTTATTAGCATATTTCTTACACAAATTTTAATTAATGATACAAATTTGTTGATTTCAAACATAGATCTTCATCTATAGCTATTAGCATGCATAGTACATACAAAATTCAAATAAATGTCAGTGGTACTGGTCACATAAATGATAAATCTATTAAAAATTTAAATCATGATTCATAATTCATAACTGAAAGACAACTTACAACTACAACTTACAAGAGAGTAAGATAAACACACTGACAACTGTAGTTTTCTCATTAAGTCATCAAATCAAAATATGTTACATAGGTAGTGTTGGTGCAATGCCAATGGCAAATAGAAATAGAAAATATAAAACAACTATAGGTATACAAGCCTCAAGGCATCAATCAGCATCACTGTCCCCATCATCATGGTCCCCACTGCTCTCCTCTGCATCCTCCTCCTCCCCTGTATCCATAGTCGCCTCTGCATCTGCTGGTATGGAGGTTGACCCCTCTAAGTCATCAAAACTAATAGGGTCTAGCACTGGATCACCGAGATCCATGTTGGCCAATGCCAACTCAACAGTGGTGTCCAAACCCATATCATCAGGAAAGACATCCCACATCTTTGTCTTTCCCCTCAACCACTCTTCCCTCTGCCTGTAAATAAGACGAAGGTTGGTGTGCACATACACCATTGTCTCTGCCTTGGACTGCTCAAGCCTGCTCTTCTTCACAGTATGCAAATTCCCATATGTGCTCCAATTCCTCTCGCAACAAGAGGATGAAGTCACCTGAGAGAGGAGCCTCATGGCTAACTGCTGAAGAGGAGGGCTTGTTGCCCCATGATTTGCCCACCAAGAGTAGGGCTTCTTAAGCCCCCTGTCTCTAATCACATCATAACCTCCAAATCGACCAGTGCCAATGGAAAACTCTGCAAAGGCATCCTCCACCTCAGCAAGCAATGCACTATCCTGATAAATCCGCTTCAATGCCTCTTTCCTCCCCTGTGAGATTTCACCATCCATGTGAGGAGGGAATCTGCGGGAAGGTCCACCATTCAGCCACTCATGGCTGTAGTATTTGGGGTTCAATGAGTGAGCCAAACAATGTAAAGGTGTACAATTCTTGTCCCATCTGCGAACAAGAATATCATGTATGGTATCGCAGAAGGCCTCTGGTGATGTCTCATACTGGGGGCACTCACTCTGTAGAATAATGCTCCTCACAGACTCAATCATGGAATCCCATCCCTCATAAACCTCTCCTAGGATGGGTTTGTCTGTATCTGCAACTCGAAGCAAAGAGATGATAGGGTCCATGATCCGAATAATTAGATCTACCCTCTCCCACCAAGCATCATCTAGTACCGTGTCCTTCACTCTTTTAGAGGCTGCCTGATCTGTCTTTCTCCAAAAAGACCAAAACTCAGAAATAACCATGGACCCAAGAGCAGTCTTGACCTCCCTCAACCTCTTCAACATCATGAATGAAGATGCAAACCGTGTATCAGCAATCTTCAACAATGATAGATTGTTGTACTCCTTGTAGATAGTGAGGGCATTCGTATGATTTTGCACAAAGTTACGGATATGTCTTGCATCCTCAATAATGCTTCCAATCCAAAGCACATCAGAAGCAATGGATTTCAGTGCTAAGTTCAATGAATGGACAATGCAAGGTGTCCAAAACACTTGTGGATATTTAGCTTCCACAATCATGCCAGCCGCCTTGCAAACAGGTGCATTATCTGTAATGATTTGCACACAAGAATCAACACCTACCTCTTCAACAACTCTAATAAATAACTCACCCATAAATTGTGCATCCTTGTATTCGCCAAGTGTATCCACTGCTTTCAGGAAAACTGGACCATTCAAGGAAGACACCATGAATTTGATGATTGGGTGTCGTGTTGGATCTGTCCATCCATAAGAAACAATGCTAACCCCAGATGTTGGCCATGATGCCATAATAGGCTCGAGCATTTTTTGCACCTCTTTTTTGCCTTCGTCAACAATGTGGTTCTCAGCTTCTCTGACCCAGGAGGCACATACCCTGCTGGAGCCCCTTGAGTTAGAGCTCGGCACATCTCAACAAATAAAGGTGAACGTGCAACATTAAATGATATAAAGTTTTGATAGAAGAAGAAGGCAATGGTGAGATCAAGCTCTTCCCGTCTCTCTTTTTGGAAAATCCTGTCCATTGGACCAAGTGATCTTCTTTTTAATGCTTGTCCCCCAGTAGAAGTAGAACTCTCAAATGGAAATTTGGTGGTGGCTTTCCTCAAAAATGGAAGGGGGTCTTCATTCTTGCCCTTGGGTGCTTTTGATTTTGAAGCCAGTGCCACATGTCCCATACCAACATTGGCCTCCTTTTCCAATTCTTTTCTCTTTTGTGAAGTAATAACTTTACAAGATCCAATCCCACAACCAGGTATAGCCAACAAATGTGATTTCACACGGTGATATGTGCTTTTGAAAGAAATGTTACAAAAGTTGCATTTCCATTGCACATTGCCTCCTCCCTTTCCCTTGCTGTTTGGCCCATCCTCTCTTGTGACATATTTCCACAATGGATATTTTTCATTGTCTTTATGTCCTCTTCCCTCAACATTACTTGCAGCAGACTCTGATGATATTGGGGGAGGAAGAGCATCTCTACCCATGACATTCTTGCCCTTCCTTGCTGCCCCTGCCTTTGATTGAGCCATGTTACCTCAACCTGTAAAAAAAATGAACAAACTGCTGTAAAAATTTAAATGAACAAACTGCTGTAAAAATGAACAAACTGCTGTATTACGAAACTATTTACCTAAATTTATATACATATATATAACTTGTTATATTTGAGTGGACTCAGGACTGGGATTTGACTGAGTTATGGGCATGCTTAGCTTAGTTCATTGATGACAGCCTACAGCCACAGGTTATTTACTTATCTATATATGGACTAATACGTTCTTTGAATCTTTTCCTAATGTGCAGACATAATACTCATCACTACCTACAATTTTTTGAAGCTGTAAGACATGCCATTAATGTAAACAACTTCAATATGTTCAGTTCATGGTTTTTCAAACAGTGCGGCAGCACCTTATGACTATACTTCTTCATGATTAGGAGTTGTGCAAGGCTTGACCTTGGAATCACTATTGTATTGAAATTTAAACTGTTTAAATTTGTTCATTCACTAAGATAGAATGCCTTGTTCCATAGATATGGTGGTCTGCTTTCATTACACAGAGATGATATTCTTATTGTAGCTCGTATTATATAAAGATGACGATCTTTCTGAAGCTCATTTCCACAAAACTTAAAAGTGTAATCTTATAGAAGGCCCAGATCACAGAATATGGGCATTGTTAAACCTTTGTACAAAAGTTTTCAGCCTTCCGTATCCACAGCAGATCCGGATTCATTTATATTTGTTTGGACACTATTGCTACACAATATTAACTCCAATACAGTGAAAGGTGAAAGTGATAAATAAATGATCAATGCAATTATGTTATATCGCAGAGTTGTTGAGTTAAAAAGAGTTGTGGTCCATGGGTCGACAACCTACAGCTCTTCGGTCGTTTCATGTATATTCAGACGCCATCACCGGTGATCTCAAGACTAGAGGAAAAATCCTACCGAGGAAAAAACCTACGGTTGTGTCATTCACAAGAAAACAGTAAACAAATAATCTGAACATATGCATAGAAAGGTTACCCATTAGAATTTTCTACTTCGAATTCCAAAATGCAGCAACTTGGAAGCTTATATCTCCAAAGTTATAATTTATGGTCATGACTGTTTACAACCACACGGGTTTACAACATAGCATTGCCACTGCTCGGATTTTCTACTGGTGATTTTAACGATGCCTGTGCGGCTGTGCCTACTTACCTGCAGTTTAACGATGTGGCGATGCCTGACGTTGGGTGGACTGTGGTCGTTCGACGGTCTGCTCCTCGCAGCAACAAAGAATGAGTGAATGAGCTAAGAGGGACGCCCCTTTTTAACGTTGCAGAACCCTCAAAACGAATCGCAAAACCAGGACTCGCTATTCGGAATCGAGACACGATTTGTAAATTGGGGCACGTTACTGGACACGACGTGCCCTCCAATCCTAACACGAATCGGCATAGAATCGTGTCCGATTCGACCGATTCGCGATTCGTCGCTGGTTTTGAACGAATCCGGTTTCCTAGGAATTAACCATCAACAAAACAAGCTACCCAGAACGGTTTTCAATATGTGACAAAAAGTGACGATAATCCACATAAATGCCCAACACTGTCACACGCAAAAGATTCCAGATTTAAAATGATTATCATTAATAACCAAGATCTAGAATTAATTAATCAATCTTTTCCAAAAGCCAATATGATTTATCGCACCAAACTATAGAAGAATCATGAGAAATGCATTTAATAACACTAAGGAACTTTAAATTTAAATTTTTTTTATTCCTTAGGCAATAATGTTTAATGGTAACTGCAAAATTTAAAATCTTTTAATGCAACGAAAAAATGAAAAGGGGCTACAATAAAAATTTTAATGGGCCATAGGCCACATTTAAATTTTCTTAACGTTAAAGCACAAACCCTTTTTATTTTATTTTTAAAATCCTTAGTCACCAAAGTTTTAAAAAAATTTATGATTTTTTAAATGTTTAGGATTTTAAATATTCTTTTAGAATTTTTTAATTTTAGAATTTAGAACTTTTTTAATGTTTTTGGATTTTCATAAAACAATAATCAAAATAAAACAAAATAAAAACTAAACCAAAATCGAACTTGGCTTTTTTATTTTTTTATTTTTTATTTTTTGTACGTTTGAAATTTTCATTAAATCAAAACATAACACATTTCATGAAAATAAAAATTAACACTACCTATCTAAAAAAACAACGAACACGCAAATGAAAATCAAAGATTGAAAAAATGAAATCTAATGTGTGAACTTAAAAAAAAATCATGCGAAAACCTTAATACAAACTTAAAACTAAAACAAATGAAATCGCTATAATTCAAAGCTATACAACAAGGCCAATCGATTTTATAGATTTGCAAGTGAAGAAAAGCGTAGGAAGGAGCTCGACGGCAGAGGGTACGCAACAGTTAAGGAGGATAGCGTAACAACGAGGAGCAGGGATCCGAGGGAGATGAGGGTAGGATGGACGCAGGTCGATGGCAGCAATGAAATCACGTAGATGGAGGGTTTAGCCGCGGGTATGGACGGAGAAGACAGCAAGAGGAGGCCACAGGTTTAGGTTGAGACTGCGTGGAGATGGCTGAGGGTAGAGGGTGGAGCAAAACGTGACTGCGATGAAGAGTGGACGGAGGGGGAAGAGCTGGAGCTGCGAGAGGGTTTCAAGTTTTTTGTTTTTATTTTATATTTTTTGCAGGCTTTGGCAGCAGATGGGAGGCATGGAGAGGCCCTGGAAAGTGGTTGAGGAGCAGCTGCGTGGAATGGACTGCGATGAAGTTGTGTTTGCAGGTCCAAAATGCTTAAATGAAGAGATGTACCAGCGAGAAAAGAGATCTGCAGCAAGGGAAAGGAAAGAATACACAACGGATCAATGGGGAAGGCTACGTATGGAACAGGTGGCGTGGGAAGGTGTGGCAACAGCAAGAGGTTGTGGGCTAAAAAAAAATTTCAAAATTTTTGTACCAGAGAAATTGAAAACTCTAGGCAGCAGACAGGTTGCCCAGAGACCCTTTAGAATTTCTGAAAATTTTAATGAAAATATCGAATCCAATTGCTTCAGATCTGTTAATGAAACCCTCATGAAATATCCAAATCTGAAACTAAATTAATTCCCTGAAAAAAATGATGTTGATGGACATCCAGAGATCCAGATCTTACCCTCCAGGGCCTAGATCTGGACTTTGCACAGCTTTTAGCTTCAAATCTGTAGCTGCAATATAACAGAAAACACCCAAACGATACACAATGACCCAAAAAACCCTGAAACCAAAGTCAGAAAACCAAAATTAATTACAAATTTATGTACAAAAATGGCAGATCTATCAGATCTAAGGAGTGTGAGTCCGACTCCGCTCCCAGATCTAATGATCTGTGGCTCTCAACAGCCAGATCTAATGATTTAGCACAGAAAAAATATTTTTTTTTGGATTTTAGAGGAGGTACTAAGCTCGAAACCCTTCATGCATCACCCATAAAAATAATATCTTATGATAAGCCCGAGATCAAATTCAAACTGAGCTCTTCAGAAAATGCGGATCGGGAGTTGACTGGTTCAGCCGAGAACTTCCCCAAACACTCGATGATCTAATAATCAAGGATTTTCCTGCAAAACTCAATTCAGTCGTCAATCATAGAGCGAGCGAACAATAATAAAATTCAGATCTAATAGAGATACCTGCTATATATTCAAAACTTAAGTTACCGTTCAAACCCCAACGACTAAGCAAGATACCTGTACTCAAATTGCTCTTCAGAAAGCTATATCAATGGCCAAAAAAAATTACATGTATGAAAATAATACATCTTACAGCATTTCCATGAAGAGTAACACCAGCAGAAGTTAACCCCAAAGTCTTTTTTTATTGCTCATAAAAAAAATTACAAGAGAGAGCTTTTCGCTTAGTACACGATCAAAAGATCGGATGACACTGACTGACAAATGACCTCCTATTTAAAGATAAATCCTCCAACGGCTAGTTCGAGTGATCCTTGTCAAAGTGATCTCGACCGTTGATGAGGATCAAAATTTCTTTTAATCTCATCCGTCGAAATTTTAAATATTGAGGAAATTTTGAATTTTTCAATTAAATGCATTTTAATAAATTCAAAAATTAAAATTTTGCATTTATTTCCTCAAAACTTTGACTTTGACTTAACCCCAGGGACCTAAGACATAAAATTTAGCAAAATAATCAATTAACCTTAGTCCCTGGACCAGTTAAGATTTAATTTTTTAAAGGATCCACGAATTTTACCTCTGGAAAATTTAAATTTACCTAAGACCTAGGACTTATGAGGGGATAAATTATTTTTTTAACCTTCAAGACATTTTACATTATGATATTTTTACATTCTTACATCTCAAGGGGGAAAACCCATTTGAACAAGACCCTCATAGACTACCCAGTTCTACGACACAAATATAATCTAGCAAATCAAGCAATTTGTAATAAAATAACCTAACCAAATAGTTAGGATTATTCCCAAATTACTTTTACATAGACTCGATCTAGCACACTAGGACTCCCTTATAACATTCTAGTGAAAAAATCCATTCCGGCTTTGGGTTAAGGCTGAAAGAAAACTCTGCCGACCATGGGTCGATGAGACAAAAAACCTTCCGAAATGTAGATCGTCACTAGAAGATTAGATTTACCTAGGCAATTACATGCATGACACGAATCTGCTAAGATTATTTACAATTTACACATGTAGAAAGGGTTTACAATATAACATGATCAAGCTGATGATGATAGTCGAACGGCACGGACACGTTGATCAAGCGCTACCCCTTTTGCAAAAAGAAAGGGGTGTACTGTTATGGGTCGTTGACACGTAGTGGTCAACATCTGGCTCTACTTGGGGACACGTTGCTGCACTGGAGGAATGTAAGAATCCAGAATCTGCATCCAAGCAACACACAACAAAACATAAGTAGCGTCCATCCAAAAATCATCATATAACGTTAAGCACAAGAAAGATATAAGCTCTTCATTTATTAACTAGTCTAACAACATGAAAAACCAAATCTAACAACAAAATGAAACACTGATATGGCAGGGGATAAGGTTAGAAATACAATACAAAGATGCCCCATGGCATCAGATGCGTTCAATATAGTGCATACTGAGCATTTGCTTGCTTTCAAGCAAATCTGTCATCTGTTTCTCAGATGTGCCATGTCCAATTCTGCATACAGTAGGACTTTTTCCTATCTGGAAATCGAGCTGCTTACGGCTATCTAATGCATCAAATCCCTTTCTTGTTCTCTTTCTCTTGCGTTTTTCTTTGTGGAACATTCTGCTTCAAAACACTCAGATGAAGTATGTAAGATATGCGGGACATGTCTTTCTTCATTTTGCCTCTGATCTTTATCGATATCCGGGTCACCTTCAATTAACCACTTTTCAATGGAACAAATGACCTCCTCTTAATAAGATGGAGCTTGTTGCATCAAATAAGGAGGCTTCTGATCTATTGACGTCTCCTTGTCTCTTTCATCCTCTGACCGCTATTGAAATTTTTGTACCTGTATTGTAATGGCATCCATCTGGCTAGAGTGTTCAACCTTCATAGCATTGATTTCCCTGGCATGGTCTTCCTCCATGCTCAATAACTTAGTCTAAAGACATATCTGACTAGCTTCCATATCTTTTATTACTTTGTCATTATTTGCTTTCATGTCCATGAAACAGCTTTGCATATAGTTTATCTCTTTCTTATGATTTGCTTGCATGGTAGCCAACTGATTATTATAATCGAATGTCATGATGGTCATTTCTTCATCCATAGTTAATAACTTGTTTTGCATAGAATTAATTTCTCTATCATGATTAGCTTTCATGGTTTCCATCTCCTTGTCTCGCTTTTCCAGGTGGGTGTATAAAGTTCTCATGTCCTTGACGTAATCAGTTACAAATTTTTCTTGATTAAGCTCCATATTTTTTACCAGCCGCATTAGTTCTTCTATAATTTGCTTAACATTTTCCCTTTCATTGTCGACACTGATTTGACAACTTGTCTCTGTCTTCCCATTGTCATGAATTTGATCTGTAACGATGCAAGTGGATGGCACATTCCGATATGGAGAATTGTCTTGAGATCTTTCATCAAAAGTTGGATCCTTCACCAGATCACTTTCATCCTGTTGCATAATTTTAGGGGCACAAGACGAGCTATCTTGATAACAATGTCTATCTTTAAAAGCATGAACGATGTCTTGAAAAGAAGTGAAAGAATCTTCAGGACAATTATTAAACCAATTCAAAGCATCACCCTCTAAAGAAAAGGCAAATAAACGCATTTTGACATCTTCATGATCATACTGGGGAGAACTACAATAAATGAGCATTATACGAGAAAACCGGCATAGATTCTTTCTAACAACGGCTGAATCACCACCCGAGAACAAAGACAATTTATGAATGGCGATTTCCGAAATCTCATGGAGAACATCAGTAAAATGACACGGGGTAAATGAATATTCCATGATGAATAACAAGGGACCAAATGGATGATAGAGAAAGACCTTTGCTCAAGAAAATTAAGAGATCCACAAGAAGAAAGCTTCTAGTAGAAATTCTTGTAGAAATGAAAGAAGTGGAGTTGCCACTTGAACATGAATCTAACTCTAGGATCCAAAAGGCAACAAACAACCAGATATAAGGGAGGGCTTCTTGTCTGAGAAATAATAAATGAAAAGAAATGGAGTCGCCACCCAAACAAGAAACGAACCGAAATGTCCAAGTGTTTAAGGTGCAGATGAAACAATTAACGAGATGATGAAAAGATCAAATGACGCCAGGAAATGTTGTGCCGCTTGACAGGCTAATGAATGGCAAAAAATTTGAGATGATTAAAATGATGTTGAGAAAACCAAGGACAAAAAAACTCTATCCTCGGCAATGGCACCAAAAAATGTTGTCGTTGCCGGCTCAAATGAATGATAGAAAGATGAAAGATGAATGATGAATGTCGTAAAGCCCAGGCCCAATAAATCGGTCCCCGGCAACGGCGCCAAAAAATGTTGTCGTTGCCGGCTCAAATGAAAAGATGAGAAATGAGAAGAATGATGAGGAAATGTCGTTGAAACGCCAAGAATAAAATGTCCCCGGCAATGGCGCCAAAAAATGTTGTCACACGAAGTGTCTAAGCACCGCGACAACGCTCAAATTGGGGGTTGTCACCCTGATCCCCGATCTCTCCGTTTAAGCTGTCTCCCTATAGCAGGCTAAGGGGGGTTGTCCCTAGGCGAATAGATGAGGATAACCTGTGAAAAACAGACTCTAGGAGATTTTAATGATGGATAACTTGATGAATTTAAATGATTAAATCAGATTGATAGATTAAATGCCAAGGTAAACAAGACACGACCACAAGATAGAAACAATTTTAGACCAGTGCCTTCAATATTTGAATTAACCATCAACAAAACAAGCTACCCAGAATGGTTTTCAATATGTGACAAAAAGTGGCGATAATCCACATAAATGCCCAACACAGTCACATGCAAAAGATTCCAGATTTAAAACGATTATCGTTAATGACCAAGATCTAAAATTAATTAATCAATCTTTTCCAAAAGCCAATATGATTTATCGCACCAGACTATAGAAGAATCATGAGAAATGCATTTAATAACACTAAGGAACTTTAAATTTAAATTTTTATTATTCCTTAGGCAATAATGTTTAATGGTAACTGAAAAATTTAAAATCTTTTAATGCGACGGAAAAATGAAAAGGGGCTAAAATAAAAAATTTAATGGGCCATAGGCCACATTTAAATTTTCTTAACGTTAAAGCACAAACCCTTTTTATTTTATTTTTAAAATCCTTAGCCACCAAAGTTTTAAATAATTTTATGATTTTTTAAATGTTTAGGATTTTAAATAATTTTTTAGTTTTATTTAATTTTAGAATTTAGAACTTTTTTAATGTTTTTGGATTTTCATAAAACAATAATCAAAATAAAACAAAATAAAATCTAAACCAAAATCGAACTTGGATTTTTTTATTTTTTTATTTTTATTTTTTGTACGTTTGAAATTTTAATTAAATCAAAACATAACACATTTCATGAAAATAAAAATTAACGCTACCTATCTAAAGAAAACAATGAACACACAAATGAAAATCAAAGATTGAAAAAATGAAATCTAATGTGTGAACTTTAAAAAAAATCATGCGAAAACCTTAATACAAACTTAAAACTAAAACAAACGAAATCGCTATAAATCAAAGCTATACAACAAAGCCAATCGATTTTATAGTTTTGCAAGTGAAGAAAAGCATAGGAAGGAGCTCGACGGCAAAGGGTACGCAATAGTTATGGAGCATAGCGTAACAACGAGGAGTAGGGATCCGAGGGAGATGAGGGTAGGATGGATGCAAGTCGATGGCAACAATGAAATCACGCAGATGGAGGGTTTAGCCGCGGGTATGGACAGAGAAGGCAGCAAGAGGAGGCCGCAGGTTTAGGTTGAGACTACGTGGAGATCGCTAAGGGTAGAGGGTGGAGCAAAACGTGACTGTGATGAAGAGCGGATGGAGGGGGAAGAGCTGGAGCTGCAAGAGGGTTTCAAGTTTTTTGTTTTTATTTTATATTTTTTGCAGACTTTGGCAGTGGATGGGCAGCGTGGAGAGGCTCTGGGCAGTGGTTGAGGAGCAGCTGTGTGGAATGGACTACGATGAAGCTGTGTTTGCAGGTCCAAAATGCTTAAATGAAGAGATGGAACAGCGAGGAAAGAGATCTGCGCCAAGGGAAAGGAAAGAATACGCAGTGGATCAATGGGGAAGGCTGCGTATGGAACAGGTGGCGTGGGAAGGTGTGGCAACAGCAAGAGGCTGTGGGCTAAAAAAAAATTCAAAATTTTTGTACCAGAGAAATTGAAAACTCCAGGTAGTAGACAGGTGGCTTAGAGACCCTTTAAAAAAATTTCCGAAAATTTTAATGAAAACATCGAATCCAATTGCTTCAAATCTGTTAATGAAACCCTCATGAAATATCCAGATCTAAAACTAAATTAATTCCCTGAAAAAAAATGATGTTGATGGACCTCCAGAGATCCAGATCTTACCCTCCAGGGCCTAGACCTGGATTCTACACAGCTTTCAGCTTCAGATCTGCAGCTGCAATATAACAGAAAACACCCAAACGATACACAATGACCCAAAAAACCCTGAAACCAAAGTCAGAAAACCAAAATTAATTACAGATCTATGTACAAAAATGGCAGATCTATCAGATCTAGGGAGTGTGAGTCCGACTCTGCTCCCAGATCTGATGATCTGTGGCTCTCAACAGCGAGATCTAACGATTTAGCACAAAAAATTAAAATTTTTTGGATTTTAGAGGAGGTACTAAGCTTGAAACCCTCCATGCATCACCCATAAAAATAATATCTTATGATAAGCCCAGGATCAAATTCAAACTGGGCTCTTCAGAAAACGCGGATCGGGAGTTGGCTGGTTCAGCCGAGAACTTCCCCAAATGCCCGATGATCTAATAATCAAGGATTTTCCTGCAAAACTCAATTCAGCCGTCAATCATAGAGCGAGAGAACAATAATAAAATTCAGATCTAATAGAGATACCTGCTATTATATTCAAAACTTAAATTACCATTCAAACCCCAGCGACTGAGCAAGATACCTGTACTCAAATCACTCTTTAGAAAGCTATATCAATGGCCAAAAAGAAATATATGCATGAAAATAATACATCTTACAGCATTTCCATGAAGAGTAACACCAGCAAAAGTTAACCCCAAAGTCTTTCTTTATTGCTCATAAAAAAGATTACAAGAGAGAGCTTTTCGCTTAGTACACGATCAAAAGATCGGATGACACTGACTGACAAATGACCTCCTATTTAAAGATAAATTCTCCAATAGCTAGTTCGAGCGATCCTTGTCAAAGTGATCTCGACCGTTGATGAGGATCAAAATTTCTTTTAATCTCATCCGTCGAAATTTTAAATATTGAGGAAATTTCGAATTTTTCAATTAAATGCTTTTTAATCAATTCAAAAATTAAAATTTTGCATTTATTTCTTCAAAACTTTGACTTTGACTTAACCCCAGGGACCTAAGACATAAAATTTAACAAAAATAATCAATTAACCTTAGTCCCTGGACCAGTTAAGATTTAATTTTTTAAAGGATCCACAAATTTTACCTCTGGAAAATTTAAATTTACCTAGGACCTAGGACCTATGAGGGGATAAATTATTTTTCCAACCCTCAAAACATTTTACATCATGATTTTTTTACATTTTTACATCTCAAGGGGGAAAACCCATTTGAACAAGACCCTCACAAACTACCCAGTTCTGCGACACAAATATAATCTAGCAGATCAAGCAATTTGTAATAAAATAACCTAACCAAATATTTAGGATTATTCCCAAATTACTTTTACATAGACTCGATCTAGCACACTAGGAGTCCCTTAACATTCTAGTGACAAAATCCATTCCGGCTTTGGGGTAAGGCTGAAGGAAAACTCTGCCAACCATGGGTCGGTGAGACAAAAAACCTTCCGAAATGTAGATCGTCACCAGAAGATTAGGTTTACCTAGGCAATTACATACACGACACGAATCTGCTGAGATTATTTACAATTTACACATGCATAAAAGGTTTACAATATAACATGATCAAGCTGATGATGATAGTCGAATGGCACGGACACGTTGATCAAGCGCTATCCCTTTTGCGAAAAAAGGGGGTGTACTGCTATGGGTCGTTGAGACGTAGTGGTCAACATCTGGCTTTACTTGGGGACACGTTGCTGCACTGGAGGAATGTGAGAATCTAGAATCTGCATCCAAGCAACACACAACAAAACATAAGTAGCGTCCATCCAAAAATCATCATATAACATTAAGCACAGGAAAGATATAAGCTCTTCATTTATTAACTAGTCTAACAACATGAAAAACCAAATCTAACTACAAAATGAAACACTGAAATAACAAGGTATAAGGTTAGAAATACAATACAAAGATGCCCCATGGCATCAGATGCGTTCAATATAGTGCATACTGAGCATTTGCCTGCATTCAGACAAATTTGTCAGTTTTTTCTCGGATGTGTCATGTCCAATTCTGCATACGGTAGGGCTTTTTCCTACCCAAAAATCAAGCTGCTTACGGCGATCTGATGCATCAAATCGTTTTCTTGTTCTCTTTCTCTTGCGTTTTTTCTTTGTAGAACATTCTGCTTCAAAACTCTCAGATGAAGTATGTAAGATATGCATGACATGTCTTTCTTCATTTTGCATCTGATCTTTATTGTTTTCAATTTTATCCGGGTCACCTTCAATTAACCACTTTTCAATGGAACAAATGACCTCCTCATAATAAGATGGAGCTTGTTGCAGCAAATAAGGAGGCTTCTGATCTATTGACGTCTCCTTGTTTCTTTCATCCTCTGACCGCTATTGAAATTTTTGTACCTGTATTGTAATGGCATCCATCTGGCTAGAGTGTTCAACCTTCATAGCACTGATTTCCCTGGCATGGTCTTCCTCCATGCTCAATAACTTATTCTGAAGACATATCTGACTAGCTTCCATATCTTTTATTACTTTGTCATTCTTTGCTTTCATGTCCATGAAACAGCTTTGCATATAGTTTATCTCTTTCTTATGATTTGCTTACATGGTAGCCAACTGATTATTATAATCGAATGTCATGATGGTCATTTCTTCATCCATAGTTAATAACTTGTTTTGCATAGAATTAATTTCCCTATCATGATTAGCTTTCATGGTTTCCATCTCTTTGTCTCGCTTTTCCAAGTGGGTGTATAAAGTTCTCATATCCTTGACGAAATCAGTTACAATTTTTTCTTGATTAAGCTCCATATTTTTTACCAGCCGCATTATTTCTTCTATAATTTGCTTATCATTTTCCCTTTCATTGTCGACACTAATTTGACAACTTGTCTCTGACTTCCCATTGTCATGAATTTGATCTGTAACGGCGCAAGTGGATGGCACATTCTGATATGGAGAATTGTCTTGAAATCTTTCATCGACAGTTGGATCCTTCACCAGATCACTTTCATCCTATTGCATAATTTTAGAGGCACAAAGCGAGCTATCTTGATAACAATATCTATCTTTAAAAGCATGAACGATGTCTTGTAAAGAAGTGAAAGAATCTTTAGGACAATTATTAAACCAATTCAAAGCATCACCCTCTAAAGAAAAGGCAAATAAACGCATTTTGACATCTTCGTGATCATACTAGGGAGAACTACAATATATGAGCATTATACGAGAAAACCGGCATAGATACTTTCTAACAGTGACTGAATCACCACCCGAGAACAAAGACAATTTATGAATGGTGATTTCTGGAATCTCATGGAGAACATCAGTAAAATGACACGGGGTAAATGAATAATCCATGATGAATAACGAGGGACCAAATGGATGATAGGGAGAGACCTCTGCTCAAGAAAATTATGAGATCCACAAGAAGAAAGCTTCTAGTAGAAATTCTTGTAGAAATGAAAGAAGTGGAGTCACCACTTGAACATGAATCTAACTCTAGGATCCAAAAGGCAACAAACAACTAGATATAAGGGAGGGCTTCTTGTCTGAGAAATAATAAATGAAAAGAAATGGAGTCGCCACCCAAACAAGAAACGAACCGAAATGTCCAGGTGTTAAAGGTGCAGATGAAACGATTAACGAGATAATGAAAAGATCAAATGAAGCCAGGAAATGTTGTGCCACTTGACAGGCTAATGAATGGCGGAAAATTTGAGATGATTAAAACGATGTCAACAAAATTAGGGACAAAAAAACTCTATCCCCGGCAATGGCGCCAAAAAATGTTGTCGTTGCCAACTCAAATGAATGATAGAAAGATGAATGATGAACGATGAATGTCGTAAAGCCTAGGCCCAATAAATCAGTCCCAGGAACGACGCCAAAAAATGTTGTCTTTGTCGACTGAAATGAAAAGATGAGAAATGAGAAGAATGATGAAGAAATGTCGTTGAAACGTCGAGAATAAAATGTCCCCGGCAACGGCGCCAAAAAATATCGTCGCACGGGGTGTCTAAGCACCGTGATAACGCTCAGATCGGGGGCTGTCACCCTGATCCCCAATCTCTTCGTTTAAGTTGTCTCCCTATAGCAGGCTAAGGGGGGTTGTCCCTAGGCGAATAGATGAGGATAGCATGTGAAAAACAGACTCTAGGAGATTTTAATGATGGATAACTTGATGAATTTAAATGATTAAATCAGATTGATAGATTAAACGCCAAAGTAAACAAGACACGACCACAAGATAGAAACAATTTTAGACCAGTGCCTTCGATATTTGAATTAACCATCAACAAAACAAGCTACCCAGAACAATTTTCAATATGTGACAAAAAGTGACAATAATCCACATAAATGCCCAACACTGTCACATGCAAAAAAATCCAAATTTAAAACGAGTATCGTTAATGACCAAGATCTAGAATTAAAGAGCATGGAGGGTCATTTGTAAGGTGACTGTTCATGAGAAAAGCTTATGTAAATTTTCTTTCTTTTACATTAATAAATTGCATGAAGTGGCCGCGTTGGCTCAAGCCGTGCACTGTTTCCCTCTTTGAGGGTTTTAACTACGTCAAAAATACTGGTGTACTGATCTGTGATCTGTTTGTGAGTGGTGTTCTTTGGTGTTCTATCCAAGGAACTTACCCTGTATATTCCTACATGGTATCAGAGTTATTTGAGGACCGCATCTGTTGGTGACCCAAATCCGAAGCCGGTACAACTGCATTTAACTGTCGTTTCCTAGATCTATTGTTTCTGACCGCTTTCGGGCCGAGAGGACTGCTCTATTGTGTTAGGACTCAGGAGCATCTGTTCCAGTCAGGAACCCCTTTCGTTTCACGCGAAAAGGTTTCTGATAGCCCTAGCTACGTCATTTTTAAGGTCTGGAAGTATATAGTCTTTATTTGCAATTTTAGTTATTTATCTCTTTGTGTATTTCGGTTTATTTATCTCTCTGTTTTTTATTACCAGATATATACCTTTCATTTCTATGTATGCTCTTTGCCCCGCGACTTTGTGTAACCTGGGAAAATTACAAACAGAAAGAAAGAATTTTTCTCATGTGCATACTCTTTTCCGCCGCGCCTTAGTGTGATCTCAGAAAATCAGAAACATTGAGGAAAATATTTAGTTTCCGGCAAAATCTAACTTTAAGCCGTAAGGCTTGGTTTTTTTTGCATGTTCATTTTGGGTTGTGTGTGTGTGTGTTTTTTTTGTAGGCAAAAAGAAGTTTTTCAAGTAAGAACGCACTCCAAAGATTCAGTGAAGGCAGATAAACATAGAAACCAAAAAAAAAACCCTCCTCATTTCCAAAAATTACTAACCTTTTAAACTAGCTCACTTGGTCCAAAGTTACTTTATGAGAATAGAGGTCTTGGGTTCAAGTCTTTCTTTTTGTTGAATTACTTTTTCAAAAAGCACATGTAACTTATGTTTTAAAGTTACTTTATGTAAAAGTGTTCTCATCCATTATAAAAAGTGAGTCACCTATAATTCTGAAGTCACTTTATCTTTTAGTTAAGTTACAATTTAGGGGATAGTTCATAAAGTACCAGTGTAAAAGTGACTTTCACTTATTTATAAAAGTGGGTCACATAAAGTAATCTTTTTTTTAAGTGAGCTAATTAGATTAAGTTTGGAGGGGGGGGGATTTTTTTAAATATAACATTATCATTCACATAGTTCGTCAGCATCTTCAACAACTTTTCTTCAAAAAGCCATAACTTTTTCATCCAGAAGCCGTTTTCAAAGCCGTTTTTTTAATCGGCCTAATTTTTCGAGATCTTTCCATTGGAACACTTAGGTTTAGCATATTCAACTTCAGATTGTTTTAAAATGGAAAGTCCATGCCTAGTTATTCTTAACAGCACCAACTACTTCCAATGATTATCCTACATTGTGGATTTACTTAGAAGTAAAGGTCTTTATAGAATAGCCTCAAGCCAAGAATCTAAACCTAAAGATGAAGATAAGCTAGCCAAATGGGAAAATAAGAAAAATCAAACATGTGGGTTGATAGGGATGTCTATTTCTCCAAACCTTGTGGATTTGGGGTAGCATCAGATGTGCTCTAGCCATGAAAATTGGTGGAGAGGCTAAAGCACATAAGATTTTCAAGACCCATAAATGGTTTGGACAGATTGTACTCTGTTTGGGAGATATTAAAATAATTAATATTTTTAATGGAGTTCCTAAGTCTAAACTTAAGAAAAATAAAATATTAATGGGTATTAATATAAAACTGGATTAGAAGGTTCCAAAAGTCATCGATCAAGCCAAATCTAATCTTAGTCGTTGATTAGAGATTTAATCTTGGTCGTTGAAAGACCAACAAGAAAAGCATAAGAAGAGGCTTGAGGGTCAATTGGAGAATGCACTAAAGTGATCAGGCATTCATTTTGCTAGAGCAGGGTTGCTAAGCAAAAGTGAATCAATGATCAACAACGAGGGCAGTGAGTACTGGGCAGAGAGGCAAAGAGAGTGCCAAGAGACCAGCGCAGAAGTAGAGACCGAGAGGCAGCAACCCATTCAGGCCACATAGAGCCCAGCAGAGATAACGCAGAGGCTGCAAGAGTGACGCAGAGGGTCCCAGAGGCTGCACAGTGCCTCAGAGCGCTGATGCAGAGAGGTTTGAGGCTGACGCAGGGCAACAAGAGGCTGACGCAGAGACCAGAAGGGCCAGTGCAGAGCTTCAGAGACGCTGAAGAGGGTTTCGTGGGACAGGTTTTCTGAATACCTGTTTCCAAATAGAGAGGTATTGTTGCCGTGTATTTTTTCTCTATCGAGTGAGCCAGTTAGGCACCCAGTTGTACTCAAGGAAACACTGCATAATAATAAACCCTCGGAATAGCTGCACGGTTTCCTGCATTGGGTTTTTCCGGGGACATTTGTCCAAAAATAACGGTGTCACTTGTGTGTTTGTTTTCTTTCAGCTGATGATCTGTAGATGTTGTGACTGAATTGTGTTTATTTCGGTATTTAAATGTTTTAAATAACTTGTTCAGAATTTACAAGTAGAAGAAATAAACCAGCAGAATACAACTTAATTTACTATCGGATAGACTTAGAAAATTCAACATGGTATCAAAGCATGGTCGCAGATCACAGGAAAGTTGAAGGCATCAGCTGAGCAGAGCATTTGCAGCAGATTCAGTTGTCCCAAGTGACAGAGTTGATCCTTGCAGAAAGCGATAGAGGAAGGGTTGACGCAGAGGGACTACGTCATCACTCTGAGCTTGAGAGAGGCCAGCGCAGAGGCTAAGGAGGGCAGAAACAGGCTCACGTAGAGCCAAACAGAGGCTAGGAGGGCTGACGCAGTTGGCAAAGGGAGTTGTTTTCCCGATGTCGGGATTGCACAAAGCCAAGAGACTCAATCCTTCAGTTGCTGGGGCGAAGGAAGCTGTGGGCAATTTGCAGGAGCGAAGCTGGTGGGGTATTGTGGTCAAAACAATACCTAATAGGGAAAAACCAAGGTAGAGGGAGTTGCTACCGAGGCAGATTTCTAGCCAAGGAATCTGGATCAGTGTTGCAGTTGCACAGACGATTGGAGAGGGGCAACTTGACGGTTGGTAGAAGGATTTCCAGGAGGGAAATCGGGACTCAGAGGGAGTCCAAAAGAGAACTTCCAGACGAGAAGTAGAGACACTCGGAGGAGTCGAACCGAGAACTTCCAGACGAGAAGTAGAGAGACTCAATTCGAACCGAGAACTTCTAGATGGGAAGTAGAAAGACTCAGAGGAGTCAATAGAGGAGAACAAAGAGATGGCCATGAATGGGTTGAGGGATCAAGATAGGCTGGACGGAGATTCCAACTTTTTGGTCTAGAAGGCAAGGATTCTGTCCATTCTAGACAGACATCGTATCAAGGGCTTCGCCTTGAGAGTAATGGCTATCCCAGTTGACCTGGTAGCGAATGAAAGGTACGAGGAGGCAATGGCCAAGGCAAAATGCATCATCTTTGATGGGGTCAAGGATCATGTGGTCCAACATATTGCCAAGAAGGAGATGACAAAGGAAATGTGGGATACCTTGAAGACGTTGTGCCAGCATACTTCCATGCAGAGGAAGATGCTCCTTGAGAATCAGCTACGGTCATACCAGATGCAGAAGGGAGAGCAGATAGATATCTTCCTCGGTCTGTTGAAGGAGATCCGGGACCAACTGACTTCCATAGGGGCCATGCCGGATCAGGGGTTGATGGTAAGGACTGCACTAAACGCAGTCTCCGAGGAGTGGGAGATATTTGTCCAAAGCATATCGGGTAGGGCAAATCTTCCAAATTGAGAAGAATTGTGAGCGGCTCTTCATCAAGAAGAGATCAGACGGCTGAACAAGACAAGAAGTAGCAGCAAAGGAGTCTGGATCAAGAAGGAAGAGGAAGATGATGTAGCTCTGGCATCTGTAGGAAAGCAGGAGAAGAGGAAAAAGAAGGACCTCTCCAAGGTCAAGTGCTTCCACTGTGGGGAACTGGGTCATTATGCGAACCAGTGTCCGAGGAAGAAGAACAAGGGAGAGGCGTCTGACTCTAAGGCAATACCAGCGAAGGCGGAGAAAGAAGTCGAGGAGGATGACGATTGTGCCATGAGTGCTCATGTGCCACTAGAGAAGAAGTGGGGAGACATCGAGCTGTAGTTAGGAGGACTACAGGCGATGAGGGGCAGGACCCTTGAGGTACCCAACCTCTTGGAATATACCTTGCTATGGGAGCCCCGAAGAGGAGTAGCAGGACTGGCGGATGTCGATAGAAATAGATGCGAATGGAGCAGCAGAGAGTGCTATAGTGCAGGAGTCCCCGGGCAGCGCGAGGCTAGCAGGTTGCAATAGTGCGAGAGGCACGAGAGTGTTGCAATGGTGCAGGATGGCACAGAGAGGTGTGCAACGGTGGGAGATGCACGAGTTGTTGCAGCAGCGCAGAGGTCAGTAGAGGGAGCACTTGTTAGCGACAGACAGAGCTTCAACATCGAGAGTGTTTCTAGCCTGACAGGGATGTCAGAAGTTCGGTGGATCAGTTACTTACTTCTCAGTAACTGAGTTGCAATGCAGTAGCAGTTTCTAGTAGCACGATGCAGCATGATGAGAGGGGGATGTAGTGTTGGGAGGATGGACCAGCAACAGCACGAATGCAGAGGGAGTTGCTGTACAGATGCAGCAGTGGCAGTGGCAAGGCCATGGGCAGCAATACAGGATGCAACAGTGTAGAGGATGTTGGGCGGGGAGGCCTAGCATCAGCACAGGTACTGGTGCCAGATAATCAGAGTGATGCTCAGTGAGGAGTATTACTAGAGCACAGTCCTCGCTAAGAGGGAGTGTTGATTTGGGGTAGCATTGGATGTGCTCTAGCCATGAAAATTGGTGGAGAGGCTAAAGCACATGAGATCTCCAAGACCCAGAAATGGTTTGGACAGATTGTACCCGGTTTGGGAGATATTAAAATAATTAATATTTTTAATGGAGTTCCTAAGTCTAAACTTAGGAAAAATAAAATATTAATGGGTATTAATATAAAATTGGGTTAGAAGGTTCCAAAATTCATGGATCAAGCCAAATCTAATCTTAGCCATTGATTAGAGATTTAATCTCAGCCGTTGAAGGACCAATGATAAAAGTATAAGAAGAGGCTTGAGGGTCAGTTGAAGAATACACCAGAGTGATCAGTCATTCGTTTTGCTAGAGCGGGGTTGCTAAACAAAAGTGAATCAGTGATCAGCAGCGAGGGGCAGTGAGTACTGGGCAGAGAGGTAGAGACAGTGCCAAGAGACCAGCGCAGAAGCAGAGAGCGGGATGCAGTAGCCAGTTCAGGCCACACAGAGCCCAGCAAAGACAGCGCAGAGGCTACAGGAGTGACGCAGAGGGTCCCAGAGGTTGCGCAATGCCTTTGAGGGCTAACGCAAAGAGGTTTGAGGCTGACGCAAGGCAGCAAGAGGCTGACGCAGAGGCCAGAAGGGCCAGCGCAGAGCTTCAGAGACGCTGGAGAGGGTTTCGTGGGACAGGTTTTCTGAATACCTGTTTCTGAATAGAGAGGTATTGTTGCCATGTATTTTTTCTCTGTCGGGTGAGTCGGTTAGGCACCAAGTTGTACTCAAAGAAATATTGCATAATAATAAACCCTCATAATAGTTGCACCGATTTTCCCGCTTTGGGTTTTTCCGGGGACATTTATCCAAAAATAACGGTGTCACTTATGAGTTTGTTTTCATTCAGCTGATGATCTATAGATGATGTGACTGTATTGTGTTTATTTCAGTATTTAAATGTTTTAAATAACTTGTTCGGCATTTACAAGTAGAAGAAATAAACCAGTAGAATACAGCTTAATTTTCTAACAGATAGACTTAGAAAATTCAACAGACCTTAGATTCCATATCGCAGAACTTGATACCCCTGATGAAACAATGAAACAGCTCAATAAATTTTTTGGAATTAAAAATGAAATTAGAGCCCATCAACTCGAAAATGAGTTGCTTACGTTGGACCCCAATAAATTTTCTTGCGTTGAAGACTTTTTGTCCAAGTTCAAGACCCTTAGACTTCTCTTCGAAGGTGTTAAGGTTAAGAAAGAAGATGGTAGCCTTATCTATTCCATTCTTACTAAGTTAGGACCAGCCTACTCTGTGTTTGTTTCCACCTTCCATTCTACTAGAGAAGCCTTTATTTCTCAAGGACAAACCTACAAGTCCCCCTCTTTTGATGCCTTTTGTGATTCTTTAATAAGAGAACAAGAAAAACACTTACATCTTGGTCTTCTTAATACTGGAAACTCTTCTAAGAAAGCCTTAGCAGCTCAGCAGCAACCAAATTCAAAGAATCCTAAGAAGCAGCATCCTAAAATGAATGGTCCTAAACCAAATAAGGGTCCTAAGCAATTTCAGTCTCAAAATGAAAAATCAATTCAACAAAATGATAAGGCAAATAAAAACAAAGGGAAGAAGACTGATATATATTGCAACTTTTGTAATCGTGATGGCCACTTAGAATCCAAATGCTTTAAGAAGATGGAAGCCTTGGACGCAGCAATGAAGAAGCATAACATCCATTTGGAGCACTCTTCAACTTCAACTTCATCTTCAGAAATAGCACTTTTGCATGTGGTCATCAAGCATCTCAGTCTAGTTATGCACTAAATGTATCTTCTTCTTCTCATTCTCATGAGTGGCTCATTGATTCTGGAGCTTCTTATCACATGGCCAAAAACAAAGCCATGTTTTCTTCTTTAAATGATTGTAACACCAAAAATATATATGTTGGTGATGATAGATCTCTTAGTGTTGTAGGGACTGGAACTATTCATCTAAAC
Source organism: Pinus tabuliformis (assembly GCA_031772625.1). Lineage (NCBI taxonomy): Eukaryota > Viridiplantae > Streptophyta > Pinopsida > Pinales > Pinaceae > Pinus > Pinus tabuliformis. The sequence goes on along the minus strand of CM062814.1, from coordinate 688,086,987 downwards.
AATGGTCAATTTAATGATGTATTATGTGTTCCTACCTTATCCTACAACCTTCTATCTTTATATCAGATAACTCATTTAGGTGAAGGTAAAATCATTGAATTTTCACCTCATGATGTTGTAATTAAGGACGTAAGAGATCCTAGACAGATTTTAGCTACTAGCATTGCTGATGATTCTACAAGGTTGTATACGTTTAACAACTTTGGGTCATCAAATCTTCCCTCGGTATTTGTTGCTCATAATGATGAAGTGAACAAACTTTGGCATAAGCGATTTGGTCACTTAAACTATCGCTCCCTTCAAAATCTATGTAAAGAAAATATGGTGACAGGTCTTCCTATGGTATCCTGCAAAGATGGTGTTTGTTCCGGATGTGTACTCGGAAAACATCATCGAGATATTTTTGAAAAACATGCCTCTTGGCACGCCTCAATCCCTTTACAGCTTGTCCATAGTGATTTATGTGGTCCACTTTAAGTTGTTTCATTCTCTTGCTACATGTATTTCTTAACTTTCATTGATGATTTCTCCAGACACACTTGGGTATACTTCTTAAAACTCAAGAGTGAAGTCTTTAACATGTTCTTGGCCTTTAAGGCCTTTGTTGAAAAACAATTTGGACATCAAATTCTTAAGCTAAGATCTAATAATGGTGGAGAATATGTTAACAACAAATTCATCAACTTTTGCACTGAGCATGGAATTCAATTGCAACATATTGTTCCACATACTCCACAACAAAGCTGAAAGGAAGAATCGAACCTTAAAAAAAATGGCTAATTGTATGCTTCAATCTAAAGGACTTAGTCTTAAATTTTGGGCAGAAGCAATTAACTGTGCAAATTACATAGTAAATCGCACTCCTACTAAGGTTTTAAAGAATATCACTCCAAAAGAAGCATGGAGCTCAATTAAACCAAATGTAAGTCACTTTCGTGTTTTTGGAAGTGAAGCATGGGCCCATATTCTAGATGAGAAACATAAAGCCTTAGAACCTAAGAGTGAAAAATGTATTTTTGTTGGATATTCTGAAGATGTCAAAGGATATAGACTTCTTCAACCTAAATCCAAAAATGTTATCATTAGAAGAGATGTAAAGTTTGCTAAAAATATATTGGCCTACGAGCCTAGTTTGGCGGATGTGCCACCTCTCTCTATCCCTTCTACTTCTGAAAATATTTCTTCTTCAGATGATGACAGTGAGGATGACAATCCTCCCCCATCTTCTCGGGATCCTCCTTCAGCTCCTCAGCTTCCAAAATGGGTCCGCACTACTCGGGATGCAGCAGGTGCTCTTGCAGGTGATCCTACAGATCAGCATCATACACATTCTCAGTTCGATAGAGCCTCTTCTTTACTGGCTCAAGCTTCAGCGAATTATGATCCTGACACCTTTGCAGAAGCTTCAGGTCATCCAGATTGGGATGCAGCTATGAATGAAGAATATCGTTCATTATTGGCAAATGATACATGGGACCTTGTTCCTCTTCCAAAGGGATGAAAACTTGTTAGATGCAAATGGGTTTACAGAACCAAGTTTGGACCAGATGGAAAAGTTGATAAACATAAAGCTCGTCTTGTTGCTAAGGGTTTTTCACAAGTTGAAGGCATTGACTATACTGAAACCTCCTCCCTATTGCAAAAATGAACTCTATCCACCTTGTTCTTTCCCTTGCTGCCTCTTTCAAATGGGAAGTCCCTTCTCTTGCGTAGAAATATGTGAAGTTTTTATTCGTGTATTCTCCACCATTATCTTAGCGCAATATTTTAATCTTCCTTCCTATCAGGTTTTCCACTAGAGCCTTAAACTCCTTAAACCGATCAAAGACCTCATCCTTGGTTTTTAAGAAATAAATCCAAGTTTTCCTAGAATGGTCATCTATGAAGGTGACAAAATACTCAACACCATTGATAGCTCTTGTAGACATTGGACCGCAAATGTCTGAGTGTATTAAACCCAATACACTCTGAGCTCTATTGTTGCTTCTGGAATAAGCCGCTTTGGCGTACTTGCCTAGTATGCAGCCTCTGCATGTATCATCATGCTTGGTAGTAAGCATTGAACCCCCGTAACAGTTTCCTTGAGAATCCTTAATGCCCCATGATGTAAGTGTCCCATCCTTCCATGCCACAGCTCATTCAACTCTTTCTCTCCACTGACATTATTGCTTATCAGTGCCATAGGAGACTCGAGCTGCAACTTATATAACCTGTTGCTTCGAGTTCCAATCTAGGCCCTCTTTTTCCACTTAGGATGCTTGACATATACTCTGTTACCGATGAAGTATACATCATATCCTTTATCTTGTAATTGAGATACTGAAATCAAATTCATTCCCATACCTGGCACATGCAGTACGTTAGTGGCCCGAAGACTATCTCTTGCTACTGTCTGGAATGTAATGGTTCCCTTTCCTACTGGGGTGCATTTCATCCTATTACCCATTGTGATTTGGAAGTTCATCTGTTCCTCCTGATAGCTCGAGAAATATTCTCATTCTCCAGTCATATGAGTTGAAGCCCCGCTATCAATGTACCAATCCTCGGCTAATGCAGAACTCGATAAGCAAGCAAATTCCTCTTCTAACCTGGAAGCTGATTCAAAACTATTATGATCCCTATTGTTCTCCATGCTATTTTTCTCTGCTAGTAATCTCTGCAAGGGACTACGTGAATCTTTTGGAGATCGATTCCCTGCCAATGTGGCACCACCACCCTATATTGCAGAAATTACTGCCATCTTACCTGATCTTCGCTCTGATACCATGTCAAAAAAATTATGCTACAATGATTGATTTATTTCTCCTACTTATTTACTACAAAAATAAGTTATTTACCAATGCTTCAGTAAATATCAAAATAAATTCAGCTGCAGACTTCACAAATTATGAACTAAGAAAAGCAAGAGAAACACCAGCACATGATAAATCACATTGACACACTTGCTTTTGGACAATAGTCCCAGGAAAAACCCAATGCGGGAAACCAGTGCAGCAGATCTGAGGGTTTCTATTATTGGCTGAAAATTTCTTAATACAATCTAGATGCCCCAAAGAAATGGCAATCCACTCAGAGAAGATAACTGATAAAAAAATAGTGAGAATTTTCTCACACTGAATCTGGAGATTTTGCACTGGCCCCAGCTCCTGGATGACCCACTGCGCAGTCTCTACATGAGCCTACGCAATCACTGTGTGGCTTCTGCATGGAGACTCCCTCTGACTGCGTCACCCTTGCTATTGTTGCGTCTGTTGCCAAGAAATCGAGATTTCATCTGTCAATCACCCACAATGATTCCTGACACTGATCTCTATTATCCCCCTGCAGTGTTGCGTCAACCTCCTCCAGTTGTTGCATTGTCCCTCCTTGGCACTATGTTGCCTCTCTGATCCTTCACTATCTTCTCTGAAGTATATTCACTGGAACTGGAAATCACGTCATTCCAGTACTATCTTCGATCCTCACTGCTTGATCACTTGTTCGAATTCCTTAGCCAACCCTGCCCTAGGGATATCGAACTGACTAATCAACCCTCTATATGTTTTCAAATGAACCCCAAGCCTCCTTCTTATACTTTTCTCGTTCAAACATCAACGGCCAAGATTAAGTCTCTAATCAACGGCTAAGATTAAAACTTGGCTTGATTCGTCTTCTAGAACATTCTCACCCATATTTTGATTAACACTCAATTAATATTTTAATTTTCCTAAGTTTATGGTGAGGACCCCATTTAAAATATCAATTATTTTAATAAAATACAATCCTGGTGGAATTTCACCAAACGGTTTCTGGGTTCTGTAGAACTCATGTGCCTTAGCCTCTCCACCAATTTTCATGGCTAGAGCACATTCGATGCTATCAAAAACTAACATGTATATGTTCCAGCATTTTACATACATTTACTTTCTGCAATGTTTTAATCGTGAACGTTGCAGTAGAATATGTTTCGATATTTGTCGTAAGAATAGAGTAGATAACTTATTTCTAAGTTAATAAGTAGAAGAAATCATATTAATCACTATAGTAGGATTTCTATTTTAGAAATTTTCACATGGTATCAGAGCTATAGGGAAGCAGAAGAGAGAAGCTGGAGAATCCAGCGCTAAGAAAAGATGGGAATTCGAAATTCCTGCAAGGTCAGAAATTCAAATCTCCCAGAGGATTGCGCAGTTCAAACCAAAGAGATTGGATTTCTTGGGAAAACTCTCTCTGAGTTAGGCGACAGAGAGGTAAGTCTTTTCCAATCGAAATTTATCAGTGGTAGAAGGGACAGCACCACAGAAGATTCAACAAGGAGCTATTACAGGTGGGACGCAGTTTTTCCTACACCAGTTGTTGGGATAGGTTAGCGTCAGAAATTGGCACAATATGGATACTCAAAGTGTCTCAAATTTATCTACCAAATTAGATGAAGAATTCTCATGCCTAGCAAATTCAGCATCAGAGGATGTTTGGTACATTGGTAGCGGGGCTTCAACTTATATGATTGGAGTACGAGAACATTTCTCAAGCTATCAAGAAGAACAGATGGACTTCCAAATAACTATGGGAATCAAAACGAAATGAACTCCAGTAGGGAGAGGCACAATAGTTTTTCAGACGAAAGCAAGGACCAACATCTGAGCAACCAATGTTCGGCATGTGCCAGGATTAGGAATGAATTTTATTTCAGTGTCCCAATTATAGGACAAGGGATATGATGTATACTTCATCAGGAAGAAAGTATACGTTAAGCATCCAAGTTGGAAGAAGAAAAAGCAAATTTGGGTTCGAAGCAACAAGTTATATAGGTTGTAGCTCAAATCACCAATGGGATTGATAGGTAGAAACTATAATGGTGAGAAGGGGCGAAATGTTATGGCACAGGCGAATGGGGCACTTACACCATGGAGAACTGAGTATGCTCAGAGACACTGTTATAGGGGTACCAGTCCTAAGTAGTGAACATGATGGCTTGTGCAGGGGATGTGTGCTAGGAAAGTACGCTAAAGCAGTTTTTTGCAGAAGGAACAATAGAGCAAAGGATGTATTAGGATTAATACACTCAGATATTTGTGGTCCTATGTCCACAAGGGCTCTTAGTGGTGGTGAGTACTTTGTCACTTTAATCGATGATCACTCCAAAAAAACCTGGATCTATTTCTTAAAGACCAAGGATGAGATCCGAGAGTTTAAGGCTCTTGTTGAAAAAATGATAGGGAAAAAAATAAAGGTTTGGCGTTCAGATAATGGTGGAGAATAAACAGACAAAGATTTTGCAAATTTTTGCGCAGAGGGCATCAAAAGAGAGTGGACAGCGCCATATAATGCAAAGTAAACTGGAGTGGTAGAATGAAAGAACCGAACTATTGTTGGGGCAGCCAAAACCATGTTGTATGATCAGGATCTACCTAAGTATCTATGGGCAAAAGCTTGCAACACGGCACTATATATCCATAATAGAACTCCTCATAGAACATTGGGGAAGAGAACGACCGAAGGAGTATTCACGGGGAAGAAGTCGGAAGTCAGACATCTCAAGATATTCGGAAGCATGGCTTATTGCCACATTCCAGACGAGAAGCACAGCAAACTGGATCAAACTGCAGAGAAGGGGTATCTCGTAGGATACAGCGAGACCTCAAAGGCATATAGAATCTACATTCCAGGCAGCAAGAATATTGTAGTAAGACGAGATGCAAAGTTCATGGAAGATAGAGCTTTCAGGAAATCTCGTGAAATGCCTGCAAAAGATCAGTCAGGAGATGTTCCATTAGTCCAAGAGCAACAGGGGCAGCAAGAAGGACAGACAGGAGAGCATACACCTGGGTTGAGTACAATGACCAGTACCAGTGTTTCCTCAGAGGGAGGAAATGTAGATACTTCTCAACAGATGGAACAATAGGATTATGAGGAAGAGTTGGTTGAGCCTCCCACTACCTATGGTAGAACGAGCAGAGCGGTGCGGTAGACACTGAGCGACGTAGAGGAGTTTGTTGGAGCTCCTAGAGCTAAGAAGAGGCAGCGTACACAACCAGATAGATACCAATCATTGTTAGCTAAGGTTGGAGAACACTCTAGCTTTCAGGAAGTTGTTCAACAGCAAGAATTTGTGGATGCCATGGTGGAAGAGTACAACTCCATAATGACAAATGATGTTTAGGAAGTAGTACCTAGACTAGAAAATAGATCAGGTGTAGGATCACGATGGATCTACAACATCAAGTATGCTACAAGCGGCAGCATAGAGAAGTACAAGGCAAGGTTCGTAGCAAAGGGGTATGCTTAGAAAGAAGGGATAGACTATGAAGAGACCTTCGTCCCAGTTGCTCGTTACACCTCTATCAGATCCGTTATATCCCTAGTAGACCAAATGGGATGGGAGATTCATGAGATGGATGTCAAGACAACATTCTTGAACAGAGCGATAGAAGAAGAGGTGTATATAGAACAGCCCGAAGGCTTCGAAACTCATGAGAAGAAATCTCATTTTTGCAGGTTATGGAAAGCCCTGTATGGGCTCAATCAGGCACCTATAGCATGGTATGGTCGAATTGATAGTTACTTGCAGCAGTTGGGATTTGTCAAAAGTGGTGTTGATCCCAATCTCTACTACTTACTAGTAGAGAACGAGCCACTTATTCTGGTACTATATGTAGATGACCTATTCCTAAATGGATCATCTAGGCTCATCCAGGACTGCAAGAAGAATCTTGAAGTCGAATTCGACATGAAGGACTTGGGATTGATGCATTATTTTCTAAGGTTGGAAGTTTGATAGAAGAATGGCGAGATCTTCCTTGGACAAGGAAGGTGTGCTACAAAGATTCTGAAGAGATTCAAAATGCAGGATTGCCGACCCATGGCTACTCCCATGATCACCAACTAGAAGAAAATAGATGCATCAGAGGATAAAGAAGTAGATCCCACCTTGTACAGACAGCTCATTGGGTCGCTTATATATCTGGTGACTGGTCAACACTAGCCCAGACATTTGTTTTGCTGTCAACACTCTTAGTCAGTTCATGGTGGAACCAGAAAGGGTGCATTAGGCAACAGTGAGACACATACTTAGGTATGTACGTGGAACGGTCAGATATGGGATGAAGTACTTTAGAGGGCAGGATATTAGCTGGAATGGGTTCACCGACGCAGATTGGGCAGGAAATTCAGTAGACCGAAAAAGTACCTCATGGTACTGCTTCAGTGTTGGATCAGATATGATATCTTGGTGCAGCAGGAAGAAGAAATCGGTAGCACTGAGTTCAGGCAGACGCAGAATATATGGCAACCAACACAACTACGTGCGAAGCCATATGGCTCAGAAAATTGATTGTGAGCCTATTCAAAAAGAGGATGCAGGCAACCAAGGTTTACTACGATAATCAAAGTTGCATCAAACTCTCGGAGAATCCAGTATTTCATGATCAGGCAAAACGTATAGATATCCGTTGTCACTTTATCAGAGACTGTGTTCAGCGTGGGGCAGTACAACTACAGAATGTTCCCACAGGAGAGCACGTGGCCGATATACTCACAAAGGCTCTCGGAAGAGCTAAGTTTACTCAGTTCAGAGAGTAGTTGGGATGGTTGAAAATCCATTTCAGTAGCAACAGCAGGTTGCAGTGCAATGACAGTTGGCAATGGCAGTGCCAACAACAACACAGATGCAGCAATTCAGAGGGAGTTGTAGTACAGATGTAGCATTGGCAGTGGCAGTGTCAAAGATAGCAGTAATGTAGCAGTGGCAACGCAGTAGTTGGTGGACAGCATATCAAATATCAGCAGCGCAAAGGAAGATGCTTCAGAGTCAAAGCAGTATGCAGTAGCAGTGTATTGCTAGAGCACATTCCTCGCTAAGAGGAAGTGTTGATTTGGGGTAGTATCGAATGTGCTCTAGACCTCAAATTTTCCAGGGAGGCTTGAGCGCATGTATTCCAAAGAACCCAAAAAGCGTTTTGGGAAATTCCACCCAGAAGTGATTTTATTAAAATAATTAATGTTTTAATGGGGTTCCTAAGTCTAAACTTAGGAAAATTAAAATATTATGGGTATTAATCTAATTTGGGGTGAATCTTCTTGAAAAAGCCACAGATCAAGCCAAAACGATCTGAGCCTATGATTATGATTTAATCTAGGTCATTGGTTGCCCAACAGGAAGATATAAGAAGGGGTTTGAGGGCCATTTGGAAACAACACCAAGGAGATATTCAGTTGCCCAAGTAAAATCGCTTTTCTCACTGGTCGAAGTTTGGCAAGAGAAAATTGATTAAGAGGGAGAGTTGCAGATGGACGAGAGACAGAGAGGATTCAGCATCAATCAGAGAGACAGCGTTGGGCAGATTGACGTTGGGAGAGGCAGCGCTGGCTTGAGTGACGCAGACATTGCGCAAGCCAGTCCAGAGGCCAGAGAAAGTGATGTTGGGCAAGACAAAGAGATGCAGAGGGTGGACGAACCTCTCTCTCGGGTCAGATAATTGTTCAAGAACGTCTATAAATATTTCTTAGAAAGCCTTGTTCTATATTGTTGGGTGAAATTTGTACGTGTTGATTTTCGTTGAAGAATAATAAAACCCTCATATGCTACAGCAGATTTCCCGCATTGGGTTTTTCCGAGGACAATTGTCCAAAAATAATTGTGATCGTCTTTGTATATGTGCCAGCATTTTACTTACATTTACTTTTTGCAATGTTTTAATTGTGAAGGCTGCAGTAGAATATGTTTCGATATTTGTCATAAGAATAAAGTAGATAGCTTATTTCTGAGTTAATAAGTAGAAGAAATCATATTAATCACTACAGTAGAATTTCCATTTTAGAAATTTTCACATAGTATCAAAGCTACAGGGAAGCAGAAGAGAGAAGTTGGAGGATCCAAAGCTGAGAAAAGAAGGGAATTCGAAATTCTTGCAAGAGCAGAAATTCAAATCTCCCAGAGGAATGCGCAGTTCAAACCAAAGTGATTGGATTTCGTGGGAAAACTCTCTCTGAGTGAGCCGATAGAGAGGTAAGTCTTTTCCAATCGAAATTTATCAGTGGTAGAAGGGACAGCATAGCAGAAGATTCAGCAAGGAGGATTATTTCAGGTGGGATGCAATTTTTCCTACGGCAGTTGTTGGGATGCAATTTTTCCTACGGCAGTTGTTGGGATAGGTTAGCGTCAGAAATTGCCACAATATGGATACTCAAAGTGTCTCAGGTTTATCTACAAGATTAGACGAAGAATTCGCATGCCTAGCTAATTCAGCATCAGCGGATGTTTGGTACATTGATACGCTTCAGCTCATATGACTGGAGTACGAGAACATTTCTCGAGTTATCAAGAAGAACAGATGGACTTCCAAATAACTATGGGAAACAAAACAAAATGTACTCCAGTAGGGAGAGGCACCATAGCTTTTCAGATGGAAGCAGGGGCCAACATCTGAGCCACCAATGTTCTGCATGTGCCAGGATTAGGAATGAATTTAATTTCAGTGTCTCAGTTACAAGACAAGTGATATGATGTACACTTCATCGGGAAGAAAGTATATGTTAAGCATCCAAGTTGGAAGAAGAAAAAGCAAATTTGGGTTTGAAGCAACAAGTTGTATAGGTTGTAGCTCAAATTGCCTATGGGATTGATAGGAAAAAACTACAATGGTGGGAAGGAGCGAAATGAATTATGGCACTGGCAAATGGGGCACTTACACCATGGAGAACTGAGTATGCTCAGAGACACTGTTACAGGGGTACCAGTCCTAAGTAGTGAACATGATGACTTGTGCAGAGGATGTGTGCTAGCAAAGCACGCTAAAGCAGTTTTTTCCAGAAGTAACAATAGAGCAAAGGATGTATTAGGATTAATACACTCAGGATATTTGTGGTCCTATGTCCACAAGGGCTCTTAGTGGTGGCGGGTACTTTGTCACTTTTATCGATGATCACTCCAGAAAAACCTGGACCTATTTCTTAAAGACCAAGGATGAGATCTTTGATCGTTTCCGAGATTTTAAGGCTCTTGTTGAAAAAATGATAGGGAAAAAAATAAAGGTATTGCGTTTAGATAATGGTGGAGAATATACAAACAAAGAATTCACAGATTTCAACGCAAAGAAGGGCATAAAAAGAGAGTGGACAACTCCATATAATGCAGAGCAGAATGGAGTGGCAGAACGAAAGAACCTAACTATTGTTGGGGCAGCGAAAACCATGTTGTATGATCAGGATCTACCTAAGTATCTATGGGCAAAAGCTTGCAACACGGCACTATATATCCATAATAGAACTCCTCATAGAACATTGGGGAAGAGAACGACCGAAGGAGTATTCACGGGGAAGAAGTAGGAAGTCAAACATCTCAAGATATTCGGAAGCATGGCTTATTGCCACATTCCAGACGAGAAGCACAGCAAACTGGATCAAACTACAAAGAAGGGGTATCTCGTAGGATACAGCGAGACCTCAAAGGCATATAGAATCTACATTCCAGGCAACAAGAAGATTGTAGTAAGACGGGATGCAAAGTTCATGGAAGATAGAGCTTTCAGGAAATCTCATGAAATGCCTGCAAAAGATCAGTTAGGAGATGTTCCGTTAGTCCAAGATCAGTAGGGGCAGTAAGAAGGATAGACAGGAGAGCAAACACCTGGGTCGAGTACAGTGACAAGTATCAGTATTTCCTCAGAGGGAGGAAATGCAAAAACTTCTCAACGGACGGAACAACAGGATCAGGAGGAAGAGTTGGTTGAGCCTCCCACCACCAGTGGTAGAACGAGCAGAGAGGTGCGGCAGACACTGAGGGACGCAAAGGAGTTTGTTGGAGCTCCTAGAGCCGAGAAGAGGCAGCGTAGACAACCAGATAGATACTAAGCATTGGTAGCTCAGGTTGGAGAACCCTCTAGCTTTCAGGAAGTTGTTCAACACAAAGTATGGGTGGATGCCATCGTGGAAGAGTACAACTCCATCATGACGAATGATGTCTGGGAAGTAGTACCTAGACCAGAAAATAGATCAGTTGTAGGATCACGATGGATCTACAAGATCAAGTATGTTGCAAACGACAGCATAGAGAAGTACAAGGAAAGGTTCGTAGCAAAGGGGTATGCTCAGAAAGAAGGGATAGACATTTGTTTTGCTATCAACATTCTTAGTCAGCTCATGGTGGAACCAAAAAGGGTGCGTTGGGCAACAGCAAGACACATACTTAGGTATGTATGTGGAACAGTCGGATATGGGTTGAAGTATTCTAGATGGGATGATATCAGCTTGAATGGGTTCACCGATGCAGATTGGGCAGGAAATTAAGTAACCAAGAAAGTACCTCAGGGTACTGCTTTAGTGTTGGATCAAGGATGATATCTTGTTGCAGCAGGAAGTAGAAATCGGTAGCATTGAGTTCAGCAGAAGCAGAATATATGGCAGCCAACACAGCGACATGCGAAGCCATATGCTCAGAAAATTGCTTGTGAGCCTATTCAAAAAGAGGATGGAGGCGACCAAGGTTTACTAAAATAATCAGAGTTGCATCAAACTCTCTGAGAATCCAGTGTTTCATGATCAGTCGAAACATATAGATATCTGTTGTCACTTTATCAAAGACTGTGTTCAGCATGGGGCAGTACAGCTCCAATATGTTCGCGCAGGAGAGAAGGTGGCCGATATACTCACAAAGGCTCTCGGAAGAGCTAAGTTTACTCAGTTCAGAGAGCAATTAGGTATGGTTGAAAATTCGTTTCAGTAGCAGCAGCAGGTTGTAGTGCAGGGACGGTTGGCAGTGGCAGTTCCAACAGCAACAGATGCAGCAATTCAGAGGGAGTTGTAGTACAGATGTAGTATTGGCAATGGCAGTGTCAAAGGCAGCAGTAGCGCAGTAGTTGGTGGACAACATGTCAAATATCACCAGCGCAAAGGACGATGCTTCAGAGTCAGAGCAGTATGTAGTCGCTGTGTATTATTAAAGGACATTCCTCGCTAAGAGGGAGTGTTGATTTGGGGTAGCATCAGATGTGTTGTAGGCCTCAAATTTTGCAGGGAGGCTTGAGCACATGTATTCCAAAGAACCCAGAAAGCGTTTTGGGAAATTCCACCCAGAAGTGATTTTATTAAAATAAATAATATTTTGAATGGGATTCCAAGTCTAAACTTAGGAATATTAAAATATTAATGGGCATTAATCTAATCAGGGGTGAATCTTCTAGAAAAAGCCATGGATCAAGCCAAAACGATCTAAGCCTTTGATTATGATTTAATCTAGGTCGTTGGTTGCCCAACAAGATGATATAAGAAGGGGATTGAGGGTCATTTGGAAACAACACCAGGCAGATACTCAGTTGCCCAAGTAAAATCAATTTTCTAACTGGTCGAAGTTCGGCAAGAGAAAATCGATTCAAAGGGAGAGTTGTAGGTGGAGGAGAGACAGAGAGGGTTTAGCATCAGCCAGGGAGACAGGGACGAAGACGCGAAGTAGTAGAAGGGACAACGCTGGGCCAATTGATGCTGGTAGAGGCAGCGCTAGCTTGAGTGACGCAGGCATTGCGCAGGCTAGTCCAGAGGCCAAAGAAAGTGATGTTAGGCAAGCCAGAGAGACGCAGAGGGTGGAGGAACCTCTCTCTCAGGTCAGATACTTATTCAAGAACATTTGTAAATATTTCTCAGAAACCCTTGTTCTATACTGATGGGTGAAATTTGTACATGTTGATTTTTGTTGAAGAATAATTAAACCTTCATCTGCTACACCAGTTTTCCCGCATTGGGTTTTTCCGGGGACACTTATCCAAAAATAACTGTGTAATTGTGTTTGTATATGTGCCAGCGTTTTACTTACATTTACATTCTGCAATGTTTTAATTGTGAAGGTTGTAGTAGAATATGTTTCGATATTTGTCGTAAGAATACAGTAGATAACTTATTTCTGAGTTAATAAGTAGAAGAAATCATATCAATCACTGCAATAGAATTTCTATTTTAGAAATTTTTACAGTAGTGAGCAACAGAGGCAACAATTGTTGCAGCGGTGGGCAGAAGTACCATTAGTGATTGCAATTGTTGAGCACAGTGATTGGTTGACTTGTTGATTGTAAGGGGGACTGAAGACTCCTTCGGACTAGGTCTGCAAATATCTTCAAAACTTGGGGAGCATTAGCTTCTTTGGGGAGTATTTTACTTCTAGCTCGGCTAGTAAATTGTGTATGTAACCATACATAATGCAAAGTTTGTTTGAACAACATATCTTGTGCATTAATCATTGATGTGATGTTGTTTCTTTGTTAATGCTATGAACGTTTAAGTAAATAAACTAACCAATTGTAAAAATTAAGGGAAATATTGATTCACCCCCCTCTCAGTATTTCCAACATCTCTCTTATTTATCCATGTTAACTTATGTCCAATTAAGCCTAAAATCCCCTCAAGTTGTAAAATAATGGGCAAAACTAGGTGAGGTTACAAGCCAACCTCATAGCCAATGCAAAACATAAAAATCAACCCAAAAAAGTGGTCAAAATGTTGACGCCATGCATGCATAGGCCCTTCTAAGGCATGCGTTGGGCTCCTCCAGTGCCAAGTCGCGTGTAGAGGGCTCCAAAAATCCAAATCTAGGGGTTGATCCCTAAGTCTCCTCACAAATCATCTTGTGGACCCTAGTTTTGTGTTTGGTGTACAAAATGGGACTCATGGATCTCCTGGTGATAGAATAGATTGGTTTTGCTCCAACATTGACGACTCAGAGGTCGATGCTAGCCCTCCCATATCTCAAGGGTGAGACAAACCTCATTTGGGCCTCAAATCAGCGACCCAAACCTATATATATTGCTAAGTCGGCTAGAGGCATGCTAGTCCAAGTGCATCATTTCTTGAATTGGGGCAAAGCGCAGATCGTTGGGGTGTTGTAGGTGCCCATGGAATGGAATGATGCTCTACAAGTGATAGGATTCCCATGGATCGCAATGCTTCACCTATAGGTTGTCATAATGCTCCTCTAGTGGACATGGGCCCCAGCTAAGTTTCCCAACCCATGATGAAAACCACCTACCAATCACACACAATGTCCAGTGTTGCATCTTCACCATTAGGTACAATTAATCATTAGTGCATCTAAGTGAACCAAGCTTGTTAATCAAGGGCAAATTGAGACTTCAAACAATGCTTCTCTTCCAAATTTGGGGCTTTCATCACGTAATATCGTTACCTCCCTAGGTAGGAGTGGCTAATAGATGACCCTATTAGGTGTTCCCAGTCCCTATGGGGAAAGACAGGTCCCTGTTACATCCTTCAATCAATAAGCAGCATATGAACAACTATGAAACGGAGGGGGATAAAAGGGTCTCAGAGCCAAATGCCATGGTCAAAGGGGTAGCAATGAAGAGGAAATCCCCATTTTGGGTGTACAGATGTGAGGAGGGAGCAATCGTGGATGCATGAGTTACCCCAGCCTTTGTTTTTCCACCTCTCTTATTTTCCTTTTACTTTTTCTTGATTTTTCTTTGTATCACTGCTCGAAGCTCTCGTAAATGAGAGCATGTTGTGAATGATGTATAGCAGTTATCATCACCCCCTTAAAGGTGGTGTAGTTCATCGCCCACCAAGGATTGGGACGTGCATGTGTTCCTTTTATGATGCGATGGGGCAATCATTGGCCCTAGGAACCAGGGTAATGGCCATAATGATAAGGGGTAGAGCTCATGCTTGCCTTTTGCCCATGTGTTTTATTTAATGTCTCGACCATCTTTTGCTTTTTACGATTTTCTTTTCATTTTTCTTGCTTGTGGCCATGATATGTTTTTAACTTTCTTTTAGTTATATCAACTTTCGAGGCAACGTTTCCAAGCCCGACCCAGATATGGGAGGGTGTGTGCCAGCTCCTTGTGGACACACTAGTATGTGGACATGGAGAAGGGAAATAGTGAATAGGGCTCGAAATCTGCGGAGGGAAGTGATAAATATGGAATGGGAGAAATTGGACCACGCTACCAAAATTGAGGTTTCCCAAGTAGTGTCCTTCCTAAACCTATAGGCCAATAAGGATGATCCCACTAGACTAGGGTTGAAGATTAACCCCCCATTTAAGGTGAGGGAACAAAACTATGGTCAAAACCTTTTCTTATTCCAAGTCACCCAATAATCCATGCCAAAATGCCCAAATGAAAAACAAGCACCTTCCAACATGTGCTCTTGAAAAATGGGTGAGGAAACATACAATCGATGCAAGTGGTAAAGATAAAGTGGCACATCACATCGGCTACAAAGTGGCTATCAAGGGTTGTCAGTTGGAAGAAGATGATTAGGAGAAATGCGCTTCTAGGGGTACCCACTTTGGGTGGGTAACACGGCCCACATGTGTGAATTCAACAAAAATAAAAAATAGAGATGAAATAGGCTCAATTAATGTTGGTCAAACTAGGTCAAACTTCGAACTTATTTTCTCTCTCATTCGTATGGATGAACAAAAAATCAAACGATTGAGTGATCCAAATTGGCTCCAAGTGAGGAGGATGATGGTCATACATAGTGGATGATTGAGCCCGAATTGGTATGTCTTTAGGGCTGGCCGACTTGTACTTTTGGAGGCAAAAATTTGATTTTCAAAGATTTAGTTTTCCCTCTTTTGGAGTAGACTTAAATTCAAGTTTATATTTTTTATTTTCCTTTTCTTTTGTGGACTAATACAATTTAGGAATACCGACCGTACCTACCAAAATTCAATAAACAATAGTCGTTGGTGAAGTCAACTAGCGGTTAGAAGGTCTAACTAGTCATTGGTGGCTGAGTGGACCAATTAGTTGAGCAATGGACCATGAACAAAGGGAATCTTGAACTAAATTGTGGAAATTTGTCCAAGTTGACCCCGTAGAGGGTGAATTAAAAATTATATTGTAATATTTTATGATTAATTACTAAGTCTCCAACTTGTAGATGATTAGTAAATATTTTATTGAAGAAGAGTCAAACTAGCCATTATAATATTTTCTAAAAAGGCTAAGCTCTCCTCATTTGTAAATCGTTGTTGTTCACTTGAGACAAGTGCTATCTAATAAAAAGAGCTCATCCATTTTGCAAACATTTGTTCTTTTGTACAATTGTGGAGTGGCTATTGTTAATATTCTTCTTTTTACTATTTCCATTGAGTGTTAATTTTTATTATAATTTCAATTTTTCCAATTACTAAATTTATCCTAAAACTAATGTTCTCTGCCATTGAGGAGCTAATACGCTACATGGAAGCAAGCAACCAGGGTTTCCAACTTGTTTGTTTAGGTCCTGCTGGTGAATTAGTCTAAGGGTTCTATATTGCTTCAAAAGAGGGCTTTATTATTTCAAAGGCTTCAAATTTTGCCACACACAAAGAACAAAGGTTGGAAACATCACATAAGAGGGCAGCTCCTAAGGGAATCAAAAGTTGCAAGGTGAATTAAGTCAAAGTAGGGGAAATTTCCAAATGGACCAAGTCCACACCTTAGATATACACTGGACATAGCAACTTAGAGGGATATCTGCTTCACACTCTAGCAAAGGGTGAGACTCCAACGCATACGTAAAATATTCCAATAACCAAAAGTATAAAATTCTACAAACTTCTTTCACTTTTCTGCATTAAAGTGGGATGTTTTACTTGTTGGTTCTACTGTCGTATTAATTTACAGTTGGAGAATACGAATAAAATTGCTAGATTTAAACCCCAATTAGATACAATGTATTATTTCTTGTATTTTACACTTGTATCTAGCCTTTGGATTGCAGATTACCAGGTTAAGAGGGCTCTCTTCTCGCTGGACCTGCATTTACTGCTACTGGAAATGAGTTCTACAGGCCCATAGATAAATATCTGACACTACCTCTATACTAGTTTATTAGCAAAATTTTCATGTTATAGTTGAATAAATTTTATTTTCCAGCCATTTAAACTGCAAAATAATTTTTGGAAAACTTTTTGGTTTATAAACATAACCCAGAAATCTGAAAATCAATTTTCAACCAACCAGAACTTGTCCTTTCAGTCTGAATTTAGTGGAGGGGTGGCCCCATGTTGATAAATCTAGGGGCAGCTAGATTATGTGATTTCTCTTACTTTGATAATTACTTGTGATGTATTTTTGCTTATCTTGATTAGATTCTTTTTCACCTTAATTATTATTGTGTTCTTTTCATCAAACAGCTACCAAACCATAAAGAACAGTGAGACAAAAGGACACAAGATATAGGCGATCAACCAAGGCCAAAACCTCTCCACTTGAGAGGAAAACCCACAAGAATTCTTCTCTTCTTATAGAATCTTCAATTGACGAATTCCAAGACCTATGACCCTTGACCAAGACCCTCCAAGACCAAGTCCCTTGACGAGCTTTCCTTCTAGCAGTTCCTTAGCAACTACTGCAATTTCAACCTCCAACAAATTCTTCTGCAACTTCGACCAGCAAATTCTATTGCAACTTCAACCTCTCCAGCAAATTCACAATTTCGACCTTTCACAGCGTCGACCTAGTTGCAGCTTCACAGCTTGATGCAGCTTCGCAGCTTCAGAATTTCGTCTTGCCCAGTAACTATAGAAACCCTAACAAAAGAGAGAGAGAGAGAGAGAGAGCCCAAAACTTTGATCTTATTCTTCTTCTTCTTCTTCTTTGTCCTTTTCTAGCTTCTATCTTGAGGAGATCGAACTTGCTTGAGATTGTATCCAAATGAGGTTGAGTTCCTTCTTATTTATAGCCTTTTTGAGGGGTACGAATTGTTATCTTTAAGCCAACTTGTTCCTTCATGTAGGCCAACTTGATCTTTGCACCATGACAATGTCTTGGAAGGTCTTTTGAGTTTCTTTTGACTCAAATAAATTTTCTTTACAATATGTAACATGCCCAAAAGGGTCTTTCATACATGACAATGACTCAATTGACTTGTAGACTCAATGACAAGCCCTAGAAGCACCCAATGGGAGATTGACCTAAAAAAAAATCTCCCTTGAGCATGAAACCCATGCCTCAAGAATAACAATAATAAATTTATTTTTCTCTTTTCACTAAATACATAAAATCATGATTACATATGTCATTATGAAGACCGAACCTAGTTACATATTTCAACACTCCCTCTTAACTAGGGAGGTATTCATAATCCATACAAGGTACTTGGACATTTTCAATCTAAATAATTTTCATAAGAGTCGGATTGGTAACCAATCTGTTTAGCATCATATCATCCAGCATTGTAACATAGCAAGGCCTTGACTAACAACTCGATCTCTCCACAAGATCATAACACAATGCTGGCGAGACCAATGACTTATAGACACCATCATCATTGTCTCTCAAGGCGCATCCTCAAAGAGTATCGAATGCCAGATGGTTACCCAATCCTCCATTCTTTCTTCTAAAGTGAAGACAAGAATGATGTGTCTATCTCTCCCTCTCAATTAGGGAGGATATACCCATTCCTATAAAGGAATGTAACCATTCCTATAAAAGGAATGTACCCAAGCTCCCTCTTATCCAGGGACTTGTGCAAGCTCCCTCTTAACCAGGGAGTTGCTTCCAACAGCTTTCTGCTATAGGTGGAGATCATGGGACTCTCACCTACTTGTGGGGCTCCTTCTTTTGATGTCATGAAGTTCATCCTTTTCATAATGGAGCCTTCATCAGTCGTAGGGCATTGGCCATCCATCACTTTCCTTCATGAGCCACATCGGTCATGTCATCCTTCTCTCTGTCGAAAAGTGATCCTCTAGTCCACAACTGGATTTTTCCTCATATAGCTACCCTTTTCAAGTCATGTTTCCTCCAGGATCTTTCATCCAACCACATGAGTGCTAGTTGTAGATGACATCTACAACTCTCTTTTCAGTAGTCCTGTATCAACCCATCTAGATGTTTGTTCAAAAATCAACAAAATGAACATCAAATCAAAGTTACCTTTTGTGGTGGCCTTTCATCATGACATCTTGCTTGCCTGCAACATCAACATCCTGCACATTCATAAACACATCTCCAAGACTTCATATGTCAAGGGTCTCTTTTCTTTGCAGACCTCATCATGGTCTTTCTTCTCTATGGAGATGCCATGATCAATTCTTCTAGTCATCGAATGTTGATTGCCTTTTCTTACGTGACCATAGTTGCACCTTTCATGATCTCTTCTTTTCCTCCACATATTGTTCCCCTGAAACATTCATCCATTGTTCCTTCATCTCAATTGTCAACCACCTCATATTCTATATGAGGACATATTATTTTGATTTCATTTTGTCAAAATGTGATCCATGCTTTCTTTTCAAAAGAAGAGATCCTTGATCATGCTCACGAGGTAGAGCATTTACCCATGCTATCTGCAACTATATGATGACATGACTTAATCTATCAAATATATGCATACCTCTTTTCTCCTTTTGGTCATCTAGACTTCCTTCAGCAACTTCCTTTCCTTGATTGAGAGTACTTCAATCATCTTGACCTACTACATTCCTTTGTCACCATACCATCATCCTTCTAAACAATGTATCCCACACAAGGTGGAATGATCAGCGAGACACTTGCTTCTTCCAAGTAGAGGTGAACCTTGTAGTGAAGATTCCAACGAAGGATCTTGATTATCCTCATCTGGCAAATGCTCCTTTCTCATGATGATGATGTATGATGAATTCCTTTTATCATGCTAGATGACTTTCTTTCAATCATATGTACTATATATGATTTCAATGAGGTTTCCAAGAGCTACTTCCTTTATATGATAACTACTACATCTCTGTAGACTTCTACTTCAACTATTCTTTCAAGCTTCTCTAATGATGTCATGAGCTCTTGCTTTAACAGTATGCTTCTAGTATGATGCCATCTTCTACTAAGATGCATCTCGTCATAATACTTCTCATCTTGACTGCCATGGTGGAGATCTTTTCACCTCCTACTTCTCCTTGCTATGCATTAGAGAAACCCTAATAGTGAAGATCTATCCCTTTGGATTTCTTCGCATCAGGTTCTTCCACTTCTTCGATGAAACGAGCTTCATTTTTTTCTTTCCTCTTGTTGTCCTTCTTGAACTTCAGACAATTTCTCTTGTAGTCCCCATATTCCTGACAACCATAGCATTGGACTTTTGACATATTCTTTTTCTTTTTATGAGAACCAGATCTCCCAAACTTTCTTTCTCTCTTAGCCATGGCAACAAATGCTTGAACTTGTTCACCTGGTCCACATCGCTCTTTGCTTTCAACCTGGTTTATTCAATTTTACACGATGTCCAAAGTTCACTAATGGAGTAGCTTCCTTCTTTCCAAAGATGCTAGATGTGAAGTTTCCCCATTCCTATGGAAATGCATTGAGCACTATGGTAGTCATTTCTATATCGAACATTATTTCTCCCAACTTTTGTAGTTGGTCTCTTATTTTTGATACCTTCATAAAATATGGGGCTATTCCATCTTCCTTTGAGATCTTCATTTTGTACAGCTCATTCGTTAAAGATACCACTTCTCCTGCAGTACTTATGGAGATCGATTATATTAGCTTGTCATATATTTCATTTGATGTCTCCAACTTTGATACATAAGTATGATGGGATCCTTGATGGATTCAATGAGAATCTTTTGAGCCTTTACTTCCCCTTTCATATACTTTGCTAGAGCTTGAGCTTCTTCCTTTGGAGGCTTAGTAATTGATCCCTTAACATGTTCAACAACTTCATTTTCTATGAGGATCAAATTTGTCCTCTTCTTCCATGCAAGAAAGTTTGATGACCCAACCAATTTGTTGCTTTCCTTGCAAAATGAAGTCATTTTGATAGTAGATTTAGTCATAAATATAAAGGTACTTACTTGTCAAGTGAAGATGCTCCTTGATGACAATATCTTCAACTTGATGCCTTCTTGATTTTGATGATGATGTTGATAATAGAAGATGTCTTCTTGATGAATATGTCTTCCTTCAAAAGTGATCCTTCAAAGAGAGGGAGATCACCTTGATTCCTTGATGATGATGACAACACCTCTTCTTGCTTCCCTTGAATGTAGAGACTTCAAGATGCTTCAAAGTGTAGTCCTTCTAGGTAGGGTCCTTGAGATCTTCTTTGATGATGATGTGTGAGCTTCCCAACAATGCTTCAAGTGAGAAACCCTTCTTTTGATAAGCTAGGGTTTTGAGGTCTTCTTTGCTTGTACTCAGTCCTTGTGAATGTCTTCTTGATGGTACGATGCCAATGTTTTGATCTTGATACTCCTTTTGATAGTCCTTCTAGTGCTTCGGCCTTTGTGTGTCCTTTTAGTTGCCTTTCCTTGTCTTTTCGCCTTAGCTTTGATATCATGATAATAAATCTAGGGGCAGCTAAATTATGTGATTTCTCTTACTTTGATAACTGCTTGTGATGTATTTTTGCTTGTCTTGATTAGATTCTTTTTCACCTTAATTATTATTGTGTTATTTTCATCAAACAGCTACCAAACCATAAAGAATAGTGAGACAAAAGGACACAAGATATAGGAGATCAGCCAAGGCCAAAACCTCTCCACTTGAGAGGAAAACCCACAAGAATTCTTCTCTTCTTATAGAATCTTCAATTGACGAATTCGAAGACCTATGACCCTTGACCAAGACCCTTCAAGACCAAGTCCCTTGACGAGCTTTCCTTCTAGTAGTTCCTTAGAAACTACTGCAATTTCAACCTCCAACAAATTCTTCTGCAACTTCGACCTCTCCAACAGATTCACAATTTCGACCTTTCACAACTTCAACCTAGTTGCAGCTTCACAGCTTCGATGCAACTTCACAACTTTGATGCAGCTTTACAGCTTCGATGCAGCTTCATAACTTCGATGCAACTTCATAGCTTCGATGCAGCATCAGAATTTCATCTTACCTAGTGACTGTAGAAACCCTAAGAAAAGAGAGAGAGAGAAAGAGAGAGGCCCAAAACTTTGATCTTCTTCTTCTTCTTCTTCTTCTTCGTCATTTTTCCAACTTCTATCTTGAGGAGATCAAACTTGCTTGAGATTATGTCCAAATGAGGTTGAGTTCCTTCTCATTTATAGCCTTCTTGAGGGGTATGAATTGTTATCTTTAGGCTGACTTGTCCCTTCATGTAGGCCAACTTGATCTTTGCACCATGACAAGGTCTTGGAGGGTCTTTTGACTTTCTTTTGACTCAAATAAATTTTCTTTACAATATGTAACATGCCCAAAAGGGTCTTTCATACATGACAATGACTCAATTGACTTGTAGACTTAATGAAAACCCTAGAAGCACTCAATGGGTGTTTGACCTAAAAATAAATCTCCCTTGAGCATGAAACCCATGCCTCAAGAATAACAATAATAAATTTATTTTTATCTTTTCATTAAATACATAAAATCATGATTACATATGTCATTATGAAGACCAAACCTAGTTACATATTTCAACACCCCAAACCCTATACAATCACCCTCTAGCCTTTCCACACTTTAGGGTAACTCCCTAGAGGTGTTTTTCACACAATGGATTGGTTTTCTGAACAAATTAGGTTGTTGTCCCTCCATTCCTATGCAGGTTTTACAAGTTGTCATACAGGATAAGAAGTTATTTTGACCTGACTCCTTAACCAAACTTCAAAATTAATAAATAATCACATATTTGGTTAGGGTAACTTTAGTAGACAAAAATCCACGAGTTACATGATATATCTTTTAATTGTTTTAGTTGCTAATACTTGTTGCTAAAATTCTACTTTGTGTTAGCACTATCTTTACACAGGACAATAGATAGACTAAGAACATCTCTACCCCTTGACTCTATATAAGGCACTGAACATACACTGGAGTTGTTGGGGGATATCTATGGACTCCTCCTTTTCGGAGGTGTTGGGCCTTAATAGCAGGGGTTTGAGTCGAGGTGATAGTGGGTACCTGCCTTGTATGCCCATCTAGCAAGGTTATTAGGATCTAGTGTCCCTTCTAAAAAGATCGATAACATGACCAAGGGAATTCTAATAAGAAGGCTCAAATCAAGTCAACCCATCGAAATTAGCAATTGAGACGACTAAATCCACCCAAGAAAATTGTACATATGAGGAGCACTCTCCTAGAAGAAATACCAATGACACCAAGATGCTATACCAATGCAAAGCAAGCCCACGTGTCTAATAGATCCATGCCTCCTCAAAACACATACACATGTACCCATGGAGAGTACTAGATCATCATACAAAACTATGCCAAGGTGGAGTGCTCTCTCCAAATGATGAGACAAGATACTAAGAATAGCACCGCCATGCTAAGAATTCTCATGTGACCTAGAGCACTCAACAATCAAAGGTGAAGATCTCATAAAAGTCATCAAAATAATCACTATAAAGTTGATCCACCAATGAAATGCATACAAATGAAGAGCACTTTAATAGAAAAACCACCACATATGATAATCCAACGAAAGATGAGTAGGATGAGTATCCTCTAACCACGATACTTGACCAAAATCAATCAACTAATAGCACAATTCTCTAAGCTCAACACTAAAGATCATCACAAAGCTAGGCAAATGTGCAAGCAAAACTCCCATTAGAGAGACACGACACCCACCAAGGTGGTCAACAGATAAACTGTCACAAGGGAAGCAATATCTAAGAAAGTGCGCACCAACCTAAGTTGCAGAGATACAGATACAACAAATTTTCAAAAAATTTGGATACGATACAGCAAGGAAACAACACATACACAGATATATATATATATAACAAAATAAAAATTTCATATTACCATTCATCTTGTAGAATTTAGATTCTATATCTAAAAATACATAATCATCATCATGAATTCAACATAAACAAATCATCATCATCAATTTAGCATAAACATCGTCATCATCATTAGTGATTATTATAACATTCAACATATTATTATCATCATTAGTAATGTAATCAGAATGTTGATTTGGGGTAGCATCATATGTGCTCTAGCCACGAAATTTGGTGGAGAGGGTAAAGCACATGAGATCTCCAATACCCAGAAATGGTTTGGGCAGAATCTAACCAGTTTGATAGATATTAAAATAATTAATATTTTTAATGAAGTCCCTAAGTCTAAACTTAGGGAAAATAAAATATTAATGTGAATTAATATAAAACTGAGTTAGAATGGTCCAAAAGTCATGGATCAAACCATATCTAATCTTAGCCATTGATTAGGGACTTAATCTCGACCGTTGAATTGTGAACGAGAAAAGTATAAGAGGAGGCTTGAGGGTCACTTGGAGAACACACCGAGTTGATCAAGAATTCGATTTTCTGGGGCAGGGCTTGTTAAGGAAATCGAAGGAGTGATCAGAGTTGCAACTAAGGCGCAGTGAATGCAGAGGTAGAGAGGCAAAGAGGCAAAGAGGGTACCGGGAGCATCAATGCAAAAGCTAAGAGAGGGTTGATGCAGAGCCAACTAGAGGCCACGCAGAAGCAGCCAGAGGCCATGCAGAGGCAGTTAGAGGCTACGCAGAGCCTGAGGAGGGCCAGCGTGGGAGATGCAGAGGCTCCAAAGGCTGACGCAGAGCCCCGAGAGGCTGACGCTGGGCCAGAGAGGCTAACGCTGGGCTGACGCAGACCCTAGAGGCTAACACTAGGCTGACGCAGGGCAGAGAGGCTGACGCAGACCCTAGAGGTTAACGCTAGGAGATTTCGTGGGGCGGATTGGGGCTGATATCTATCTCTGACTGAGAGGTACTACTGCCGAGGGCATTCTCTGTTGGGTGAGCCATTTCTGGCACCCAGATTGTGTATTCTAAAAATGCTTAATAATAAGACCCTCAAATAGCTACACCGGTTTTTCCGCATTGGGTTTTTCCGGAGACATTAGTCCAAAAATAATGGTGTCACTTGTGTGCTTGTTTTTCCTTTAGTTGATGATTTGTATGTGTTAAGACTGTACTTGTATTTATTTTCAATATTTACATGGTAAATAACTTGTTAATTAACAGAACAAGTAGGAAGAAATAAATCAAAAAGTACAGGAAGGATTTCTAATAGATAGATTTAGAAATTCCAACATGGTATCAGAGCGTGGTTATAGATCACAGGATAACTGAGGGTATCAGCCGAGCAGAGCAGCAGTAGCAGAAACAGTTGTCCCGAGTGACAAAAGTTGTTTCTAGCGGAAAAGCAGCAACAAAGGGGTGATGCAGTGCCTGTGTCATCAGTTCGAGCCAGGAAGAGGATCAGCGCAGTGGCAGAGAGGAGCAGACCTAACCTACACTGTGCCCGATCATCTTTCTCAATGACGAAGGATTGACACCCGTGGCCAAGAGGTGCAGATTTTGCTAGTGCCAGGATTGCGCAGAGCCTAGAGGCTCTAACCTTCAGTTTTTTGGGGCATAGGAGGCTATGGGTAAGTTGCAGAGTGAAACTGGTGGGGTATTGTGGTCAAAACAGTACCTAACAAGGCAAGACCAAGGAGGAGGGAGTTGCTGTCGAGGATTTCTAGCCAAGAAATACGGATCAATGGCGCAGCTACACTAACGATCGAAGTGGGGGCATCTTGACATTAGCAGAGGGGTTTCCAGGAGGGAAATCGAGGCTCAGAGGGAGTCACACCGAGAACTTCCAGGAGTGAAGTAGAGAGACTCGGAAGAGTCGAAAGAGGAGCAGCGAAATGGCAGTGAATGGGGTAAGAGATCAGGACAAACTGGACAGAACCTCAAACTTCATAGTCTGGAAGGCCAAGATCTTGTCCTTTCTGGACAGGAATCGTCTTAAGCACTTTGCCTTGAACACGATAGCGATTCCAGTTGACTCAGCTGAGAACGAAAAGTACGAGGAGGCAATGGAGAGGACCAAGAGCATCATCCTTGACGGGGTGAAGGACCATGTAGTACCACATATTGCCAAAAAGGACATGACATGCGATGTGGGAGGCCCTGATGAAATGATATCAACGTACTTCTGTGCAGAGGAAGATGCTACTACAAAAATCATCTACGGTCATACCAAATGAAGAAGGGAGAACAGATAGACACCTCCCTCGGTCGATTGAAAGAGATCCGGAATCAGCTGACTTCCATAGGGCCGACACCGGATGAGGAGATGATGGTGAGGACTGCATTGAACGCAGTCTCAGAGGATTGGGAGGTATTTGTCTAGAGCATACTAGGCAAGTCGACCCTTCCAGATTGGGAGGAACTGTGGGCGGCTCTTCGTCAAGAAGAGATCAGAAAGCTAACCAAGGCGAGAAGCACCGGCAAAGGGGTCAAAATCAAGGAGGAAGAGGAGGAGAAACAGAAGAAGAAGGACCTCTCCAAGGTCAAATGAACTGGGTCACTATGCGAGCCAGTGTCCGAGGAACAAGAGCAAGGGAGAGGCTTCTCAGACCAAGGTTGCACCTGCAAGGGCGAAGAAAGAAGTGGAGACAGATGATGATTGTGCCATGAGTGCTCATGCGCCACTTGAGAGGAAGTGGGGAGACATCAAGCTGTAATCAAACAGATTACAGGCGATGAGGGGCAATATCCTCGAGGTACCCAACCTCTTGGATTATACCTTGCTACGAGAGCCTCGAAGAGGAGTTGTAGGACTGGCAGATGTCGGTAGAGACAAATGTGGATGGAGCGACAAAGGGAGCTTCAGCATCAGGAGTGTTTCTAGCCTGACGGAGATGTCAGAGTTGAGAGATCAGTTACTTACTTCTCAGTAACTGAGTTGCAGTGCAACAATTAGCAGTGGCAATGCTATGAGCAACACGATGCAGCATGATGAGAAGGGTTGAAGTGCAGATGCAGCAGTGGCAGTGGCAGAGCCATGGGTAGCAGTACATGATGCAGCAATGCAGAGGATGTTGGGCAGCAGGCCTAGCATCAGTACAGGGACCGATGCTGGATGATCAGGGTGATGCTCAGCGAGGAGTATTACTAGAGCACAGTCCTCGCTAAGAGGGAATGTTGATTTGGGGTAGCATTGGATGTGCTCTAGCCACGAAAATTGGTGGAGAGGCTAAAGCACATGAGATCTCCAATACCCAGAAATGGTTTGGGCAGAATCTAACCAGTTTGAGAGATATTAAAATAATTAATATTTTTAATGAAGTCCCTAATTCTAAACTTAGGGAAAATAAAATATTAATGTGAATTAATATAAAACTGAGTTAGAATGGTCCAATAGTCATGGATCAAGCTAGATCTAATCTTAGCCATTGATTAGGGACTTAATCTCGGTCGTTGAATTGTCAACGAGAAAAGAATAAGAGGAGGCTTGAGGGTCACTTGGAGAACACACCGAGTTGATCAAGAATTTGATTTCTGGGGCAGGGTTTGCTTAGGAAATCAAGGGAGTGATCAAAGTTGTAGTTAATGGGCAGTGAATGCAGAAGCAGAGAGGCAGAGAGGGTACCAGGAGCATCAGTGCAGAAGCCGAGAGAGGGTTGACGCAGAGCCAGCTAGAGGCCACGCAGAGGCAGACAGAGCCCACGCAGAGCCTGAGGAGGGCCAACGTGGGAGACGCAGAGGCTCCAGAGGCTGACGCAGAGCCCCGAGAGGCTGACGCTGGGCCAAAGAGGTTAACGTTGGGTTGACGCAAGGCCAGAGAGGTTGACGCAGATCCTAGAGGCTGAAGCTGGGAGATTTCGTGGGGCAGATTGGGGCTGATATCTGTCTCCGACTGAGAGGTACTACTGCCGAGGGCCTTCTCTATTGGGTGAGTCATTTCTGGCACCCATATTGTATTCTGAAACTGCTTAATAATAAAACCCTCAGATAGTTGCACCGGTTTTCCCGCTTTGGATTTTTCTGGGGACATTAGTCCAAAAATAACGGTGTCACTTGTGTGCTTGTTTTTCCTTCAGTTGATGATTTGTATGTGTTGAAACTTGAGACTGTACTTGTATTTATTTTCAATATTTACATGGTAAATAACTTGTTAATTAACAGAACAAGTAGGAAGAAATAAATCAAAAAGTACAGGAAGGATTTCTAACAGATAGATTTAGAAATTCCCACATGGTATCGAAGCGTGGTTACAGATCACAAGATAACTGAGGGCATAAGCCGAGCAGAGCAGCAACAGCTGTCCCGAGTGACAGAAGTTGTTCCTAGCGTAAAAGCAGCAAGGAAGGGGTGACGCAGTGCCTGCGTCATCAGTTCGAGCCGGGAAGAGGATCAGCGCAGTGGCAGAGAGGAGCAGACCTAACCTACGCAGTGCCCGATCATCTTTCTCAGTGAGGAAGGATTGACGCTCGTGGCCAGGAGGTGTGGATTTTGCTAGTGTCGGGATTGCGCAGAGCCTAGAGGCTCTAACCTTCAGTTCGCTAGGGCATAAGAGGCTGTGAGTAAGTTGCAGAGTGAAGCTGGTGGGGTACTGTGGTCAGAACAATACCTAACAAGGCAAGACCAAGGAGGAGGGAGTTGCTGCCGAGGATTTCTAGCCAAGAAATCTGGATCAGTGGTGCAGCTGCACTAACGATCGGAGTGGGAGCATCTCGACATTGGCAGAGGGGTTTCCAAGAGGGAAATCGAGGCTCAAAGAGAGTCACACCAAGAACTTCCAGGAGGGAAGTAGAGAGACTCAGAAGAGTCGAAAGAGGAGCAGCGAAATGGCAGTGAATGGGGTAAGAGATCAGGACAGACTGGACAGAGCCTCAAACTTCGTAGTCTGGAAGGCCAAGATCTTGTCCGTTCTAGACAGGAATCGTCTCAAGCACTTCGCCTTGAACATGATAGCGATCCCAGTTGACCCAGCTGAGAACGAAAAGTACGAGGAGGCAATGGCGAGGGCCAAGAGCATCATCCTTGACGAGGTCACTTGGAGAACACACCGAGTTGATCAAGAATTCGATTTTCTGGGGCAGGGCTTGCTGAGGAAATCGAAGGAGTGATCAGAGTTGCAGTTGAGGGATAGTGAATGCAGAAGCATAGAGGCAAAGAGGGTACCGGGAGCATCGGTGCAGAAGCCGAGAGAGGGTTGATGTAAAGCCAGCTAGAGGCCACGCAGAAGCAGCCAGAGGCCACGCAGAGGCAGCTAGGAGCTACGCAGAGCCTGAGGAGGGCCAACGTGGGAGACGTAGAGGCTCCAGACGCTGGCGTAAAGCCCCAAGAGGCTAACGTTGGGCCGAAGAGGCTAATGCTAGGCTAACGCAGGGCCAGAGAGGCTGACACAGACCCTAAAGGTTGACGCTAGGAAATTTCGTGGGGCAGATTGGGGCTGATATCTGTCTCCGACTGGGAGGTGCTACTGCCGAGGGCATTCTTTGTTGGGTGAGCCATTTCTGGCACCCAGATTGTATTCTAAAACTGCTTAATAATAAAACCCTCAGATAGTTGCACCGGTTTTCCCGCATTGGGTTTTTTAGGGGACATTAGTCCAAAAATAACGGTGTCACTTGTGTGCTTGTTTTTCATTCAGTTGATGATCTGTATGTGTTGAGACTGTATGTATTTATTTTCAGTATTTACATGGTAAATAACTTGTTAATTAACAGAACAAGTAGGAAGAAATAAATCAAAAAGTATAGAAAGGATTTCTAACAGATAGATTTAGAAATTCCAACACAAAAATGCTACAACCTTTGTGCTTTCGGGTCCAACTCTTACAAAGAATGTGTCATGCAAGGCAGGTGGTATCTATCTTCCTTGCATGACAATTGAAAAGCCCATGGGATCACTAGGATATTCCGTCAAGACCGATTTGAACATTTCAATCTTCTCAACGTTAGCTTGGTCTCTTGACTATATGCAGGCAAAAGATTGGCTAGAGAAGATTTGTTATATTAGAGGGATTTATGAAATCAAGAGAAAAATCAATAACAATTGACAATGTCTTAACCAAACTGAAAATTAATTGCTCAAATAAATCTCTTTACGAAGACATTCATCAATCCCTTCTGTTTGTATTTTTGAACAGATATCTTTTTCTGAGTAGTAAGAATCCTAGATAAATATATGGAGCGCTGTTGTTTCTAAAGATTTAGAAGAGACATTATGAGACTGCGTTTATAACTTTATGGTGAGTTTATTTGCAAAACTGATTTCTTCATTTTTATTATTTATTTATGGCTATACAAATTTTCCACGCTTTTTAACATTTTATGGGTGGATTTCGATCACGATTTTCGTCAAAACCCTTGGAAATGTATCCAATTCCAAATCTGAAGTTTCCGATTTTTTAAACGGCACAAGAAAGTTTTCACAGTGTTTCTGACAAGGATCATACCAGTTTCCATTTTGGAAATGGGGATCCGCGTTTCTGGTAACTTAGGCACCAACAATGTACCCCTAGTTTATCCAATGCTCCATCAATATCATCCTGCAAGCCTCTGACATGTGTGATGAAAGTCACAAGTGTAAGGCCTCATACAATATCAGGAGTAATAGAGGAATTGGATCAGGCTTTACACCATCCCAAGAAATTTGGTTTTTGGTCAACTTTTCAAGGTCTGGATCAGTATGGACTCTGGAGCATTATAGGAGGAACTTAGTGTACCCCACTTGAAAGGAAACTACAATTTTTAGAGGTCTATTCTTGGAGTTTGACTTAGGCGTCATTTTACTGCTATTTTTTGAGGAGGAGATTGTTGTTTAGAGCTACCCAGAGCACACTTCTTGAGGAGATTCGTCATGGTTTTTATATCTTCTATTTTCCAAGAAAAGCATATCTTGTCTGTCTTTTGAAGAGCACTTACACACCCTTGACGGCATGGGAAGGAGTTGTTGAAGCTATTCCTGGATATTAGAGTACCATGCACTTTACTATTCCTGCAGCAAAGGGCACTTGTGGAGGCCTATTGTTACTGGGATTTTGACTATTACAGTGTATTTTCCTTCTTTTGCTCATGCATTCTAGTTGAAGTTTGTTTTTTTGACATATGACTATCTTTATCTATTCTATTCATATTCATGTCCTTTGTACAGCTTCAAGCAAATTTTATAAAAACATGATGGCTAGAGAGGATTATAGGTTCTTCTTTGGTTCTTGGATTCATGGCTTGAGTTCTCGTCTTCTTATCCTACCATTCAATTTGAATAAGTGTGAAAGAGCATATTATTCATTGAGAGTTAAATGTAATTCTCGTCATGTTCACATGAATTTATCCCTGGCCTTGGTGAGAGAAGGTGCTTTTGAAGTGATTTGACATCTCCTAGAGGTGCTATGAAATTAATGCCAATATCTCCAAACTTTCAAGTACGTGCAGCTTTGGAATAAATGTGTCATCTTATTTGGCAGTTAGATCTCATTTGTTGGATGTGTTTCCTTACTTTACCTGAATTTTCTGAAGCAACCTTGGGAATTACTCCTAATTAGTTGATTTTCCAGTCCATTACCCATGGAATTCTAGGCACTGTCATAGTTATTCATTTCCAGATTTAAAGATTGTTGCTTTTTATATTTTTATATGCAGATTTGAGGTGTTTTATGTTCTAACAGCAGTTATGCATGGTTCTAAATGTGGAATTAAATTATTAGGTGTAAATTTGCATCACAGCTTGCTCTGTGGATTTATTTCACACAGATTTGAGGTTTGAATTTAACATAACAAATGCTCCCAGTTAGGAAGAGTACTCTATTCCCCAGGTCTATATTTTATCTCAGGATTGCATAGAGATTCCCCCCAAGGATGACATGCACTAACCTGAAGTGCAGGGGGGTTGTGTGAGGTGATATCAACTTCCCTAGTTACCTTTTAACTTTTCCAGTTTCAAGTGTTAACTCTTCCAGAGTCTATATTTGGAACAGATGTTTTGAGTGTTAACATAACCCACAAGGACAATTAACACAAATCAAACCCTAAGGTTCACTGCCATCCTCAACTAACTGGTGGGCTTAAACAATCCCCAAACACTGAAAGTTGAATGTAATTGACTGATGAACCTAATCTTATGTTATCCACATATGCAGAGAATCTATACTCAAACTCTTCTCCAAAAGTTTTGGTGTAAAATATAAACCATTTGGAATATCATCTAATGTAAGCCCCAGAAGCTATATGGATTTCCACAGAAGCCAATAAATTAAAAAAATAGCTATGGAGGAGACTTTATCCATACATACACCCGCACGAAGCATATCATCAAATATGTTCATAGCCCACCGCCATTGTCCTGCTCTGCCATGGACATTGATTAAAGCATTATATGTTTCCACATCTGGTTTGCACCTACCAATGGAAGCAAAGTGAGAAAATCTATAACCAAAAACATCTCATACAGCAGAAGGAAATAGCTATATTTGATATTTAGATCCCTGTCATTGTATGAAATTTGAATGAGCTTGTAAAATCAAGAAAACTTGTAGAAGTAATTATCATTACAATTTCCAGCCATTACTACTGGCCATTGTATGCTCAAGTCTAATAGCAATCAACTTGTATTTGCTTAGAAATATTTTCCCTTAATAGCATTTACAGCATTGCTCCCTACAGATATGTGATGCACCTCAGAAACATTTTACCATATACAGGAGCAGGAATTTCATTTCCTAATTTCGTTAACAGTTCAAAGATTGAAAATGTCATCACAAAAGTGAAAAACCAAATAGTAACCATTTTTTCTCCTTTAATTTATAGATTTATTTATGGTGCATTACACACAGTTAATTAGTATATGACTAATATTCTGATGTCGCATTTGTATATGGCTCTGATAATGCTCTTACGATCTTCAAAATGTTTTAAACAAAAGTCTCTAATGGGTACTTCAGATCCTCTAAGTAACTTCACCAACCTATTTATATCAGCTCTTTCATCGACTCATGTTCCAGAGTCTACCTCTAATTTCAAATTGAAAAAATAAAAGACAAAGATTAATTTTCACAACTCCAGAACTTCATTTCAATGCCATAATACTTAACATAGAAAACGAAATGTGTTGCTTACAACATATATTAATCAATATGATCAGTTATAACAAAAACAAATCATACCTCCATTTTTGCATTTCAAAAAACAGACCACGTGCTTGATCAGTAATATTATGTCTTGCATACAACCTAATCATCATATTATATATGTCATTTCGAGCTCTATAGTTACGCTGGTTCTTCATCCAATTGAAAACCCGAACAGCATGTCTCAGTGCCCCCACCTTACAGATTTCCTATATTGTGTTCAAGACACAGAATTGTATGAGAAACCATACCCTGAGAACTCAAACAAAGACATATATCAATATAAAACCAAGCATTCATTTCTAACATGAATGAAGAGCTAACCAAACATACTCAACACCAAAAGAAATTTTTCTCTTGATATAATCATTTGACAATTGTAAATGCAACGTCCAAATAATAGTCAATTCACATTATTTTGCCTAGAAGAGACAAATCACAAAGTCATCTTTTGTAAAGTTTAGTATCCCAGGTTCAAGACAAGTAACAGCTGTTCTCCCTAGAAATATGTAACGAAGGATGAAATTTGTTCAAATTGAACTAAGCATGGTATCACTGTCTGCAATGCTAAAGCACCTAGCAATATAATGGCATAGAATACTGCCAATTTTCAGAACCATGGCTGCACCAGTAAATATCAAAACAGCCCAACTAGTTGAAAAAGTAATGGAAATGTCTGGGAATTTGAGACCACCATGGATCTATTATGACCATATAATAGTAAAGTTAATAACAACTTAACACTGGTCTCTGTGTCTATAAAGATCGCTTAGTCACTGCATCACTAGATTCCTGTATTAGGTTTAGATCCTCCATCAAAGAACATCAAAACAACAAAATCTGGGTAAGGCTAACGAATTATGTTTACAACTCTATTTCAGTGTTCATACAGCAAAACTAATCTTCAAGATGAACACATTGCTTCCAGTTTGTAAGAGGTTGGAGCAAAATGACAGGTAGACAATATAGTGCAACGTAATAGGAACATAGGCCACAGCTAAGCATCAAAAAGAGTCTCTTGAACACAAATGTTCAAAATAATTTTCTCCAAGAAGATGTTATGGAGCTTGAGCATCAGTTGTTAAGGTCTGAAGAGTACAAGTTTACAGAGGCAAAAAATATAACTCATAAAAGCTGGGAAGGGGGAGAACACGATCCATCAAAATTTCTTGCATGATTTCCTGAAGCATAAGCAAGCAGAATACAAAATTTCTTCATTGTAGCTTCACGAAGATAGTTACAAAGAAAATGATGAGAATATTTGAGGATTGTCAAACATTTGCAAACTAATTTCCCCCATTCCCCTTATATCAGCTGAAAAGAAACATACCAAAAAACAATTCTGATTGGTGGTCTCCACTGTTACTTTATGTAGGAAGCTATCTTGCAGCTTGCTAGACGAGTACTTTTTTTCATTCGAAGCTTCAAGCCTTCAACAAAGACACCCCAACAAGCTGCACCAAGTTGCGTTGCCTGGGAATTGCACCAGACTTGTTAATCCCTAAATTTGCCTCTTTGCAAATTTAAAGGGTTAATGACCAGCACATTTCATCAGGCTGGAGGTTCAGAGACATATTCAAATACAGCTTTGCTTAGGCCAGGGGTTGCCTCAATGGAGATTTGTTGGAATATGGATTCAGCGGTGTTATGGTTATCCAGACATGGTTTTTGCCCAAATTTTCATCAGATTGTAGAGAGTTGTTATTTTTAGCAGTTCTACATTTTAGGAGACAGAGTTCAAAGGCTCACATGGCAGTATTGATTACATATTCAGAGTCCTTGTGATCTCAGGATTCTAGTGAGCCCTTTCCAGATTACATGCATGACACTTGCAATGACAGCTTCAGTTCAGAGTCTCCCATGTCAATTGCGATGATAAATTTGAGATCCTTGCAAAGCTTGTGATGTCAATGAGCTACTTTTGGGCAATATGTGAGATGGATCTAATTTTAGCGGGTTTTGCACATCAGATCTGATCACATATTCGGACCAATGTTGCATGAAACGCTCCCCCCCAAGGATCCAAACCGGGAACCGAGTCCCGTACAAATCCGTGGGGGATCCGCCATCAGATTCGTGGTTTGGAAATCCGGAACCGCAGATCGGGCTGGAAAAGACAATTCTTGGAAATTCGGAACCGTGTCGGCCCGATCTGTGGTTCTAGATTTCTGAACCACGGTTCCGCACCGGATCGGGCACAAATCCATACAGATCCCGAGCGGATCCGTGGTTCAGAAATCTAGAACCACAAAACAGGCCGACACGGTTCCGAATTTCCAGGAATCATCTTTGTCGGCCCCATCCGCGGTACAAATCCCAAGCGGATCCGAAGGGAGACAAGCGGTTCCGCAGGGTTCTTTATTTTTTTTTTAGTTTTTTCTTTGACTTAATTTGGGTTGGGGCTTTTTGGACACTCCCAAGGTGCTCCCTTAATGCTCCTTAGATGCTTGCTAGATGCTCCCTCATGGTAATGTTAAATTCTTAAAGTAAAAGTGACTCAGGATGTTTGAGAGTGGTTCGAGTCTCATCGAACTTAATATGGAGAAAATAGAATTTCATATCCTATTCAAAATTCAACAGACTTAACAATTTTCAGGAATTCAGGATCAATGGGATTGTGGCATTTCATTAGATTATATCATGTATCAGGGTATGTGATTGGCATTTAATCAAGAGCACCAAGCCCTATATGTACCTTAGTGTTGGTGGTGTTAATTGTTGAACTCCTTTGTCATGCCCTTGGCAGAAAATTGCCTTTCAATCAAGTCAAAATCATCGATCAAGCATGCTAAGCTTTTTCTACCATATTTTAAGGCTTGGATTAGGTAGTTTGATCAAAATTGGGCAATGTTGACTAATATCCCTAGACAATCGAGGTAGAGTAAAAGGCTAGACAAGAGGAGAAGAATCTAGATTCTAGATGGTTGATGCTCGAATAATTAATCATTAATGTACAATGGATGCCATACCTATCTTGATTTCTGTACAAATATGCATGTTTCCATATCTTCTAAAACTAATTTGGTATTTTGGATGCTTTTTTAATATAAATGCAAAAAATAAAATAAAATATAAAATATATATATATAGTAGACGCTTCTGAGATGCTTTGCTTCCTAGATTTTGGGAAATGACCCTTCCACGGATTCGTTTCCAAAAAAGGTCCCCGCTTCATGCAACATTGATTCGGACTGCCGACCGAAAACCAAGTCCAATGAGGGTGGTTTCATCAACATGTGAGATATTTCTATTTTTAGCAGATTTTGCATGGTGATTATGATGTCATATTACGACATCTCACAAAAAACCGAGTCCAATGAGTATGGTCTTGAGGACATGTGGACACTTTTCTGTTTTTAGCAATAGTCATGCAAGGGTGATAATGTCAAGATATGGATGCATACATAAGCTTGAGTAAAGTGGTGAGTAATCTGAGGTGGACTGGATATGTTGGTGAGTTAACTGGGTTGCTTGACTGAGTCAATTGCAGACTATTGAGATGTGTGAGTGAATCTAGGAATGACTTGGCATCTTCTGGAGTTGACTAAGTCACATGCATGCATGGGGGGAGTCAACGAGGTGTTCTCTTGAGTTAACTCAATCCATGCATTCTCTTTTCTCCACTTCACTTTAGTCTAACTCTCTCTCTATCTCTAGTTTGATTTCAGTTAGACTAGAATCATCTCCTTTTCTCCCAAGCACATGGCCAGTCCATCTCCACCTCACCCTAGTTCTTCACCAGTTTAACTCTAGTGCATTATTACTTCACTCCCCTCTATCCTTAGTCGACTAATGCACATATGTTTCTTTCTATCCACTTTGTCCTCACTTCACTCCACCTTTCCTCTTGTCAACAAGGAGCAAGGATTATCTACTCCACTTTTCTGTCCAGTTAACTAAGCTTTCTTAACTTACACTGTTAGTCACTCAAGCAAATCTCCACATCATCCAAGTGCATGGATAGTTCACCTCTCTTCTCAAATTGGTTTAGGGAGAGTCTTGCATGGGTAATTCAACCTCCTTGATCATTAAAAGGAATAGGTTGCTCTTGAACAGGTTGGATCGTCTTTCGCAACAGCTCATACAGTCATAACTCCTTTCTCTAAGAATTTATTTCTTCTCCTCTGTTCTACTTTCTATTCTACAGTGCAGAAACATCACTAGTTTCGGTTCTATAACAGTTTTCATAGGCCAACCAGCCTCCTAGCTTTTGAAGAATAAAGCTTGGTTTTGATCTATTCAATGACTTTCGGTTTGTCAATATTCCAACGGTGCAAATTATATCAATTATGAGCCTTTTCTTTGGTTTAAAATCAGCCACTTAACACACTCTGTCTATTTTATTTTTCCCATTTTAAAGCAAACATTGGAAATAATTCCACCAATCATATACTAATTATTTTAAGACCTCATTGGCCACAGATATGCTGGTCAAAAACAACCATTGCATGCTTGTTTTTCTGTGTTATTTTGCAGATTTATAGGTGGAAACAGTGCATGCGCAACTAGGGACATCCCCCCGTGGTTGGCAAGCACCAGCCTGAAAGGAGAGGGAAATTTGCATGTGACACGAGCAGATTTTCTTAAATGTTTCATTAATTTCTGCTGCTGATTTCTGAAGTTGTTTCAATCTACTTACAGTGCAGAAGTTTTTCTTAACGAGACCTTATATTTTTTTGATCTCATGCCATTGCAATGAGGCAAAACACAGAAATGGAACCCTTGTAGATGACTTGACACTCCATGGACCTCACCAATGAACCAACACCCCATTGGCACTAGAGAAGAACTTTGTGACAGCCACTGGCTAATCCCCTTATTGTAAATATTTTAATTCATTTTTGCTGTAATTAAAATGACTGGGAATTGGGACATGGACTCAGAACTTTGGGGCAGGAAGTTCTTGGGAAATTACAATCGCTGAGTCATGTGGCAGCGTAACCCAGCTGTTATAATGATGATGATAGATTGCAAATCAAATAACTGAAAGAAGACACAGAACTGGCTGAGTTGTGGGGGCCAAAAAATTACTACCCAGGAGCCTCGCCATTGGTGGAGAAGGCCACAACAGCACACCACCATCAGTACAGTTAGAACGACCATCATGGGAATGGCAGTGCAAAAACTCCCCAGAATGATGCCACGACATGGCTGGGCGAGGAGAAAAACATTTGCAAAAACACGTGAGAAAAAAGAAAAGGGGCAGCACAAGCGAGAAGGAACAGGGAAAGAGTTAGAAGACTCAGCACTAGAGAAAGAAGAAGAACGCAGACACAGCATGGGAGGACAGGAGACAGCGTTCTCAGGAATTCGAGGAGGGCATTGCACCATAGAGAACACAGGGTGATATTAAGGAAACACCAGGGAGGCAGCACGAGGAGAATAGAAGAATTTTCCTTGGAAGCAGCACGAAAAGAAATCCTGTAATAGAAGCAACAGGCCTCTGAAAATTCAGACAGTGCCTTATACCATTGCCTGGACAGAGTAGAAGAGAAGATCATGGAAGGAATGATGACGAGTGTTGACCACACTTTGTCAACAGCCCAAGGAAGCAAGGTACAAAGTGTTGAGAAATCTAGGGCAGCTAGATTAGGTTTTTTCTCTTACTTTGATAACTGCTTGTGATGTATTTTTACTTAACTTAGTTAGCTTCTTCTTTCTCTTGATTATATTTAGTGTTCTTATCATCAAACAGCTACCAAATCATAAAGAAAATGAGACAAGAGGACACAAGATGTAGGCAATCAACCAGGGCCAAAACCTCTCCACTTGAGAGGAAACCCCACAAGAATTATTCTCTTCTTATAGAGCTTCAATTGATGAATTCCAAGACCTATGACCTTTGACCAAGAACCTCCAAGACCAAGTCAAACCTTTTCATCTTTCCTTGCAGCAACTTCTGCAATTTCAACCTCCAGCAAATTCTTTTGAAATGTCAACTCCCAGCAAATTCTACTGCAAGATCAACCCACCAGTTTCTTCTACAACTTCGACCCAGCAGTTTCTTCTACAACTTCGATCCAGCGTTTTCTTCTGCAACTTCGACTTGCCTAGCAACTTTCCAGCACTTCAACTTGTCAAGCAACTTTCCAGCACTTTGACTTGCCCAACAACTATAGAAACCATAACACGAGAGAGAGAGAGAGAGGGCCAAAACTTCGATTTTTCTTTTCTTCTTCCTTTTCGTCCTTTTCTAGCTTCTATCTTGAGGAGATCGAACTTGCTTGAGTGAGTGTGCAAATGAGGTTGAGTTCCTTCTTATTTATAGGTCTGTGAGGGGTACGAATTGCTATCTTTAGGCCAACTTGTCCCTTCATGTAGGCCAACTTGATCTTTGCATCATGACGAGGTCTTGGAGGGTCTTTTGACTCAAACAAAATTATTTACAAATTTACGATATGTAACATGCCCAAATGGGTCTTCAATACATGACAATGACTTAATTGACTTTATGACAAACCTAGAAGTGTTGAAGAATGTAACTAGGTTTGGTCTTCATATTTATATTTGAGTCAAAGAATGAAAAGGAAATTTTTATAATTATTACAATGACTTATCAAAGCATGGGTTTCATGCTTGGGTCATCATTTTACATGTCGAAGTCCCCATTGAAGACTTCTCGATTTTATATTGAGACATTAGAGTCATTTTCCATTTAATAAGAGCCTTCTTGGGCTTTCGAATCATGTAAAAAAATGATTATTGAGTCAAAAATGTAAGTTATCACCTCCACACCAAGTCGGCCCTTGCCTGATGAAGTTGGCCTACAAGAGGACAATTCGACCAACAGAAGAGGCTATATATACAAGAGCAGTTCAATACACATCAAGGAAGTACAGAAAAAGTGTGAAGTTCAAGGAGAAGGAAGAATTGCAAGTCGAAGTTTCTAGGCTATCTCTCTCTCTCTTTTATGCGAAGTTACTGGGCTATTTGTTGGATCAAAGTTCTGCTACTGGAAGATCGAAGTTCTGGATTTCGCTGGGACTAAGTTCTATTGTTGGGAAGGTCGAAATTCTGGATTTGTTGGGTCGAAATGCTGCTACTACAGGGTTAAAGATCTAGATTGAAGTCGCTGGAAGGAATGGTTGACTTGGTGGTTGGGGGAAGTTTGTGTCTAGGTTGAAGAGTCTTGGATTATCTCGTCTTAATTACTGAAGGAAAAAGTTTGACTGGGTTTTCCCCTAGATAGGGGTTTTTCCCTGGCAGAGTGCCTACATCTTGTGTCTCTTGTTCTTGTGATCTATATACACACATAATTTGGTAATTTCTTGATGAAAGATAATATAATAAAGAAGTAAAAGAAGCCAACATAATTCACAAGTAATTATCAAGAAAGAGAAATCAAACCCTAATTCTACTAGCATTGATTTCTCAACCGGAAGCACTCAATGGGTGCCTGACCTAAAAATAAATTTCTCTTGAGCATGCAACCCATGCCTCAAGAATAACAATAATAAATTTATTTTTCTCTTTTCATTAAATACATAAAATCATGATTACATATGTCATTATGAAGACCAAACCTAGTTACATATTTGAACACTCCCTCTTAACTGGCGAGGTATTCATAATCCATACAAGGTACTTGGACATTCTCAATCTGAAGAATTCTCATAATAAGAATCCGAGTAGCAAGGCCTTGACTAACAACTCTATCTATCCACAAGATAAGAGCACAATGCTAGCAAGACTAATCATTGATAGACACCATCATCATTGTCTCTCAAGGCACATACCCCAACTGGGTGTTCACAAGGTATATCCTCTTAGGACTATTCTTATCTTGGATTCCCAGTCCTCAAAGAATATCGATCCTCTACAACTACCCTTATCTTGGATGCCCTACCTCATCCTCAAAGAGTATAGGATGCCAAATGTTTACCCAATCCTCCATTCTTTCTTCCAAAGTGAAGACAAGAATG
Source organism: Pinus tabuliformis (assembly GCA_031772625.1). NCBI lineage: Eukaryota > Viridiplantae > Streptophyta > Pinopsida > Pinales > Pinaceae > Pinus > Pinus tabuliformis. The sequence continues at coordinate 688,046,310 of CM062814.1, read as the reverse complement.
ATGTGTCTATCTCTCCTCATGGCCTTCACTAAGACTTACAGTTGTTAGTCCTAGTCTAATGCATGACACATGAAGTAGAGAACCATATTTGTCACTCCCTCTTAACCAGGGATGACCAACCCATTCCTATAAAAGTAATGTACCCAAGCTCCCTCTTAACCAGGGACTTGTCCAAGCTCCCTCTTAACTAGGGACTTGTTTTCAGCAGCTTACTTTCTCTTCAATGGAGATCATGGTGCCTTCAGCTGCTTGAAGAGCTCCTCCTTTCAATGTCATGAATTTCATCTTTATCATTATGGAGCCTTCATCGTTTGGGACTTCTTCGTAGGGCATCGTGTTGAAAAAGTGTAACTAGGTTCAGTCTTCATAATGACATGTAATTGTGATTTTTGTAAATGATGAAAAGAAGAAAATAAAATTATTATTGCAAGCCTTGCCTCATGGGTTTCATGAGCAAGTGATTTTATTTTAGATGCTCCCATTGAAAGCCTTAGGATTAGTCATTAAAGTCAAAAGAATTAATGGCATGTATGAAGAGCTCTCCTTGAGCATGTATATGAGTCCATTAAAGTGTCTAGAAGCCCTCCAATGACAAGCACATGGTTCTCCTATCCAAGTCAGCCTCCAAATGAATTAAGTTGCACATGTCGGCTCACCTCATAAGACACATCCCTTCGCTACATGACATGTCGGCTTATATATATGACAGATCACTACATATATGGGTGAAGGCACTTCGCATTTCCACAATCAAGAATTCAGATGTCTTTGTGATTTCGAGTGAACAAGAGCAGCGAAGAAGATGATTGTCTCACGGATGAAGTTTCGGTGTCCTAACAAGGAATCACAGTTCGATGAAGAAACAATAGTTTGGTGGAGTCAAATAAATTCGGAACCCTCTGTAATTTCGATCACAATGACAGCAAGAGTCTTTTATTGGCTACTCATAGAAACAGAATTTCGAATATCAGAAAGAAGGTCTTTGTGCTACACAGTTTGGAAAAGTATATGTATATATATATATATATATATATATATTACAGTTCGGTAAAAGGAAACTACATTTTGGTGATCTGAAGACTGAGTTTCGGTGCTACCTTAAAGGAAGGGTATCAGTGCTGTTAGACTCCGTCTTCTCAAAGTTCTCTGTCAGAGTCAAATTGGCAGATTCTAGCAGAGAAGCCTCATCAGAACTTTTACCAACAAACTGTTCAGGACTTCCCCAGGCGGTAAAGCAAGGTGACACGATATTCGTTGGTCAATACCTTTTCACTGGAAGTGAGAGTACTTCTGTGTGGCTGGAGGTTGCAGAAGTGAAAAGTCAAGATGTGGTTTGTCTTGTGAAAAACACAGCTACACTTGCTGATTCCTTGTTTACGATGCATGCCTCGCAAGTTCGCATTGATCTACCTACACTGAGTGATTCAGACAAGCATGTCATTTCAACCTGGGGAGTAAAGAACAACATTGACTTTATTTCATTGTCATATACTCGCCATGCAGAAGATGTCAGACAAACTCGTGCTTATATTTCTAAGCTTGGTGAGCTTCACCAGACACAGATATTTGCTAAGATTGAGACCCTAGAGGGTTTAAAACACTTCGATGAGATTTTGCAGAAGCAGAGAAGGTTCATAACCAAGCTGCTTATTTCAAGAAAACTGTGAAATATGTGGGCGAACCAATGACACATTTGGAATCCATTGCATCATCAGCGGTATGTGCAGCAATCAAAGTCAAGGCCTCTGTTATAGTTGTTTTCACATCATCTGGACGTGCTGCAAGGTTGATAGCAAAATATAGGCCAACTATGCCAGTTTTAGCTGTTGTCATTCCACGGTTGACAACTAATTGGTTAAAATGGAGTTTTACTGGTGCATTTCAGGCAAGGCAGTGTCTTGCTGTCAGAGGAATTTTTCCTATGTTAGCAGACCCTAAACACGCGGCTGAGACCACAAGTGCTACAAATGAGTCTATACTGAAGATAGCGTTGAATTATGGAGAAGCCACAGGCTAATTAAGCCTCATGATCGTATAGTTGTATTTCAAAAAAATTGGTGACTCATCAGTTGTGAAGATAATAGAGCTTGAAGAATAACTGGGCAAAGATAACATACAATCGTTTCAGAAAGTCATTTTTGCCTGAAGTTTTGCCTGAAGCCTAAAAATAATGTTGGTCAACCATCCTCACTGCCTAACAAGGTTTTCTGCTTGGAAGATGCACTATCAACAAAGCAGGAGATACACTTGAGTTGATACACCAAACACTGTACCGAAACCAGGGATTCCGCTTGTGGCTTAGTTTTTTCTTTTAGATTTATGTGGGAAGTTTGCATTCGCTGCGGCATGGTGGAGTAAAATTCTGAGTCTAATGATCAAACTGGTGTTGCCCTCAAATATATTCACAAGGATTTCGAACTTGCAGATACAGAAATCGAACGGTTACGTGAAAGTGATCTGAAGAAATTGTTACCAAGGCAGAAATTATATTTAGTACTGGATTTGGATCACACGTTGCTGAATTCTGCTCGATTTGTTGATATTCTTCCTGAAGAGGAGGCGTACATCACGTCAACATACCTAACAAGAGTATTGAATCCTGGTTCAGAAGTTGGGGACACCAGCAGTAGCTTGTACAGATTAATGTCCTTGCAAATATGGACGAAACTTAGACCTTTCACGCACAAGTTTTTGAGGAGGCAAATGAGATGTATGAGATGTATGTCTATACAATGGGGGAGCGTGCTTATGCTTTGAAAATGGCAAAACTTCTTGATCCCACAGGAAAATATTTTGGCACTAGAGTCATTTCACAAGGGAACAGTACCCACAGACATAAAAAAAAAACCTGGATGTGGTACTGGGAGCAGAGTCAGCAGTTGTGATTCTTGATGATACAGAGAATGTATGGCCAAGGCACAGATCAAATCTGATGGTGATGGAAAGATACCATTTCTTTAGCTCAAGTTGTCGATAATATAATATCCAAGGTCAATCATTTACACAGGCAATGAGGGATGAAGCAGAGATGGAGGGCGCTCTTGCCAGCATGCTACGTGCACTGCGTTCTGTGCATCAGATATTTTTTTTGATGAGAATAATGATAAAGATATTGCTCGATCGGGCTTCAATAGCAGAGATGTAAGACAGGTTATAAAAGCTGTGCGTTTGAAAGTTCTTGAAGGTTGCAAAATTGTCTTCAGTCGGATCTTCCCAATAGATTATCCTGCTGAGAAACATCATCTTTGGCGCACGTCCTTGACACCTGGCCCTTCACTTCAGCCAAAAATAAACAAAGACACCTGTCATAGCAGAGAAACAGGAACCGATGATCTATTCTTTGACTGCAGTTGCAAAGTGGAATTCATAGGTTCGTTTGCCTATTTTTGTCTTCACGCTGGAATAATGGAAGGCTCATCTATCTTTAAGAGCAGATGGAGGATTCTATTCTATTTTCATGGCTTTAGTTGAAACAGCGCCCCTGTTTTGGGGGTCGATCTGTTGTTTTTTTTTTTTTTTTTTAGTTGATTTAATGTATAAAAATAATTTTTTGGTAAGAGAGGGAAAGAGTTCTGAGTGCTGAGAGCTGGTGGAGAACAGAGCTTTCATTGTACAGTTTTTGACAGAGATTTTTAATGAAATTACACAGCTCTGACTTCTGAGATTCCTGTGGTATGAAAGTTAGCATAAGTTTTCCTTTTGTTTCATATGTAAACTGTTATGTTTCATTTCACTTCATGACCATTTCTAAATGAACAAATGAAGTGTTTAGGTAGAATTCATAGTATTATATGCTCTGCCTATAAGTTTGTTCATATTTAATGTTTTCTTCTGTTTGACAAGGATTCATCTCCTATGCCCTTGTCAGCTCCTCACCAGTCTTGCCATCTCATTTAAACTAAATTTGGTGTTAAATTTCTTGCCTACCTTGCCTCAGTCGATAATCTGTGTTTTTTATTATATTTCTCTGTTCAAGCTGTTCCTTTGCCCATGCAGCTCAGAAAAACCCCAAATCAAACTCTTTTATCAATGTACTAGCCTAATATCAGTGTTACCTTATTGGTCATCTCATCTATTGAAGATTTTACGAGATAGACCGGAGAGAGCCTTCTCCTGCCCCGTAGGGCTAGCTACGAGGCTAAATGGTTTGATGTTGCCTTGAGGTTTACCTTTCTCAGCCTGAGGTGAAATTTCAAGCGCTAACAAGTGCTATCTCAAGAAGGTCTCAGTGCCATCACAGAAGTAAGGTCTCGGTTATATGACAGCAAGGAGGTCTCACAAAAAGGAGATCACGATGTGAAGACAGTGATAAGATCTCGGTGGTGACAATGTCTCGATGGTAAGAAGGTCGAAGAGGAAGAGGAGTCAAGAAGAAGAAGGTTGACTGTCAAAGAGAACGTGTGTCTTGGTCTTGGAGTGGCAAATAGGTCAAGGGTCTTGGTCTTGGTATTTGTCAATTGGAATCTCTAAAAGAAGAATTTGTGCGGCTTCTCCTCTCAAAGAGTGAGAGGTTTTCGCCTTGGCTCATAGCCTACATGTTGTGTCTCTTGTCTATTTATGTTCATGCATTGGTTACTGTTTGATGAAGAAGAACACTATGAATCTAACATAAAGAAGATCCTAATCTATACAAGTAAAAAGCATTCACAAGCAGTCACTAATAGAAGAGAAATCCCCTAATGCTAATGCCCTAGATTTCTCAACATGGTATCAGAGCTAAGGTGTTGAAGTCAAAGGAAGGGCATCTAATCAAAGAGACACTCAAGGATCGAGTTTCAAGAAAGGCATCAAAGCAAGTCAAAGATTATCAAAGCAAAAGATCAAGATCTACATTAAAGGATTAAACCCTAAATCAAAGAAGCAATCTATAACAACAAAAGTTTTGGATCCTCTAATCATCATCAAAAGACCACAAAAACCCTCATCAAGTTATCTACAAAGCAAGGTAGCTCGAAGGACTTTAAAGATGAAGATCACATCATCTTGAAGAAAGTCGAAACCCTAGTAGCAATTCTGATCTGCACTCATTCACTACCAAAGTAGTTGAAGTATCTTGAAAGCAAGAAGGCATTATGTAATGTTTCCTAAACATGAATTTAAGTGATAAACCAATTAAACAAGCAGTGAAACAGTAGAAAATTAAAAACATTTACCAAACACCCATGAAACACTGTAATACTGGAACTACTGAGCCATATATTATGAAATATGAGAGCATGAGTACAATATATAAATGTAGTGCACCTGGGCTTGTCTTAAGGACAAGCTGGACCAAACCCAGGTGGTAGAATAGTTGGAAAGATGGTTGTTCAGCTGCTGCTCTACTATGCTCTGCGTTGTCCCAGTAAATTGTTGATCTGCTGACTTCGGCTTGCTGGAAAGTGCCCAAAAACTGCCCAGAAAATTCTTCCCTTTTCGCATTAGACTCCTTGGACAAAACCAAGAAAAACCAAGAAGGTAATTTCTCTAATTTTGACTTTGGATTTTTAGCCTCTTGGGAGTTGCTCTCCAACTACATCTGCTGACTTTCGGCCTACTGGAAAGTGCCCAAAAACTGCCCAGAAAATTCTGCCCTTTTAGCCTTAGACTCCTTGGACAAAACCCAGAAAAACCCAAAAGGGAATTTCTCTAATTTTGACTTTGGATTTTCGGCCTCTTGGGAGCTGCTCTCCGGCTACTGCTGCCAAATTCGATTTGCAGGAAACAGCCTACAAATCCACCTGGAAACACCCCTCAAATGTTGCTTTCCCCTATACTATCTGATCCCTTGCTTCCCGGATGGTCCTTGGCCCTGATGGCTGCTCAATCAAGCCCCACGAATTTGCTGCTAGAGGCCACTGCGCAGTCTCTCTGCCCAGAAATGTATATTGTTGCATGTACTGGCTGGCTGCAAAACACTGATAAAATACCCTTAGTCCTCCACTTTCCTTGCTCCCAAAAACTCCCAGCAAGTGGGGGGCCTCTTCCCTGGCTAAATCAACCTCTGCGTATTTCTGGCTGCCCAGAAAACACACAGTCCCTTCCTCTGCATGGCTGGCTGAGCTGTGAATCGCTGCTGGAAACTCCTGCAATCTCTGTGGAATAGCCTCCCTAGGGTGGGCACGGATGGTCCCCCGAAGTAGAGGTTGAATCTTCCCTGTGGAAGACTCGTGGCTAAACAGCCGGTAGACTCGCTAAGCAGCAGAGCGTACAAGAGTGAGTTTGTTTGTCAAATATTCAGAATGCTGGAAAATGAGAGCTCCATCCTCTTTTATCACCTTAGGCCCCCTTAGCCTCTTGTGGGCCCTTGCTTTCATTAGCTCGAGTTCCCTCCAACGTCCTCCTTGGCCAAATTCGAATTATGCATGTGGTGGCCCCCACATTCCACTAGCTGCCAAAAATAATTCAAACTGCCTATAGTTCCTAAGTTTCTGCGTGTGGGGTCCTCCTCCTAAACCAAAATTGTTGCCAAAATTGTGTTGTTGCATCCCATGACTAATTCATTTGAGAAGGGACATGACAATCCTCCCCTCCCAAATGTTGCTTGCCCTCAAGCAACGTCAAAGCTGGGTGCTCTAGTACGTGCTCACCCTTCCAGGTGGCATCCTCATCCGATAAGTTCTTCCAGCGTACCAAGAACTCTCTAATGGTTTTGCTCCTCAATCTTCTCTCCATGCTCTCCAATATGACCTCTGGTTCCAGCACCAAATGGCCCTCATCATCCAATGGGGGTAGATCAGCTGTTGCGATCACCTGCTGTCCCAGCACCTTCTTCAGGCACGAGACATGAAGCACGTTGCGGATCCTGCTCCCCGAAGGCAGTGCTAGCTCATAGACCACCTCCCCAATCCGCCTGGTCACCTGGTAGGGCCCATAGAAGAATGGTTGTAGCTTCTCAGCCCCCTTCTGTTTCAGTGTGGACTATCTGTAAGGCTGCAACCAGAGGTACACTAGGTCCCCCTCCTCAAAGTGCCTCTCTATCCTGTGTCGATTTGTGTTGATTTGGGGTAGCATCGGATGTACTCTAGCCACAAAAATTGGTGGAGAGGCTAAGACACGTGAGATCTCCAATACCCAGAAAGGGTTTGGGCAGATTCTAAAGAATTTGGGAGATATTAAAATAATTAATATTTTAAATGGAGTCCCTGAGTCTCTACTTAAGGAAAATAAAATATTAATGTGAATTAATATAAACTGTGTTAGAAGGGTCCAAAAGTCATGGATCAAGCCAGATCTAATCTTAGCCGTTGATTAGGGACGTAATCTCGGCCGTTGATTTGTCAATCAGAAAAGTATAAGAGGAGGCTTAAGGATCACCTGGAGAACACACCAAGAGATAAAGATTTCGACTTTCTGGGGCTGGGTTTGCTGAGAAAGTTGAGAGAGTGATCTGGAGTTGCAGCTGAGGGGCAGTGAATACAGAAGCAGAGAGGCAAAGATAGTGTCAAGAGGATCAATGCAGCAGCCGGGAAAGGTGACGCAAAGGGCAGAAGCTAGAACTACCGGGAACAGCCGGAACTACCGAGAACTGTCAAAAATTCCGGAATTGCAGGGAAAGCTGATGCAGAGGGCAGAAGCCGGAACTGTCGGGAACAGCCGAAACTGTCGGGAACTACTGAAACTGCCAGAACTGCTGGGAAAGCTGACGCAGAGGGCAGAAGTCAGAACTGTCGGGAACTGCCGGATACTACTGGGAAAGCTGACGCAGAGGGCAGAAGTCGAAACTATCGGGAACAGCCGGAACTGCAGGGAACTACCAGAACTGCCAGGAAAGCTAACGCAGAGGGCAGAAGTCGGAACTGTTGGGAACAACCGAAACTGCCAGGAACTGCCGAGGACGCTGACGCAAAGGGCAGAAGACGCTGACACTGTCCCTACAGGCTGACGCTGGGGTTTTTTGTGGGGCAGATTGGAGCTGAGGAGCTACCGGAGTGTTTATCCGGGGTTTCAGCCGGAGCATCTATCTCCGAAGGAGAGGTACTACTGCCGAGATTTTTCTCTGTTGGGTGAGCCAAATTTGGCACCCAGATTGTATTCTGAAACTGCTTAATAAATCAAACCCTCAAATAGCTACACCAGTTTTCCCGCATTGGGTTTTTCCGGGGACATTAGTCCAAAAATAACGGTGTCATTTGTGTGCTTGTTTCTGTTTCCTTCAGTTGATGATTTGTAATGTGTTGAGCATGTAATTGTGTTTATTTTTAGTATTTATATGGTAAATAACTTGTTAATTATTCAGAACAAGTAGGAAGGAATAAATTAGAAAGTACATGGAGGGTTTCTCACTGTTAGACTTAGAAACTTCAACAATTTGCATACAATTTTTGCCAATTCTGGGTTGTCGCTAGATTACCCTTGAGACCTTTGAGGATATCTTGGCTCTCTTGGACCCAGTCTTTGGCCTTTGGGGTTTGGCTATCTCCGAAAATAATATCAACAAAATTTAGAGAATCATAACCACAAAGGGCGTGGAAAGGAGTCATACCTATGTTGCATGGGTACCCGCACCCGAGGGTGGGGTTCTCGAACCCGTCCCGGGTTCCCGCACCCAAGTACCGGATTCGGGTACGGGTCTTCCCAGACGAACCTAGAAGAACCGGGTTCTTCAAAAAAAAAATTGGGTTCTTTTCCTTTAACGGGTTCTTGGGTTCTTGGGTTCTTGGGTTCTTCGGGTTCTTGGGTTCTTCGGGTGCTTGGGTTCTTCGGGTTCTTCGGGTTGGGTTCTTTGGGTTCTTCATAAAAAAAAACTATATTAAAAATTTAATTTTCAAATAATTTTTTTATTTATTGAAATTTAAAAAATAACTTATAACAAAGGTAAAACTTATAACAAAACCTAAAAAACCCTAAATCAATTCTTGTAAATCAATTTGGAATGAAACATTCTTCCACGGTCCTCACCATCAAAACCTGTGTTGCATGGGTACCCGCACCCGGTTTTTTAAGTATTTTACAAGTCTTGTTTTTTAAGAATTCTTGTAAATCAATTTGGAATGAAACATTCATTCCCGAGCCAAATAACCATCAAATTATAAACTGGAAATGCACACATACAGGTTCAAACATTTTCGGTCAAATAGAAAGTAGGATTGAGACCAGCCATAAGCTGTAATCCGCTGATGTTGTTAAATGGCGAAGGGCTATTTTGGACAATGGCTAAATTAAGTATCAAAATCTGCCAATTTCTTACAGCATTCTGATAACATCATGTTAAGATTAAAACTAGGAAAATATGCCTAAATCATATATGGTCTCTACAGACTTGTACACCAAGTAATCTCTAAAAATTGCGAAGATGTTTTATGTTTAGATAATTGATATTCAGGCAGAGCTTCGCACTCAAAGACAAACTATCCCTCAAGCCATCAGATGGCTGCTGTGCATTTTATTGGGAAACAAAGACTGATAAGCGTCTTTTGTGGAAGGGTAAGGCTCCCACTATTTTTGGGATTGCTTTACCACAGAGCACACCATGCATGGGGCAGGTGGATGATTAGACATCAAGAAAATTCTAGACCACTATCAGGTTGAGAAGAATCTCCTATGAAAAAATTGTGTTTTTATATGGGAGAGACTAACCATTCCAAGCAAAGTTACAAGCTCAAGCTCCAGCCAGAATGAGCAATTTCAATAAGGAGAGAAGCTGTCTTGAAATTAGAGCAGGAGGCAGAAATGCTAACACTCCTTGGTTGTGTAGGAGGAAGGGTCTGTACGACCACAGCCTGATTCCTTGATAGGCATCCTTGCAAATGAACCTAAGCTGCATAGTTATTTTAAAGCCTGTGTGTGACAAAATCCGTCCCAAGTTTCACCAAAATAGCTGAGTCTAGCATTTATCCTAGTATGTATTTTGAATTTTCAGTTTTGGTAGTAGCCTTGAGCTCTCTCACATAGCTGTCACAGTGTCATGGTTACACGGAAAAGATTCAAAAGAACAGTTTTTTGGTGATAAATTTTGAAATTTCAATGTCAATGTTGAATGTTCAATGATGTGCATGTTTAAATGATTATCATTAAAGTTTTCTTGTTTAAAGTTGAAAAAATATACAAATTCAAATTTCATATATATTATTAATTATAAATTTATAATTTATAAAATTTAATTATTAAAATTTAATATTATTATATTACCCGACGAACCCACACACCTTGTTCCAAAAATGCCGTCCCCGTCCCCGTCCCCGCACCCACGTTTCCTGGCAACATAGAGTCATACCAATAGACATGTGGCACGTGGTGTTGTAGCAGAACTCGCCCAAGTGCAACCACTGAATCCACGTCCTCTGCTGACCCGTCACATAGTTCCTCAAGTACCCCTCCAACCACTGATTGACCCTCTCTATTTGGTCGTCTGTCTGAGGGTGGTAACTAGTGCTAAGAGTAAACTCCGTCCAACCAACCTGAAGAGCTCCTGCCAAAAGCCACCCATGAATCTGTTGTCTTTGTCGCTAACAATGTTCTTGGGGAGTCCATGTAGTCGGAAAACCTCTTGGAAGAACAAATCAGCAACCTAGGCAGTCGTGAATCTAGTGGGGATGGCAAAGAAATGGGCAAATTTGGTCAGCCTATCGACCACCACATATATGCAATCTTTCCCCTGTACTGTGGGGAGCCCAGTGATGAAATCCATCGAGATACTTTCCCATTTCCCCTCTGGAATGGGAAGTGGTTGTAATAGCCCTGCAGGGTGAGTCAACTCCCCCTTGTTCTACTGGCAGGCCTCACACTCCCTTATGTGTTGCAGCACGTCCTCCTTGAGGCCTTTCCACGTGAACCTCTCCCGAACAACCATGTAAGTCTTCCAGAACCCCTGGTGTCTGGACAGTGGTGAATCGTGAGCTGCCTGGAGTACCCTCTCCCTCAACTGCGAGCTGGGTACTAAGTAAATGCACCCCTTGTAATAGATGACCTCATCCATCACACGGTAACGCTCATCTGCATGTGTCCCCTCTAGCACCTCGCAGGCCTTCCTATCCTTGGAGTACTCAACCAACAGCTGAGCCTTCCAATCCTGGCAGATGCTCATAAGAGATAACCCAACCGGTCTCCTGGATAGAGCATCAACCACCATGTTGTGCTTGCCCCCCACATACTCAATATCAAATTCGTAGGCCTGCACCTTGCTGACCCATCTCTGTTGCCTGTCGTTAAGGCCTTGCTGCCCCATGAAATGTCAAAGACTGTTGTGATCAGTCTTCACTCCGAATCGGTTGCCCACCAGGTACTGGCGGAACTTGGCCAATGCATGCATAATGGCCATCATCTCCTTGTCATATATGGAATATGACAGCTCGTGTAGTAGGAGCTTCTAACTCTCGAAAGCTATGGGGTACCCCTCCTGTGACAAAACAACCCCAACTCCCACCCCTTATGCATCACACTCCACCGTGAATGGCTAGGAAAAATCTGAGTGCCAAAACAGGGCAATTGCTCATCACCTCCTTGAGGCGATCGAAAGCAGCTTGTGCTCCCTCAGACCATGCGAAGGCCCCTTTCTTGGTGAAGTCGGTCAAAGGTGCTGCCAGCTGCGAGAACCCTTTGACAAACTTCCTGTAGTAAGTGCAAATGCCCAGAAAGCCTCTCAGCGTAGTCACGTCTCGATGTACTGGCCAATCCCGGATGGCCATGATCTTCTCCTCATGAACCTTCACCCCGTCTGCTCCAATGATATGTTCGAGATAAAGAATCTCTGTCAACCCAAACTCGCATTTGGAGAGCTTGGCATAGAACTGTTGCTCCTCCAGAATGCGCAGTACCTCCTCCAAGTATTGGAGGTCTTCCTCCCATGTTCGGCTATACATCAGAATGTCGTCAAAAAACACTAGCACGAACCTCCTCAGCTACCCCCTAAAAATGTGGTTCATGCAAGACTGAAATGTGGTGGGAGCATTGGTCAGCCCAAATGGCATGACCAGAAACTCTAAGTGCCCATAGTGGCATCGGAATGTTGTCTTTGGGATGTCCTAATCCCGAACTCTGATCTGGTGGTACCCCGAACGCAAATCGATCTTAGAGAAGTACTTGGCTCCTCTAAGCTCATCAATGTGGGGAATGGGGTCCCAGTTCTTGAGGGTCTTCCTGTTAAGGGCTTTGTAGTCTATGCACATCCTGAGGGTCCCATCCTTCTTCTTCACCAGCACTACGGAAGAAGCAAAAGGACTGGAACTAGGCCTGATGTGACCCAAAGCAAGCAGCTCCTGAATAGCTTTCTCTATCTCGTCCTTATAGGCTTTGGGGTGCTTGTAAGGAGTAGTGATGACTACCTGTATACCTGGCTCTAGCTCAATGGTGTACTCAAACCCTCTATCCGGTGGCTGCCCTGGTGGAATGTCCCCGAACACCACTGCGTACCTGTCTAGAAGAGCCTGTATGTCTGCTGGTGGTGACTGTGCCTGACCCCCAGCCTCTGAGATCCTCAACTCGACTGCCCATGCGATGTCCCCATGTCGAAGATCTGCCTCCATCCTGTGGGCCAAAACTGTTTGAGGCAGATAAGACTGCATGCCTCTCAAAACCACCAGTTTGTCGTCTGGCCCCATGAACTCCATCTCAGGTTTCCTCCAGTCAGTCGTAACTCTCCCAAGGGAATACAGCCACTGGACACCCATTTCCACATTGGTGTCTGGCACATTGACCACAAAGAAGTGGTCTGTCATCGAGTAGTTTCCCATAACTATTGTCAAGGAGGGCACGTATTTGGTACACTGGATGGTACGGTCACCTAGCACTAGGACAGAGAATCCCTCAAACTCTGTCGTGGTGAGGCCCCTCCTCTGGACCAACTGTGCATCTATGAAGTTGTGGGTAGCCCCATTGTCCACTAGTACCGACACCCTCTGCCCTTGTACCGTACCTCTAATCTGGAGTGTCAAAAACTTAGGAATCCCGCATAGAGAAGCAAGGACTCCCCCTAATGAGGCAAGAGATGCCCCTCCCTGTGGAGGTGGTGGTGGTGGTGGCCCTCTGTCCCCCGAACTCTCTCCATCTGCCCCACCACAATCCTGCTCCACCTCGTCCTCCTGGTCACTGTCAGAAAAGACCTCAATGTAATGTGCTCTACCTGCTGTGCACCTATGGCCTGGTGCCCAGGGCTCTCTGCATGTGAAGCATAGCTTCCTCCTCCGAAGGTCCTTTTGTGTCTCCTCATCTAGCTGCACCCTTCCCTGTGTGATCCTCGATGGTGGGGGTCTAGTCTCATGCCCCTTTTGTGGGAAAGGGGTTCGTGCAGGGAATGGCGCTCTGGTCTTGGGGATGGCCCCCTGCAAATCTCTGGCGCACACCACCGCCTCCTGCAGCGTAGAGGGTCTGCGTGACTTCACCAATCCACGCAAAGGCTCAAGCAAACCCTCAATGAAGATGTATACCCTCCTGGCCTCGGATAGATCCGGAACCATCACTGACACACGCAAAAAATTAGAAAAATACTACTTTGGGTCGCCTTTTTGGTGTAGTTGTGTCAGCTCCTTGAAGGATGCCTTCGGATCCCTCTGATCAAATCGCTCCACCAACCTCCTGGTGAAGTCCTCATACAAAACTATCTAGGCATGCCCCAAAGTAGTTAGGCCGTGAAACCAGCAATCATGGGCTTCCCCCTCCATGTGCAGCGTTGCCATCTTAATGGCCTCCTGTTCCGTCATCTAGTTGAGTTGAAAGTATGTGTCCATCTTTTCAACCCATGCCTTGGTTGTGCACTTGGCAGTGCCATCAAATGTAGGGAAGTACATCCTCCCTATAGTTCTCTGCAGCTCATAGTTTTGGGTCCCCTGTCCTCCGTACCCCTTGTTCCTCTCACTTTGCTTGAGCTTGCAGTAATCTCTGAAGGAGAGGGCTTCTTTGAAATCTTTGTCCATCGTCTGCCACTCTCTAAAGTAATCCCCCATCTGGGGAGTGTCTTCCTCCCTTGCTGGTTCGATCTATGCTATTGGCACGAAGGAGGGTAGTGTGGCCCTAGTGGGCACACTCACTGAAGAGCGTTGCACTGCTGGTGAGGGATGATCGAAGGGCTGAGAAGCCCCGGAAGTCTCTCCACACAAAAACCCTCTAGGTGTGGCTCTGTCTCGGCTTTGTGATTTGATCTCCTCCAGCATGTCTTTCTACCCCTTGGCCAAGTCACTCAGAGCCCTCAAGAGGCTATCGAAAGCCATCTCCTCCCTGCTCTTGGGTTCTGCCATTTCCTCCCCTCCGGCCACTGTTTTCCCTCTTTCCTCCTTATTTGGTGTAATTTCCAGCTCCCTTTCTCTACTCCTGTACCTCTGCCCCCAGTAAGTGATGTTCGCCCGGTCTTCTCCTCTCATAGGAAACCAACCCCACAGTTGACCCAAGAATTAGGCTCTGATACCACTATAATGTTCCTAAACAAGAATTTAAGTGGTAAACCAATTAAACAAGCAGTGCAACAGTGGAAAATTAAAAACATTTAGCAAACACCCATGAAACACTATAATACTGGAACTGCTAAGCCATATATTAAGAAAAATGAGAGCATGAGTACAATATATAAATGGAGTAGTGCACCTGGGCTTGTCTCAAGGACAAGTTGGACCAAACCCAGGTGGTGGAATAGCTGGAAAGATGGTTGTACATCTACTTCTCTACTATGCTCTGTGTTGTCCAAGTAAACTACTAATCTGCTAACTTCAGCCTACTGGAAAGTGCCCAAAAACTGCCTAGAAAATTCTACCCTTTTAGCCTTAGACTCCTTGGACAAAACCCAGAACGGAATTTCTCTGATTTTGACTTTGGATTTTCGGCCTCTTGGGAGCTGCTCTCCGGCTACATCTGCTGACTTTCGGCCTGCTGGAAAGTGCCCAAAAATTGCCCAGAAAATTCTGCCCTTTTAGCCTTAAACTCCTTGGACAAAACTCAGAAAAACCTAGAAGGGAATTTCTTTGATTTTGACTTTGGATTTTCGGCCTCTTGGGAGCTGCTCTCCGGCTACTGCTACCAAATTCGATTTGCAGGAAACAGCGTGCAAATCCACCTGGAAACAGTGTGCAAATCCTCACCCCTCAAATGTTGTTTTCCCCTGTACTATCTGATCCCTTGCTTCCTGGATGGTCCTTGGCCCTAATGGCTGCTCAATCAAGCCCCACGAATTTGCTGTTGGAGGCCACTGCGCAGTCTCTCTGCCCAGAAATGTCACTGTTGCATGTACTAGCTAGCTGCAAAACACTGATAAAATACCCTCAATCCTCCACCTTCCTTGCTCCCGAAAACTCCCAGCAAGTGAGGGGCCTCTTGGCTGGCTAAATCAACCTTTGCGTATTTTTGGCTGCCCAGAAAACACGCAGTCCCTTCCTTTGCGTGGTTGGCTGAGCTGTGAATTGCTGCTGGAAACTCCTGCAATCTCTATGGAACGGCCTCCCTAGGGCGGGCACAGATGGTCCCCCGAAGTAGAGGTTGAATCTTCCCTATGGAAGACTCGTGGCTAAACAACTGGTAGACTCACTAAGCAGCAGAGCGTACAAGAGTGAGTTTGTTTGTCAAATATTCAAAATGCTGGAAAATGAGAGCTCCATCCTCTTTTATCACCTTGGGCCCCCTTAGCCTCTTGTGGGCCCCTCCTTCCACTAGCTCGAATTCCCTCCAACGTCCTCCTTGGCCAAATTCGAATTATGCATGTGGTGGCCCCCACATTCCACTAGCTGCCAAAAATAATTCGAACTGCCTATAGTTCCTAAGTTTCTGCGTGTGGGGTCCTCCTCCTAAACCAAAATTGTGTTGCTGCATCCCGTGACTAATTCATTTGAGAAGGGACATGACACATTATCATCTTCAAAGCTTTGAGGCAAGTTCCCTCTCATTCAAGCAAGGTTCCTCTCCTTGCCCTTGAAGAAGATCATCCAAGGAAGCAGCAAATACATCTTCTTCAACCATCATCAAAGTGATCAAGTAGAAGATTTCATCTTCACTTGTCAAGTAAGTATCTTTCATTCTTCAATCACTTTGGTAAAATGAGTTCGTATTTGCAAGGAGATCTATAAGTTGGTTGGGTCATCGAAATTTCTTTGCATGAAAAAGGAGGATAGACATAGTCCTCTAAGAAGGTGAAGTCATTGAACATATCAAAAGGTCTCCTCTGAATTCATGAAAAGGGATTCTTATGAAAGATCCCCTCATATAGCAATATTGGAGACATCAAAGAGATGTATATGATAAACTCGTAAGAATATTCTCTGAAGGTGCGATAAAGAAGGTCACGTGACTTAGATCTGATTTACACAAATCGAAGGTATCAAAGAATGAAGGGATATCTTCATAAGATCTCAACTACGAGATATGGGAGAGATGATAAGAAGATAATCATCGTTGTTCTAAATGCACTAACTTATGAACAAGGTAACAAATGTCCATGGGGATAAGAAAGTTACCTCATTTGACAACTTGTGGTTTCTATGCAAGATAGAAGAAGACAAGTTGAGGGCAAAAGTGTTGAAGGTTAAAGGACTCAAACATTTGCAAGAAAGAAAGGGAAATTTGGAAAATTCTGGTCCTCAGAAAAGAAAAAAGAGCAAAGCTGAGATTCAATGCTATGGAAGTAAAAACTATGGACTTTACAGGAAAGATTGTCCTAAAGGGACAATATCAAAAGAAGAAAAGAAGACCATATCACCGAAGAAGTGGAGGAAGTTGAAAGGCTCTTGACATAGCTTCTAAATCTTATGTTATAGGATATGGCTATAATAAATAATAAGATGCATCGTGGCATCATGGAAGCATTAGGAACAAGAGCTCGTGACATCACCAGAGGAAACATGAAGGATGTTTGATAGTCAACTTTGAAGGATATAGCTCTTGGTGACCTCATTTAAAGATCAACGGAAGAAGTCATCCAGGACAAGTCTCATCATACATCAGTTAAAAAGGGAAACATCTGTTGAATAAGGATATGCGAGATGGAATCCTCATTGGAGGATTCACCAATCTAGAGAGGAAGCAAGTGTTTCATCAAGAACTCCAACTTGTGGAGTTCATGGGATGATGGTATGATGACATGAGAGATGAAGCAAATCAAGGGGTTGAAGATCTTTTCAATCAAGGAAGTTGTTGAAAGAAGCCTAGATGACCTAAAGGTAAATAAGGTATGTATGCTTGTATTTAATATTATAAAGTCATGTCGTATGGTTGCAGGTAACAAGGATCACTACTTCTATTTTGAGAAGCATGATCAAAGGAAAGGAATCTCCTCCTATGAAAGAATGTCGGAAAGGCATGAGTCACACTAGATGAAATCAACATAATATGTCTTCATATGTGTTGAAAAATCTAGGACACGTGTAGTTAATGAGATTCTTCTTAACTTGATAACTATTTGTGAGGCCTTTTAACTTTCTTATTAGCACAAACTTCTCTTTGACATTATTAGAGTGTGTTTCTTATTTCATCAAATAGCTATCAAAAACAAAGAGACAAGAACACGAGATGTTCGCATTCTTCTAGGGCCAAAACCTCTCCCTCTTAGAGAGGAAAACCCGCACATAATTCTTCTCAAAGAGATTCCAATTGACGAACACCAAGACCATGACCCTTGACTTACTATGCCACTCCAAGACCAAGACACCAATCCTCTTCTTTCTCACTGTTGAAATCATCTTCATCGTTGCTACTTCACTGAGGTCATCATTACAGTAGTACCATTGTTGCACCTTCATCTAGATGATTGTTGCACTTTTACTGAGATCATCACCATGTCAACTAGATCTTTATACTAGCCTTGTCTTCATCGAGATCATGACAATGTTTACATGATTACTTCTATGAGAGTATAGTTGTTACTTAGAATGTATGCCGAGACAGAGAACATTACTGTAGGATCACTGGAGTTCTTATCATTATAGTTATGTCAAGAACATGACTGTGTCTCTCTTATTAATGTCTTCACCGAGATTGTAACTATATTCTTCTTGCACCGAGATCACAGTTATGCCGAGATTGTGAGAGAGTGTATCCCCGGTCATACCCATCCGAAAGCCATGGTATCTTTCTCCAACCAAGACACTGTAATATTCCTTCATTCGAGATTCCTGTAATATTGAACTTGACCGATATTTCTGAGAGGTATGTGAGATCTTTGAGATTGTGATTACTCCCTATAATCACCACCGAAACTTCAGAGACATCTGAGATTTCTTTGCCTTTAATGTGGATACTTTCCACGCATATATATAGTAGTTAGTCTCCAAAAATAAGCAGACGTGACCACTGAACTGGTGTGTCATCTTTTATGAGTTGACTTGACAATTATATGACTTTTCTTCATCGTTTGTTGGCAGTCTTCTTCTTTGGAGGATGGTGTTTGTCTTGGAGAACTACTTGACACTAGGTTGACCCATATTCATGCTCAAGAAGAGCTCTTTAACATGACTTTGATTCTTTGACTTTCCTAGACCTATGGAATGAGTAAGAAACTCATTCGAATAATTTGCAAAAAATAATATTTCTTTTTCTTGACAAGTACAAAGATCAAAATTACATTTACAAATACTGAACCTAGTTACACTTTTCTTCAACACTCCCTCTTAACTAGAGAGGTATTTACAATGGTACTTAGTTATTCTCAATCTGAAGAATTTCTCATAAGTAGAATCGGATTGGTAATCCCATCTGTATGGCATCATATCAACCACTGTTGTCACAGTGCAAGGCCTTGACTAACAGGTCCATCTCTCCACGAGACCATGAGCTACAATGCTGGCGAGAACCAATGATTATAGACACCCTCATCATTGTCTCTCAAGGTACATACCCACCCGAGTGTTCACTGAGTATGACCTTCAAGGACTATTCTTATCTTGGGTTCCCAGCCTTCAAAGAATATTGGCCCTCTTGTCTACTCTTATCTTGGATGCCCTACACATTCTCAAAGAGCATCGGATGCCAGATGATTACCCAATCCTCCATTCTTTCTTCCCAAATGAAGACAAGAATGTTGTGTTTATCTCTCCCTCTCAACTAGGGAAGATCCATCCATCATGTGTCTACATTTCTCTTCATGCCCTTCACTAAGGCTTACGGTTGTTAGTCCTAGTCTAGTGCACGACACATGAAATAGAAAAACACAATTGTCACTCCCTTTTAATCAGGGGTGACCCAATCCAATCTCCCTCTTGATAAAGGACCTGTCAGAGCTCCCTTTTAACAAGAGACTCTCCTTTTTCATCATCAGCTTCTTCTTCGTGGGTCCTTCAGTGGCTTGATCAACTTCTTTCCTTGATGTCATGAAATTCAGTTGAGCTTCTTGATAAAGGACCTGTCAGAGCTCCCTTTTAACAAGAGACTCTCCTTTTTCATCAGCAGCTTCTTCTTCGTGGGTCCTTCAGTGGCTTGATCAACTTCTTTCCTTGATGTCATGAAATTCAGTTGAGCTTCTTCCTTGTAGGGCATCAGCCATCGATCACTTTCCTTCTTGGTTTATCATGTCATTCCTTTCTTCATGGAAAGTGGCCTTCTTGATACATATCTGGAACCTTCTTCATAAGACTACTTCTTTCTCATCATGCTTCTTCCATCCACCACATGAATGCTAGTTGTACTCGTACTTACAACTCTTGTTCGAGTAGCCCTGCATGAACTCGTCCAAATATTATTCAAAAAATCAAATCATACCTTACAAGATGGCTCTTCATCATGACATTTTCCTGTAGGTATCAGCATCCTGCATACATGTTGACACATCTCCCAAAGATATCCATTGTCAAGGGTCTTCATCATCAGAGTCTTCATATCTTTCCGGGAGATTTCCTAGTCAAGTCTTCTTGGTCTTTTGGATGTTGATTGCCTTCGTTTGGGTTGCCTATCAATCTCTTCCTTCCTCACAGATTCCATTCCCAACAGCTTTCAATTAGAGTTTCTTCATTGTAGTCAATCACCTCATACTTCATATGGGGACATATTATGTTGATTTCATCTAGTGTGACTTATGCCTTCCTGCATCCTTTCAGAGGAGGAGATCAATTTTCTCTTGATCATGCTTCTTAAGATAGAAGCAATGATCCATGTTACCTGCAACCATATGACATGACATTATAATATTAAACACAAGCATACATACCTTATTTTACCTTCAGGTCATCGAGGCTTCTTCCAGTAGCTTTCTTGATTGAAAAGATTTTCAATTCCTTGATCTGCTTCATGTCATCATATCATCATCTCATGGATTCCAAAAGTTGGAGTTCTTGTTGAAACACTTGCTTCCTCTCTAGATTAGTGAACCCTATGATGAGGATTCCATCAGAAAATTTTGAGGATCTTGTATATCACCAACTAGCAGAGGTTTCCTTTTTGACTTGATGTATGATGAGCCTTGTCTTAGATGACTTCTTCATTTCCTTCAATGTCCACTGAGGTTCCCAAGAGCTATATCCTACATGTTTGTCTGCCATGGATTTTGTCCTTCATGATTCCCATGGTGTTGTCACGAGCTCTTGTTTCTAATGCTTCCACGATGCCATGATGCATCTTAATATCTTTGTCATATCCTATAGCATAAGATTTAGGAGCTTATAATAGGACCCTTTTTGTGAGCGATATTATCTTACTCGTAGGAGAGATTTGTTAATCCCTCTTTCCTTGGCCCTTTTCTTCAGCTTCCTCCATCTTTCAGTGATATGAGCTTCCAAAATCTTTCTATAGCATTGAATCTTAGCTATACTTATTTTGTCTTGCTTTGCTTGAGGACCAATCTTTTGTGTAGGTCTAAGTGATGTGACCTTCTTTACTACAATTTCAGAGAATATATCTTCTAGTATTTCATATATCTCTCTTTATGTCTCCTCTTTTGGCATGTGAGGACCTTTGAGTGATTTCATACGATTCCTATGAGTCTCTTGATGCATTCAAGCACTGCTTGACCTTCAGAGACCTTTCCATAGACATCAATGACTTCTCTTTTCTATGAGGATTATGACAATCCTCCTTATTCTATGCAAGGACCTTTTTCATGAGGACTATGACTATCCTCCAGTATTTCTATTTCCTTGCAAAAGAAAGTTATTAAACCAAAAATTGATTGAACATGAAAGATACTTACTTGGCATGTGAAGAGGAGATCTTCACCTTGGTACTTCCTTTGCTTGAGCTGCCCATCACTAGTATCCTTTTGTCAAGACTTCCTTGGAGGCCTTCTAGCTCCATGACATTTGTGATTTTGACATCACCGAAACTGCGTTGTGACCTTGAGATCATCTTGACTCCCAATTCATCTTTTAAGGTATTTGAGCACATTGTTGACATGTTAGTGATATTGCTATCCCACAAGTGGACTTTATCACACTCAGTATTCCTCAGAGTGCATCAGCAAACACCTACATTGAGCATTATCCAAACTATGATAGTGATATAAGGAGACTTATGTTCTGATCTGAGCATCATGTTGTTCAAGATCCGAGATTGTGACAAGTATTTTGTTATGACGTTGTACCGAGACAGTGATGTCTTTGTATAGAGAGACACTGTATAGAGAGACTGTCTTATCACTGAAATTGCCTTCTTGCAGTAACTAGATTGAGACAGTAGTATAATATTGATTGTGAGAGGCACTCCTTGGATCAATTCTGCCATATATACTTGAGTCTGTAATTTATGCCAAGATTGTCTTTTATTTCATAGAGAAGGTTTAGTGATCAAGAAATGAGGATCCCAAGAATGGTACTAATACTCCATCAAACTGAACATGAGTTGAGTGCATGACTGTAATCACTGAAGTTGATACTCCATGTACTGCTGTAGACTTGCTCCTTTAAACCTTTCAACTTGCTTTGATGTCCTTGAAGACAGATCCTTGTATGTCTCTTTTCTGCCCTTTCTTAGATTACAACCATACATCTGATACCATGTTGAAGAATCTAGGGCACATGTAGTTAATGAGATTCTTCTTGACTTGATAACTATTTGTGAGGCCTTTTAATTTTCTTATTAGCACAATCTTCTCTTTGACATTATTAGAGTGTGTGTTTCTTATTTCATCAAATAGCTATCAAAAACAAAGAGACAAGAACACAAGATGTTGGCATTTTGCCAGGGCCAAAACCTCTCCCTCTTGGAGAGGAAAACCCACACATAATTCTTCTTATAGAGATTCCAATTGACGAACACCAAGACCATGACCCTTGACTTACTATGCCACTCCAAGACCAAGACACCAATCCTCTTCTTTGTCACTGTTGAAATCATCTTCATCATTGTTGCTTCACTAAGGTCATCATTACAGTAGTACCATTGTTGCACCTTCATCTAGATGATTGTTGCACTTTTACTGAGATCATCACCATGTCAACTAGATCTTTATACTGGCCTTGTCTTCATCGAGATCATGACAATGTTTACATGATTACTTCTATGAGAGTATAGTTGTTACTTAGAATGTATGTCGAGACAGAGAACATTACTGTAGGATCACCGAAGTTCTTATCATAATAGTTATGTCAAGAATGTGACTGTGTCTCTCTTACTGATGTCTTCACCGAGATTGTAACCATTTTCTTCTTCCACCGAGATCACAGTTATGCCAACACTGTGAGAGAGTGTATCCCCGGTCATACCCATCCGAAAGCCATGGTATCTTTCTCCAACCGAGACACTGTAATATTCCTTCATTCGAGATTCCTGTAACACTGAACTTGACCGAGATTTCTGAGAGGTATGCGAGATCTTTGAGACTGTGATTACTCACTGTAATCACCACCGAAACTTCAGAGACACCCAAGATTTCTCTGCCTGTAATGCGGATACTTTCCATGCCTATATATAGTAGTTAGTCTCCATAAATAAGCCGACATGACCACTGAACCGGTGTGTCATCTTTTATGAGCCGACTTGACAGTTATATGACTTTTATTCATCGTTTGTTGGCAGTCTTCTTCTTTGGAGGATGGTGCTTGTCTTGGAGGACTACTTGACACTAGGTTGACCCATATTCATGCTCAAGAAGAGCTCTTTAACATGACTTTGATTCTTTGACTTTCCTAGACCTATGGAATGAGCAAGAAACTCATTCGAATAATTTACAAAAAATAACATTTATTTTTCTATACAAGAACAAAGATTAAAATTACATTCACAAATATCAAAACTAGTTACACTTTTCTTCAACAATATGAAGTACGAGGTGGTTGACTACGATTGAGGAACTCTGATAAGAAAACCCCTGAGAATGAAGTGTGTGAAGAGACAGGAAGAGATCATGATAATATGCAATGATGGTAGAAGGCATTCAACATCCAAAGTCCAAGAAGATGTGACTAGAATATCTCCCGGAAAAATGTGAAGACTCTGATGGAAGTCGAAAAAAAAGATAGACCCTTGACACTGAATATATGTGGGAGATGTGTCAATTTGCATGCAGGATGCCGATACTTACAGTAAGATGTCATGGTGAAAGATCATCACAAAGGTAATTTGATTTGAAGTGTTCATCGATTATTTTTGAACTAACATCTGGTTGGGCTTATGTAGAACTGTCAAAGGGAAGATCTGTGAATGACTTCCAAGTGAACCATATAGAAGGATGTAATATCCTTCTTAAATATATGGCATGGGAGCATAATAACATGAAGCAAAGCCAAATGGAAAATCTGATGATCACTTTCTGATGAGTTGAATACATGACTGACTCATGGACAAAAGTGATGGATGATATGTGCCCTATGTAGAAGTTCCCCAGAAATGAAGACTCCTTGACAAAGAAGAAATTCATGACATCGAAGAAAGGAGATCTTCAAGCAGCTGATTGTTCGAGGATCTCCACATGAGGAGCTACGATAGGTCCCTGGTTAAGAGGGAGCCGGAAAAGGAAGTTTCTTACTTGGAAGAAACTTGGGAAAATTCCTAAGCAAGAAGCTTAGGTACATTCCTTTGTGATAGGAATGAGTACATTCCTTTAATGGAATAAATCCTCCTGGTTTGAAAAAGGAGAGATAGACATGTCATTCTAGTCTTCACCTGGGAAGACAGAATGGAGGATTGTGTAATCATTTGGCATCTGATGCTCTTTGAGGATGAGATAGGGCATCCAACAATAAGAGTAGTTGTGGATAACCGATATTCTTTGAGGACTAGGGAGTCCAAGATAAGAATAGTTCTCATGGAGCATATCCTGAGTGAACTCGGGTGGGGTATGTTCCTAGAGAGACAATGATGAGTGTCTATAAATCATTGGTCTCGCCAGCATTGGGTTCAATATCTTGTGGAGAGATGGAGTTGCTAGTCTAGGCCTTGCTATATAACAATGTTGGTTGATACGATGCTATACAAATGAGTTACAAATCCGAATTCTTCTTATAAGAAATTCCTCGGATCGAGAATGAACAAGTACCATTATGAATACCTCCCTAGTTAAGAGGGAGTGTTGAAAAAGTGTAACTAGGTCCGGTCTTCATAATGACATGTAATTGTGATTTTTGTAAATGATGAAAAGAAGAAAATAAAATTATTATTGTAAGCCTTGCCTCATGGGTTTCATGAGTAAGTGATTTTATTTTAGATGCTCCCATTGAGAGCCTTAGGATTTGTCATTAAAGTCAAAAGAATTAATGTCATGTATGAAGAGCTCTTCTTGAGCATGTATATGAGTCCATTAAAGTGTCTAGAAGCCCATTAAAGTCAAAAGAATTAATGTCATGTATGAAGAGCTCTTCTTGAGCATGTATATGAGTCCATTAAAGTGTCTAGAAGCCCTCCAACAACAAGCACATGGTTCTCCTATTCAAGTTAGCCTCCAGATGAATTAAGTAGCACATGTCAGCTCACCTAATAAGACACATCCCTTCGCTATATGACATGTCAGCTTATATATATGACAAACCACTATATATATGGGTGAAGGCACTTCACATTTCCACAATCAGGAATTTGGATGTCTCTATGATTTCGAGTTAATAGGAGCAACGAAGAAGATGATTGTCTCAGAGATGAAGTTTCGGTGTCCTAACAAGGAATCACAATTCGATGAAGATACTACAGTTCGGTGGAGTCAAGGAAATTCGGAACCCTCTGTAATTCGAATCATGGTGACAACAAGAATCTTTTCTGGGCTACTCAAAGAAACAGAATTTCGGATCTCAAAAAGAAGGTCTCTGTGCTACACAGTTTGGACAAGTGTATATATACATATATATATATATATATATATATATATATATATATATATATTACAGTTCGGTGCTAAAAGGAAACTACAGTTCGGTGATCTGAAGACTGAGTTTCGGTGCTACCTTAAAGGAAGGATATCAGTGCTATCTCAAGAAGGACTCGGTGCCATCACAGAAGTAAGGTCTCGGTTATATGACAGCGAGGAGGTCTCACAAAAGGAGATCACGATGTGAAGACAGTGATAATATCTCGATGGTGACAATGTCTCGATGGTAAGAAGGTCGAAGAGGAAGAGGAGTCAAGAAGAAGAAGGTTGATTGTCAAAGAGAATGTGTGTCTTGGTCTTAGAGTGGCAAATAGGTCAAGGGTCTTGGTCTTGGTATTCATCAATTGGAATCTCTAGAAGAAGAATTTGTGTGGGTTTTCCTCTCAAAGAGTGAGAGGTTTTGGCCCTAATTCATAGCCTACATGTTATGTCTCTTGTTTATTTATGTTGATGCATTAGTTACAGTTTGATGAAGAAGAACACTAAGAATCTAACGTAAAGAAGATCCTAATCTATACAAGTAAAAAGCATTCACAAGTAGTCACTAATGGAAGAGAAATCCCCTAATGCTAATGTCCTAGATTTCTCAACACATCGGCCATCCATCACTTTCCTTCATGAACTATGTCAGTCATGTCATCGTTTTCTTCATCGGAAAGTGGTCTTTTAATCCACATCTGGCTTTTTTTCATATAAGTACCTCTTCCAAGTCATGTTTCCTTTAGGATTTTTCATCCAACCACATGAGTTCTAGTTGTAGGTGACATCTACAACTCTCTTTCGGTAGCCCTGTATCAACCCATCCAAATGTTGTTCAAAAATAAAAAATGAACATCAAATCAAAGTTACCTTTTGTGATGGTCGTTCATCATGACATCTGCTTGTAGCAACATCAACATCCTTCATACATATTGACACATCTCCAAGATATTCAATGTCAAGGGTCTCCATTCTTTCCAGACTTCATTAGAGTCTTCATACCTTTTCCATGGAGATGTCATGGTCAATTCTCCTAGTCATCGAATGTTGATTTCCTTTTCTACGTGCTCATAGTTGCATCTTTCACGATCTCTTCTTTCTTTCTTCACATATTGTTCCCCTGGAACTTTCATCCATAGTTCCTTCATCTTTGTCAACCACCTCATATTCCATATGAGGACATATTATGTTGATTTCATCTAGTCAATATGTGAACCATGCCTTCATGTATCTTTTCAAGGAAGAGATCCCCTTTTCTTTGATCATGCTCATGAGATAGAGCATTTATCCATGTTATCTGCAACTATATGATGACATGACTCAATCTATCAAATACATGCATACATACCTCATTTCTTCCTTTTGGTCATCTAGGCTTCCTTCGGCAGCTTCCTTGATTGAAAGAACTTCAACCACCTTGACCTGCTGCACTCCTTTGTCATCATACCATCATTATTTTTAAATCATGAATCCCATACAAGTTGGAACTCTCAGCGAGACACTTGCTTCTAATAGAGGTTAACCTTCTAATGAAGATTCAACGGAGGATCTTGATTATCCTCATCTCGCAAATGCTCCTTCTAGATGATGATGATACATGATGAACTCTTTCTATCCTTTATCATGCTAGATTGCTTTTCTTTTCCCATAAATACAACTTATGCTTTCAATGAGGTTACCAAGAATTATTTCCTTTCTATGATGAGTGTTATAACCATATAGACATCTACTTCAGTTATCCTTTCAAGCTTCTCTAATAATGTCATGAGCTCTTGCTTTAACGATATGCTTCTAATATGATGCCATCTTCTACTAAGATGCATCTAGTCATAATGCTTCTCATCTTGATTGCCATGGTAGAGGTATTTTCACCTCCTACTTCTCCTTGTTATGCATAGAAGAAACCTTAATAGTGAAGATCTATCCCTTTGGATTTCTTCTCATTAGGTTCTTCCACTTCTTCGATGATATGAACTTCATTTCTTTCTTTCCTCTTGTTTCCCTTCTTGAGTTTCGGACAATCTCTCTTGAAATGCCCATATTCCTAACAACCATAGCATTGGATCTTCGACATATCCTTCTTCTTCTTTTTCTGAGGACCAAATTTTCCAAACTTTCCTTTTCTTTTAGCCATGGTAGCAAATGCTTGAACTTGTTCGCTTGGTCCCACATCACTTTTAGCTTTTAACCTGGTTTCTTCAATCTTACATAATGACCAAAGTTCACTAAATGGGGTGGTTTCCTTCTTTCCGAAAATGCTTGATACGAAGTTGCCCCATTCATCAAGTAGTGCATTGAGCACCACGGTGGTCATTTTTCTATCTGACATGATTTCCCCCAACTCTTGCAGTTGGTCTCGAATTTCTGACACCCTCATGAAGTATGAGGTTATTCCTTCTTCCTTTGATATCTTCATTTTATACAGCTCGGTTCTTAAAGATATGACTTCTCCAGCGGTGCTTGTAGATTTCTTTTGATGTCTCTAACTTTGCTACATACGAAATGAGGGGATCCTTGATGGATTCTATAAGAATCCTTTGAGCCCTTATTTCCCTTTTCATGTATTCAACTATAGCTTGAGCTTCTTCCTTTGGAGGTTTAGTGACAGAACCCTTAACATGCTCAACGACTTCATTTTCTATGAGGATCAAATCTGTCCTCTTCTTCCATGCAAGAAAGTTTGACGACCCAACCAATTTATTGTTTTCTTTGCAAAATGTAGTCATTTCGACAGATTCAAATATAGATATAAAGATACTTACTTGACAAGTGAAGATACTCCTAGATGATGAAATCTTCAACTTGATGCCGTCTTGATTATAATGATGATGTAGATAATAGAAGATGTCCTCCTTCAAAAGTGATCCTTGACTCAAAGAGAGATCACATTGATTCCTTGATGATAATGACAACACTTTTTCCTACTTCTCTTCCTTCAGGTCAATGCTAGTCAAACTTGTTTCACAACCTCAAATTTCGACCCTTCTTTAGAACTTCGGCTTAATATAGCAAGTCTGCAATTTCGGCTTTTCTATAGTAACCCTAGATCACACGTGTGGCTAGAAGATGGACAAATTTGCCTCCTTTCTACTTCGCTTGACTTGACTTCTTTTTCTTGTTATTTCAACTTGCAAACTTGACCTTTGATGGTGGCAGCAATTAGATACTTGTTGTTGCAGAAAGATGCCCTAATACTTCGCATGTGTGGAGAATATAGCCCAGAAAATAGACCCAAAAGCACTTCGCTCTTCCTTCCTTTATCTTTCCTTGTCTTCTCTAGGTATTAGACTCCTTCTTGCTTGATAGAACTTCTTGATGCTTCGACCCTTGAGTATCCTTCTTTAAGTTGCCTTTCCTTGATGTAGTCACCTTAGCTTTGATACCATGTTGAGAAATCTAGGGTAGCTAGATTAGGTGATTTCTCTTACTTTGATAATTGCTTGTGATGTATTTTTACTTAACTTAATTAGCTTCTTCTTTCTCTTGATTATATTTAGTGTTCTTATCATCAAACAACTACCAAATCATAAAGAACAATGAGACAAGAGGACACAAGATGTAGGCGATCAGCCAGGGCCAAAACCTCTCCACTTGAGAGGAAAACCCACAAGAATTCTTCTCTTCTTATAGAACTTCAATTGATGAATTCCAAGACCTATGACCCTTGACCAAGACCCTCCAAGACCAAGTCAAACCTTTTGATCTTTCCTTGCATCAACTTCTGCAATTTCGACCTCCAAGCAAATTATTCTGCAATTTCGCCCCCCAACAAATTCTTCTGCAACTTCGACCCACCATTTTCTTCTGCAACTTCGACCCAATAGTTTCTTTTGCAACTTCGACCCAGTATTTTCTTTTGCAACTTCGATCCAGCAGTTTCTTCAGCAACTTCGACTTGCCCAGCGACTTTCCAACACTTCGACTTGTCCAGCAACTTTCCAAGACTTCGATTTGCCCATCAACAATAGAAACCCTAACACGAGAGAGAGAGAGGCCCAAAACTTCGATCTTTCTTTTCTTCTTCCTTTTCGTCCTTTTCCAACTTCTATCTTGAGGAGATCAAACTTGCTTGAGTGAGTGTGTAAATGAGGTCGAGTTCATTCTTATTTATAGGCTTGTGAGGGGTACGAATTACTATCTTTAGGTCGACTTGTCACTTCATGTAGGCCGACTTGATCTTTGCACCATGATGAGGTCCTGGAGGGTCTTTTTGTTGAAATATGTAACTAGGTTTGGTCTTCATAATGACGTGTAATCGTGATTTTATGTAATTAATGTAAAGAAGAAAAATAAAATTATTTTATGCTTGAGACATGGATTTCATGCTCAGGGAATTTTATTTTTATAGATCTAGTTCCCATTCTGAGCTATTAGGATTGGTCATTAAGTCATAAAGTCAATTGAATCTTTGTCATATATGAGAGACCCTCCTTGGGCATGTTACATATGTATTTGAGTCATTGTAAGAGTCAAAAGACCCTCCAAGACCAAGTCCAAGCACTTCTAGCAAGTCGACCTTCAAATGAAGCAATAAGCCTACACCAAGATGACATGTCGGCCTAGGATCAAGTCAAGTCAGCCTACAAACATGGGGAGGAGCCTATATATAGGGCACTCGACCTCATTCAAGACATGTCATCTCACACACAAGAAGTTTGTGTACAAGGTCGAAGAAGAGAGGATCAAGGTCGTAGGGAGAATGAAATAATTGCAGGTCTGTTTTAGGCAATTATGTTCACACGTGTGAGGAAAACTAGGGTTTCCTAGCTACTGCAAATTCAAATTACAGTCAGCTCAAGAGGGCTGAAACAAGGCAAGAAGGATAGGTATATCGAAGGCTGAAGTCACAAAGAAGCCAACCCTTGTCAAGTGAAGAAGGAAGGCTTAAGTAGCCCTAATTCGGTCACACGTGGGAAATTGCAGTCATTTACAGGTAGCCGAAAGTTGCAGAAAGGGAGACCGAAAACTTCAGACTTGAGTTGCAGGACCGAAGGTGAAGAAAGAAGGGGAAGTTGCAGCGCCTTTAAGCACGGGTTGACTTGGTCTTAGAGGGGTTGTTGGTCAAGGGTCTAGGTCTTGGAATCTGTCAATTGAAAGTCCTATAAGAAGAAGAATTCGATGGGTTTTCTATTGATTTCGGGTAGCATCGGATGTGCTCTAGCCATGAAAATTGGTGGAGAGGCTAAGGCACATGAGATCTCCAATACCCAGAAAGGGTTTGGGCAGATTCTAAACAGTTTGGGAGATATTAAAATAATTAATATTTTTAATGGAGTCCCTAAGTCTAAACTTAGGGAAAATAAAATATTAATGTGAATTAATATAAAACTAAGTTAGAGTGGTCCAAAAGTCATGGATCAAGCTAGATCTAGTCTTAGCTGTTGATTAGGGACTTAATCTCGGTCGTTGAATTGTCAACGAGAAAAGTATAAGAGGAGGCTTGAGGGTCACTTGGAGAACACACCGAGTTGATCAAGATTTCGACTTTCTGGCGCAGGGTTCGCTGAGGAAGTCGAGAGAGTGATTAGAGTTGCAGCTGAGGGGCAGTGAATACAGAAGCAGAGAGGATCAGCACAGTAGCAGCGAAAGTTGACGCAGAGGGCAGAAGCCAGAACTGTCGGGAACAACCGGAACTGTCAGGAACTGCCAGAACTGCCGGGAACAACCAGAATTGTCAGGAACTGCCGAAGCTGCCGAGAAAGCTGACGCAGAGGGCAAAAGTCGGAACTGCCGGGAACGCTGACACAGAGGGCAGAAGCCGAAATTGTCGGGAACAATAGAAACTGCCGGGAAAGCTGACGTAGAGGGCAGAAGAGGCTGACGCAATCCCTAGAGGCTAACGCTGGGGTTTTTCATGGGGCAGATTGGAGCTAAGGAGCTACCGAGTGTTTATCCGGGGTTTCAGCCTGAGCATCTATCTCCGAAGGAGAGGTACTATTGCCAAGATTATTCTCTGTTGGGTGAGCTAGTTTTGGCACCCAGATTGTATTCAAGAACTGCATAATAATAAAACCCTCAAATAGTTGCACCGGTTTTCCCGCATTGGGTTTTTCCGGGGACATTGGTCCAAAAACAACGGTGTCACTTGTGTGCTTGTTTTGTTTCCTTCAGTTGATGATTTGTAATGTGTTGATCATGTACTTGTATTTATTTCCAGTATTTACATGGTAAATAACTTGTTAGATAACAGAACAAGTAGGTAGAAATAAATCAGAAAGTACATGAAGGGTTTCTAACAGGTTAGACTTAGAAATTCCAACATGGTATCAGAGCGTGGTTGCAGATCACAGGAGAACTGAGGACATCAGCCGAGCAAAGCAGCAATAGCAGAAAACAACTATCCCAAGTGACAGAAGTTGTTCCTAGCAGAGAAGCAGCAAGGAAGGGGTGACACAGTCCCTGCATCATCAAGTTTGAGCCGGGAAGAGGATCAGCGTAGTGGCAGAGGGGGAAGGCTCGATCTACACAGTGCCCGGTCATCTTTCTCAGTCAGGAAGGATTGACGCCCATGGCCAGGAGGTGCGAATTTTGGTAGTGTCGGGATTGCGCAGAGCCTAAAAGCTCTAACCTTCAGTTTGGTGGGACTTAAGAGGCTATGGGTAAGTTGCAAAGTGAAGCTAGTGGGGTACTGTAGTCAGAACAGTACCTAACAGGGCAAGACCAAGGGTAGGGAGTTGTTGCCGAGGCGGATTTCTAGCCAAGGAATCCAGATCAGTGGTGCAGTTGCACAGACGATCGGAGAGGGGCAACTTGACGGTTGGCAAAAGGATTTCCAGGAGGGAAATCGGACTCAGAGGGAGTCCAGAAGAGAACTTCCAGATGGGAAGTAGAGAGACTTGGAGGAGTCGAACCGAGAACTTCCAGATGGGAAGTAGAGAGACTCAGCAAGAGTCGAACCGAGAACTTCCAGGCGGGAAGTAGATAGACTCAGAGGAATCGAGAGAGAAGAATAAAGAGATGGTCGTGAATGGGATGAGGGATCAGGATAGGCTAGACGGAGTGTCCAACTTTGTGGTCTAGAAGGCCAGGATCCTATCCATTCTAGATAAACGTCGTATCAATGCCTTCGCCTTGAGGGATGACGATTGTGCCATGAGTGCTCATGTGCCACTTCAGAAGAAGTGGGGAGACATCGAGCTGTAGCCAGGCGGACTACAGGCGATGAGGGGCAGGATCCTTGAGGTACCCAACCTCTTGGATTAGACCTTGCTACGAGAGCCCCAAAGAGGAGTAGCAGTACTAGCGATGTCAGTAGAGACAGATGCGGATGGAGCGATATAGGGAGCTACAGGGCAGGATTCCCAGGACAGCGCAAGGCTAGCAGGCTGCAACAGTGCGAGAGGTACGAGAGTGTTGCACCAGTGCAGGATGGTACCGAGAGGTGTGCAATGGTGCGAGATGCATGGAGTTATTGCAGCAGTGCAAAGGTCAAAGAGGGAGCACTTGTCAGTGACACAGCGAGCTTCAGCATCAGGAGTGTTTCTAGCCTGACGGAGATGTCAGAGTCGGGAGATCAGTTACTTACTTCTCAGTAACTGAGTTGTAGTGCAGCAGTTAGCAGTGGTAGTGCTATGGGCAGCAAGATGCAGCATGATGAGAGGGGTTGTAGTGCAGATGCAGCGGTGGTAGTGGCAGGGCCATGGGCAGTAGCACAGATGCAGAGGGAGTCGTAGTAGGATGCAGCAGTCGCAGTGGCAGGGCCATGGGTAGCAGTACAGGATGCAGCACTGCAGATGATGGGCAGCAAGCTAGCATCAGCACAGGGACTAATGCCGGATGATCAGAGTGATACTCAGTGAAGAGTATTACTAGAGCACAGTCCTCACTAAGAGGGAGTGTTGATTTGGGGTAGCATCGAATGTGCTCTAGCCACGAAAATTGGTGGAGAGGCTAAGGCACATGAGATCTCCAATACCCAGAAAGGGTTTAGGCAAATTCTAAACAGTTTGGGAGATATTAAAATAATTAATATTTTTAATGGAGTCCAAAATAAAATATTAATGTGAATTAATATAAAATTGTGTTAGAATGGTCCAAAAATCATGGATCAAGCCAGATCTAATCTTAGTCGTTGATTAGGGACTTAATCTCGGCCGTTGATTTGTCAACGAGAAAAGTATAAGAGGAGGCTTGAGGGTCACTTGGAGAACACACCAAGTTGATCAAGATTTCGACTTTTTGGGGCAGGGTTTGTTGAGGAAGTCGAGAGAGTGATCAGAGTTGCAGCTGAGGGGCAGTGAATACAGAAGCAAAGAGGCAGAGATAGTGCCAGGAGGATCAGCGCAATAGCCGGGAAAGCTGACGCAGAGGGCAGAAGCCGAAACTGTCGGGAATAGTCAGAACTGTCGGGAACTGCCGGAACAGCCGAGAAAGCTAATGCAGAGGGCAGAAGCCAAAACTGTCGAAACAGCCGGAACAGTCGGGAACTGTCGGAACTGTCAGGAAAGCTGACGCAAAGGGCAGAAGCCCGAACAGCCGGAATAGCCGAGAACTGCCAGGAAAGCTGACGCAGAGGTCAGAAGAGGCTGACGCTGGGGTTTTTTGTGGGGCAAATTGGAGATGAGGAGCTGCTGGAGTGTTTATTCGGGGTTTCAGCCGGAGCATTTGTCTCCGAAGGAGAGGTACTATTGCCGAGATTATTCTTTGTTGGGTGAGCCGGTTTTGGCACCCAGATTGTATTCAAAAACTGCATAATAATAAAACCCTCGGATAGTTGCACCGGTTTTCCCGCATTAGGTTTTTCCGGGGACATTGGTCCAGAAACAACGGTATCACTTGTGTGCTTGTTTTGTTTCCTTCAGTTGATGATCTATAATGTGTTGAGCATGTACTTGTATTTATTTCCAGTCTTTACATGGTAAATAACTTGTTAATTAACTAAACAAGTAGGTAGGAATAAATCAAAAAGTACATGAAGGGTTTCTAACGGGTTAGACTTAGAAATTCCAACATTTTCCTCTCAAGCTGGAAGAGGTTTTGGCCCTGGCTGATAACCTACATCTTGTGTCATTTGTCTCATTGTACTTTACGGTTTGGTAGTTGTTTGATGAAGAAGAATACCTAATAATAATAAAGTAAAGAAGAACCTAATTAAGAAAACTAAAAATCCTTCACAAGCAGTTATCATTGCTAGGGAAATCATTTCATCTCTCTGCCATAGATTTCTCAACAATTTTTTACTCAATTTTGACTCAAATAAATTTTCTTTACAATATGTCACATGCCCAAATGACAATGACATGACATGACTTTATGACAATGACTTAATTGACTTTATGACAAACCTAGAAGCACTCAATGGGTGCTTGACCTAAACATAAATTTATCTTGAGCATGTAACCCATGCCTCAAAAATAACAATAATAAATTTATTTTTCTCTTTTTCATTAAATACATAAAATCATGATTACATGTGTCATTATGAAGACCGAACCTAGTTACATATTTCAACACAAAATAGTGAAGAAAATTTTTCGAAGATCAAAAGCATCAGTCAACACAATTATATCATCGTAACCCAATTTTTTCATGTTATATTGTAAATGATGCTAGTATGACCATTTAATTATGTAACAACAACTAGGTAAGCCTCTGATTTTGGCAAAGGATTTCATCCTAGGAAGTTTTTTAACCTCGCCAAATTATGTGTGTTTCTAAACACGGATAATCAACAAAGTTTTTCTTCCAACTTAAACCCCAAAGCTAGGGTGGAATTCATTGACAAGGTCTTAGGTGAGTCCTAGTGTTATATCGAGTCTATTGTAAAAGTGTGTTTGGGAATAATTTTAGCACATTGGCTAAATTATTTTATTACAAGCACACTTGGTTTCATACTAGATCATATTGTGTCACAAAATTGGGTAAGTCATTGAGGGTCTAAGTCTAAATGTGTATTTCCCCTTTCTAAGGGTTGAATTTGTAATTATTTGATGTAAAAATATTTTAGTGCATGGTCCCTCGCAATCAGAAACCATGGCTAAAAATATTTGAGGGTGGAAAAATCATTAAATCCCCTCTAGTGTCAATTAATTAATTTTTCTGGCTAAATTAAATTAAAATCCTAAGCCAGAAAATTAATTAATTTTGAGTCAAAAATAATTATAGAGAAATTAATCTCTCCAAGTGGAAAATAATCAAAAATTCGTGGATCAAATAAAAGTCATATTTTGGAGATCCCCCCACCAAGGGAAAAATGGATATTTTAAGAAAATTTGAGCCCTTGGACCTTGGTGGTTAAGTCAAAGTCAAATTTTTGAGGAAATTAATCCAAAATATTAATTTTTGGATTAATTAAAAGTGGGTTTTAAGAAAAATTCGAATTTTTCCTCAAAATAAAAAATTTGATGATGGAGATTAAAAGATGATCAAGTTATTTTCAATGGTCGAGATTATTTTGACAATGATCAAGCCAGCTAGTTGTTATTTTCAACTTGTTGAGAAATCAATGCTAGTAGAGTTAGGGTTAGATTTCTCTTTCATGATAGTTACTTGTGAATTAAGTTGGCTTCTTTTACTTCTTTGTTGTATTATCATTCATCAAGCAATTACCAAATTATGTGTGTATGAAGATAACAAAAAACACGAGACACAAGATGTAGGCACTCTGCCAGGGCAAAACCCCTATCTAAGGGAAAACCCAGTCAAAATCTCTTCCTTCAATAGTTTTCTTGAGATAATCCAAAATTCTTCAACCTAGACACAGACCTCCTCCAACCACCAAGTCAGCCTCTCCTTCCAGCAACTTCAACCTAGATCTTCAACCTTGCAATAGCAGCACTTTGACCCAGCAAAACCAGAATTTCGACATTCCATCAGCATAATCTTCGACCCAGCACTTTCAAAACTTCAACCCTTCCAGCAATAAAACTTTGATCCAGCAACTAGCCCAGTAACTTTGCATAAGAGAGAGAAAGAGATAGCCCAAAACCTTCGACCTTCATCCTTCCAGCACTTCTTCTTCTCTTCTTGGAATTTCGCACTTTTTCTGCCTCCTCACTTGGATATCAAACTTGAGAGAGAGATGCATCAAAATGAATTCGAACTGCCTGTATGTATAGGCTTTAGGTGAGGTTGAATTGCCCAGTTTGAGGCCGATTTGATCTCTTTGAGGCCAACTTGGTGTGGAGGTGTCAACTACCTTATTTGACTCAATAATTTTTAAATAAATATTTTTACATTATTCAAAAGCCCAAGAACGGTCTCATAAAATGTACAATGACTCTAATGACTCAAAAATCCTAGAAGTCCACAATGGGAACTTTGACTAATAAAAGATGACCCAAGAATGAAACCCATGCTTTAAAAAGTCATTATCGCAATAATAAAAATTGTCTTTTTCATTATTTTGATAAGTACATTACATAATGACTCAAATACATTTATGAAGACCGAACCTAGTTACATTCTTCAACACCACTTTGAGAAGTTTCTCTACATACAGAAGTTATTGAGCTTCTATAGGATATCTTTAAATGACCTCTAGATTAAAAAAATTTGTAACGTTCGTATTGAGTTGTTGCTTTGCTATGAACATTTTTATCATAATAGAAAGACTTTGGGGTTCAGTTCATGGTGTTCTTCTTCTGTTGATTTTTGATACGTGTTAACTATGTGTGATCCTATATTGCGCTGAATATTTTTAATAGATTGTTATTTCATTTGTCGGTGATAAGAACATTCTATTGGTACATGTTATCTTAGGTGATCTAATTCACCATATGATCTAACAATTTTATTTTAATAAAACTATAGAGATTTACAGGTACGCTAGCCCTTGGGCTCCAAGTTCAAAGACTATGGGGAAGAGCCGACTATGTTTGGGTTCTAAGATTTCGTTGTAGTAATTAATTTTGTAGAAGACTTTTGGCCAATCTATCTTTCGAAATTACTCATCCATTGTCATTTATTTAAAAAAATATTTTCAAAATTTTTATTTGATCTTGGGCTAAAAGAAATTATATGCTAATGAGAGCTTGTAATTTAATTTTGTAAATATTGTACATTTGTAAACAATTTGTAAATTATTTCTCTAACCCTTGTTATTTTGCAGCACTTGGGTATTTGGGGTTTTATATTTTGTATATATATTTGGGGTTTGGAATTCTTTTATTCATTTGTGCAGGTGGATTTTCAAATTGCTCAAGAGAATTTGTTGGGGTTTTGAGGCAGATCTAGGCCTAGGAAGGCAAGATCTAGCCTTCAATCACCCTCCAAGCTCAACGTCCAGCTAAAGAAGGGAAGACGTCCAGCATAAGGCAATGATTTTTGGCATTTGTGGCAAGATTTTGTGTTTGCATGGGTTTCAAAAAAAAAATTAGGCCCTTAGGCCTAGCCGTCCTCCTCCTTTGCCCTCTAGCCGTTAGGCATAGAGGCCTTCTGAGGCCCGAGGCCCCCCTCCTTTGCTTGGCCGCAACCCCCTAAGGGGCCTTTCCCTAGGCCACTAGCCTTCTAGGCTTAGCAGTAGCCCTTTTTAGGGCCTTTCACCTAGACGGCAGCCCTTTTAGGGCCAGCCGTGAGCCTTAGAGTCTGGAGCCTCCCTTACCTCGTCGCAGCCCTAGAGGGGCCTCAAACCCCCGTGGCCCCTGTCCTATGCTCTTTTTCCTTTAGTTGCAGACCTCTAGGGCCTTGTCGCTACCTCTAGGAGGCTTTCCTTGGTGTGTCGAGGCCTTATTAGGCATTTCCCCTTCATCTCTGCCCCTTCTCAGCCTCTTAGGCCTATCGTTGGCCTTTTCCTAGCCCTAGCCTCCTCTTCTAGCCCTCATTTGGCCATTTTTCAGTCATTGATTTAGTTTGCATTAGTATTTCATCTCTAACACTTGGTTTTGCAGTGATTTTTAGAGCTAACTTGGTGGTTGCAGGTAGTCAAGTTCATTGGGAGCCTCTCTAGCCATCTACAAGGCCACTAGGCCTCTTGGTTTGCTCTCTAACCCTTCATTCTTATCATTGTTCTCATTTTGAATTTTGAAGCATTTTATGACAGCAACATATTCAGGGCCTAAACACATTTTAAATAAGCCTAAATTCACTAATAACTCACCTGGGACATTGAGAATTAATCTAAAGTCAAATTGAGTGCATATAAGTAAATTTTGTGGACTGTTGGGTAATTTCCAGATCTGATATGTTTGCTACAGCCACATAAATTCACCTACAGCAGTGATAAAATAGCTTAATGTGGCATAAAGGCAAGCTAGCAGTCATATTTCATCATTGTATTGTCATTTGCACTCATTGGGCTTGCATTACTTGGCATATTTTATCATTTCTTGAAGGTTGTAATAATAATTTGAGGTCTGATATACACTGCATAAAGGTCTGACATAAAATTTACAGTGGTGGTAAAAAGTATTGAAAGTCATCTAATTTCACTTGGCTCTTGTTCCTTGCATCTTGTGCATATTGAATAATTGTTTTCTAGTGGAATTGGGTGCTTTTCTTATTGTTGCAATCATTTGTTTCTTGGCTGCCCCATTTTGCATTCCATTGCATTTTTGCATCTCTTGCATCATTGGCATCCATTTTGCACTCTTGCATAAGCATATTTCTAATTGCATTAATAAACACAAGTGCTCTAATTGGATTGATAATCATTTGATGAGATTGGCTCTAAGAATACATTGTGATTAATGCTCTTGTTTCTCATTGCTATCATTGTTATTGGATAAGTGGATACATTGCTTTCATTGACATTGTTGAATAAATAGCTCTTGTGATTTGCAATTTAAGTCACTCTTAAAGCACTAATCATAATTGTGATAAAAGATCTAATTGTGTCCATAAGGAACTCTTTCTTGTATCTGATTGGCATATTGGTCTTCCATTGTTATTATCTTAAAGATTTGCTAATTGTGCATAAAGAATTGTATCTAAGGGCATTGATCTTGTCTATCTCATAAGAAATTGTCTATTTGTAGTCATGGAAACATTTTCTGCTGCCGTTTAATTTGAGCACTCCCTCTTGTGGTGAAGATTGTCATTAATTCATTGTTTAAGTACTTCATTGTCCTAAATTGAATATCATTGTAACTTGTCTGTAAGTACTTAAGAAATTCAACAATGTCACCTTAAGAGCATTCACTCATAGTTTTGCACTTGCATCTTAGGCCTAGTTTCGTCAGAGCCACAGTCTCTGCAACACCGAAGGCATCAGGTGGTTAGAACTCAAGGGGAGGGATCGTTATTCAAGCCATAGCTTGCTTCCCCCTGGTTTCTCTCTCACAACCTACTCTAAAAACTAGCTTCAAAACAATTGAGAGGAAAGATTCACCTAGGTAGGCATATAATTTAAAATAAACCAAGATTTTGCATTTCACTTGGATCTTACGATTTGCATCTCATTTAGAGTAGTGAAGCATCCCAAGGCAACGACTGTTCATCTCGTTACTTGGTAATAATTTGTATAAAGCAAGTATTTGACTCCATTAAGGCACTAATCTTTCACGATAATTTAATTTAATCTTTAAACTTGCTAATTCAACCAAGTTGTTAGGCCATTTAGTTGTGTCTCCCGGACTTGTTGGTTGCCAACGAGTCTCTCATCTTCACATTTCATAGGGACTACCCCCATAGTCTGTTGTAGGGAGACAGCTAGAACGGAGAGGGTGAGTATCAGAGTGAAAGCCCCCACCCTGAGCGTTGTCGCATCCTGCCTGTATAATTTTGGCGACAACATTTTTTGGCGTCGTTGTCGAGGATAAGTTTATTTTGTTCTCGATGCTTCAACAACAGTTTTCCAACCTTTTATCTTCATCCTTCATCCTTCATCCTTTCATCTTTGCCGGCAACACAACATTTTTTGGCGCCGTTGTCGGGGATAGAATTTTTTAGTTCCTAGATTTCATGACATTCTCTCCATCTCTTCATCTTTTTAGTTTTTCATTTTTCATCTTCCCACCAATATTCTCATCACCTTGTTCACCTTTCAATTTGCACCTTTAGCACATGGAGGTTTGGGTTAGTTTCCTATTTGGGTGGCGACTCCACTTATTCATCCATTCACAAGAGCTTATATTAGAAGAAATCCCAGTAGCTTGGTTAAACCCTCTCCCAATCCTGAAAAGGCTCTAAGAGCTCGGTTAAACAAATTACATTCTAGTAAGCATTTAATCTTTCTCAAACAAGAAGCCCTCCCTGATATCCACTTGCTTTTCCTTGATCCTGTCAATCAGGACATCATGGAATTTTACAGACCTTGCAGCTTTGCCAATATCCAAGGATATCCTCATACTCTTCCAAATGTTGGTTTGGATAAGATTCCTATTTTCAAGGAAGCAACGCAATCACTATTGACGCTCATCCCAAGAAGTTCACATCCTTCCTACAAAGACACGCTCATGCAACTACCTATAATCATGAAGATGTTAAGATGAAGCTCTTTGTCCTTTTTTTAGAAGATGATGCATTGCAATGGTACTTAAAAAAGCCTAATAACTCTTTTGATGCTTTGCAGGTTATCATCAATGCATTTAAGGGTAAATATGGGGATAAGAAAGAAGGAAGATATTTGTTCAAATCCATCAACAGTATTAAGAAGAATGAAAATGAAACAGTTGAAGATTTTAATCAAAAGTTCAATGGCATTGTCAAAGAGATGACTCGGGCTTATAAGCCTCCTAACATATCCTTATTAG
Source organism: Pinus tabuliformis (assembly GCA_031772625.1). NCBI lineage: Eukaryota > Viridiplantae > Streptophyta > Pinopsida > Pinales > Pinaceae > Pinus > Pinus tabuliformis. The sequence goes on along the minus strand of CM062814.1, from coordinate 688,005,591 downwards.
AACAGTATCTTGAAGCATTTGTTGTTGATACATCTTATGAAATAAGACTTGTTAAACCAACCAACTTAGCTTCTACTCAAGCTATAGTCGAAGAGTTAGAAAAGGATAAGAAAGCATCTGGTAAATCAGAAATTCCTGGTTTTGAAAGAGGTCCAATCAAATCTAAAGGGAAAGAGATAAGGAATTAACCCAATCAAGGAATTAAGTCAGATGATTAAATAAATGAGAATTGAACATGCTAGAGAAATAAGTGCCATGCAGTCTAGGTTGATTCAAATGAAACGAAATCAAGCTTAGAATGTTAAACCTGGAAATAATAATAATCCATGGCCGAAAAGGAATCCTCCTACTGAGCAAAGACCTCCTGATCCGTTTGAATCTACAAATATGATTTCTCAACCTTTATCCTTTTGTAGACCTTGTCAAAGTTTCCATGATGAAGAATCTTGTGCTATTGCAAAGAATATCTTAAATGATGGGTTTATGACAACAGGAGACCAAATCAACATGTTTGGAAAGGAGTTTTCCTTGCCTTTGGAAGATTGGATGGAAGTTATTGAAAATAGCCATAGTGTTAAGACTCTCATCCCTCCTCGCATAAACAATGTCGAGGATGAAAGTGAAATTTTGCTTGAGGATCAGTTTGTGCAAGAGAAAAACACAAAAGAAGTTGCTTTTGATGTTCCAGATTTTCATTTGAATATTGACTTAGGAGAATGGATTAGCAATGCAAAAATATTTCTGCCTATCAATGAAATGATCAAGAGTCCGTCTCAAAAGGCTATAGTCATGGAAACTGTCAAAGCTCCTCAAATAGAAGATCCTAGAAATGAACACCAAGCTCTTTCACCTTGTTTGCCATGCAGTGGTTTTATTGAAATTGAGAAAGTTCCAGAAAAAGTCTCTCCTCCTAAGGACCCTCAAGATGAGCTCATTATGAAACAATCCAGCATGGGAAATTATGTTGTCCTTTCTGATCCTATAATCTTACCAGAACATAGGGACGAATCTAAGGATCAAATTTGGCACATGAACTTTGATGGTGCTCGCTCTAAGCAAGGTAAAGGGGTTGGGATTGTTTTGGTATCCCCTTTGGGTCATATGTTTAAGTTCGCTTTCCGATTAGAGTTTGAAGCTACTAATAATGTAGCTGAGTATGAGGCCTTACTGATGGGACTTGAAATAGCCAGGGACCTCAAGATAAAATTGCTAAATGTAAAAGGGGACTTTGATCTTATCATTAAGCAGGTCAAAGGTATATTCTCATGTAAGAGTCATAGGCTTAAAAAGTATCAGAACGTGGTATGGGATGCTATTGAATTATTTGATGCCTTTGGTCTCCAAATCATTCCTAGAGAAGAAAATAGTCGACCAACGAACTTGTTGATAATTTGATAAAGGATAAGGCCAAAATGGAATTAATTTTCAGACCATCAGTCCCAAACAATGTAGAACATTGGCAAGTAGCCCCAAGGGTTAGCTCAATTGGTCGAGTCCTCGTTGTTAAGTACCGCACCGATCGAGAGGTCACAAGGTCAATTCTCCTCGACACCCTTGGGGTTAGGCCCTGCTAGTCTAGCCGACGGGCATTAAAATATCCTCTTCAAGGTTGATCTGCCCAGATTTTCCTATGGGAAAAGAAAAGAACATTGGCAAGTGTTTGATGATGAGAAACAAATTGTTCGCTTTCTTAATCACTTGGACAAGTTTGAAAAAATTTAGGCATGCTCTAGGTGTTAGATAATCTAGGGCAAAGTAGTGTTGAGATGATTCTCTAATACTTTATAACAATTTGTGAAGTCTTTTTACTTTTTCTTAGTTAGCCTATACTTCTTCTTCTTCTTATGAGTGCATATGTGTGTGCTTCATCAAACTGCTACCTAAACAAAATAACAAGAACACAAAAATTTGGCTCTCTGCCAGGGACAAACCCTCTCCACTCTTGAGAGGGAAACCCTTTGTAAGTTTTCTCTTATTGAAGCTTCTTATTTGAACAACTGCCAAACCCTAGACCCTTGACTAAGATCTCCTCCAAGCATGAGTCAAATCCTTCCTCTTTCTGCACTGTCACTTCCGACACTTCTTCTAGCACTTTGTCTTCCAGCACTTTGTCCTCTAGGTTAGGAAACCCTAGAATATTAGGGCTTCTTCTACTTCGCTATAAGGAGGACCTTCTTGCTGATCTTGGGGACCTTGTAGACCTTTTCCTACATCCAAATGATGTCCCTCAATATGTTGCCTTTAGACTGCTGTCAATCTGCAATTGTACCTCGCACATGTGACTGTTTCTAGCCCTAGAAACAGTCCCTTTCTTTCTTGGCTTCCTTCGTTTGTGAGTGTTTCTCCTTCGCTCTAGAGGGAGGTCTTATAGACCTTAAATTTCACCCCAACCAATGATTATACTTGACCTGAAGTATGACTGCGGTTAGGGCTGCAGAGTGGCCTTCTTACTTCGCACGTGTGGTTGTGTTAGCTTCAGAAAAGTCTTCCTTCACTTCGTTTGTGAGGCTCTCTTCAACGCTAGAGTGGAGGGTCTTTGTAGGCCTAATTACTAGCCCAAACAATGATAAACTTGAGACTGATATATGGTTGTTGTTGTGACCGCAGAGATGGCCCTGTTCTTCGCACGTGTGACTGGTTTTCACCTTAGAGACAGTCCTTTGACTGCGGCTGCAACTTCTCCTTGCTTTGCTGCCCTAACAGACCCTTTTTCTCCTCTTTTCTTCGTCTTACTTCGTCCTCCTTGCTTGCGGATTTTAGAGATGAGTTAGTGTGTTCAAATGAGGAGTGGACAACCTCTATTTATAGAGGTTTGTCCCTCCTCCTTGAAGCCGACATGACTGTCCCTAAAGCCGACTTGCAGTTTGTGCCAAAATTCAACTTTTCTTCATTATTTTTGCTACTTGTAGTCTTCGTTGCTGCTAGGAGAGGATTTGACTTGCCTTGGAGGTGTTCCCATGACCTTGTATGACATCATACATGATGTAACATGCCCTCAAAGGGTCTCATCATAATTACATTTTGACTTTGACTCCCTAGAAGCACTTCAAAATGTGCTTGACCTATTTTCAATGAGCAAGAAACTCATTGACAAATAATATCAAAATAAATTCTCTTTTCTTGATTAAGTACAAATATCAAAATTACATATATGAAGACCGAACCTAGTTACATATTCTCAAGTGTTTGATGATGAGAAACAAAAAAGATGATGAGAAAAAGAATATTGGCAAGTGTTTGATGATGAGAAACAAATTGTTCGCTTTCTTAATCACTTGGATGAGTTTGAAAATTTTTAGGCATGCTCTAGGGAGGAGGGGTCTGACTCTAATAGTAAAGATCTGACAAACCCTACTCCTGGAAATATTGTGGCTATGGAACAACTCTTTGATAGAAATGATGCTACCAAGAAAAGTGATGAAAAGAAGATAGACCCTGGTGAATTTATTGAGGTAAATATCAGTTTCCCCGAAGATCCAAAAATTGTCAAAATTGGTGAAGGGACTTTTGAAGAGGAAAAGGAGAATCTGATTGACTTGCTCATTGAATATCATGATGTCTTGGCCTTTTCTTATGATGAACTCAAGCGTTATAGGAAGGATGTTATTGAGCATATTATTCCCTTGAAAGATAAAGATGTAAACCATTCAAGCAAAAGCTTAGGCAAATCAATCCTAAGTTAGCCCCTCGCTCAGAAAGAGCTGCAAAAAATGCTTGTTGTCGGTATCGTCACACAAACTTAGCACTCATCCTAGTGTTCAAATCTGGTGATTGTGAGAAAGAAGAATGGTACCATTAGGCTATGTGTTGATTTAAGAAATCTTAACCTAGCTTGCAAAAAAGACAATTATCCTTTGCCCAACATGGAAAATATGCTTCAAAGAATAACTGGTTCTGGTATGATTTTATTAACGGATGGGTTCTCTGGCTACAATCAAGTCTGGGTTAAAGAGGAAGACTGATATAAAACAACCTTGACCGTGCCTAGGGGCACATTTGAATATCTCCAAATGTCTTTTGGATTAACAAATGCAGGAGCTACTTTTTAGAGGGCTATGGACTATGCTTTCAACTTTCAAGGAACTAATTGGTAAAATTATTGAGATATATCAAGATGATCTCATTGTTTTCTCCAAGGATGGTAAGGCCCATATAAGCCATCTTAGACAAGTTTTTGACAGATGTCGAGAGTTTGGCATACCATTAAACCCCGCCAAATTTGTATTTGGGGTAACTGAAGGAAAATTATTGGGTCATGTTATCTCCAAATATGGTATCAAAATTGACCCTAAAAGGGTTGAGGCTATTCGCAGATTCCCTTACCGCACAATGTTAAATCCATACAGTCCTTCCTAGGGAAAGTCAATTTCCTTAGGAGATTCATTACAAACTATGCAGAAATTGTTAAGCTTGTTACCCACCACCTATGGGTAGTGTATATAGGAGAAAAAATTTCTACTAGATGGTCCTCAGTCAGCAGCCAACAGCCCCTTGCAGCCACCAAATAGCTCAATGTGTAGTTTTCTCCGCCACCTGAGCCAGCTACGTGGTCCCTCGCTCATCTGTTATGATTGTATGTTTGAAGGTGGGCCTCCCGACCCCAAAGGTATGACTCTTCATTGGTTTAATTGAGTAATTTTGTTTACTTTTCATGGACACTTTTGGGCATGGATTAGTGGGGGTATTCGGTGGAAAGAGTGGTCCAGGTCTGTGCTCTTGTCTCCTCTTCTCGACTTGGTGCTTAGCCTTGTATCCTAATCCTGTGGGATCTCCTTTACTAGTCACTAGCTTTAGGGTTGGAACTACATGAGAAATCCTAATTTTGGTTGTGTGGTCCCACTTCCCGACACCATATACATTGCCCCCTTCCGCTCATTTTGACCCCATTCATCATTTTTCCCATCTGGGTCCACATGTGCCCACTGGATCCACATAGAGTTAGCCTCCCCCTCCCCTTGCCCACACCTTGGGTCAGGCCTAGAACGATGTCCCGAAGGTTGATGCATCTAAAAAGAAAACAAAAGCATAATTTGGCCACTCTCAACAAGAAACGTACCACAAAATGCAAAAGATGGTCAGGACATACAAATTTAGCACATGGGAAAAAGCCAAACATAAGCTCGTTCATTGTAAGATAGCCAAGGAATTGAATTGTTTTCTATATCCACCACTAGAGTGTCAAGTGATGGTTGCAAATGGAGGAACTATAAATTGCTCTGGAAAGTGCCATAATATCAAGCTAACCATGGGGGAATATGTATTGAATAGTCTGATGCTTTCCATTCCAATGGGTGGTGTTGATGTTGTACTAGGAGTCCAATGGTTACAATCTTTGGGGACAATAACTTTTGAATTTCAAAAAACTTTTCTTGAATTTTTTCTAGGAAGGAAAGGAAATTGAATTAAGAGGTATCACAGGGAAACCAGGGAATATAATCAACTCTAATGGCATGACAAAGCTTTTGAAGAAAGAACAACGGGGCGTAATTGCACAATTATGCTCACTAGAGGTTCAAACATCGAAATCATCCATTTCTCCAAATCTCCAAAAGTTCTTAGACAATCATTCCAAGGTATTTGAGACTCTAAAAGGCCTCCCACCTATTCGTGATTATGATAATGCTATTCACTTGATTTCGGGAAGTGTTCCTCCAAACATCATGCCTTATAGATATCCCTATGCCCAAAAGAGTGAAATTGAACGTATGGTTGCAGAAATACAAGAAGCCAGTATAATTCAACCTAGCGAATGTTCTTTCTCTACTCCAATAGTATTGATGCACAAGAAGGATGGATCATGGCATATGTGTCCGGATTATAGAGAGCTCAATAAGCTTACTATTAAAGATAAATTTCTCATTCTTGTCATTAATGAATTGTTGGATGAATTACATGGAGCAATTTATTTCACCAAGCTAGATCTTCGTTCAGGATATCATCAAATTAGAATGAAGACTAAAGACATTCTGAAAACAGTATTCAGAATGTGAAAATTTCATCTATTGCAGTAACTGGAAATTATTCTCCTAATTGTAAATTTAATTATGTTGTTTATTTGCTACAGCAAATAATAAATAGAATCGCAACTGCAATTTTCACCATAAAAATAATGTGGAAAATAAAATATTGAAAATTGAGAAATTCTAGCACACACACAATAGACTTGTGACACCATTTTTTTTTACAATTGTCCCCGAAAAAACCCAATGTGGGAAAACTGGTGCAGCAGTTGAAGGTTTTATTATTTATGCAACAGCAGAAATTCTGAGTACAATAAAATGACGCCAAACTGGCGTTTCTATCTGAGAAAAATACTGGCAAAAATATCTGAGGGAATTTACCCTCCTCCTCAAGCAATCTCGCAACAAACTGAGCCTCAAAACTGGCTCTGGAACCCTCAGCGTCGGCCTTCTACACTGCTTCTGTGCAGGCCCTACTCACACTGCGCAGAAACTGCCTCTGATGTGACGCCTAGCTGTTGTTGCCACTGGAAGTGATTTTTCCAGCCTCCCCGAAATTTTCCCAACCTCTGGTAGTTGAATCGACCCTCCTTCTCGCTGAATCGAACTACCTATATTGAGGCTCTGTGCAATCCCAGCGCTGCCTCTTGATGAATATCTTCAGCCTTCTCTTCTGACTCTTCCGGAACTAGAGACTCCTCCGAAAATCTGCTACTCTACCCCTCTACCACCTACAACTCGACCTCTGACTCGATTTCTCCTGCTAAATCACCTGCACTAGAAAATCGAACTGTCTACACCTAAGTCACCTGACACGGGGATTCGGGATTCGACGAATACGGGGATTCGAGTGTTGAATACGGACACGTTGACCCCCCGGAACAAGACACGTTCGGATACGTTATATATATATATATATATATATATATATATATATATATATATATATATATATAGATATATATATATATTTAAAAGTATATATTTCTTACACAAATTCTCATTCATGATACAAATTCATTGATTCAAACATAGATCTTCATTTAGATGTAAGTTTTACAAAGTAACATTATGCATACAAAATTACAAATACAATTGTGACATAAATGATAAATGATAAATTATAAATTTATAATACATATTCAATTCATCAATGATCCAATAGGAGAAAGACAAGATAGTAAGATAAAGATATTGTAGTATTCTCATTAAGTCATCAAAATCAAAATGTGTCACTGTTTACATAGGCAGTGCAATGCCAATGGCAAATAGAAATACCAAATACAAAACAACTACAACTACAAGTCTACAAGTATACAAGCCTCAAGGCAGTAGGTAGCTCATGACTCATGAGTCATCAATCCTCATAGTCATCATCAAAATCAGCATCATTGTCCTCATCGTCATGGTCACCACTGCTCTCCTCTGTTGTATCCTCCTCCTTTGTATCCAAAGTCATCACTGCATCTGCTGGTGTAGAGGATGACCCCTCTATAGTATCACCATCATCAAATCTGACAGGATCTAGCACTTACTTGTTGCTTGAATCTCCTTGAAAATGCTCCCACACCCTTTACTCCTTGCTCCCAAACACCCACAACAAACTAAACAAGTGAATGTGCAAATAGAATGGGGAAATACGACTTTATAACCTCGTGCGGGTTCTTGATTTCTGGATTCTTGTCCGAAAATCAGGACATGTTTCGGATTCAAAGTGTCTTGATCAAGACACGTTCCGGATTCGAAGTGTCCTGATCGGGACATGTTCCAGATTCGAAGTGTCCCGATCGGACACGACGTGTCCCAATTTTCGGACACGAATCCACCCAAATCGTGTCTGATTCATCGGATTCGGGACACGTAGAGCCTGGGGGACGAATCCGATTTCATAGGTCTGCACTAGAGTGTTCTCCATCTACCTATTGACTTCTTCTTATAATCCTCTGTTGGAGCACCAACGACCAAGATTAGAACTTAATCATGGGCCCAAATTAATTCCCTGTCGATCCGTGTGAGTTTTTAGAGAATTCTCACCTTGACTTAATTAATTCTGATTAATTAACCAGTTTTCTTAAGTTTAGACTTAAGAAACATTAAAAAATAGGTTAATAATCTAATTAAGCCATCTCCAGGTGGAATTTCCAGAAATGAATTTTGGGTTATGGAGATCTCATGTATTCTAGCCTCTCCACCAATTTTCGTGACTAGAACACATCCAATGCTACCGAAACTAACACTCCCTCTTAGCAAGGACAGTGTTCTAGTGCTGCACACCCTGCTACCACACTCTATCTCTGTATCATCCTCTGTCATGTAGTTGATGTCTGGCCATACTACTCACCAATCACTATGCAACTCTAGTGTTGCATCTGTGTTGCTCCTGACCCTTCTATATTGTTGCCAACACTGCATCTGCACTACAACTCCTTCTCATTTGTTGCTACTGCAACTGCAACTACTGCAACTGAGAAGCATCCAAAAAAATTTGTCCCTGCTACTGAAACAGGTTCTCCATCATAACCATTTGTTCTCTGAAATAGACGGACTTATCTCTCCCTAGAGCTTTCATGAGTATATATGCAACTTGCTCTTCTGTGGGAACATAGTGTAGCTAGACTGCTCCACGCTTTACACAATCTTTGATGAAATGACATCGAATATCTATGTGTTTCGACATTTCATAAAACACTAGATTCTCAAAGAGCTTAATGCAACTTTGATTATCACAGTACACACTGGTCGCCTCCATCCTCTTCTTGAACAAGCTTACTAGCAGCTTCCAAAGCCATATAGCTTCACACGTAGTTGTGCTTGTTGCCATATACTTTGCATCTGCAGAGCTCAGTGCTACTGACTTCTACTTCCTGCGACACCAAGAAACCATTCCTAATCCAATGCTGAAGCAGTACCCAGAGGTACTTTTCCTGTCCACTGAACTCCCTACCCAATCTGCATCTGTGAACCCACATAGTTCAACGTCATCCCCTCGGATATATCTCAACCCATATTCGATTGTGTCGCGCACATACCTCAAAATATGACTTACTACTACCCAATGTACCCTCTTCGGTTCTACCATAAATTGACTGAGAGTTGACTGCAAAGCAAATATCTATCCTAGTGTTGACCAGATACATGAGAGAACCAATAAATTGTATATACAAGGAGGGGTCAACATCCTTGTCATCTAATGCATCTATCTTCTTCTAGTTGGTGATCATGGATGTAGACATGGGTCTATAATCATGCATTTTGAACCTCTTTAGCATATTTGTAGCATATCTTCCCTTCCTAAGGAAGATCTCCCTGTCCTTTTGCCACACTTCCAATCTTAGGAAATAGTGTATCAACCCCAAATCCTTCATATCAAACTTTGTTGCTAGGTTCCTCTTGCAGTCCTTTATGAGCCCTGATGATCCTGTCAAGAAGAGATCATCCACATACAATACTAGGATGAGTGGCTCACCTTCTGCCATCAAATAATAAAGGTTGGGATTTGCGTCACTCTTAACGAATCCCATCTGCTACAAGTAGTTGTCAATCCGACCATACCATGCCCTGGGAGCCTGCTTGAGCCCGTATAGAACTTTCTTCAATCTACACACATGAGTGCGCCTCTCATGAGTCTCGAAGCCCTCTGGTTGTTCAATGTACACCTCTTCCTTTATCACCCCCGTTCAATAATGTTGTCTTGATGTCCATTTGGTGAATTTTCCATCCCATTTAAGCTATTAGGGATATAACTGACCGAATAAAGGTGTATCTGGCAACTGGAGCGAAGGTCTCCTCATAATCTATCCCTTCTTTCTGTGCTTACCCCTTTTCCACGAACCTAGCCTTGTACTTCTCCACGCTGCCATCTGCAACATACTTGATCTTGTAGATCCATCAAGAACCTACAACTGACCTGTCCTCAGGCCTTAGCACCACCTCCCAAACATCATTCGTCATGATAGAGTTGTATTCTTCTACCATGGCATCTACCCACACCTGATGTTGTGTGGCTTCCTGAAAGCTGGAAGGTTCTGCAACCTGAGCTACCAATGCTTGATATCTGTCAAGTTGTCTGCGCTCTCTCTTGTTCGTCCTAGGAGCTCCAACAAACTCCTCGGCATAAATAACAATTCATATAAAAATAATAAATATAAATATACATATAATAATAATGAATAATAATTAATTAACTAATGGTTAATTAGTTAGTAATGAAGAGGCATGTCTTAGAGACATGACCATTCATGAAACAGCACCTGCCTAGGGTATATAAGCAGGCCCTCATTTTCATTTGTAATCATCACATATCTTACATCAATTCAATATACAATAATCAATATACAGTTACATGTCTTACAATGGACATTTATGTCTTTGAAGTATTTTAAATATTTTCGCTGCGTATACGACTTTTGGTCGTTACATTGGTATCAGAGCATTTACGAACTTTGTTTGTTACATTGGTATCAGAGGACGTCAGAGCCACGTTGGCAGATCTCGACCTTGGCCATCAATTTGTCGTCGCAACTAAAGCGTTTCACTACACGAGTTGGAGTTTCTCCATTTTAAGTCAGGCCCTTGGCCACTTAAAAAAAGGAGTTCAAAAAAAAAATTGGAAAAAAAGTTATAAAAGAAAAGAGTTAAAAAAAAATTATATATATATATATATATATATATATATAAGGCCTTCGGCCATTGACATTTCAATGATTCTAGCAAAAAAAAATAGTCCGATGTAAATTTTGAAGAACATTCATATATATAAAAAGGTTCTACATTATTGATAAAAAGTGCACGATAAAGTCAAAAGGGAATCTTTCCAAATATCTTTAAAACTACATGTAAAAGAAGAAAAAAAATAAATACAAAATCTCTTTATGTGAATGGTAAGTTTTACTTTTTACTGTTGGAAATACTGAGAGGGGGGATGAATTAGTATTTCTTTTCAATTGTTATTTTAACCAGTTAAGATCGCTTATATTTAGAACACAAAATGAACAATGATAGAATATATACTTTTATTAATTTCTTCTTTCAATAAATCAAGTACAATATATGTAGGGCTCCAACCCTAGATGAAGACACCAATCATCAATCTCCCAAGCTCCAACCTGTAATATGCCAAGCACTGACTTGGACTTCCCAAGGCACCAATCTTGTCAATTTTGAGGCACCAACCTCTAGGGCTCCAACCCTATTTCGGGTTCAAGCTCAGACCTGGTTTCAAAGGACTCCCATCCTCTAGGGCCGCAACCCTATCTTCCAAGGCACCAACCTTGTCTCTACGATGCTCCAACCTCTTGGGCTCCAACCCTTAGCTTAACTTCGTCAGGATATGTTTGGTTATACTTCACGGCTCCCATTGTCTTCTTCAACGAGCCCTGTCAATCTCCAGCTATGCCTTCCCTTAGTCTCCACGTCATGTCATCAATGACAACCTTGTTCTTCACATGAAGGTGTCTTCAATGTTCTTCATGGTACCCAAAACAAGAATCTCCAAATCACCTCATGATGAAATCATGGTCTCCAATGATCTCCATAAATCTTCAATGTGACTTCAATGAGCAACCCTACTTTTGCCCCTGCTCTAAGCCTCTTCAAGGGCTTTTTCAAGATCTTCTCACAAGGGCCCAACAAGGTATTTCTCCACAATCTTCAATATGTCTTCAAGGTACTCCAAAATGTCTTCAAGATTCTTTACTATGTTGCACCAGGTTTGCTCCAAAACCTAATCTTCACGATCTTCAAGGAATGTCTTCAAACCCAAAGCACTGTTCAACTTCTTCTTATGTTCTAACAACGATTTGTGCTTGACTTGTGCTTGACTTCACTTGAGCCACTAGACTTCACTGTTGCTTTGATCAATGAACAATTCAAGCCACTGTCCCAATTATTCATCACACTGAGATCTTCACTATCCAATACACTGTCTGAGGTACTATACCACTCCAGATCACTACATAGAGGTTGTTGCACCAATTACAGTCAAGGTATGTCACTGTTTGATCAAAGAAGAGAATCCACCACAGTCTGAGGAGAAAGGTCTACTACACAGGAATCCGAGCTATATTGTTTCAGCGTTGTCTGGAGCAAGTAATTTAATGACACATCAGCAATGCATCTGAAACACTGAAGGAGCTTGTTGTGTCAACGTTCTACAATCCGAGTCACTAAAAAAAGCATCTTGCACCAAACTGAGCTGCTAAAAGAAGGTTGTTGCACCAAGCACAATCAAAGTATTCCACTGTCCATGCTATCCTGTAGATTCAGAGCCAAAACAGAGAATCATTGCCCTTTTCTTCAACTTCTGTGCTTCTTCTCCTTTTTTCACAAGTTCCTATTATTCCTGTGATTATGGTCGAGAAGGATGATCTAGAAATGAGGTCGTAATTTTGTACTTATAGTGCTTCTTTGCTAGGCAAGGTGAATAGACATGTTTCTTCAAGTAAGCCGACATGAGTAGACCAAGGTGTAGGTCGGCTCATAAATAATTATATTTTTCATAGCTTAAAAATCATTATCTCACAAACTACTAGGAGTTTCGGGACAAATAAGGGCTCATTAGAAAGGAAAATATATACTCTACAAGATGGTATAGGACCCATGTTGATAGGTTGCCTCCAAGATGCCAAAATTTACTTTTCTTTGTAACTGCCCTTGAATTTTTTATGTGCAAAAGGTGATTAGGACAGCAAGGCTTTTCTATTGTTTGGGACAGCATGGCTTCGTCATTGTTTGGCTCAACAATATTATTATGAGTGACATCATGAGTGTATCCAATAATGTCATCATGAGTGTATCCAGCATGAGTGTATCATCTTGTATCCAACTATCCAACAATGTCATCATATACTTGTGCAATGATAAGTCATAGTGCAGCATAAATTTCCCATTAGGAGAGCTCCAAGGCAGTCTTCCAAACCATCATCAAGTGTGGTCATTCATCAAGTGTATGACATCATCAAGTGTAGTCCTTCATATGTCATCAAGGGCTTCTAGATCATCAATCAAGGCATATGATTGACACTTGGCACTTCTTAAGACTTCTTCATTAGTGGCTTGACGTATTAATTGATGGCATTCTTATCAAACTAGAGTTAGGACATCATCATCTGGAAACAGGGATCTATTGTCTTCAACCTTATCATCTCATTCTAGGGTTTCATGATATTCATTAGGCATCTCAAGAATATTTTCCATCTCGACCAATGCCATATTGACATCAATGACAACCTTGACTAACAATCTCCCCCTTTGTCATTGATGGCAATATTCTTTCCCTTCCAACATTTTGTCCCCCTTTGACATCAATGGCAAATGGGGTGCCCAAGTACTCCCCCTATTAAGCTGTGTCTCTTCATCATATTTTCTTCATCACTAATAGTTCTTCATAGGTATGTTGCTCCCCCTATTATGGTGCTCTTCCTTCTAGCAATGTGGTCCATGATAGATGTGTTTACATTTCTACATGTGATGAACCAACCACCCTGCGTTTATAAACTCCTTTAGCTCAAGAAAGATTGCTTGCTTTGTGATCAAATGGAAGAAATATTCAACAATAGTCCATCGGATGAGTAAGGGATCATGTTCTTCAATGGAGTTGCTCCTGAGAGATGATCTATCAAAGGATGATTGTCCATGAGTGACTCATCAAGGATTTCATAGGGCCTTTTCACAGATAGCTTCTGCAAGAATGATCCCAAGCTCCCCCTAATTGTATGCTCTCCTTTTTGGAAGAGTTTCATCATCAAACACTTGGAATATCATATTTGTCAAGGATGTCTTCATCAAATCAACAACATGTGTTGTTGGCTAGAGTGTCCAAGAGACTTTCAGATCCAATTTGCTTCTTTCTCCATATTTGTGTAACTTTCTTTTCTGGCTTGGTTGTCATGATTCTAGCTTGTGTAGGGACCCAAGTCAAGTTACAATTGCATGCCATATGTGCAAGGTTATGGCAATTGAAGCACTCCATCTTGTTTATGAATGAGTAATCATGACTTCTTCTTGCAAAATTGCTTCTAGGAGATTGACGGGGACCATTATATTTGTCTTTGTGATATGCCCTACAATCTTTTGCCATGTGCCCAAAGTTTGTACAAGAATAGCAATAACCAAGAAATATACTTTGGTACCTGGGAGATGAAGATTTCCTTGATGTACTTCTGAAGTCTTTTTGCCTTGGGATTCTTTGATGATATTCATTGCCTTTTATATTCTTGACACCATCTGCAAGTCTCCTTGGAGTAGGATTTCTTCCATAGTTGTCTTGACTCTTCTCCTTGCCTTTGCTAGAACTGAGAGCATCAACATTTCTTTTTGGCTTCCTCACATCCTTGTTGTTTGAAGCATTATCATTCTTGCTTGAGGATTCACCTGCATAGCCAAGACCTGATTTATCAAGGGGGGACCTTTGATGACTTAGGATGTCATCTAGGGTTTGAGAACTTTTCAAGTTCTTATTCAGCAAGTCAACTTCCTTTTTAAGAAAGACAATTTCTTCCTTCATTTTCTTGCATTCTTCATCCTTCTTTGATAGTATGATCTCCATTTCTTCCTTCATCTTGGTTGCTTCACATGATTGGGCCTTAAGAGAAGTGATTTATGATCTTAACTTGGTGATGTCATCATTCTTTTCTTCTAGTTTGCATGTCATGTTGTTTCTCTCCTTTTCTGCTTCATCAACTTGTCCTTCTATGAATGTCAAAGCTTCCATCACCTTCTCAGCTCCTTGTGCTTGTTTCCTTGCTTCTTCTAGTTGAGATCTAAGGGAGGAGACCTCTTCCTTGTATTGACCAATCTCTGCTTCAAGTTTGTTTAAACTCTTGAGTCTTTGTTCAAGGTGGCTTGACAAAGTTTCTTCCCTTTTCTTTGCCTTATCCAATTGATTTGTCATGGATATGACTTCTTCATGATGCTTTCTTTTGTTTTGATGAAATTCCTCCTTAAGCTTGGTGAGCTCCTCATCTCTTTCTTGTACTTGAAGCTTGAAAAGGTCAACTTCCTTCCTTGTCTTGTCCTGGTCACCATCTTGCACTTTCTTCTTAAGTTCCTCATTTTCCTTTTTCAAATTGTTAATCTCTTCCATGGCAGCTATAAGTTTAGTCAGGAGATCTTCTTCTCTACTTTCTTCTTCTTCTAGGTCTTCTATGGCCTTACAGCTTCCTTGATGGGTTTTGGATTTCCTTCTTGCTTTCCATCATCTTTTTTACTAGAGGTCATGGTCAACGCTACTTTTAAGTGAAGGTCATGAAGTTTGTCCCATATATCTTTTGCTGACAAACATTTCTCCAAATTGGCCTTTATAGAATCTAGTAGCCCATTCAAAATTTCCTTCATCGCTCTTGCATTGTACTCCTTGGATTCTTCATTCATCATGCTATCAGTGATCACGGATTCCCATACTTCAACGCCTTGAGCCATTAAGAAATTTCTCATTCTTATCTTCCATACATCTAAATTTCCATTGAACAATGGAACTTTCCCAATTTGATTGTCTTCAGTTTTCACAGTTGAGGAAGAGACATCTTTAGAAAGATTGGAGGTTTTCTTCCTTGGCTTCCCCATTTGTGTTCTAAGGATCAACCTTCAAGTTGTTAGGCTTTGAGTGAAGGTGTTGACTCCGGTACCAATTGTTGGAAATACTGGGGGGGTGAATCAATATTTCTTTTCAATTGTTATTTTTACTAGTTAAGATCACTCATATTTAGAACACAAAATGAACAATGATAGAATTAATACTTTTATTAATTTCTTCTTTCAATAAATCAAGTACAATATATGTAGGGCTCCAACCCTAGATGAAGACACCAATCATCAATCTCCCAGGCTCCAACCTGTAGTATGCCAAGCACCGACTTGGACTTCCCAAGGCACCAACCTTTAGGGCTCCAACCCTATTTCTGGTTCAAGCTCCAACCTGGTTTCAGAGGATTCCTATCCTCTAGGGCTCCAACCCTATCTTCCAAGGCACCAACCTTGTCTCTACGAGGCTCCAACCTCTTGGACTCCAACCCTTAGCTTAACTTCATCAAGATATGTTTGGTTATACCTCACGGCTCCCAATGTCTTCTTCAACAAGCCCTGTCAATCTTCAGTTATGCCTTCCCTTAGTCTCCACGTCGCGTCATCAATGACAACCTTGTTCTTCACATGAAGGTGTCTCCGTTGTTCTTCATGGTACCCAAAACAAGAATCTCCAAATCACCTCATGATGATATCATGGTCTCCAATGATCTCCACAAATCTTCAATGTGACTTCAATGAGCAACCCTAGTTTTGCACTTGCTCTAAGCCTCTTCAAGGGCTTTTTCAAGATCTTCTCACAAGGGCCCAACAAGGTATTTCTCCACAATCTTCAAGATGTCTTCAAGGTACTCCAAAATGTCTTCAAGATTCTTTACTATGTTGCACCAGGTCTACTCCAGAACCTAATCTTCACGATCTTCAAGGAATGTCTTCAAACCCAAAGCATTGTTCAACTTCTTATGTTCTAACAATGATTTGTGCTTGACTTGTGCTTGACTTCACTTGAGCCACTAGACTTCATTGTTGCTTTGATCAATGAACAATTCAAGCCATTGTCCCAATTATTGATCACACTAAGATCTTCACTATCCAATACACAGTTTGAGGCACTGTACCACTCCGGATCATTAGAGAGAGGTTGTTGCACTGATTACAGTCAAGGTATGTCATTGTTTGATCAAAGAAGAAAATCCACCACAGTCGGAGGAGAAAGGTCTACTACAAAGGAATCCGAGCTATATTGTTTCAGCACTGTCTAGAGCAAGTAATCTGATGACACATCAGCAATGCATCTGCAACACTGAAGGAACTTGTTGTGTCAACATTGTACAATCCGAGTCACTGAAAAAAGCATGTTGCACCAAACTGAGTTGCTGAAAGAAGGTTGTTACACCAACCACACTCAAAGTATTCAACTGTCCACGCTATCCTGTAGATTCAGACCCAAAACAAAGAATCGTTGCCCTTTTCTTCAACTCCTTTGCTCCTTCTCCTTTTTTCATGAGTTCCTATTATTCTTGTGATTCTAACCGAGAAGGATGATCTAGAAATGAGGTCGTAATTCTGTATTTATAGTGTTTCTTTGCTAGGCAAGGTGAATAGACATGTTTCTTCAAGTAAGCCGACATGAGTAGGCCAAGGTAGGTCAGCTCATAAATAATTATATTTTTCATAGCTTAAAAAATCATTATCTCACAAACTACTGGGAGTTTCATGACAAATAAGAGCTCATTAGAAAGGAAAAAATATACTCTACAAGATGGTATAGGATCCATGTTGATAGGCTGCCTCCAAGATGCCAAAATTTATTTTTCTTTGTAACTGCCCTTGAATTTTTTATGTCAAAAGGTGATTAGGACAACAAGGCTTTTCTATTGTTTGGGACAGCATGGCTTCTTCATTGTTTGCCTCAACAATATTATTATGAGTTACATCATGAATGTATCCAATAATGTCATCATCAGTGTATCATCTTGTATCCAACTATCCAACAATGTCATCATATACTTGTGCAGTGATAAGTCATAGTGCACCATAAATTTCCCATTAGGAGAGCTCCAAGGCAGTCTTCCAATCATATCATCAAGACCATCATCAAGTGTATGACATCATCAAGTGTAGTCCTTTATATGTCATCAAGGGCTTCTAGATCATCAATCAAAGCATATGATTGAGACTTGGCACTTGGCACTTCTTAAGACTTCTTCCTTGGTGGCTTGACATATTAATTGATGGCATTCTTATCAAACAAGAACTATGACATCATCATCTGGAACCAGGTATCTATTGTCTTCAACCTTATCATCTCATTCTAGGGTTTCATGATATTTATTAGGCATCTCAAGAATATTTGCCATCTCGGCCAGTGCCATATTGACATCAATGACAACCTTGACTACAAAAATGTTGGAAGGGCAAGAATATTTGCCATCTCGGCCAATGCCATATTGACATCAATGACAACCTTAACTAAAAAAATGTTGGAAGGGCAAGAATATTTGCCATCTCGACCAATGCCATATTGACATCAATGACAACCTTGACTAACATTTACGTGGAGAAAATTAACCAAGTCAAAGACACATAAGTGGACATATATTTTATATTATACCCCAAAGCCACGTTTCACTAGGGTTGTAACTTTTCAAAAAGAAAAAATATATATAAATATAGAGGAAAAAAAAGTTTATTAAAAAAAAACAAAATAAAGTTAAAAAAAAAAAAGAGTTTAAGAAAGAAAAAAACAATTGTTGAGAATATAAAATATATATATATATATATATAAAATTAAAAAATTAAAATTAAAATTAAATTACCAAGGAAGGTTATCAAGTCAAAAAAAATGGAGCCTAATTCAAAAATAATGAAGGAAGTAGTCAAGATGAGTCCCACACAACAATCACTATTTTGGACTAAATGTCCAAGTTGTCTAGACGAAATTGGATATACATATATTCAAAAAAAGTGCAATTTACGTTGTCCAAGGTGTGGAAGATTATTTAGTACAGAAGAACATCAAGACAATGAGCAGATGCAAATAAAACGATTAAAGGAAGAAATCGCAAAACTTCAACAAAAGAACGAAGCATCAGAGAAGAAATATAAAGATCTCGAAGATCGGTTTCATGAAAAATCAACAGAAAGCAACAAAGAAATTTGGTGTCTAAGGGACCACAATGAGAAATTACTTTCACAGATAAAAAAGTCCAAGGTTAAGAAACAAAGACTAAAACAAGAAAAGGAAAGTTCTGATAGGGAACTAAAGAAGAATCTATCAGAAAAAAAGAAAAAGAAAATTTGTGCCTAAAAACCCTTAATCAAAATTTATTAGAGCAAATCAAACATTTATAAGAGAGAGAAAAATACGAAGGACAAAGTCAACGATTCAGAAAATGGCGAACTTTCGCATCTAAGGAATCATAATCAAACCTTACTTACGCAAATAAAGAAGCTTAAAAGTGACAAGAAATCACTAAATGACAAGTTAGAGAAACTTCAAGAAGTAGTATCGAAGTCTCCAGTGGTTTCAATCCAAGTTGAAGATAAAGAAACAAATACCGATCCAGTCAAAATTGTAACTCAGGCAGAGCATAAACCTATTAAAGTGAAGACACATGCAGAAGTTGCAATTCAAACGATGGACATTCCAAATGATGATTCGGTAGCCAACTCAATAACAACAGCGCCTAAAGGAAATCAAGAAACAACCACTAACATGATAAGGGAAAATCAAACCAGAAGAACTATTAGGTCCCTATAATAATAGTGATTACCCCATTACTATTGTAGTTGTATCCCTTATTAATATTGTTGTGTCCCTATTGTCCCCATATTGTTATTACTGTGCCCCATAGAATCCCTCTATTGTTATTTTTGTGCCTTTATATTATTATTGTTAGGTCGTCTGGGTTATATTGTGACTCCTTAGACTCCTATATATAAAAAGGAGGTTTTGTCATTTGAATCATCAAAGAATCATTCATTTGTGTAATGTAAAGGAGGTTGCCCCCTCGAAGAGGCTGAATTTTAAGGCGTTGATCTATCTTTTCTATCTTTTTGTGAGCTAGTTTCATAACATTTGGTATCAGAGCTTTGGATTCTAGGGTTTCGCTACTCCAAATAAGTCATCGTGGCATTTTCACTATAACTTTTTTCTGCGATGTTTCAGAAGCGGAAAAAAAAAACCCATTTGAGACGAAATCGCACTAAACCTCGGGTCCGAATTTCAGAGTTTTTCGCGCTATATTTGCGGAGATATGATCTAAGGAAGTTAGTCTTTTTGCAGACTCCTGAATTACATTCCAAATAGGTGACCTGGGGAAAATCGTCATAACTTTCTCTCTGAGCATCAGATTGAAATTTCGTACGAAGATACAGAAAGAGGACGAAGTGTAGTTTCTTGTATATATTTTTTAAAGCCAAAGGTCGAAACAAGGACACGTGGCACATCGTACAAGTTCGCTCTACTGAACTAGTCTATAATTAGGTCACTGTGGGAGATTTGGCATAACTCTTCCTTGGAGAATCCAATTTGGATCAGACTGGTGGCATTGAAAAGAGGACACAAAGGGCTACTGCAAGTCTCAATTTCAGAACTGGATGATTCGAAATTACAGAGATACATCAGAGACAATATCGAGCTCCTATAAAGTGAAAAAAGGTGTGTAGATTTTTTTAAATTTTTGCTTAAGCTTGGTTTGAAAAATTATTTTGAAGGAATTCAAAGGACATAGTAGAGCATTATTATCGGTAACTGATACCCCGAGGAAAGAAAATGCAAACACCTAGTAATCAACCTGAAAGCTCTAGCATGACTCACGAAGAAGAGGAAGAAATGCTACATGATATATCAAAATTACAAGACCAAGTGCAACAAATGTCACTCTCACAAAAGCTAACAGAAGCTAAGATAAATGGCGTGGAATCTAAGATAAAGGGCGTGGAAGCTAAGATGGATGATTTGAAGATAGATTTGAAGACAGATTTGAAGACAGACATGGTAGATTTGAAGACAGATTTGACAAATTTTCTACAAGAAATACTTACTAATGGTGAAAATTTGTGTTAATATTTTTTGATGATATACTAATCTATAGCAAGTCTTGGAAGGATCATGTTCAACATGTTGACAGGGCGCTCAAACTATTGGAGGAGAAACAATTATAAGCAAAAACCTCCAAATGTTTCTTTGGAGTACAGGAGGTGGAGTATTTGGGTCATATTGTATCTCATGAGAGTGTTAAGGTAGACCTTAACAAAATTAAAGCTATTTAGGAATGGAAAATCCCCACAACCCTAAAGCATCTTCGAGGATTTTCAGGTTGACAAGGTATTATCGCAAGTTTGTTGAGGATTATGGGAGAATAGCAGCACCTCTAACAACATTAGTAAAGAAAGATGCATTTTCTTGGGCTCCAGAAGCAACTAAGGCCTTTGAACATCTTAAAGGGGCAATGTGCCAAGCACCAGTCTTAGCTACACTAAACTTCACAAAAACTTTTATTGTGGAATGTGATGTCTCAGGAAATGGAATTGGTGTTGTTTTAATGCAAGAAGGTAGACCCATTGCTTTTAGAAGTCGTCCAATCAAGAAAAAGTATTTACACAAACCTATTTATGAGAAGGATATGTTGGCAATACTACATGCATTAAACCAATGGCGATCTTACCTAATGGGAAGACACTTCAAGGTAAAAATTGATCATGATAGTCTTAAATACTTTTTGGAACAAAGATTATCTTCAAAAGAGCAACAAAAATAGGTCATAAAGATGTTGGGTTATGACTTTGAAATCATCTACAAAAAAGGAAAGCAAAATGTTGTTGCAGATACACTCTCAAGAAAGGATAACGATGTGGAAGAATTTCTCTATGTCATTTCTATTATACAACCAGATTAGATAACTGAAGCATGGGAGGAATGGAAGAATGATGAAGAGGTGTGGACACTCATTCAAAACTTGCAACAAGATCCCAATACATCTGAAACATTTATCTGGAAAAATGATTCATTCTGGTACAAAGATCATTTATATCTATGTAAGAATTCCCAAATCAAACAAAATATTCTTTTTGAATTGCACACCTCCCCCTTAAGAGGGCACTCAGGATTTTTAAAAACTTACCAAAGGGTCAAGAAGGAATTTTTTGGGATGGTCTTAAATATGATATTCAGAAGTTTGTGGCAGAATGTTTGGTTTGCCAACAAAATAAAGTTGAGACAATTAAGACCCCAGGTCTGTTACAACCTTTAGTCATTCCAAGTCAGTGTTGGGAGGAGGTCTCAATGGATTTTATCATAGGTTTACCCAAGTCCGAAGGAAAGAGTGTCATCATGGTGGTAGTTGATATACTTAGCAAGTATGCACACTTTTGTGCATTATCTCATCCTTTTAAAGCTAGTATAGTTGCTACTGCATTTATGGAAACAATTCAAAAGCTAGATGGAAACCCAAAGATTATTGTAAGTGACAGAGATCCCATTTTCACTGGAAATTTTTGGACGGAAATATTTTCTTGTCTTGGTACTCAATTAACTCATATCTCATCTTATCATCCTCAATCTGACAGGCAAACTGAGATAGTGAACAAATGTTTGGAAGGATATCTTTGTTGCTTTGTATCTAATAAACAAACACAATGGGTCAAGTGGTTATCTCTGGCTGAATGGTGGTATAACACTTCCATACTGCAGCAAAAATGACCCCATTTATGGCCCTTTATGGATATCATCCATCGTCCATCACATCATCTTTAAGAGAAAATTCTAGGGTTCAAGCAGTGGAAGATCACATCGAGCTCAGCAACAAGTTCTCCAACGCTTAAAGGGTAACCTCACTCCAGCACAGAATCGAATGAAACAAGTAGATCAGCATCGCAGTGAAAGAAGTTTTGACGTAGGTAACTAGGTATTTTTATGGCTACAACCATACAAACAAATGTCCCTCAAACAAGCTAAGAAGGATAATAGATTATCACCCAAGTACTATGGTCCTTACAAAGTGTTGCAAAAGATTGGTACTATGGCATACAAATTGAAACTGCCTGCGTCTTCCCGAGTACACCTAGTTTTCCATGTTTCAAGCTTAAAGAAGGTTATCGCTAACAAGCTCCCAATTCAAACAATATTGCCAGAACTTGACGAAGAAGCGAAAATTATATTGGAGCCTAAAGCAGTCACGGAAACAAGAACCCGACAACTACGGAATCAATCAATTTCATAGTATCTCATTAAGTGGAAGAACTTACCCGCTAAAGATTCCGAATGGAAGGATGAAAAATTTATACAGAAGCATCCAAAACTACTCAAGCGTTGAGGAAAACACATTTTTTGAAGGAGAGGGGCATGTTAGGTCCATATAATACTAGTGTAGCCCCCTTATTGTTATTGTTAGTGTAGCTCCCTTATTGTTATTGTTAGTGCAGGCCCCTTATTATTATTGTTGTGCCCCATAGAAGCCCACTATTGTTATTGTTGTGCCCTTACATTATCTGAAGATTCCAAATGAAAGGATGAGTATTTTATACAAAAGCATCCAGAACTACTCAAGCGTTGAGGACAACACTTTTTTTTAAGGAGAGGGGCATGTTAGGTCCCTATAATACTAGTGTAGCCCCCTTATTGTTATTGTTAGTGCAACTCCCTTATTGTTATTGTTAGTGTAGTTCCCTTGTTATTATTGTTGTGCCCCATAGAATCCCACTACTGTTATTGTCGTGCCCTTACATTATTTGAAGATTCCAAATGGAAGGATGACAATTTTAGAAAGAAGCATCTAGATCTACTCAAGCGTTGAGGACAACACCTTTTTTTAAGGAGAGGGGCATGTTAGGTCCCTATAATACTAGTGTAGCCCCCATATTGTTATTGTTAGTGTAGCTCCCTTATTGTTATTGTTAGTGTAGCCCCCTTATTATTATTGTTGTGCACTTACATTATTATTGTTATGTAGGCTCTCATTATATTGTGACCCCTTAGACTCCTGTATATACCAAAGATGTCTTGTCATTTGTATCATCCAAGAATTGTTCATTTATGTGATGTAAAGGAGGTTGCCCCCTCGAAGAAGCTAATTTTCAAGTCGTTGATCTATATTTTCTTCTCTTTTATGATCTAGTTGCATAACAACCAAATTCTGCGAAACTTTAGACATGATCTAGCATGGTAATTTACATTGACTCTATACAACAGGACTCACCTAAGATTTTACCATCAAGCCTCACTCTAGCTTGGGGTACATTTGGGAG
Organism: Pinus tabuliformis; assembly: GCA_031772625.1. Taxonomy (NCBI): domain Eukaryota; kingdom Viridiplantae; phylum Streptophyta; class Pinopsida; order Pinales; family Pinaceae; genus Pinus; species Pinus tabuliformis. Next base: position 687,981,862 of record CM062814.1, on the reverse strand, counting down.
AAAAACTTAACCAATTATTTAGTGTTGAGAAACACAAATAATTAGCTAAGGAAAAAAAATCCCTAGAGTGAAAACTCTCTAGCAAAAATCTTAAACTACCTAAATGTGTTACATGGCTTCATATTCATCATACTAGAATCATTTTTACAACATCCCAAAGGGTTGCAAAATTTGGATTACAACATGATAAGAGACCATCACAAAGGTAATTTTGATTTAAGTGTTCATTTTGTATTTTTGAACTAATGTAGGACTACCAAATGGAAGATTTGTGGATGACTTCCAGGAAGACCATATAGAAGGATGTAAGATCCTTCGAAAAATATGGCATGAAGCTATGTTGCAGGAAACGTTGCCCCCAGGTCTGTTTTAGACAGGAAATGAAACGGAAACGCGTACCGCACGGCCTGGAAACGAGTTTCCGGTCGTACTGGCACATTTCACGCTGGGGAAACGTAGCCAGTACAGCCAAAAACGAGTTTCCAGGTCGTACGACAGAGTTTCCACTTCATATTGCGATTTTTCTTTTATTTTTATTTTTTTCGGTTCTAATTTTTTATTGGACGAATAAAATATCTTGTGGATGCTTCTAGATGCCTCTCTCAAGTTATAAAAAAACTCTCACCGCATTCCCTCATCACACAATTGGGCAAGTCGTTTCTCTTGCAGACAAATGATTTTAGCAAAGGAAAAAGGGGGAAGAGAGCAATGGTCTTTTGTCTTTATAGTTCTTGCAACCTCATATATATAATAAAGGCTGATTTTGAGATTTGGATATATAATAAAGGTTGATTTTGGATATTCATATATTGCTATTTTCATTATGTGATCATTCATGAGTAAATGTGATGTAAATTTAATCATAATGTTTAAACTTTAAATGTAATAAATTATAATGTATCATGTATGCTTTATGATTGCACATAACATTTATTAAATGTCATAAATTCTAATATATATCTATATATATATATATATATATCGCGTTTCCATGTTTTCAAAATTTGGGGAGTCACGTTTCGTAACTGTGCCCGTTTCGAAAACTCATACTTGTTTCCCCGTGTCATGCAACTTAGGCATGAAGAAAGTAGCATGACATGAAGCAAAGCCTGTTAAATTATGGTATGTTCTATGCTTAGAGCAGTTTACTTCAAATCTTCTTATTAGCCACAGCTTAACAATCACATAAACATAAAGTAAAGTGCAGATAGAACATTAAACGATAGACAGAAGACAAACCAAGACAAGAGACACAAGATGTGGCGGCTAGCCAAGGACAAACCCTAATGCGGGGAAACCCTTTGTTCAATTCTTCTTTAATCTTCAATAGTTCAACAGAGAGAAATAGTACAATTCAGAAATCTATAATTTTATAACAGCAACATCAAACCCTAAATTAGCAAAGCCAAACTTGGTCAAAACAGCCCCGGATTGACTTCCAGTCAATTTGAAGAACTCGGTCTTCAACAGCCATCTTCAGCAGCCCAAAATAGTACACAATACTCAGTCAAACAACACTCAAAGTTCAGCAATCTGCGGTCAGCCCTAACCAGTCAACATTGGTCAACTTTCAGGTCAACGCTAGTCAACGCAGCACCCAAAAAGTCAGCGCAAGTCAGCCCTTGGTCAACGCACCATAAAACAACCCAACACTTGGTCAACGCAGCCCTAGAAAAGTCAACGCTGCCCTAATTCATCCTTCTTGCACGTGTGAGAGAAATTGCTCCTTTGTTGGCCCAATGAGATGAGGAGAGAGAAGATGAGTTGAGATGAGATGAGTTGATAATGAATCAACCTCACTTGTACTTATATGATTTGTTGGGCATGTGTGCCACACATTTAGTTGCCGGCCGACCTTGACAATTTGTCAAGTAAATACAAATAAATTCATATCTCCATAAATACTTGTCGGAATCAGATGATCTTTAGATCAATCCTATACCTCTCGACAAGAGGAATCTAGGAAAAATATCAGCTGCCATAAATAAGGTGACCCACGTGGAGTTTGGCCCTTGTTTCCAATTTTAACACTCCCTCTCAACTAGGGAAAACTCCATCTGCTAATTTGTCAGACTGTCGGTACTCGCTTTGCCATCAAATGCACTGCCCTGCACTGCTCAGCTCTGCTCTGCTAAACTATGAAGAAGAAGAAATGATCGAGGATGTATCATACCATCCTCCACTGACCCGAAGTCAGTCTCAGAGTGTGTCATACCACTCTCACTAATCCCAGATTAGTATCATTGATCCCAGATCAATGGAGGTCATCCTAGCATAGGGAGTACGGTAGATACAACGATGTGTCCATTGCTAGTACTACTAATGGTCCCTAACCCCATTTCCCTACTCATTGATCAGATGAGAGACACTTCCCATGAGTCCCTGACTACATGGGTAGGATGCCTCAACAGGAGAACTAATCATCCTGTCCCACAGTCGCCATGCAGTGTCACAGGGGAAGGTTGAACCATTCACCCTGTACATAGCGCACCACCAGGGGAAGGTGAGTCGCCCTATGGTCGCATGTCGCTCCAAGAAGTACCCCGCGCCCCCCTTGGAGCTCCCAGAGCTCAATGTATGCATCATACTCGACCCTCATAAGTGGGTCTCTGAACAACACCAAGTCGTTCTCGGAAAGTCAAGAATTTGACCTTTCCTAGGGGCTTCGTCAAAATGTCGGCGACCTGCTCATCTGTACCGATATGTTGGAGCCTTATTGCTCCCTGCTGCACCATAGCCCAGATATAGTGGTACCTGATATCAATATGCTTGGAGCGATCATGAAATACGGGATTCTCTGATAAACGAATCCCGCTCTAGTTGTCACACAGGATCACGGTAGTATCCAATGTAAATCCAAACAGCTCACTGAAGAGCTTCCGCAACCAGACAGCCTCACAAGAGGCCATACTAGTAGCAATGTATTCTGCCTCGACGGTGCTCAAAGCCACCGACTTCTGCTCCTGCCCATCCAAGATATCGAGGTAGATCCCAAAGAGACAACACCCGGAAGTGCTCTTTCGGTCCACCACACTGCCTGCCCAATCAACATTGGTATATCCATGTAGTCTCACATCTCCGGCAGTGTATCTCAACCCCTAAGTGATTGTACCTTGAAGATATCTCAACAGGTTCTTGGCACCAATCCAATGTGTGTGGTGAGGCTCAACCATATGTTGACTGCAAAACATATATCCAGACGGGAGTTCACCAAGAACATCAATGCTCCAATGAGTTGACAATACTCGGTAGCATTTTGTAAAACAGGTCCGGCAGCACTACCGCTTAACTTCTTGAAGTCAAGCTCCATTGGGGTAGTCACGAGCTTGCAGTCCACCATACCGAATCTCTCCAATATCTTCACCACATATTTTCCTTGAGATAGGAAAATCTCCCCTAGCTTCTGCCAGACTTCTAGTCCTAGGAAATAGTGCATCAGTCCTAGGTCCTTCATCTCGAACTCAGAAGCCAACTCCCTCTTGCATTTGAGAATGAGGGGGTCTGCACCTGTCAAAAAGAGGTCGTCCACGTATAGCACCAGTATGAGAGGTTTGTCATCTTCAACCTTAAAGTAAAGGTTAGGGTCGGCTTCACTCCTAGTGAATCCTAGCTTCATCAAGTAGCTATCGATCCTCTCATACCACACTCGGGGTGCTTGCTTCAGCCCATAGAGGGCTTTCTTCAACTTACACACATGAGATTCCCAATCATGAATCTCAAATCCTTCGGGTTGCTCCACATAGACTTCCTCTTTGATTGAACCATGCAAGAATGTGGTCTTAACATCCATCTAATGTAGGTTCCATCCTTGCGAAGCAGCAAGGGCTATGATCGAGCGAATGGTGGTATATCGGGCAACAGGTGCAAATATCTTGTCATAGTCTATACCTTCCTTCTAAGAGAAGCCACGAGCGACAAAACAAGCCTTATACTTTTCAGCACTTCCATCAGCTCCATGCTTTATCTTGTAAAGCCATTTCGAAGTGACAACGACTTTGTCCTGGGGTCTGGGGACCACATCCCAGACATCGTTTTTCATGATGGACTCATATTCCTCAGTCATAGCATCCTTCTAGACTTGATGCTTGACAACTTCTGCAAATGATGAAGGCTCATTTTGGATGATCGTGCTCATGACGGTCAAGTATCTCTGATACTTGGTTGGCTTCTTACTTTCACGGAAAGTCACTCTAGGTGCAATGTGTCTTTCGGAATCATCAAGTGTCCCCCTAAGCCATGAAGGCCTCTTCCTAGAAGAGGAAGGCTCTTGTGGAGGGGGATCAATAGGATCCAAAGGTTCTTCCACATCGGGCATCGTCTAATCTTCATTTTCCTTCAGTTCCCTGGTGTCAGTGTCTTTAGATTCCCTTAGAGTAGGAAGATTGTCAACTTTTCTAAGAGCCATATCTTCGTCAAAGGTGACATCATGACTCGACTTCCCTTTGACAAGCCACATAGATTCTATAGCCCTTAGTATTTTCGCTATAACCCACGAAAATGCCTTTCTTTCCAGATGCACCCAATTTATTCATTTTCTCTTTCGGCACATGAAAATATACACGACTTCCAAAAATTCTAAAATGAGATACCCCAGGTTTCTTACCAGTGAACATCTCTTTGGGAGTCTTGGAACCCAATGCTTGATGAGGGCATCGGTTTTGCACATATACGGCGGTATTCGCAACTTCGGCCCATAGAAACTTTGGAAGTCTTTGATCATGGAGCATAGCATGGACAGCTTCCACAATCGTACGATTCTTCCTTTTCCGCCACACCATTCTGCTCAGGAGTATATGGTGTTGTAGTCTCCCTCTTAATGCCAACCTCTTTGCAAAAGTCATGGAACTCATTGGATTCATACTCAGTCCCATTATCAGTCCTTAAGATCTTGATCTTTTTTTCGGTTTGATTCTCGATCAAGGCTTTGAAGTGACGAAACCAAGAGAACACTTCATCCTTCTTTTTCAAGAAGTATATCCAAGTCTTGCAAGAATAATCATCTGTACAGGTGAGGTAATATAAATATCCTCCCAAGGAGTTCACAGGCATCATACCAGATATGTCTTAGTGAACCAACTGCGATATATTGGAGGTCTTGCTTTGGCTTGAGGGGAATGGTCCCCTTTGAGCTTTCCTTCGGCACATCCCAAACATACACCTTCTTGCTCCAGTCTGAACTCAGGCATCCCGATCACCATTTTTCTCACATCGGGTAAAGCTTTATAATGAAGGTGAGCAAACCTTTGATGCCATATTTCAGACTGAAAAGATGTGTCACAAGACATGACACCTAGCGGACTTCCTCCAACCTGATATAATGAATCAACTCGAAACCCAAGAGTGAAAGCATCTTTAAAGTTCTTTTTCCATACACGTACCTTGCCATCGATGAAGGCCACCTTATAGCCTTTGTCTTCCATTACCGAAATGGACACCAGGTTCTTTCTGAGATCTGGTACATATAGGACTTCTTGTAAATGAATTATATTTCCCTGATTCAATTGAAGAGTGACATTCCCTATGCCTTTCATGGGATATTTTGAGTTGTCCCCAAGAACAATTTCCAAGTTTGTCTCCTTCTCTATTAGATTAGGAAGAGAACTTCTTTGTAACCAATGAAGTGCCTTGAGGCACCACTATCAATAAGCCAATTTCCCAGTGAGTCCGGGGGAGCAGTAGTAGAGAGGGTCGTTGGTAGATAATATTCATCTTGCTTATTGTTAACAATGTTAGATTCATACCTAGAGTTTCTTGCCTTCTTGAAGGGTTGACCTCTTCCTTGATTTCTGGCATTCCTTTTACCTCTACCATTGGACCTGCCATTCCTTTGATTGCCTTGAAAGTGATTTTGATCATCATCATGATGTGAGTCCCTTTTATCAGGGCACTCCCTCACATAGTGGCCCATTTTGTTGCAATTGTAACATTGTCCTTTTCTTCCACCCTTCGGTCCGACCTTTCCTTTGGATTTAGCCCCGGAATAGTTTCTTCTTTTAGCATGAGAAGAAAAGGTAGAGGGATTACCTCTAAGTGCGAGCATTTCTTGTTCTTCCATCCTTGTTTCTTCTTAAATGCATCTGGCCATCAATTCCTCAAATCCAGGAATTACATTATTGTTGAGAAGAGTAGTCCTGAATATATACCATTCAGGTGGCAGCCCTCCGGGAGTTGTGATAGTCATTTCCCTGTCAGGAACTACTTCCCCAATAGATAAGAGATCATTCTTAATCTCGGTGATCCTTAAGAAATATGCTTGCATACTCTCATCTTTGCCCTTCTTAATTTCCTTCAGCGTATTTCTAAGGAACAAAACTTGATTTGCATCATTAACTTTAAATAAAATCACCAGTCTATCGTAGATTTCCTTGGAGGTGGTCAGCTTGAAAACATAGGCCACCAGGTGCTTTGACTTCTCCCTTGGTCCACTTGCTTTTAACAACAGCAGATGCATTTGATGGAGGTGCAACAATATTGCCTCTCACATGGTCCAACACTTCTTGCTCTTCCAATGTTAAATCGAGAGACATCTTCCATCCGTGATAGTCAGACTTCTCACGGAGTTTGTCTTCAGTGGGGAAGTGTGCTGAGGACCCCATGACTTCTTTAAGATTGCTTCAACAGCCTTCGGTGATTGCTCTTGCTCTTGCTTGGGCTTTGTCTTCACCTCATCTCTGATACCATGTTAAATTATGGTATGTTCTATGCTTAGAGCAGTTTACTTTAAATCTTCTTATTAGCCACAATTTAGCAATCACATAAACATAAAGTGCAGATAGAACATTAAACGGAAAACAAGCCAAGACAAGAGACAAAAGATGTGGCAGCTAGCCAGGGACAAACCCCAATGCGGGGAAACCCTTTGATCAATTCTTCTTTAATCTTCAATAGTTCAGCAGAGAGAAATAGTACAATTCAGAAATCTGTAATTTTATAACAGCAGCATCAAACCCTAAATGAGCAAAGTCAAACTTGGTCAAAACAGCACCGAATTGACTTCTAGTCAACTTGAAGAACTCGGTCTTCAACAGCTATCTTTAGCAGCCCAAAACAATCCACAATACTCAGTCAAACAGTAGTCAAAGTTCAGCCATCTGCGGTCAGCCCTAACCAATCAACTTTCAGGTCAACGCTAGTCAACGCAGCACCCAAAAAGTCAACGTAGGTCAGCCCTTGGTCAATGCGCCATAAAATAGCCCAGCACTTGGTCAACGCAGCCCTAGAAAAGTCAACGCTGCCCAAAAAGTCAACGATGCCTAAATCAGTGAACACTGCCCTAATTCGTCCTTCTTCTTGCACGAGTGAGAGAAGCTGCTCCTTTGTTGGCCCAATAAGATGAGGAGAGAGAAGATGAGTAGAGATGAGATGAGTTGATAATGAATCAACCTCACTTGTACTTATATGATTTGTTGGGCATGTGTGCCACACATTTAGCTGTTGGCCAACCTTGACAATTTGTCAAGTTAATACAAATAAATTCATATCTCCATAAATACTTGTCGGAATCGGATGATCTTTAGATCAATCCTATACCTCTCGACAAGAGGACTCTAGGGAAAATATCAGCTGCCATAAATAAGATGACCCACATGGAGTTTGGACCTAGTTGCCAATTTTAACAAAGCCAGATGGAAAAACTGATGAATCACTTTATGATGAAGGGAATGAAGACATGACTGACTCATGAACGAAAGTGATGGATAGTCTGTGCCCTATGAAGAAGTCCCAAAAGATGAAGACTCCATAACGAAGAATAAATTCATGACATCAAAGGAAGGAGCTCTTCAAGAAGCTCGTTCCATTATCTCCACATAAGGAGCTGTTGTAGGTCCCTAGTTAAGAGGGAGCGTGAAAAGAAGTTTCTTACTTGGAAGAAACTTGGAAATTCCTAAGCCAAGAGGGAGCTTAGGTACATTCTTTTTGTAGGAATGAGTACATTCCTTTATTGGAATATGTCCTCCCTATCTGAGAGGGAGAGATAGACACATCATTCTGGTCTTCACCTGGGAAGACAGAATGGAGGATTGGGTAATTATTTGGCATCCAATACTCTTTGAGGATGAGATAGGGCATCCAATAGAAGAGTAGTCATGGAGGACCGATATTCTTTGAGGGTTGGGGAGTCCAAGATAAGAATAGTCCTCATGGAACACACCCTGAGTACCCGAGTAGGGGATGTTCCGAGAGAGACAATGATGAGAGTGTCTATAAATCATTGGTCTCACCAGCATTGAGCTCAGATCTTGTGGAGAGATGGAGTTGTTAGTCAAGGCCTTGCTATGTAACAATGCTGGTTGATATGATGCTATACAAATGAGTTACCAATCCGAAATTCTTCTTATGATAAATTCTTCAGATTGAGAATGACCAAGTACCATTATGAATAGCTCCCTAGTAACTAGGTTTATTCTTCATAATGACATGTAATTATGATTTTATGTAATGAGATGTAAAGAAAAAATTATTGTATTGATTTGCTTCATGGGTTTCATGAGCAAGAGATTTTGTATTTGAGTCAAGACTCCCATTGAAAGTCTTTAGGATATACTTGTCATCTAGTCATAAAATGATAGAGTCATTGTCATGTAATGAAGTCATGTTACACTTCGTAAAAGGTCAAACTTGTCTATGTAAAGTATCCTCCAAGCCCTTGACACTTATCCTCTTTAACTCGACCTACAACGATCGAAAAACTTGCTAGAAGAAGTCGACCTAACCACTAGTGATCATGTCGGCCTAAAGGACATGTGTTGAGGTGTATATATAGCCACACTCAACCTCACTTAGAGGCAAGCAAATCGACAAGCATTCGGTCAAGCAGAAGTACGAAGAAGAGGTCAAGTAAAAGTGCGAAGAAGAGGCTCCAAGCAAAAGTGCGAAGAAGGGATAACAAAGGAAGGATTCTTCTGGGCATAACAAAGGAGAGTTTCTTTAGGGTCAACGAGGGAGAGTTTCTTCTAGGTCAGCGAAGAAGAGATTCTTCTGGGTTAGAAACAGAGACTTTCTTCTAGGGTCAGTGAAGAAGAAGTTTCTTTTGGAGATAACGAAGGTTCTTCTAGGGTACTTGTTCTGGGTGACCGATCTAGAGAATAGAGACCAAGATTCTCTAGGGGAAGCCGAGAAGAAGCAGTGTGAAGGATAGAGGTCGAGTTTCTCTAGAGGAAGCCAAGGAGAGCAGTTCAAGATCAAGAAGAAAGTTGAGGAAGGGAAGAGGCAGAGCATCAAGGTTAGTGACGAGGTTCTTGGGAGGATACTAGAGTCAAGGGTCTTTGTCATGGTCTTGGTACTCATCAGTTGAAAATCTAGAAGAATAATTTTGATCGGATTTTCCTCTCAAGAGGTGAGAGGTTTTGGCCCTAGCTGACAAGCCTACATACTATGTCACTTGTCTTTTATTGTGCATATTGGTAATTGTCTTGATGAAAAGACACAATAATAACATAGCGAAGAAAAGACTATAAGCTACAAAGTAAAAGTATATCACAAGCAATCATCAAGCATAGAAATATTTTAACTACTCATACCCTAGATTTCTCAAGAAGATTTTCCTTGGGTGGAGTAAGTATGCAGTTCAAATCTTGAAGAGGTTTCAAATACAAGTTTAGACTTCCATGGCAGTTAGCTTGACAGAAGTAGAATACATGGGAGCGAGTATTGCTAGTTATGAGGCCATCTAGCTTTGCAAATTACTTGGAATATTGCTTAATCAATTGTTGAAACCCACAATCGTTTACTATGATAACAGAGTAAAGTCTCTAAGATTCCAATCTTTGATGATAGGTCCAGGCATATTGAGATCAAATATACCTCATACAAGACAAGGTTCGGAAGGGAGCAATGAAGCTATAGCATATTCCCACAAATCATTGGGTAGTTGATATTCTGACCAATCCCTTGGTAAAAGGGATGTTTGAAGCATTAAAAGACCAAAATGGATTGGTGCAAGATCCCTTCCTCACTAAGAGGAACAGTTGAGAAGTATAGCCCAAACAAGAACTTCCATGCATGTTCAATAAGACCATGTCAAAGTAGTTTGAGATATTTTCAAAAAAATAAATCCAAAAGTAATTCTATCTTTGGAAAATTATTTTTATTTTGTAATTGGCTTTAACTAAAAAGTGAAAGTCTTATATTTAACAATTGAGTTTAAAATTCTATCTCATGCATGACTTAGACTAGGAGCAATCTTAAAATAGATTCTTCACTAAAGGTACAAAGACAGGGCAAGTTAGAGGTTTTCTCACATTGAGCAGTTGAGTGAGAAAGAAAAAGAGAGCAGGCAGCCAAGCAAGAGACATTCGCTTGTAGAATCTCAAATTCAAGGTGTTGTTTTGGTATATATGCGTGCTTTTTAGGGGGCAGGATGTGGAGGTTTCTTTGTAAGTTTTTCCGAAGGAATGAAAAGCTGATGTGGAGGAGTGATTACCGATGCACGTGAAAAATTGAATTTTATACTTCCACGGTTTAATTTCTCAGTATCTGTGATTGACGTTATGCTCTCAGCGGCAGGATGTGGAGATTTCCTTGTAAGTTTTTCCAAAGAAATGAAAAGTTGATGTGAAGGAGTGATTACCGATGTGCGTGAGAAATTGATTTTTATACTTCCACGGTTTAATTTCTCGGTATCTGTGATTGAAGTTATGCTCTCAGCGCGGAGTGTTAATTAAATTCAGCAGTCTACTTGTTTATTCACCTAGGGTTTGAAATTATATGGGTGTGCAGTTAAGATGGGTCATTGTTCAAGTGAACAATCCTGCCAAGTGTTCAAACTTGTTTCAGAGGACAGGAGCAGAACCGAGTAATTTCGTAAGAGATTTTTGTCATGATCCATTTCAGACATGTCATTCCCTGGAAATTGAGAAGGAAATTTTAGCTGTTCCAGACTGCATTCTCGCGTCTCCACAACTGCGGCATTCCAAAAATCCATGCAACATAGGTAAAAACCTATTATTTCACTCTGTTCTGCCCAGGAAAAGGCATGCCCTAACTATAAGGGCGCCACCTCTGAGCTAAGATATAAGGGTTGCTCTTGAAAGGTCTTACTGTAGCTTTGCTTTGGATTATATCTTACCTTCACCATGCGTGAGCTATGCTAATAAGATATGCCACGTAAATCCATTTTCGTGCAATGAAGGTTTTGTTAACAATGACTGACAGCATATTTTACAATTCGAACACTGGCTTAGAAAATATTTCATATATGTGGGATTAAAACAGGTGATACAATGAGCAATGTTTACCTGGACAAGAATAGGAAAATTCTTTCTATGAAATCGACCAGCCCAGTGATTAAGCATGTTATCAATATCATCCCGAGGTTGTAGCTTCAAAATCTCTGCAACAACTTCGCTGATAGTCCAGTCATTCTGCCCAAGTCCTTCCTTCAACCTCTTCCTGTAACGTTTGGTGACCTGCTCTTTGCCGAGGCCTCTCACCTCAGTCTTGACCTCGTGCTTGCCTTCATCGTAGTCCACCACCACCACCTTTAGGCTCTCCTCCCACTCTTTCTTCTTCCTGTGGGGCGCATTCGTAACTGAACTGTCCATTGAAACGACCCAGTAGCTGTTTCGCATATTTTTGCTCCACCCATTTGGACTTACTGGTAATTTGTTCAAGCTCGGAATTGTAATTGGCTTCGAATGGCCATACACACTGTAAATCGCTGCCATTGCTAAACCTCCAGATTTTCAGCCATCCGCTTTAAGTGCCTAATGTGGTTTTCCACTTCGTATTTATCAAATGGGTGCTTGTGGAACAGACTTCTATTATGCAAATCGTAGCAACACCTTAGATTCACATGCAGGAGACGTGGGGTTTGTAATGCTAGAAGGATAGGAACACATGGAATTTTATTAAATTGGTGGGATTTTAATAATAGTGACCTTGATCTTTATGGAATTGTAACTCAATTGGCTTGTATGACGTTTTACTTTTATCACATTTCAGTTTTCAAATTCCATATAGGATTAAACATGAACTTTTAAAGCGTTTATACTCCATTAAATTTCATATATAATAGATTCGCTTACCTATAAATTAAAAGATTAAATTAGTTAATAATTTAATGTATTTTTAAATTATATGGTATAAAGTCTTAGTTTTCATATTATAAAAATTTAAAAGTTATATTTGGGGTTTTATTCAATGAACTTCTAACGTAGTATATTTATTTGTTTGCCGTATATTAAATAATACTTTTAATTTGACTACAGATTAGAAATACCTTTAAAAATTGATTTATTTAACTTCCTCTTATCAATGAGTCTTGGCAATTTAAAAAGTCCTTACTTTTACTAGATATTATAGGTATCCATTTTTTTATTAATATTTTTTATACTTCTTTATATTTTTTTATTAACTTTGAGCTTCATTTTTTATACACAACATATAAAAATATTTTACCCTCTATTATATGCTTAATATATTATGTCATTTTTTCCTCAAAATATATCCCCCAATATGAATGCACATGGTATGGTATTGTTCCCCCAATGAAACCCCTGTGACTTGTAGGTTAATATGATTGTTTGTTAGGGTGGCAGGAGGGGGAGGGATTTTACTTAATCTCGAGGGAATAACATAAATAAAAATTTCATGGGGTCTAGGAAGGAAATACAACAACCAAGCAGAGATGTATGGAGACCTACAAGGACTAAGCATTACTAAAGACAAAAGTGTGGATATTCATTAATTGCAATTAAATATCTCAACAGTTAGAACAGTCCGACAGATAACTCCTTTGCCTTGGTGCTCTAAAGGATTAGAAGATTGGGTGCCTTTTTTCACTCAAGAGGTTTTATCATATTCTCATAATTAATAATGAGGAAGTTGATCTGCAAGCTAATAAGGCATGCTCCTTCGAAGAGGCCATGTTAGAAATTAATGACTTAAATAGACTTTGTCCAATCCCCTGATCATTATATGGTCCCAAGTGATTGGTTATCCCCTAGGCCCTTCCATTTTTTGAATGTGGTTTCCCCTAAAATCAATATTAATCCTTACTCCCTCCCTCATAATCCCTCCTCCCTTCGTCACCTTGTACCATATCATCCTCGTGATCATGTGAATTGCTTTATGGTTTGGCCTTATGTTATCATATTCTTCTCCCATGACATGTCAAATATTGTGAATTGTCACCATGTAGAGGCAATGTTCTTTCCCTCGCATGCTCGGATTAACTGTATTTCTCTGCCCCAAAGTTGGAATCGCCCTCCTCTCAAGATAATGATGGTTCTCCTTGAAGGAAGTACTGAGAAATTTAATGACAATATGATGGGAATCGTGTGGATTGACAGGGGAATTAATATTAAATTTGGGTTACGCCTTGCTCCAGTTGCATTCATGCATGTATGCACATTTATGTTTGCTCCATATCCTCAAGGGTTTATGAATTTGGTTCCAGTTCGGTCTCTGGTTTCAATTGTGGCATTAAGGTGGTTAATTTTTCGGCGGCTCTACAAAGAGCTACGCTTCAAATTTCAGTTGGGCCCTCTCTGCAGGGTGATTTCGTGGGTTCGTCACTTCAGTGCGTGGGAACTCTAGAGGTCGGGGCTTTATGCCTCGAAAGCTACCCTAGCACTGCTTGAGTTCCCTTTCCTTGTTATCATCAATTTGCTTCGGGCTCTAATTCAGGAAGGTACTCCTTTATTTCTTATTTCCAATTTGATTCTCAGAAATCAGCTTAGATTGGATGGTAATTCCAGAATCTTGGCCTTGCCTCCTGGGGTTCTGGGTTGCAATTTGAATCAATTAAGAAAAATTAATGCTTTTCTAGTCGTCAATCTAGCAGATCAATGGCCTTACCCCTTTGGAGCTTTGTGCATGTGTAGTATACCTAGGGGGGATAATATGTTTTATAGCTCTGATACCCCTTGTTATAGATCTGATATGAAAATATAAGATAATAGAATTAAACCTAAAAAAGAAAGATTTGAATATAGATAGAAATGCTTCTTTATTAATCAAACCCTTAAGGTAGGGCAACACCATACATTCACTCCTTAAGGAAGGAGAACACTCCACAAGCCATATGCCTGTCCATACAATAATCCTTGACATCTCTCAATGGGGAGTCTCTAGCCTCTATATAGGCCTCATACATACAATATCATGGGTCATTACCATGGTTCCCTCAATACCATCTATCTAATACCATGGGCTTATTACATTATTGCTAACTACTTGTGGTCCCTTACATGATACGGGTTAACCACCTTATTTATTACTATGGCCCATCCCATTATTACATTATTCCCTTGGGTACCTTCCTCTGTACCCCATATTATCCCCCCTAGGTATACTACAATATGGGGTACAGAGGGAGGTACCCAAGAGAATAATGTAATAATGGGATGGGCCATAGTAATAAATAAGGTGGTTAACCCGTATCATGTAAGGGACCACAAGTAGTTAGCAATAATGTAATAAGCCCATGGTATTAGATAGATGGTATTGAGGGAACCATGATAATGACCCATGGTATTGTATATATGAGGCCTATATAGAGGCTAGAGACTCCCCATTAAGAGATGTCAAGGATTATTGTATGGACAAGCATATGGCTTGTGGAGTGTTCTCCTTCCTTAAGGAGTGAATGTATGGTGTTGCCCTACCTTAAGGGTTTGATCAATAAAGAAACATTTCTATCTGTTTCTATCTTATTATTACATTATTCCCTTGATTACCTCCCTTTGTACCCCATATTATCCCCCCTAGGTATACTACAGCATGTCCTCAGTTTAAGGGTGGCGTTGCAATTTTATGTTCTCTACTCCTTAATTAAACCCAGTCTCCTCTACAAAGACGTTAGAAAATTCTCAATCTTGAAAGGTAGAATTGGAATCCACATGCTCTCAAGTTCTTCGCACTGGCCTTGAAGTCTCTGTGGGGAATCTCGGGTCTCTCCCTTTTGCTATTTGTTTATGGTGAAACCTTGATCAATGTTCTCTCATGAATTCAGATTTTAATTAAGATGACTCCTCAATAGTTAACCCTTATTGTCACTATTTGTCAGCCCATGAAGCCCTCCACAGGGTAGACCATGATCCACAGATGAAATTTTGTCAAAGGTATCACGTTCAAGTGGAACATATTGATAAGTTATTAACGCTCCAGTCTTAGATTTCTTGCCTAACAGATGAAGTTGATGCACTCTAGAATATAATCATGGATCTCAAATTGAGCAGTGAAGTTTCTACAGGTCCAGGGCAACACCAAGAGGAGTCAAGCAAGCAGGATATTGATCTCAATAGACCAACAACAGAGAATGATTAAATTGCATGTTTGTTGCTACATGTTCCTTTGGTCCTTTTGTGTAATAAAATGTAATTGGGTCTATAATCAATCCTTTAGGGTCTTACTATGTAATGGGTTTGTGATCTTTTAGATCTCTGGTTAGTTCTGAAAATGTTGATGTAACCCTCGTATATTTGTTCCGACTGGGCGTAGACTTAATAATAAAATACTCATTTTTGTGTTAAAAAAATATATGATTGTTTGTTTTTAAGTATTGAGGGGTTTTCGCAGTGTATTATATAAGATATTATTTTTTGGGATTCAACTGCATTAAGTAAGTCATCCATCTATGACCATTTCCATGAGAGGTAGTCGTAACTCACTAATTTCTCATGATTTTTGATAGTCCACTTAGCACTCATTTTATGGCGTAGTCTAACTTATAGACGAAATAAACTTTTTCACCGAAATCTGGTCAAGAAAAAATGTGTTTTTTTTTATTGTTTAAAATGCAAATTTGAATGCATAAATAGATTCAACACCCTTAAAAACCTCCTAGGGCACTCGATTTCTACAAATTAAACAATTTAAACTCAAGTTTTTAAAAACTGTACTCTATTTTGATTCAAATTAACCAAAAAAAGATATCGTGAAAAAAGTCATTTTATCTATAAGTTAGGCTATACCATTTTTTATTATGTAATAACATTTTTAATCTAATGTCGACCCTATTTAAAAATACAATATAATTATTATTATGTATAAACACAATATAAATTTAAAATATAAAGAGGTTTACGAACACTCAAAAGAGAGGTATGGTAAATAAATAAAAATATAAATAAACCAGAGGTATGGTAAATAAATAAAACTTACTCCAGAGATATGGTAAATAAACAAAAATATAAATAAACTAGAGGTATGTTAAATAAATAAAACCTCTTTTAATATTTAATCCATAAACCTCTTTATATTTACGAAAACTCAAAAAAGATGTTTTATTTAGGAACCTGTGGGCCAAATACCATGGGACAAATAATTACTAATACCATGGGTCAAATACCATATTTATAAAAAGAGTTATGGTAAATAAATAAATATAAAATAGGTATAAAGAGGTATGGTAAATAAATAAAAATATATCAAATATGATTAGAAATAAACATCTAATTATATACCAAGCCTATGAGCCAAATACCATGGTAAATCAAAGAGATATGATAAATAAATAAAAATATATATAAACTAGAGGTATGGTACATATATAAAAGCTCTTTTTATATTTAGTCCATAAACCTCTTTATACTTACTAACACTCAAAATAGAGGTTTTATTTAGGTGAAGCCTATGGGCCAATTACCATGGGCAAAATTATTATTAATACCTTGCAAAAAAATATTATTAACCATAATATTAATATTATTATTGTTGTTAAATCTAATATTATTATTGAATTTAATAACTTTGGATTAATACAATATCAAATTTGTTATATTATAATATATATTAATATATCATTATATATATTAACTCTATATATATATATGGGAGGGAAGAACAAAGACATAGAGTGATAGAGGTGGAGAGATAGGGGAAGTGTTGAAGGAGAGGGGAGAGGAGGAATGAAGAGAGAGAGAGAGGGAGAGGAGTGAGAGAGGTAGAGAAGGGTAAGAGAGGAAGACGGAGACACAAAGATGGAGGGGGGAGAGAGTGAAGGAGAAAGGGAGGAAGATAGTGAGAGGATCAGAGGGAAGAGAGAGAGAGAGATGGGGGAATAGAGAGGAAGGATGAGAGAGAGGACTTGCGAGAGAGGAGGAGGGAGGGAGGGATAGAGAGATGGAGTTGGATGGGGAGAGAGGGAGGGAAGAAGAAAGACATAGAGAGTCAGAAATGGAGATAGAGAGGGAGTGACAGGGGAGAGATGGAGAGAGAGAGTGTATGTATAGGGTTGAGATAAAGAGACAAAGAAGGAGAGATAGAGAGAAGGGGGGAGAGAAGGAGAAAGGGGGGGATATAGTAACATATTTGGGGGGAGAGAGAGAGAGAGAGAGGATTTGATGGAAGAGAGAGAGAGAGAGGGGGGATTTGAGGGAAGAGAGAGAGAGAGAGAGAGGATTGGATGGCAAAGAGAGAGAGTGAGAGAGAGAGAGAGAGGGGTAGGAGAGAAAATGAGAGAGGGGAGGAACGAGAGACGATAATTGAGAGAGAGGAGGAGAGTGATGGGGGAAGAGAGAGGATTGGAGGGCAGAGAGATAGAGAGAGAGAGAGAGAGTGAAGGGGGGGAGAGAGGGAGGTAGGAGAGAAAGGGAGAGAGAGGAAGAACGAGAGACGATACTTGAGAGAGAAGAGGAGAGTGATGGGGGAAGAGAGAAGATTGGAGGGCAGAGAGAGAGGTAGGAGAGAAAGGGAGAGAGAGGAAGTATGAGAGAGCGGACTTGAGAGAGAGGAGGAGAGAGGGAGGGAGAGAGGAGGAGAGAAGGAGGGATAGGGAGATGGAGTTGGAGGGGGAGAGAATGAGGGAAGAATAAATACATAAAGAGTGAGAAGTGGAGAGAGAGAGGGAGTGACAAGGGAGAAATGGAGAGAGAGTGTGTATGTTTGGGGGTGAGATAAAGAGACAAAGAAGGAGAGATGGAGAGAATGGAGAAGATAAGGAGAGATGAGAGAGGGAGGGATATAGTAACAAAGTTGGAGGGTGAAGAGAGAGAGAGAGGTGGGAGAGAAAGGGGCAGAGAGAAAGGAAGAGAGAGTGAATAGAGGGAGGGAAAGAGAGATGGAGTTGGAGGGAGGTAAGAAGAAAGAAATAGAGAGAGGGGGGGAGTGATAAGGAAGATGGAGAGAGAGGGAGAGAGGACAACGGGAGGGAAGAGAGATAGAAGCAGGGGAGAGGGATAGAAGGGGAAGAGAGAGAGAGAGAGATAGAGAGAGATAAAGAGGAGGAGGGAGAGATAGATAGATCGATTGAAGAAAGAGAGTGTATTTTTTGGGGGTGATATAGAGAGACAAAGGGAGATAGAGATATAGATGGAAAGTGAAGAGAGGGAAGAAGAGAGAGATGGAGAGAGGGAGGGAGGGACAGAGAGATTGATAGATATGGAGTGAGAGAGCATGTGTGTTTGGGGGGTTGAGATAGAGAGACAAAGAAGGAGAGATGGAGGGATATATAGATATAAATGGAGGCGGAGAGGGAAGAAGATTTTTTGTACTAGATGCATTGATTTCAATGTAGATGGTCATTTATAATCCTATTTGATTGCTTGCACAAGATGCATTGATTTTAATGTAGATGTTGATTTCTAATAATATTTGATTACTTGCCTAGACGCATTGATTTCAATATAGATGATTTCTAATCCTATTTGATTGCTTGCACTAAATGCATTGATTTTAGTGTAGATGGTGATTTCTATCCTATTTGATTACTTGCACTAGATGCATTGATTTCAATGTAGATGTTGATTTCTTATAATATTTTATTGTTTGCACTGGTTGCATTGATTTCAATGTAGATGATTTCTAATCCTATTTGATTGCTTGCACTAAATGCATTGATTTTAGTGTAGATGGTGATTTCTAATCCTATTTGATTGCTTGCATTAGGTGCATTGATTTCAGTGTAGATGTTGGTTTATAATCCTCTTTGCTTACTTGCACTAGATGCATTGATTTCAGTGTAGATGTTGGTTTATAATCCTATTTGCTTACATGCACTAGATGCATTGATTTGAGTGTAAACGTTGATTTATAATCCTATTTGGTTGCTTGCATTAGATGCATTGATTTTAGTGTAAATGTTATTTTATAATCTTATTTTATTGCTTGCATTAGATGCATTGATTTTAGTGTAGATGTTGATTTATGATTTGATGTAATTAGATGTATGATGGTACATTAATTTTAAAGTGATTGGGTTAACATTGTGCATTGATTTCAATGTAAGCACAAAAAATTATTGACAATGTACATTGATTTTTGTGTTATATTCATTCAAACTATTAATATTGGAGAGAAAGAGAGACAAGGTATGTTGTTTAGTACAATAGATCGAGCTAGAGATTTAAATGATTTACGATTTAACCTGTTATTTTCATATAATCGATATGAAAAGATGACAAAAGTAACAAGGATGACAATAGAATAGTAGAAGAAAATAATTTGAGATTAATCACAATGAATACTATTTGTAATTGACTATATTCTTATTATTCACATTTTCTATCATTCAACACTATTACATTCAAAAAAATTATTTCATCATTTTTCATCATTAAAGTTATCAACAATATTTATCATCTCAACAAACTGAGGTAACTAAGTAAATTTAAAATTAAAATGATCAGATTAATCTGAGACATATTTAGCATATTTAAAATCATTATATTAATATTAGATGAATTTACATATTTTGATCAAATTAATCATATGTTCGTTATATTTTCTTTGGCCGCACACGACTGAAACCAGCCTAGATCCATCTTAACTCTGGATCTATCAAGTGCCGAGAGGTATCAAATTTCTCGAGGTGCAAACCTTTCCTCAAGTTTTTCATTCAAAAATGAGGTTTTCGCCTCAAGAGATTTGATCCCTCTCGGCGCTTGATAGATCCAGAGTTAAGATGGATCTAGGTTGGTTTTACTTCAGTCGTAATAACTTGTATATTTGGGAAAATAATTAAGCTGGATTTGTTATGAATAAGAATGGAAATTATGGAGATTAAGAGGAATTTAAAAATTTTACCTCTGTAAAAGTCAAGCATAAAATTTACATATGGACAAGAGCTTTGTAAGTTTCCATAGTTAAGGAATTAAATGATGCCATGAATGGAGATGAGTGTGTGTTGTATGTGTGTGTAACCCTTGCAAATTTTGAGCACTCAAAGTGGATGATGATGGGTACAACCCATCCTCGTGACACTTGGCAAGTGTGCAGGGCCTTGGTGGTAAGTGAAATGAAGGGACGTGTGTTGGAGAATATGATTCCAACCACCTGCTAGGTGTCACAATTGTCCATCCACAATTGAGTCTCACTCTAGTAATTTATTGTTGATGTCCCTTATGTAATCTTATTTAACTGTTGATAATATTGAGAAGAGTATATTTGCTCCACATTTTTCATTCTCTAATATGGTATTAGAGCACCAGGTTGCATAAGACTCCAAGGAGAGTAACATTTGAATTTTTTGTGCTCACGGAGAAATAACAGAGGTCATGAGGAGCTCAAGGATGAGAAGCCAAGAGAAAGTGCGACAACAACTAAACTTGCGCACATTTAAAGAAAAGAAAGTGCGACAAAAGACTGCGAACTTACGAAACTTCAAAATTTTGGGAACTGTTGCACTATGTCGTACCTCCCAACTAAAGTTGTGTGTGTAGTCTTTCACACTATTTCCACTGACTCGTGCAACCTAGTTTTTTTTTAAAGGGGAGCTATTTTTTTTAAAGAAAGGAGAATGATGGAACACACACCTATGTGAAGAAAAGTACGATCGAGAGTCAAAGTAGCTGGGGATTTCGTCTATGCCTGTGCAGCTAATCAAGTGAGCCTTCCTCTGTTCAAAATTGTTTAAAGGGTGCAAATTATATGTTTTGTCAAAGACTTTCACAAAGCACAAGCGCAAAAAGGTACAAATCCGTAGTCACATATTCGTTTGAAAGACCTATTTGGCAGCACGAATGTTTGGAGCTCGAAGTCAAAACAATGGCTTGAGAGTCATTTTTTTTTCTCTCTTTAACATAAACAACCATGAAGAATGGTTTTATGTAAAAGTTCCGTCCCTCAAACGATACTATAAAATTATATTAAATAAAGGGCACGAAATATAAGGTATTATGTATGTTTAAAAGACCTTCTTCTTCTTCTTCTTCTTCTTTTTTTTTTTTTTCAGTCAGAAAAAGATGCTTGTTTCTATTAATAGGAAACGAAAACCAATACATATTGTTCATAGATATTCATCATTCTAGTACATATTGTTCATAGATATTCATCATTCTAGTACATATTGTTCATAGATATTCATCATTCTAGTCCATCATATGACAAAGATAGTGGAAAATTCCATAGTAACCAGGGTGAGATCATGTGTCTCAGTTAATATAATGCAGGAAGTGCCAGACAGAGGAGAGCACTTCCACTGTAGCAGTAGAAAAAAAAACGTAATTCATATACAATGTCTAAACATGGAGAAGTAAAAAACCACAAAAATTAATAGTGACAACCATGGATCAAAAGGTCAGAGGATTCGTATTCCATAAATGGTTAACCAAGTAGGGGCATGGAACCAACGTCCATGTGAGAACTGCCAATCCTAAGAGTGATGTACATGCTTCCAGGGGGGTCGAGGATGCCCAGTTTGGACATATTGTCTACAGTTGTGTTGAACTCACGATGGATGTGATGGAAATGAATCTACTGAAAGGAGCCCTTGAGAAAATCAATATTCTGAAGCCATCCCTGTAGGTGTGGGTGTGTTATCAAATCGAAGCCCTATACATGGTTGATTATGGCCAAAGATTCTCGTATACTTGCATTATGGGAATGTTAAGGAAGCTAGAAAACCACATTAAGCCCCATAAAGCAATCACTTTTGCTCTCGTATTTGTTCTAGGGCCTCTAGACCAGTGAATTTTGTAGTGTTGATTGTAGTCCATGCAGATCCAAGCTCCACATCCACATCTCCCATCCTGTGCTGCTCCGTCGAAGAAACCTGCAGGGAAAGATAGATTTGGGGCACTTTTTTATGTAATACATTCTTATGAACTGGATTAGTATGAAAAAGAGGTCCCAACCAAGAAATGATGTTATTGATGACATTATTGTGATTAAGGATTTTGCCATTGAAAATGATGGAGTTCCTGACTCTCCACAATTCCCAGAGAATTACAATGGGAACAACCCTTATCCTGCGAGACCTCTGGCTCCACCATATTAAGCATGCTTCAATAGTGTCATGTGCATTGTGCTTGTAAGTTAAGATACCAAGGGTCATGTTCCATACCTGTACAACCCATGGGCAATGCAGAAAAATATGTGTGTTATTCTCCTCCTGCATTTTGCAAAAAGCACATATGCTAGGTCCATGGATGCCCTTCTTCCTCAAGTTTTCCCAAGTTAAATTTTTGTTCCTCCATGTTAGCCAAGTAAATAGGATCATCTTGTATGGGACCTGTACTTTCCATAATTTGGCAAACCAGGTAGTGTTTTGTATGTTGTGTGTGGTGCAGCAGATGTATAAATATGTATCTGCTACAGATATCGCACCTTTGTGTATCTTCCCATCCCATCCAATTTGGTCCCCCACCTTGTGTTTGTAGATACCCGCTTTGCGTAGTTCATTGGTCAAGCATTCCCATCTCTCAACATTTTCTCCAGATAGTCCCATCTCCTCCGCCCTCATCCAGATAGGAGTGATACCATGCCATGTTTTTATGGTCTGGGCCAGGTAGAAGTACCCCCTCATGTTGAGACTATGGATCAATGATACATTGTAGTGCTTCTCAATATCAGAGCCCAGTATGTGATATCTTCCCAATATGATTTCCTCTCCTGAACCAAATGTCCAACATTGTCTCTTTAATAACCAGATTTTTACCTTGTTGAAACTAATCCATATGGTGGATCCCTGTGTACTCCCAATGAGCCCATCTCTCATCCACTGTCCAACCTTGATGCCTCTTAGATATTTCGATCTTATGATGTCTCCCCATATACAACTCCCAAAAATTCCGCGCCATAGGGAATTGATCAGTAAGGCCCATCCAAAATGTTTTAAATTCAATAATCCCCATCCACCCAGCCTTTTAGGAATAGTGATATTATCAAGTTTTGTGAGGTGGTACTTAAATGTTTTCCCTGAGCCAGCCCATATAAATCTTGCCATAATATTGTTTATCTTTTGTATAATCTTGGTAGGGAGGCAGTAAAGATGAGCCCAATATACCGCCAGTTGAGAAGGACCGATTGTGTGAGAGTGACTCTACCTCCAAGAGTTAAACATTGGTGTTCCCAACCCAAGATATTCTTATGGAATCTGTCAACAATCCACCACCAGTCGTTGACTCTGTAATTATTGGGCTTAATGTTGTAACCCAGGTATTTTAAACCATTACTGATGTGCAGTGAATCAACACCAAAAAGATTTGTTATATATTCAATGTCCTCCTGCTCCCCCCCCCACCGCTCCCCCGTGAATAATAGTAAGGACTTCCTCTTGTTTATCAACAGCCCAAAGGCTCTACCAAATCTGCAAAAAAATTGATATAAGGTAGCCCAATGCCTTCTCAAGAGCATGCCAAAAATCAAAATGTCATAAAAGCTCTTTTTATAATGTAAAGGGGATATTCATTATTTTAAAAGGTCCCTTACAAAGGGGAAGTGTGCATGGAAAATGAACGAGTTGCAAACTAAAAAGGCCTAATAAGGATGCTCCAACCAAAATTCTCTATAATGCTACTCGACAAGGATGCTCTGATGAAAATTCTTTGAGATTTTATATTATAGAAATATAACATATGGGCTTAGTCCATGGGGAGAAAATGGAATAGTCCCACAAGTTAAGGGAGTCTAATAAAGAAAAATGGAAGAAGCTTCATCTTGCAAGAGTTCAATAAAGCAATCCTAAAATTATTTGCAATGTTATATTATAGTAATACAACATGCAACATAGGCCATTGGGAGAAAATGGAATAGTGCCTCAGGTTGAGGGAGTCTAATAAAGCAAAATGGAGGAGTCTTCAACTTGCAAGAGTCTGATAAAGCAGTCCTAATAAAGTCCCGTGTTGTAATATTACACCAAATATTATTATATAAATATAATAATTATTATGTTTATGTTATAATTAAAATGTTTTGGGAACTTAGTCTCTAGTCTCATGGGTTGCTCTGCATGAATAATAAAATAATCAATAAATGCAAAGAATGAGTTCAATCGATTTGCTCCATAAAAGGACCCACTAAATAAAGATTACCATAACCATAATTTAGAAATATAAAAATAATATTCATCAAAGTAATTTTAATGAGAAGCTCTCTGTTGGGTCCCTATAATACTAGTGATTACCCCATTACTATTGTAGTTATACCCCTTATTTATATTGTTGTGCCCCTATTACCCCCATGTTGTTATTTCTGTGCCCCATAGAATCCCTCTATTTAGAAATATAAAAATAATATTCATCAAAGTAATTTTAATGAGAAGCTCTCTGTTGGGTCCCTATAATACTAGTGATTACCCCATTACTATTGTAGTTATACCCCTTATTTATATCGTTGTGCCCCTATTACCCCCATGTTTTTATTTTTGTGCCCCATAGAATCCCTCTATTGTTTTTTTTGTGGCTTTATATTATTATTGTTAGGTCGGCTGGATTATATTGTGACTCCTTAGACTCCTATATATAGAAAGGAGGTTTTGTCATTTGTATCATCTAATAATTGTTCATTTATGTAATGTAAAGGAGGTTGTCCCCTCGAAGAACTGAATTCTAAGGCGTTGATCTATCTTTTCTTGAGCTGGTTTCATAACATTTGGTATCAGAGCTTTGGGTTATAGGGTTTCGCTACTCCAAACAAGTCATCGTGGCATTTTCGCTATAACTTTTTTTCTGTGACGTTTCAGAAGTCGCAAAAAAAACCAATTTGAGAAGAAATCGCACTGAACCTTGGGTCCGAATTTTAGAGCTTTTCATGCGATATTTCCAGAGATATGATCTGAGGAAGTTGGTCTTTTTGCAGACTCCTGAATTACATTCAAAACAGGTGACCTGGGGAAAATCATCATAACTTTCTCTCTGGGGATCAGATTGAAATTTCGTAAGAAGGTACAGAAAGAGGACGGGCTATAGTTTCCTGTATGCGTGTTTCAGATTCAAAGGTTGAAACAGTGACTCATGGCACGTCGTACAAGTTCGCTCTACTAAACTAGTCTAAAAGCAAGTCACTATGGGAGATTTCACATAACTCTTCCTTGGAGAATCCAATTTGGGTCAGAATTGTGGCATTGGAAAGAGGACGCAGAAGGCTACTATAGGTCGCAATTTTAGAACTGGATGATCCGAAATTACAGAGATACATCAGATTCAATATCAGGCTTCTATAAAGTGAAAAAAGGTGTGTAGTTTTTTTTAAATTTTTGTGTAAGCTTGGTTTAACGGAATTCAAAGGGCATAGTAAAGCATTATTATCGGTAATTGATGCCCCGAGGAAAGAAAATGCAAACACCTAGTAAGGAGCTTGAAAGCTCTAGCATGACTCATGAAGAAGAGGAAGAAATGCTACATGATATATCAAAATTACAAGAACAAGTGCAACAAATGTCATGCTCACAAAAGCTAACAGAAGCTAAGATAAATGGCGTGGAATCTAAGATAAATGTCATGGAATCTAAGATCAAGGGCATGGAAGCTAAGATGGATGATTCGAAGACAGATTTGAAGAGAGACATGGCAGATTTGAAGACAAATTTGAAGACAGACATGGCAGATTTGAAGACAGATTTGACAAATTTTCTACAAGAAATACTTACTAATGGTGAAAAGGTTGTAAAGGAAACTCATGATGTGAACAAAAGTAATGTTAATCATGATTCCATAGATGTTAATGTTGGATCGAAGACCCACCATATTCCAAAAATCGATATGAGGAAGTTTGATGGCAAGGATCCCGCCACATGGATATTACAGATGGAGCAGTTCTTCTATCTCAATAATGTGCAAAACACACAAAAGGTACGTATGGCAACTGTATATTTGGAACCAAATCAGTTTGTATGGTATCAATGGCTTTGCTCTCGTAAACAATTTATCACTTGGGCAATTTTTACGGAAGAATTGATAGCACATTATGAAGATACAAAAAGCAACACTTTTTTTAGCCAATTGATAAGTCTCAAACAAAAGGGTTCAGTAATGGAGCACATTGAGGAGTTCCAAAAATTGAACATAAGGGTAAAAGATATTCCAGAGGAGCATAGGATTGATGTGTTCATAGGGTCTTTAAAGGATAATATCCAACATGATGTTCGCCTTTGGGAACCTGATTCATTAGAGAAGGCATTCAAGTTAGCAAGAAAAATGGAAAGCAAAATTATGGCAACCAGGAAGCATACCACTCACAACTATAAAGACGGAAGTGTTGTTGCCCCTAGTCTTCCACAACCTATAAGGTTGACACCACAACAATTGGAAGAAAAAAGAGCAAAATGGTTTTGTTACAGTTGTGATAGCAAATACACTAAAGGTCATAAGTGTGCTGAGAAGAAATTTTTCTACATAGATTGTGAAGAGGAAGAAGAAAAGGAGCAAGAAAGGTAAAAAGAAGAAGATATACTCCAGGAACAAAGCCTAGATGAAGAACAAATAAATCCGACCATATCTTGTAATGCATTGGCGGGAATTACCACTCCTCAAACCATCAAGATAGAAGGACAAATCAAGAAGAAAAAGGTAATAGTGTTGATTGATTCAGGAAGCACCCACAATTTTATTCATTGTAGGGTAGCAAAAGAATTGAATTGCTTCCTATATCCAGCACCAGAGTGTCAAGTGATGATTGCAAATGGAGGAACAATAAATTGCTCTGGAAGGTGCCATAATATCAAGCTATCCATGGGAGAATATGTATTGACTAGCCCAATGCTTTCCATTCCAATGGGAGGTGCTGATGTTGTACTAGGAGTCAAATGGCTACAATCCTTGGGAACAATAGCTTTTAATTTTCAAGAACTTTTCATCAAATTTTCTTCAGAAGGAAAGGAAGTTGAATTAAGGGGTATTGCAGGGAAACCAGGAAAGATAATTAGCTCTAATGGGATGACAAAGCTTCTAAAAAAGGAGCAAAGAGGTGTAATTGCACAATTATGTTCGCTAGATGTTTCCACATCGGAATCATCTATTTCTCCAGATCTCCAAAAAGTCCTAGACAATCATTCCAAGGTATTTGAGACTCCCAAAGGTCTCCCACCTATGTGTGATCATGATCATGCTATTCATCTGATTCCAGGAAGTGTTCCTCCAAACATCAGGCCGTACAGATATCCTTATGTCCAAAAAAGTGAAATTGAACGTATGGTTGCAGAAATGCTAGAGGCTGGTATAATTCAACCAAGTCAAAGTTCTTTCTCTGCTCCAGTAGTATTGGTGCACAAGAAGGATGGATCATGTGTCCAGATTATAGGGAGCTCAACAAGCTCACTATTAAAGATAAGTTCCCCATTCCTATCATTGATGAATTACTGGATGAATTGCATGGATCAATTTACTTCACCAAGTTGGATCTTCGTTCGGGATATCATCAAATCAAAATGAAGATTGAAGACATTCCGAAAACGGCATTTAGAACTCATGAGGGTCATTATGAATTTTTGGTCATGCCTTTTGGCCTTACTAATGCACCTTCAACATTTCAAGGTTTGATGAATTCAATTTTCAAACCATTCCTTAGAAAATTTGTGTTAGTATTTTTTGATGATATACTAATCTACAGCAAGTCTTAGAAGGATCATGTTGAACATGTTGACAGGGTGCTACAACTATTGGAGGAGAAACAATTATATGCAAAAAGATCCAAATGTTTCTTTGGAGTTCAGGAGGTGGAATATTTGGGTCATATTGTATCTCATGAAGGAGTTAAGGTAGACCCTAGCAAAATTAAAGCCATTAAGGAATGGAAAATCCCCACATCCATAAAGCATCTGCGAGGATTTCTTGGGTTGACAGGGTATTATCACAAGTTTGTTAAGAATTATGGGAGAATAGCAGCACCTCTAACAACATTATTGAAGAAAGATGCATTTTCATGGACTCCGAAAGCAACAAAGGCCTTTGAACATCTTAAAGAGGCAACGTGCCAAGCACCGGTCTTAGCTACACCGGACTTCACAAAAACCTTTATTGTGGAATGTGATGCTTCAGGAAATGGAATTGGTGCTGTTCTAATGCAAGATGAAAGACCCATTGCTTTTGAAAGTCGTCCAATCAAGGGAAATTTTTTAAGCAAAGCTATTTATGAGAAGGAAATGTTGGCAATACTCCATGCACTTAAGAAATGGCGACCCTACCTAATGGGAAGACACTTCAATGGCTAGCAGAATGGCACGCCCCATCAAATTTGGATGCCAAAACCAGTAAAGGCGCAGGCAGCTCGGCTGAAAAGAAAAGGAAGGATGCAGCAAAGTAGGCTGCGCAAAAGTTGGTTGCCCAGTGGAAGAAGGAAGCCTCATAGAAGGCTCGGATGGAGAAGGAATGCACTACTAAGGAACAGACCGAGCAAGAGTAGTGTGAATCACAAAGAAGTTGCAAATCCCCTTCACCCACGACAGAGGAGGAAGAACAATCTGAACAGGGCGGTGGAGGAGATGAAGGGTAGAACACCCCATTTCAGCTAAGGAAGCGTAGACAGGAGCAGTAGGTGGGTCCTCGCAAGAAGCAAAATTTGGACAAAACGCAGGTTGATCCCATGATCTTGACAGAGGGTGATCTCGATGAGATCGGTGAAAAATTCCAAGACACCACAACTGAACTACTACAATAGTTTGAGCAATAGTACATGCAGACACTGGGGAGCATCCAAAAGGATCTACGCAACTTGTAGATCCAAACTAGTAGGATACAGGTGGGCACAATCAAGCGAGCACATCATAAGTGAGCTTGGCATAAGGGACAAGTCAGGCTGTAGAATTGGTAAGGACATTGGACCTTTGCACAGTTGCTTTACCAAAAGGGTCCCTATGCACAAAATTAGCCGATAACTGAATCATCTTAAGTACCCTCAAGGACATCGCGTTGAACATTGTAGAACCCCCCAATGAATTTATTCATGCGTTGCAGGAAGGGGTGACGGAGGAATTGAGAGCTTGGGAGTAGTGCGCTCTCAATTTGATCAGCGAATACAGGGTGAAAAACAAACAGATGTTTTCCAAGAAAATGCAGGCATTAAAGGAAAAAGAAACAATCCAGGCATAGAGTTCCAGGCTGGAGGCCGCGATAGCAGAGGCATGTAGAACAGTGCCAGAGTTGCACATCCCAGAGGACGCACAACCAGAAGCTAAGATCTAGAAATTAGCTGTAGGAGTACACGAGGCGAAGGCGAAATTTGGGCGAGTTCAATTCGAACTCAATATGAGGATCATGGAGTTGTAGCTCAAATTATAGCCTACAACTCTGCCCGAGGTCAGGGAGTAGCGTAGAGCCACCATCAAGGAAGGGATGACCACTTTGGATGCCGCAATCACTGACTGAATGACCTTGTTTGAACAGGTGATGGAGTTGGTCATGACTTTACAGGAAGACCCAAACCTGTAGATATTGAATACAGAGATTTGCGAGCTCTAGAAGCAGTATGACGAGGTCAGGGCGACGGCGCACTCAATTGCTACAGCGCAACGCCTCGCCAAGTTGTAGGAGGGGAAGCAACTCCTCGCACAGGTAGAAGAAGCTCAAAAGAAGGAGGCCATGCTTAAGGCCAGGTTGGGACCTTGGTTAGAAGACGATTACCAAGTATCAACCAACATTCAATAGAAGCTGACAGGACTGCAGCAAAAACAAAAAACAATGAAGTTGGCCACAGAAGGACCAACTAGAGAGCAGCTTGTAGATGAGGTCAAGCAGGTATCTATGCAGAGCGCTGCCGAGGCTGCAGTTGTGCAGGTGGAGCTGGGGGATTTTTGTATAAAGATCACCACACCAGCTGAGTGACTTGAGGGAAAGTCATGACCTTTGTGTTGTGGTCCTTTTGGGATGGGATCCCCTAGGTCAATTTTGGGGTTAAAAACCCAATATTTGATGTAAATTTTGGTAAAAAGATGTAAAGTCTCTGAAATTTGTGGATGTGGAGTGTGTAGACAGTTAGGAGTCAAAAGGGGTTTTAGCCCCTTGTCTATGGAAAGTCGAGTCGGTTTTGAGATCCACCCATGATCCGCGGACCATGGGATTGTATGTAAAAATCTATAAATAGGGTGTCTTAGAGAATCTAATATATAGATCTATGTATATGTCCAAGAGAGGGAAAAAGGGAAAGTAAGTAGCATGTAGATAGAAGGGAAAGGGCTCTACATCTGAGTGAGAAAAGGCCTAGAGTAGAGTCCACAACTGAGTGCGCGGAACCCTGCAACTAAGTGCGCAGGGCAGTTTGAGTCTGTAACCTCATATTGAAGATCAATAAAGAACATTGTTGAAGAAATTCATGTGTTTACTTGTTTACTTCTGTTATTTATGTTGTGATATATGATGTGATGGAATAATGTCTTATAAAATATTTATCTATTAATGCACGACCCTATTGGATAAGTCTTATTAAATGTACGCAATGCATGTTAAGTACTTTCGTGAAGATTATAATACATTATGTTACGTTTATTAAGCACTTAAGTAGATCTGCGTGAACTTAAACCTAGGGTTATTTTATGGTGCATGTAAGTGGCTAATTCATCTGTTAAGGGTTCGCAAAGACCTATCGTAGACCTATGCGAAGGTCTAGGGGCCATTTAGATGAATTTGCAGTACTGAGCCCTAGGGGCTTATAGATCTGCACGAAGGCTATTCTAGGGAAATAAAAGGCATCACACTGATCTCTGGATGTGGAAATTTGGTTCCAACATCCCCCCATATTGGTTTGGGTGAGACTTCAGCTTGTGCTACATGGGTTGATGCCGAAAGGGCCAGTAGTGTAGGGTTTTTTTTGGTGCAATTAACTTTGAACCTGGTTCAGGACCCGCTAAGCCAACACAATCCCAAAGTCAACTTTTTCAAGGCCAACCTTTTCAAAATCAATTCTTCCAAGGTTAAAATTTGCAGAGTCAACCCTTTCAGGGACAATTTATCCAAGGTCAAATGGGTCAGGGTCCTCATTTCCAGAATCAATAGTACCTCAGTCATACTTTTCAAGTGCCCATTCAACCACAATTTGGTATGGCTCATCCTGGATATCTGGGAGGTATGCAAATTCCAACTACTTAGGCTATTCTAGGATATGCTAGGTATCCTCCTCTAGGAACAAGACCCATCCCGCAGGGTTATCAATACCCGCAATAGGACCCTAATCATTAGTTACCATTTATTGCAACTTTGGATTTATCAGATCTATCTCGGTTAACAAATGATCCCATTTTCTATCTACCGTTTTGGCTGGAAATCCCTACAAAGTTTCCTAGTGACATTCAGAAATTTGAAGGTAAACTAGGAGAGGATCCATCTAATCAGGTCATGAATTATCACTTTTGGTGCACCTTGAACTCATTTGTTGATGGTTCCATTAGATTACGACTTTTCCAATGAACCTTAACTAGTTCAGTAGCCAATTGGTATGTTGAATTACCACGAGTTTCTTTCAGTACTTTCAATGCCATAGCCATTGCTTTCTTGACACATTTTCAACTACCCATCTGATACAATAATGGTACTGAAATTTTAACTTCTCTGAAATAGTCAACGTCTACTTATATTTTAGATCATATTCTTGAATGGAGGTGAAGACATTGATTAGTTAAAGTTTATATCCTCGATTAGATCTTAGCTGAATGGTTCATAAAATGAATTATGATGGTAATTACTGAAGATGTTACCAAATGTGGCATTGTAACTGAAGATAAATTTATCACTCATTCCCAGTACTTAGACCTTGTTTATACTCATTCTAGCACTTTGTATGAGAAAATTCCAGATTTTCCTCGTCCAGATCAAACCAACCTAGCTCTTACATGATCACACGTCATTGATGGTGCGATTAGTTCTGTTAGCCAAAAGTTTAAGACTAAAAAGAAAAATTCTAAAAGGACTCAGATTTTGGCCTTATCAGATTCATGCGAAGAAGATCCTTCTCCTAAAATTACTTCTGAAATAAATGTCATACATTCATCTACTAGTAAAAAAAAGCAATCTGGAAGTAAAAACAAAGGAAAACGAAAAGCCAAACAAGACATTTCTCCCAAAGATAAATCAAACAATAATGAACCATCTCACGAAAATAAGAAACCTTGCTATCCTTGTTTAATCTATGATGATGATCATTAAACCAAGGAATGCCCTCATCGTGCTGAAGTTTCTAAATTTGTTAAGGGTTCACCTGCTCCCACTGTTCTGAAGGATCCATTTCCTTCTCAAGATAGTAAGATGGTTTCCCATAATCCATCTTCCTCTTCCACATTGGTGAACATCATGGTGATGTCTTCACAAGTTATGGTAGCTATGAGGTCCAAAGACTGTGGATCTCAAAGTCCTAGTGTAGATGGAAATGATTTTGGTTCACCTAATCATTCTTCTACATTAGCTCCTCCTCTTTCTAAAACTTTGAAAATTGAAAAACCTAATCCTGATATGGTAATTCGACCACCTCTTAAGGGTGTTCTTCAAAAGTCAACTTTTAATCCTCATGCCAGAGTTGTTCACAATTATAATATTGTTGAAGATTTGGCAATGTCACCTTCAGCAACGTCGGCTCTCGAAGTGCTACAGACTTGTCCAACACAAAGGAAATTACTATTATTAGCTATAGGAGTAGTTGATCCCCAGGAATCTAATCTAATCGTTTTTCATCTCAAAAATTATGTACTCAAACTCCCACATCAACTAGCCTTCCAGATACTAGTTTTTGTCAAGACAAAATGAGTTTTTCAAACGGTAATTGACGAAGGAGCATCTACATGTATTATGTCTATTGGTTGTTGGAGAGATTTGGGTTCTCCAACTATCAATCAGTCTCCCACGACTTTGAAAGCCTTTGATGGAAGAGTTTTTCGACCATATGGAATTTTGAATGACCTACCTGTAGAATTAGAAGGTAAAACAGTTGTAATAGAAGTTGAAGTTGTTGACGTTCAACTTGATTATAACCTATTACTAGGCCGATGTTGGACTTATGCCATGTCTTCCGCGGTCTCATCATTTTTTCGAATTATTATGTTACCTCATAAAGGGAAAATTACAAAGGTTGACCAACTATCCTATTACACTTCAGACCCTAACTCTACTGGTAGCATTCCCTTTGTTGGAAAATCGATTACTGCATATGAGGATGTTGGTGTTGGTCTTCTTAAAGACTCATCTCTTATGGGAACTTTCACATTCCCTCCACCAAATATTCCTCATAATGTTGCCCAGGTCAATATGATTACATCAAGAACTTTTGAATCTTTAGATCCTTGGAAAGTGCCTTCAGAGTCAGAATTAGCCTTGTATGGCGATCAGATGCCTCTTAGTCCTTTTGAATTGGCTTATGATGTAGTTCAATCCTTTTCCAACCCATCACCATCCGAAAATGAATGAATGAATATGATCAATGATGATTATTCTCATTTGTCACGTTTAGAACCAATATCAATACCTGATCCTTTTTGTGGAGATTTTATAACTGATGAAAGCGTTATGGAGGTAATGAATTTATATGAAATGCCTTGGGATAATTACCGTCGTCACTCATATTTCTTACACTACATTAACAAATTCGAGAATAATTTTTCGTCTATGTTTTCACCTGAGTTTGTGAATAATCCCAAATGACTGATGTCTATTCTTCATTCCGAATCTAAAAAGAATTTAGAAAACATATCAGCAACTGTGTCAATAAACATCTTAGTGAAACTAGGAATTACTGAAAATATTCATATAGGAGCTTCTTGTTCTTTTGAAGAAATTCAAACATATAAAGCCCTATTCCAGGAATTCCACGACATTTTTTCCTGGTCCTACGTAGAAATACCAGGTATTGGTCCTAGTATTGTAGTGCATAAAATTAAGACTTATCTAGATGCCAAACCTATTAGACAAAGATTGCATCAAGTGCATCTGCGAAAAGCCGCTGCTATAAAAGATGAAGTTGAAAAACTATTAAAAGCAGGATTTATTTACCCCATTCCTTTCACTGTTTGGGTATCAAATATTGTACCTGTTAATAAAAAATAAGGAACTATCTGAGTATGTGTTGATTATAGGGACATTAACAAGGCTTGTATAAAAGCCAATTACCCAACCCCATGCATTGATCAAATTGTTGATGATTGTGCTAGAAATGAGATTTTCTCTTCCATGGATGGATTTTCCGTTTACAATCAAATAAACATACTCCCTTTTAATCATGATAAGATTGCATTCATTTGTCCATGGGGGAATTTTGTATATCATAAACTCCCATTTGGTTTGAAGAATGTTGGCACAACTTTTCAAAGAGCGACGTCTTAGACATTACACAATATCAAACATATTGTCCAACCCTACCTAGATGACCTACCGGCTCACTCGCAGAAATGACAAGATCATCCATCACATTTGAAAGAAATTTTCATTAGATGTAAGCACTACATTATTCATTTGAATCCACACAAATTCATTTTTTGTGTACAATTCGGTCGACTTATAGGATTTGTTGTTTCAAAAGAAGGCATTTGTGTCAATCCTCTCAAGGTAGAGGAAATTCTAAAATTTCATGCTCCTTCTACTCTTCATCAACTCCAAAGTTTGCAGGGGAAAGCAATTTTTTTACGTAGATTCATACCGAACTATGTCGAGCTGACCAAAGGTTTTACTTGACTTTTGAAAAAGGGCATTCCTTTCACTTGGGATGAGCTTGTTGAGAAATCTTTTGATGCATTGAAATACACATTGACCCATGCACCGTTATTGCATTCGCCTAATTATCATCGAGATTACTTTCTATATCTAGTTGCATTAGATGCCACCATTGGCATGGTATTGATGTAGGAAGGTGAATCTAACAATGAACATGTGATCTATTAACTAAGTCAAAATATCACTAAAACTGAGATAAAATATGTGCATGTGGAGAAATTAGCATTAGCAGTTGTACAAGTTGTTCAACGTTTTCAACACTACATACTTTTGCGAAAAACAATAGTCATTTCAGATTGCAACTCTATGATGTATATTCTTACAAAACAATTTCTAGGGGGAAAATACTCCAAATGGATAGTCATTTTACAGGAATTTGATTTGGAATTCGAAAGATTTAAATCAAAGTAATCATTAGTTTTCGCTAAATTATTGTGTGACTTTCCCTATATTGGCACATAAACAATGGTAGAATATTCTCTGGCAGATGAATCTCTCTTTCTGATCAGTACACCTGATCCTTGGTATGGAGATATCATCACATATCTTCAAACCCAAAATTTTAGGCCTGAGTTATCTCGAATTGATCGTCGTTGCATCCGCTACCAATCCCAACAATATAACATTGTTGGTGACACTCTTTATCATCGCAGTATTGACTCTATCTTTCGACGATGCTTAACTCTTCAAGAGGCTGAAAAAGAACTAAATGATTTCCATTCTGGAGCATGTGGTGGTCATATGTTTGGGTATGCCACTGCCCAAAAGATATTGCACGTTGGCTATTTTTGGCCTTCCATGTTTAAAGATTGCATTATTGCAATAAAAAAATGCCATAATTTCCAGGTTTATGATCGCAAGATGTGAGTGCCTCCAGCTCCTCTTCACCCTATTATAGCTATCGGTCCTTTTTCAAAATGGGGCATAGATTTCATCACTTGTAACCCTCACTCAATCGAGGGGCATGGTTATATTATCCTTGCAGTTGATTACTTTACAAAATGGACCAAGGTCGATGCCTACATACAAGGACGATGACACAACTACAACATTTTTCATTTTCAATCATGTGATTGCCCGGTTCGATGTCCCATAGGCCATTGTTACATACCATGGTATACATTTTCACAACTTTATGATGACTGAACTATCTATATAGCTCGACCTATGCCATGATATGTCTACCCCTTACTATCCGCAAGCAAATGGTCAAGTCGAAGCTGTTAACAAAATTTTAACAAACATTATTAAATGGATAGTTGGCATTCATAAAGGAAACTAGCATACTGTTCTTTTTTCAGCCTTGTGGGCATACCGTACTACTACAAAAACATCTATGGGTTTCACTCCCTTCCAAATTGTTTATGGTATGAAGGAAGTTTTATCGATTGAATGTGAAATTCCATCTTTGAAACTAGCCATTGAGTTATTACCAACTACCTCTGCAAAGGAAGAGCGTTTTTTTCATTTAGCACATTTGGATGAAACTCACCGTGAGGCCGCATTGGCTAGCGAGTCTCATAAAAAACAAGTCAAAGCTCAATTTGATCAAAACATAAATTCTCATTCTTATGCAGAAGGTGACCTAGTCTTGGTCTATGATCAAGCACATGACAAATTAGGCGTAGGTAAATTCGAGCCTATGTGGCATGGCCCTTACATTGTAAAACATGTATTAGCTAAAGGAGCCTATGAGTT
This sequence comes from Pinus tabuliformis, assembly GCA_031772625.1. Classification (NCBI taxonomy): domain Eukaryota; kingdom Viridiplantae; phylum Streptophyta; class Pinopsida; order Pinales; family Pinaceae; genus Pinus; species Pinus tabuliformis. The sequence goes on along the minus strand of CM062814.1, from coordinate 687,945,383 downwards.
GGTTGATTATGATGGTGTCTCTTTGGAAAGCCAAAAAATGGCCTTTACCTGAAGAGATATTATGCATAAAATATTTCGTGGAGATTTATAAATTACTTGTATTATAATTTTATAAGTGTGTGTGGTAGTTTTAGCATTTTTCATGATCCACTACTACTTATCCTACTTATCTTGTTTTACACTTGATTTGCAGATGTCAATGTTCCCTCCATCTTACATTGGCTTTGCTGATGGTGCTAGTCATAGTACTCAAAATTTGTCTTCCGCAACTTGGGTCATCTATTCACCCAGTGATGAGTTAGTTTCTATTCATGGGATATGCCTTGGTCAAACAACGAACAACATAATAGAATATTGTGTAATCATTGAACTATTATTTGATGCCATCTCATTTGGCATTCAACGTTTGATTGTTAGGTTAGATTCACAACTCATAGTATTACATTTAAACAATGTCTACATAGTAAGAACTTCATCAATGCAAAGAATGTTTTTACGGGTCCGTCTTTTGGAAAGGCGGTGTGATTATATTTTATATCAACACATTCCAAGAAATTTAAACACATTAACCGATGCATTAGCCAACCATGTGTTAAATAGAAATTTTCAACATTTATAAGCAAAAACAATATCATCCATATATTGAACAAGATAAACTGAAATCAAAAGTAGTAGTTTTTCATTAGATAAAGTTTGTAGAGAGTGTTATACAAAAATATGTCATCCAAGGACATAAGGCCCCATGGCCTTTATTATCCAAATATGTTGATACAAAAATCAAAATGTAGCCCTAAAAGACTAAGTAGCTAAGCATGATGATGATCATGATAGAAGACTATAGCATGAGCAACCCGACGTAACAATCGCTTGAGCAGTCCCAGAGAGGTAAATCATCAGTCCCAGTCTCTAGGATATCTATAGTCAACCTCTCTAGGTTGTGTTCAAGCTCAGCTAATACCTATGCTATCTTTGAGTTGGATGCTGCAACTATTATAGGCTGGTTAGCCTGGCTATCAAAAAACCATAGCCCTACTGGTCAAACTACGTCCACATATGCATAAGTATTTGAAATAATTAGCCTTGAAAGAAAAAAAACACATAAAAATTATTATTTTTTAAAAGAAACATCAAAGTGAGGAATTTTTACCTAGGTCACCCCATTGTGTCTATACTGGAAGTGGGATATCTAGGTCGCCCCTGTAATCCATCCCTACATATGGGAAATCCTCAATCGAGACGACCTGTTGACCTAGCCATACAAAAATCTTAGGATCATATCTCACCACTGGACCATCACCTCCATGACGATCCATAAGGGAAACCCACCTCAATATCCATGGATCTCGAGGCCCTCCTACAACCACCAACATCTAATGTGGCTTGAGGAGTGGAATCCTTTCTAGAGAGAAAGAAATAAGAATGGCACCATAACCAAAATTATTCAGTCTACCATTCTTATCTTTGGTTAGTTGTCCTTTCATATAGACAACCACTATATCACACCAGTTAAAAACTATGGACTCCCAACATTCCACGGCAGTCTGCATCTGGGACTTTGTGGCCAAGTGAAGATTTTCACTACCACACAACTTGCTAACAGTGAAATCTATGGTCCTCAAGGCCAGCTTCTTAATAGTTTGAATATCAATCCTGTCGTCATTGAGCTTTGCATCCCCACATTATCATCGTAGATATCGAAAAGTAGTATCTCCACCCAACCATTGCCCATATAAAGAAATATCAACCCCTCTACCAGAGAGCCCAGTCAAAAAGTATATATCATCGACATCAATGGTGACACAATGATCCCCGATCACGAAGCACTGATCCTGGACATCCCAGGTTCTCACCAACCATGTCATGAGCTCTACCTGAGCTTTCATCCTTGGAATAATCCAATATTTACAGAGGCCACAATTTTTCAAAGCCTGGAAAGTGGCTGGATCATCCAAATTTGTTGAATATTGGGCTTCATCTTCTCTCTCCCTCCATTCCATTTTTGAATGGTCAATTATCCTGAAAATGACATTTACTTAGAAAATATTTAAAACAAGTTTGGGATTTTTTGGGGCAACATTTTCTCATTTTTAAAACCCTCGTTGTTTGCACAATCGCTTTTTGGTAAACAAGGCACAACTACTTGGATACTCAGGAGATTTTCCGCATAGTTCGCGTTCCTCAATACACAAAAAATTATCGGCCTCCATGGACCCGATGAAGAGTTCTCGTGCAGGCCCGAGGGCATATTTTTAAACATGGAAACCCCCCCAAAAATTAAATAGAAGCCTAAAAACGAAATGTAAATGGATGAAAAGATAGATATTGACGAGATCTCTTACTTGGAGGAAACGGTTCATGATTTTGTCCACCGGTTCGCTCGAAATCGGCCCCAAAAATTTGGTGGTAAAAATCCCTCCTTTTGCTCTCAAACTGGTTAAAAAACAGTTGGTAAAAATAAAGTTACTTTTTGAACTTTTTAAAGCTTTTGGGTGATTAAACTATTATTTTTATGTCTGGGACCTTTTAAAAGTCAAAATTTCTAGTGTTTTTTAACCTAATGTCGAGCAATTATGATAATTTATTGAGTTTAATGTGTAGAAAAAGCTACAATGTTTAAAAATGGATCATTTTGATTGTGAGCAGACTTTTATCACTTTTCATGCTCTTAAAAATCACGAAAACGAAAAAATCTAGAGTCCTCTTCTAAGCCCTTTTAGACTCTCAAAACATGAAAATATTGTTGAGCACTTGATTGTTCAAACTCGTAAAAGTAAATGAAGAATTGTCCACTTAGTATAAGTTTACCCCTTTTACGGACTAAAGTAGACTACTTACGAAAAAGGTATACGTTGACTTATTATGGTAGATAGAGTTCTCTCCTGCATAAATTTATCCTTTTTCGGACTTGAGGGACTAAATTTACAAAAAAGAACACTGTGGAGTTTACTTATGTTTTTCTCCTGATTCCCTAAAACTCAAAACCATCGAGCTTTACTTTCTCCAGGATCTTTAAAATTTTACGGTAAAAGAGATGAATGAGTTTTCTTTTCATGTCTTTTCAAACTCTTTAAACATGAATACAACATTGAGTTACCCCTTTACTAGACTCATAAAAATTAAACAGTATAGGACTCATTAAACATGAGAGACCAAATCACACCTTCTTAGGGTTCGTTAAAAATACTTTGAAGGTCTCATCTGAAGGATGAGCTTACAAGACATGCATATGTTATCCTCCTCAAGCTTGTAAAAAATAAAGAGGTACTTTCCAGTATTGGTGGGGAGAAATTAGGAAAAGGTATTCATTTTACATTCATTATAAGGGAAATATGTCGCTCTTGAACATGACACTCCATCACACCTGTGTCCAAGTTAGTAAATCCATTTGTCATACAGTTAATCGAACCCCATTGAAAGTCTTTAGCTGGTTTTGAGTATTATCATTGAGTCAAATGCTGCCAACTCAATTGTCATGTCATTATGTGTTCAAGAGAAGTTCAAATGCAGTTCATATTCCTTTGCAAATTTTAGCCTTCAGACGCATCGGCCATCCCTGAGTCAGTCCTTGCCACTATTCTTCAAAACTTGACATTGCGTTTTGTGTCATAGACTTTTCTCGGACATGTCGATTCCTATCAACTTCAGCTCATTATCTAAGAAGTTGATATAGAAACCTTTAGTACCTTGAAGCCTGCATGCCTTAATGGTAGGTTTCTCGCTTTCGACGATAGGTTCTCATCATTGGCCTTCGATCGAACGATTCTATGAGTGTTCGACTTTAGATCATCTTTTCACACTTTATAGATTGTACTAAGATTACCTTGAGAGCCATTTCCATTATTGGTGGTTTCTCTCACACTTGTTAACAATTCACATCATTGACCGGTAATCAAGTGGTTTCTACCATGTTTGACTTCAAGACATTCACTCGCATGGCTAGATTTGTACTATGGATCGAGATATGGAGATCAAGACCCTAGATCTAGTTTCATAAATCCAAGTTGCGAGGAGTTATATATTCATGATTATGTAGAAAAATTCATAGTTGATGACTGCGTCCATACTGTGTCTACTATGGATATGATTCTTGTCTTTTACGTACTTATTCATTGAGTTATTTTTACTTTGAGTATGGGAATGCCTACCTCAATGATGATTATATATTGCATTGTAATCCTTGAATGTTTCTTGCAGGTTTCCAACCATTGTCTCTGATCCAATCTTTGGCATGATAAAGCACTTCAATCTTTAAAACTTATTTTTCAGACTTCGCACTTTAGGGGGCAATCTGTTACATGTCATTTTATCACTATGACACTTTACCATTAAAATGGATCTCTTACCATCTATAAACATGTTCCATTACACTCCCTTAGAAGTCAAATAATAAAAAACCCTTGAAGAAGATGTGAATTTTGGGTAAAATGGATTTATGAATTGTTAAGTGTGACATGCACACTTTTCCTAGTAAGTTTCCATGCATTTGCAGTTTCTATCCCTGATAACTGTGCATAACTGTGCTCTGTCTTCCACTATAGACCACACAGGTAAATCAAAGAAAAGTAAAAAAAAATGAATACCAGAAGCATTGTTGGTCAAATATATCCCAAGTGAAAGATTCTTGGTCATATTTATTCGAGCCATACCCCTCAGATCATGGAGCTAATTCCCTTTTTATCAAGGAACCCTAATCCCCCAAATAGAGGATCTAATCCTTCTCTTTTGGATCTGAAACTTTTTCATCTTGGCCTATAAATTGAATAGAGGATAGAGGAATTAGGAGGTTCAAAAAATATAGACTTATGCTGTTGGATTTAGATTGGAGGGCTTATCAGCTAAGGAGAGGTTTAGAGGAATTTGGGAGGAACCTCATGACATCAAGGCAAAGGTTGTAAGGCTTTTCTTTTATTCTTGAATTAATACAAATGAATATTTTTTCCCATTGTATTGTCTTATTGAAATGATGAATAGTTTATGATTCTTTTGATATTCAGTAAGATAATCTCAATTTCCACTCTCCTTGATCATTATATTAAGCGCTTGTTTGAATTGTCATAATTTCATATGCCTTTGATATCTTTTATGTCTATGCTTGTAGGTATTTTTGAGCATTTCGAAGCTTCATTGAGACAAAACAAGGATCTTCATCAAGCATTTCAAAAATAGGTAAGAGGATTATTCTCCTACTCTTGTATTTACAGTTCGAACAGAATAAGCCTAGGGAAAGAGTCATTCAATTATCTCTTTGTTTCTAGTTTCCTTTAGGATATATGGAGATCACTCTTGTCAGAAAGAGGGATTTATCCTCCATAACATTGAAACTCGATTCCTTTTTCATTTTTAGAGAGTTTGAAAAAGAGGTGAAAAAGTAAAATCCAAAGGTTCTTTTTTGTAAAGTTATCTCTTGAGTCTGAAAAGGCAGAAAATGATACTTAGGAGAACCTCTTAGCCATGTTCAACTAAGGTATTCCTTTTTCGTAAATAGTCTATCTCAGTCTAGAAAAGGGTTAAACTTATACTAAGTAGGCGTATTTTCATTTATTTTAATAAGTTTGGAAAGACAAGTGTTCAGAAATCTTTTCATGTTTTGGGCGTCTGAAAAGAGCTAAAAGATGACACCAGGGGGTTCATTTTTCGTAAGTTTACAGAGCTTGAAAAAACATTAAAAGTATGATCTTTGGTCAAAATGATCTGTTTCAATTCAAACATCATTAAAATCCGTCAAAAAAATGTTAACCTACTCAGAACATCACAAAAAAATTAAAAATATCTTATACATGGTAAAATTAGGTCATATTTAGGTCAAAATAATAAAATATGAATAAAATAATCATGAAAATGACCATAAATAGGAAAAAAATAATTCCATTTTTACCATTTTACATTTTACCTCATGGTGAGTGAGCTCTAAGTGCTTTTTTCCCCTGATTTTCTGCAGTTGATTGTGGCCAATTCGGTGGATCATTTCGAGTATCGTCACTTCCAGGTAGGAAATCTCACCTTTCTTTTTCTTTCAACTATTCTGATTTTCCATTTCATGCATATTTTTTCTAATTTTTGGTGACCTAGGGTTTTAATTTTTCGCCCTAGCCCCATCACACCACAACAATGTTGAAAGGTGCGTTGGGCAAGAAAAAATTGTACTATGGAGGGCACTGTAGTGCATTGTATCCCTTTAGTAGGGTGCATTGGGTGCATTTCAAAAATTTGTTTTTCTTGTTTCACTCAAAATTCTCTCAATTTTTTGCATGAGATTCACTCTAATGATTCTTCTTGTCATGTTTCAGGTTTCTATCAGAATAAAATGGCTTTGATATGGTAAGAAAGAGAATACAAATAACAAGACATGAATGCTGCTAATGATCTGACCATCATCTAGGCATTGAGAAACTATGGGATTTTGAAATTCTTTTGGCTTCCTGGGATGAGGCAACAAATGGAGTTATTAGAGTATCTTGTTCTAGCATGGGATGTTCAGGCACATGATTTCAGGCTTGGAGCACATATGCTCAGTATATAGGTGGAATACATCTATTTCTTAATAGGTTTATCGAGGAGAGGTGCCCCCTGTCTCATTATCTGGTTCAAGAAAGGGTGGAGAGACTGTCAAGGACTATATCAGTACACACTATAGACCTCGATCCCAACCAACCAAAGATGGGAAAATTGAGATAAAGGATGTGGTTTGTTTTCCTTTGAGGACAATCCTATTTATCATTGCTAGATTGGTCAACAACACTACCTTACATTTGGCTAACAGGTCCCAAATGCAGTATGATTTAGAGTGCATAGAGGCAACAATATTTAATTGGAGTGAGCGAGTGCTAGAAACATGAAAGAAAAACTTACCAAGGTGAAGGATGGATGGTTGAAAAACTTTGGGTATGGTTTGATTTTGATTTCATTTTCCTTGGAGCAGATTCCATTTGATCCAGGGTTCTTTTTCTTATAGATGTATGAAAAGAATCACATGTGAAAATTGCAGCTCAACACAGAAATTTAATGTGCACATGAGAGAAGAAAAAGAAACACATAAGGCATGAAAAGAAGACAACAAGACTTGATAACGGAGTTCTTCCAACTTGGACTACATCTCTGGGCCCTGCTCGATCAATGGGGAGGCCTTCATTCATTAAATGGCATGAAAAGAAGAGAATACAATCATCAGTTACATAAAAGGAGTCTTATACCTCCATTCTAGAAAATGGTTGAGAAATGGAGAACTCAGATGGAGAAATGGATAGCACCACTACGTCCATGGCGTCGAGAGGGGCAAAAACCATATAAAATTTTCCCAATTCAGACAAAATGAACTATCGGCCCTCCTGCGCTGCTCCTGCCTCGAACTGCATGCCAAAATCCTCTCCCCTTGCACTTTTCCATGCTCATCAGTTTTGATAACACAATGCCACTTAAAAATCGGGGGTTTTTTGTTTAGAATAGAAGTCGTTCTATCGAATGGATCGGCGGGCGCAACAAACCCTGAAAATAGTCTTTTTCTGTTCCAAGCGATAATACATAGAAACATAAGAAAATCCGACCACAAATCCTTTATGCCAGATCTCAAAATGTATTAAGTCAGGTCTATAAACCCATCAGGTCCGGCCCTTTCATCACATGTTGCATATCGCGTTGTTCAATGGCCTTTGTCACAGGGATCCGTCGATCGCCGACCGCCGATATACCGATCCGCCGATCGCCGATATGCTTATCCATCGATCACTGATATGCCGATTCGCTGATCTCTGATATGTCGATCGTTGATATGCCGATCACCGTTATGCCGATCACTGATATGCCAATATGTCGATCACCGATCGTCGATATGCCGATCGCCAATATCATCCTGACCGTTGATCTGTTTTCCGATCTGACAGCTGAGATTTCACGTCGCTATCGGCATATCACAATTGCTACGGCCCAAGGTTATTCCATATGGCATATGCTGATGTCGATTGCCGATGCTGATCACCGACACCGATTGCTGATGCCGATTGCATCTCGCCTGCCTTAAATCCCAATATCGCACATAGCCTGCCTTCCTCCGACCTGATATATCAGAGATTGCTGATCGGGGGTTCCTTCCACTCGACCTTTAATCTACCCTTTGGACTCCTCCGATTTTGATTTGCCTTTATAAGGCTTAAAACCCTTTTTTATAAGAAATGCCTCCTTTTTCAAAGGAACTAAGGCAAACTCTTTTCGTGATAACTTCATCATCCGGACTCAAATTGGAGTGTCGTTTACACCGTTGGAATAAGGGCAACGAGCACTTCGATTTGATGTCAAGATACTTGCCTTTCTGCCACTTTAAATTTTGAGCTTTTCCATGCCATTGTGTCTGAAGATCCACCTAGATCATTCCTCCCCATTGAGGAGCTTTTGGACCGCCAAAAGCTTTCATTAGTCAATTGGCAAGTGAGGGAATTGTTCCCTCGCTCTTTCCTTCTCTAGCCATTTTTCCTTGCTAGGGTGCATCCCCTTGAAACCAACTCGAAGGTATTCCCATGGACAACTCGGAATAGGGAGTGGTGTGTAAAGCCCGAGTTTTATATTAGAGTTCTTTGAAACATAACACATCACACAACCCTTTACATAGCAAGTCACAAATGTTCTTCATATGAGGCCAAAAACAAAATCTTTGTACATGACATAAAGTCTTTTCGACACCAAAGTGTCCAGACACAAGAGAGGTGTGGGCCTCTCGAATTACATGTACTCGTTCCCCTATGGGAATGCATAATTTTCCAAGGTGATACAATAGTTTCCCCTGCAAGTGATAGTTGTCCACCTGTGAACCATGGGTTAGTTTTGCATAAATCTCCTTAAAGTCATCATCGTCAGCATATTGTTGAGCATAACTCTCAAAAGACAACGAAGCATTATGCAAAATAATAGAAGCAGAAATAGTAGGGTGAGATAGCATATCGGCCACTTTATTGCTAGTGCCCTTCTTATACTTTATTACCAGATGAAATTGTTGAAGAAACCCCATCCACCTAAAATGACGAGCTTTCTGAAACTTGGTTTGTGACTGAAGGTACTATAAGGGCTGATGATCCATATGGATGATGGTCTCCTTGCTGATCAGGTAGTGTTTCCACTTTTTCACACTCTGCACCAAGGCATAAAGCTCCTTGTCATAAGTGGGATAGTTTATCACAGCTTGAGAAAATTTCTCGGAATGGTAACATATCGGCTTCTTTTGCTACATCAGTACAAATCCCATGGCATAACCGCTGGCATATGTTTCGATCTCGAATGGCTGTTTGAGATCTGGTAAGGCTAAGACTGGCACTGTGCTAACTTTTTTCCTTCAATGTTTCAAAGGACTTCTGTTGTCTTCCTCCCCATTGGAAGACCTGTTTCACACTTGTCAATGTGTGCAAAGGTGCTGCAATAACAGAGAAATTGGGAATAAATCTCCTCTAATACTGGACTACACCTAAAAAGCTGTGGACCTCGGTTACACTAGTAGGCTTAGGCCAATTTACAATTGCTTCAACTTTAGAAGGATCAATTTTTAACTGACCATGACCAACAATATGACCTAGGTAACCCAAAGAGGTTTTCCCGAACTCACACTTTGACAATTTTACATAGAGTTTTTCTTTTTTCAATACATCAAGCACTTTCTTCACATGACACACATGTTCATTCCAACTTTTACTAAAGACAAGTATATCATCTAAATATACAAGAACAAATTCATCAATGAAAGGCCTAAAGAGATCATTCATGACCCTCATGAAAGTGGCTGGAGTGTTGCAAAGTCCGAATGTCATCACCATCCATTCAAACAACCCCTGTTTGGTCTTGAAGGCGGTTTTCCACACATCCTACTCTGCAATTCGGACCGTCTCAATGGTCGACATCCCGTACATGCCAATATTTGCTAAAGGAGTGTCATGTTGCAATTGGATCTCATGTTGGATTTCCCTCTTCGGAGGTAATCCCTTCGGTTCCTGAAACAACTCATCATAATTAGAAATTAATTCACATAATTCCTGTTTATGTTCCTGATCATAACCCTGGAAAGCATTAGCTAATTCTGCCTCTTTTTCCCTTACAACCATAAGCATGCAACCCTTACTGGAATTCACCAGCCTTTTCATTTGTCCTGCACTTACAAGGCTGGCATTGATTTTAGTTTGATGAGCCCTTACTATATATTCTACCCCATCTTTTGTGATTTGGTATTTGTTTTCATGACGAAAAAAGACTGCCTTTCTATCATATAGATACGGACTCCCTAACACCATGCCACAGATATCCAATGGGATCACATCTAGTTCTACTTCATCCACTAGCTTAGAAGCGATTACAAATTTTACTTTACACTGCTTGGTTACATTCAGTTTTTCTTTATCATGTATCCATCCAAGCGGGTAAGGTTTCGGATGTGGTTTTTTTTCTAAGCCGAGTTTCTTTACCAAGGATTCTGCAATTAAGTTTGCTTGGGATCCGGTATCAAACAAAGTTTCTACTTTAGTATGATTTATGACAACTCTGATATGAAATAGCTCAATTCTCTTTCGATCATTAGGAAGGGACTCATTTACAGAACTAGTGCCTTCATGCGATTCAGAATTAACATGAGGTGTAAGAGTACCTTTTGTTCCTGCTGTTGTGATCAACACTTCATCTCCCGAATCAGATCCAAGGTCTTGTTATGCAGTTGCCACTATCTTCTGCTTGCCTTTTCCTCCATACTTCTTTGGTATCTTTTCTAGGTGTTGTTTCCAACAGTGCTCATCATGGTGACCTTCCTTTTTCCAGTGATTGCAATACGACCTTTCTCCTTCTTTGCCTGCTGCCATTTTCTTCTCCTTTCCTTTCCATTTCTCTTTAGATTTGCCATTGGGAGGTTCAAACGGTGGTTTTCTGGAATGATAATCTCTTTCATTTTTGCCCCTGTTCTCAATATGAATTGCCTTTACGCTGGCTGAGTCAATAGTGGTTGGTTCAAACAACAATAATGAATGCCTAATGTAACTATGTAATGAGCCAATGTACTTAGTTACTACTTCAGGTGTATCAAGTGCAATACCCAAATTAAGTGCTTGCTTTCTAAACTCCTCTGTAAAACTTTGAACATCCTGACCTTTGCCTTGCCTTAAATACTGCCAATTCATTAATGCTTTTTGCTTGTAACCCAAGGGATAAAATTGTTCCTTTAACGCAGAAATAAAATTAGGCCATGAGGAAAAGAGGTTACCCACATTCTTACTGCTCTGCAATTTGCTCTCCCACCAAATGAGAGTAGTGTTGCTCAGCCATAGAGAGGCCAACTGAATCTTTGCCTCATCCTCCATGATTTGTTGAATCCTGCAGTAGACCTCAATCTGCCTAATCCAATTATTAAGCTTCTCTGCGTTACTTTCACCATTAAACATGGGAAGATCAAATTTAACATCTAATTTAAAGAAAGGTTTCTTAGATGCATCCCTTGAATTTCTACGATTATGGTGGTGAGAGGAAGAAGAACTTTCACTCATGGAAGGAGAAGGAGGGGGTTCTTCTCCACCATTTCCATGTGTTGAACCTTGTTCTTCTGGGTTTCTCTCTTTTGCTTTCTCCATACTAGAAAGCAACTGACTGACATTCTCTGCCATTGAATAGAAGGTCTTGCGGAAATTGTGCTCCTCTTCAATACGAGCCTCTTCATCTGCCATGTTTCTCCTTCGATGTGCACGCCCTACTTTGGGATCGAAAGGCTCTAGTTCCCCTTCACCTCTTTGGAGCCTGTTTCTTGTTAGCATACAAACATGCAATTCACATCTAAAAAGACCTGCTCTAATACCACTTGATCCAGGGATCTTTTTCTTATAGATGTATGAAAAGAATCACATGTGAAAATTGCAGCTTAACACAAAAATTTAATGTGCACATGAGAGAAGAAGAAGAAACACATAAGGCATGAAAAGAAGACAACAAGACTTGATAACGGAGTTCGTCCAACTTGGACTATGTCTCCGGGCCTTGCTCGATCAATGGGGAGGCCTTCATTCATTAAATGGCATGAAAAGAAGAGAATACAATCATCAGTTACATAAAAGGAGTCTTATACCTCCATTCTGGAAAATGGCTGAGAAATGGAGAACTCAGATGGAGAAATGGATAGCACCACTGTGTCCGTGGCATCGAGAGGGGCAGAAACCATATAAAATTTTCCCAATTCAGACAAAATGAACTATCGGCCCTCCTGCGCTGCTCCTGCCTCGAACTGCATGCCAAAATCCTCTCCCCCTGCACTTTTCCATGCTCATCAGGTTTTATAACACAATGCCACTTAAAAATCGGGGGTCTGTTGTTTAGAATAGAAGTCGTTCTATCGAATTGATCGGCAGGCGCAACAAACCCTGAAAATAGTCTTTTTCCGTTCCAAGCTATAATACACAGAAACATAAGAAAATCCAACCACAAAGCCTTTATGCCAGATCTCAAAATATATTAAATTGGTCTATAAACCCATCAGGTCTGGCCCTTTCATCGCAAGTCACATATCTCGCTGTTCAATGGCCTTTGTCGTGGGGATCTGCCGATCCCCGAGAAGCTGATATGTCGATCGCCGATATGTCGATCTGCCGATCGTCGATATGTTGATCTGCCGATTGCTGATATGTTGATCACCGATATGTTGATCGCCGATATGTCGATCGCCGATATGTCGATATGCTGATCGTCGATCGCCGATATGCCGATCACCGATATGATCCTGACTGTTTATCTATTTTCCAATCTGACGGCTGAGATTGCATGTCGCTATTGGCATATCGCAATCGCTACCGCCCAGGGTTCTTCCATATGGCATACACTGACGCCGATCACTGGTGTCGATTACCGACGCCGATTGCCGATGCTGATTGCGTCTCGCCTGCCTTAAATCCTTATATCACACATACCCTACCTTCCTCTGACACGATATATCAGAGATTGCTGATTGGGGGTTCCTTCTGCCCAGCCTTTAATCTACCCTTTGGACTCCTCCGATTGAGATTTGGCTTTATAAGGCTTAAAACCCATTTTTATAAGAAATGCCTCCTTTTTCAAAGGAACTAAGGAAAACTCTTTTCGCGATAACTTCATCATCCAGACTCAGATTGGAGTGCCATTCACACCGTTGGAATCAGGGCGATGAGCACTTCGATTTGATGTCAAGATACTTTCCTTTCTGCCACTTTAAATTTTGAGCTTTTCCATTGCATTGTGTCTGAAGATCCACCTGGATCACCATTACTCTGACCACAACATATCTTGCTCGAGCTCTCATATTTGAGAGTCCCACGGATGAGGAGAAGGGTAGATCTCATGTCTAGACATGTGGGTCCATCGTCTATGAGCTTCACACCAGTTTTCTTTTGATGGTTGTACATTCATCTCATTATGATTAAAGACTATCCATATGCTAGGATGGATTTCCATGCTTCCTAATGGTGATAAATGGGGTTCCATAGGTAAAACAAAAATATTTTTATCCTTTTTTGAGTTTTAATTTTTACCTTTTTTTTTTTTTATATTTTCTATGTATTTGAGACTAACTAGCAATTTTCACATGCAAAATTTGGACCTATTTGACCAGTGGGTTCATCCTATCTTCAACATGTTGGAGACCCACAACAGGAACCAATTGGAGTACAGATTGTTGCAGGGTGTCAAGAGGTATTGCATGATCTTAATGTGGTCAAGACTCTTGCAGAGGTCGAGCGACACATGGATGTATTGACCCTGGGCATAGTTGAGACTAGGGTTGATCAGATCCCTATGAAACTGCAATGCCATACTATTGGCGTGCCTGGCCATATCGATCGACTATTGTGCAAGATGGCTTGTGTTTTTGCTTGCTATCATGAGCATCATTAGGATTAGTCTACTAGGAGGCTATATAGCAGTATTTTGACTGCATGTATTTTTTTTATATGATAGGCCATGTGGCCATATGTGTCTCAGGCACAAGTTTTGGAAAACCAAACTTTGATATATATATATATATATATATATATATATATATATATATATATATATATATATATGTATATATATATATATATGTATGTATATATATGTATGTATATATATATATATATGTATGTATATATATATATATATATATGTATGTACATACATATATATATATATATATACATACATATATATATATATATACATACATATATATATATATATACATACATAGATATATATATATACATACATACATATATATATATATATATATATATATATATATATATATATATATATATATATATATATATATATATATATATATATATATATATATATATATATAGAGAGAGAGAGAGAGAGAGAGAGAGAGAGAGAGAGAGAGAGAGAGAGAGAGAGAGTTATCTACCTATCAGTGTTTCTTATGCATTCCATTTTCTCGTTCAATGTATGTGATGTGAATTTAATTTACATATGTCGAAAATGTCCATCTAAAACATGATTTTCTAATGCATCTGTCAATGTGTTTAGACTTCTAGAAATGTGTTGATATTGGATATAATAAAAATGTCTTTCCAGAAGGTGAACCCTTAAGAACATATGAAGCATAGTTGGACTTCTAACTGAATAGACATTAGTCAACTGTAGTACTACAAGTTGTGAGTCAAGTCTAATAACTATACGGTAGATACCATGAGAAACAACATCATACAATAGCTTCATAACCGCACTATACTCAATGGTATTATTTGTAGAGCGGTTGATAAAAATACCTTGTAAACTCACTAACTCGCCACTTGGAGCATATATAGCCCATGACATGGAAGAAGGGTTCTGAATCCTACAACTAGTGCCATCAACATAACCAACATATGGTTGAAGGGATGTTGACATATGCAAACCAAATGTAAACATGATTACCAGAAACCATAGGTAACTCCGAAGGGATGACACTATAAACACACTCAACACACCTATATATAACATGTACACAGTGAACTACGCAAAAATAACTTAAGCATAGTATTTTTTAAGGTACAACCCATTTCTAGGTTGCACCAATGGAACTCCATCGAAATCAACAAGCTCGTAGGCCCCTTTAGCAAGAACACGTTTAACAATGTATGGGCCTAGCCACATTGGCTCGAAATTTCCTGATCCTAACTTATTAGACTCTTGATCATACAGAAAAACAAGGTCACCTTCCAAGAAGACATGAGGCTTGAAATACGTGTCATATTGCGCCTTAACGCGTTTCTTATGGGCCTCATTAGCCATCGTGACATCACACTGGGTTTCATATAAGCGCATCATATGTAAGAGATACTCTTCTTCTACTAAAGTGGCAGGGATGAGCTCGAAAACATGTTTTAGAGATGGAATTTCACACTCAATAGGAAGGATTGCTTCCAAAATGTATACCAATTGGAATGGTGTGAAACTAGTATAGGTATGAATAGAGGTTTTATATGCTCACAAGGTTGCATAAAGGATAATATTCCAATCCAATTTGTGGATCCCTATCATACATTGAAGAATTGTTTAAAAAAAAAATTGATGGCCTCAACTTGCCCATTTTCTTGAGGGTAGTAGGGAGTTGAACTCTCATGGGAGAGGTCCAACTTGGTAGTAAGTTTAGACATCATGTGGTTACATAAATATTTCCCATGGTTTGTAACTATACCCTATGGCACACCAAACCTTGCAATGACATGATTGAAAAGGAAAATATCAGTTATTTCAACGATGTTATTATATGTAGGCATCGCCTTAGCCCACTTAGTAAAATAGTCTACCACCACAATGATGTAGCCATGCCCCCTAACCGAGTGAGGGTTACATGCCATAAAATCAATGCCCCATTTCACAAAAGGTCAAATGATGATAACATGGTGCAAAGGAGCAGGTGGAGTATGAGTTATACGATTGTATATCTAGCAGGCATGACACTTTTAGACCACGAGGATGCAACTACAAAACATAGTAGGCAAAAAGTAGCCTACGTGAAAAATATTATGTGCTGCGGCATAACCAGACATATTTCCACCTCATACCCCAACATAGAATTCATTCAGGGCTTTCTTAGCCACCAAAAAATTGTATCGATACCACGACGATAAAGGGTGTCACTGATTATGATATAATTTCTAGTTTGATATCTGATACATTGCTGGTCAGAGCAAGAGGTATTGGACTAGAAAGTATGGGTTTGGAGATATATGATAATGTCTCCATACCACGGGTCAAATGACATGATCAAGAACAATGAATCGTCTAGAACAAAATTATTAAACGTTGTTTCAGTGTTGGTAGTGGGAAGGTCGCAGATTAGCTCAACAAAGACTAAGAATTTCTTCGACTTGGATTTGATAAACTCCAAATAAAACTCATAAACGATGAAAATCCATGTAGAGTACTTGTTTCCAAACAATTATCATGAAAATATGTATGTAATGGGGTTTCAATTGGAAACAACCATTGTCTTGCGAAGCATGATATAGTGACGAAAATTTTGGACAACCACCAAAGCTAACTTTTCGACGTGAGTATATTTGATCTCGGTATCATCTAAGTTCTGACTTAGATAATAAATAGGATGTTCAGTCCCTACATCATCTTCTTGGACCAATACCATAATGATGGTAGTAACTGTAACAACAAGGTACAAGAAGTAATCACATTGGTAATTTGCGGGGTACAACAAGGATGCCCGAATTAGAACATATTTCAAAGAAACAAACACCTTTTGGGCAGTGTCGTCCCAGTGGAAGCGAACCCATTTCTTTAATAGGTGAGTAAATACTTTGGTCAATTCGACATTGTTGGGAATGAATCTCCGTATAAAGTTAGCCTTCCCTTGGAGTCGTTGAAGTTGAAGAAGAGAGGAAGGAGCAGGAAGATCTAGGATTTCCTAGACTTTCAATGTGTCAATACAAATTCATTGCTTCGACACAAAGAAGTAGAGATGTTGACCCAAACTAACACAAAACAAACACTTGTGTGGATTGAATCTAATATTATATTACTGACAACGTAAAAATATATCCCTAAGATGCATCAGATGATCAACATGATGTTTTGAGTGAGAAGGTAGGTCATCCAAATATGGTTGTACGATGTGTTTAATGTCATGGAAGGCATAATTCATTGCCCTATGAAACGTTGCCCCAACATTTTTCAATATGAAAGGGAGATTTTAATATGAAAATGTGCCCCATAGACAAATAAATGTAGTTTTATGTTGGTCCAATGGGAGAATGTTGATATGATTGTAGCCGAAAAATCCATCCATAAACGAAAATATTTCACAACCAGCACAATCGTCAAAAATCTAGTCAATGGATGGGATATGATAATTGTCCTTAGGAAAAGCATGATTAATGTCTCGATAATCGATACACACACAAATTGTTCCATCTTTCTTCATGATAAGAACAATGTTGGATACCCAATTAGTTAGAGGTACTAGGTAGATGAAACCAGTGCATAGAAGTTTTTCAACTTCGGCCTTAATAACAACATCCTTCTTGGGACAGAACTAATGGAGGCACTTCCAAACTTGCTTAACATTAGGATATGTCTTGATTTCATGTACAACAATGTTTGGATCAATACCTGGCATCTCTTCATAAGACCAGACGAAAATGTCTCTAAATTCCTAGAAAAGGGATTTATAAGTCTTGATCTCATCGGGAGAGAAAGATGCACCAATATGTACATTCTCAACAATTTTGGGTTTGATTGAAATATCAACAGGGATAGTCTCTTCAATATTTGACAAATTATTCTCATAATCTATATCATGGATGGATACAAAATTCACAGACATCTCAATGACATTAAGACAATAGAATCCACTGAGATTATCCTCAGAGGAATCTAACAAAGAGGAATGATGGTGATGGTCATCCCACGATGCATAATATGGCATCATGATCTCCATAATTCTCTCATCAGTTGAAAATGTATGAGAGAAGGGATCAAAGGATGTTTCGTAATCTAAGGAATGATCAATCCAATTGATTGAAGAGGAGAGAGTAGAACACCCCACACAAGCTAAATAGATGGCTTCATAGTTGAGCTAAATGGGACTGAGCGACATGCGATAACCAAAAGTTTCAATATTAGATTCATAACAAAATATCCAAGGATCATATGGAGTAATGCAAGATGATAGGATGTTGATATAGGTGACCAGATTAGAGTTGTTGGGAAGGGAATGAGGATAAGGAGGAGGAGGAGAAAAGGTTTCCATGAGGGAAGAATCCTTAAGCAATCCCACCCTGACATGCTGATAGGGATGTGGGGTTTCTCCCACAAAAGGGATGCTTCCAGTAGCTTGTGAATTGTTGGCAAATAAAGTGATTTTATCAATTGGTACTATACATTCCTTACGAAGGAAAGCGATCATTCTGAAATATGCCGAAACAACAACACCCATAGCATAAACCCATGTATGACCCAGTAAAAGGTTATAATATAATGATCCATCGATAAATTTGACATCTATCGACACCATCTTGCTGCTTAATTCTACTTGTAATGAATTCAAAATTCCACAAGGCTTGAAGCCTCTTCCATCAAAAGCCTTTAGAGTAGTTGGTGACTTATTTAATTAGGGAGAACCAATGGCCTTCCAACAAGAAAGTGACATGATATAGGTTGAAGCTCCTTTGTCCACAATGGAGTGATGGATGGTCTTACTTTGAACAAAAACCTAAATCATGAAAGCTAATTGGGCTGAAAGCCAAGCCATGTAATTAAAAACTACAAGGTTAGAATCTGAGGTATCAATACATCCAATAACAGAAAGTAAAGCCTTCTTCTAGGCGGGACAATTTTGCAACACCTCGAGAGTTTACATAGCTAAAGGAGCTTGAGCCAGATCCTCAACTATGTTATAATTCTGAGTATCTCTCACATGAGGGTTGAATGCGGATTTATGGATAACACCTTTGGGAGGATTAATTGTCAATTCGATTGGAAACACATTTGGAGTAGGATCCGATGGAGCTGTGGTAGAACTAGCAGGTCGATTAGTATCTTGACCAGTTGTGGGATTCAAATTACCATAGTATTTATTTTTGGTGGCCACCATAACATCATTTTTCAGCTTGGTGGATGAAAGCATCATAATTGAGTTAGAGGAAGCAGGATCTCGAGCAACCATATTAATCTCCTGATTCAGAAACGGATATGTCAACATAGTGGGTGCAACAGATGACTTAAGGAATTTATTTACTTCCATTCAATGTGGAAATTCATGAGTGAAATGCTCCTCATTAAAAATTAAGCATGGATAACGAGGTTTGCATTTTTCTTTAGAAGACTGATTATTTTGTTTATCCTGTGGAGGATTATCTTTCTTCTTTTTACCTTTTCCTTTCTTCTTACTTCCTAGTTGCTGATATTTGCCTTTGGTGGATTGAACTACATTGATTTTGGAAGTAGAAGCCACAAGAGTAGTGGAAGGGGGGTTTTGGGTAGCCATAATAAGAGTCGAACCAAATGGTTTACTCACCAACTACTGGCTAGCAGAACCTATCACATCATCAACAACATGTGATTCTTTACTGGGAGGCTGAGGAATAGTATTGGGAGGTCATGGAGCATTTGGTATTTTATCACAGAGCATGTCGTATTGGGTATAAATAAGATCAATATATTGGGCACGAGAAATTACTTGCTCTTCGGTCACAACTCTGCCTTTAGCGACATATTCTATTATGGATGGTAACAAAGAATTAATAAAACATTCAGCTAATAACTAATCAGGAACACAAATTTTAACCAAACAACGATGAGGTCACCACTCATGAATGTGATAAAAAATATGAGTGGAATCAGTTTTTTTGAAATTGGTTAAAAGTTCAGTTCCAGTCTCATATTGAATGGGTAACTGAAAATTCATTATCAATGTGGTAGTCAAGGAGGTGAAATTATTGAATGAAGATTGTGGTAATTCAATATACCATTTTTCTATCATACCAGTAAGTGTGCACTAGAAAATATGTAAATGGATAGTGACAACATTGAGAGAGTTCGAACAACACCACAAATGATAAGTCATAACGTGTATATATGGGTCTTCTCCAAGATTCCCATTGAATTTAGTGATATCACTAGGCAATTTTTTGGGAATAATTGACCACCAAGTAGAATGGGAAATGAGATAATTGGTAAGCTGGATCAGATCTGGAAATTAAAGGGTTGCTACAAATGGCAACTGTGCATTGAAATCCGGTGGAGGATACCCTATGTAAGATCGGATGACTTAAGAAAAAAATATCTTCGCTTCAGGATAGGGAGGATTCTCATAATTAGGATGCACAAAACCTTGTTGCCCAGCTCTAGAATAACCTTGTAAAGGTTGAAATGGTTGGGTTTGGATTTTCTAACCTTGGTAAGGCATCTGAGGTATACCTTGATACAGTTGATATGGTTTCCCTGTGGGATTTTGCATCATCCCAACATAAGGTTGGTTAGGTTGTGCCTGCGCCATACCATATACATTTTGACCCACTTGAATTTGAGGAATAGCCTGACCAAGCGATGAAGGTTGTAAGATACCTTGAAGAGGCTGGGTAAATGGGGCTTGGGAGGTGCCAGATACTGGTAGAATAGGTTGAGTCAAAGATGCAACCTGTAAAGGTTGGCTTACATTAACTTGAGCTTGAACAGGTTGGGGTATAGGCTGATAAGTAGGAATCTGAGATGTAGATGGAACAGGTTGAGAGATTAGAGATGGATCCACAACCGAAATAGGTCGTATGAGAAATGTAGGTTGCCAAAAATTGACAACCATTCCTAACTTGTGATATTTTATGAGGAGATGGAAATATTCTGATAACAGGTTGTCCCCCTACTAAAAGATGAAGGGGATATAGAGGCAACTTCCCCCCAAGAGGATGGCTCCCAATATGAAGTGTATTGAGTTGTGTTAGAAAATTATATATTACAGAGATTGCAGAAATATAAACACATAAAACACATAAAACAAGAGAGACACAGATATACGTGGTTCACCCAATTTGGCTACATCCATGAAGAAACAACCGGTCCTTCCTTTTATATTATCCAACAAAATGAAGAGATACAACCTACAACAGATCCACTGTAATTCCCTCTTCGCTCTCACACAATCTCCTCTCTCTTTCTCACTTAGAATATAGATATATGTAGACGCAATATAATTCCCTCATATATAGCGAGGGGTTGCCTTCTAGGGAAAAAAAAAACTAAATTAAGCATAACTTCTACCATCATATCTCTGCCTAATGAACGGCCCAGATTGACTACGAAATTACAACATTTTACAAGGAAAATTTACATCTAATTTTAGCTTCAGGGGCGCTGCCCCCTCAGGACCCCCCTAGCAGCGTACATTTTACGGGCGGCGTTGCCGCCACATTACGAAATGGGGTCTAATGTGGCGATACCTCTGAATAAGGAAGATAATCAGGCTCCACACGTAATAAGTTGTTGTAGGTGTCCATACCCGTTGAGATAAGGACCAATCTACTGCTCAATTTTAGGTGTATATGGAGGAGAAAGAGAAAAATGTGTAGAGTTCACCAAATAATTGTTGGATAGGATTACAGAAGAGGACAACATTAGAGAATTCTATGGATTGGATGCTACTCTAGAAAAGGTACCAGACATTGATTGGTAACTAGGCGGGATAGATGGGCCACCATACAAACATGTCTCTGGTGATGTTACAAACATGGATGAAGTTGCAACATGGGTTGTGTAAGTCATAGTAGTAGATATAGGCTCAAAAACCATATTAGATTCAATCATGGTTAATTATCCCAAAGAGGATTATCGAGGGAAACTCAAGGGTGAGTTGAAAGGAAATGAACTAGACAAAGGAGTTTGTGATGGAGTAGGAAGAGAAGGAAAAGGATGGGCTTGGTAAAGACGGGTCCCTTTCAAATGGATAGAAGAGGAGGGTTGAGTTTCTTCCTAAGGAATATCTTCAATGCTCGCAAGACCAAGTGGAAGTGGTTCACTGTCAGGTCCAATATATATGTTTTATGGTTGAGTCTGGGACAGAGGAAGAGGAAAGAAGGTTTTAAAGTAATAGGTGTAGACAATTGAGGTGCCTCAAGCTATATAACCTCAAGTTGTATTGTTTCTGATTCAATATAGTAAGGTTCAATAACCTGAGGTAATGAAATCTCAGGTGCGTCTTTTTCGACTTTTTCAGACTCCCCAACAAATGAAGAAGTTATCTCGGTTCAATACTCACAGGAAGGGATGATTCTAGTGGATCTATTTCAGGTGGGGGACTAGAATTAATAGCTCCCAATGTACTAGATTCAGTAGTCAGTTTCTTTTTGTTCTATTGACGATGTCCAAGAGTTTCCTCAGTTGGAAGAGGAGGCAATATTTTCATCCTACGTGAAGGACGAGGTTGAGGGGGTTGTTCTTCCATGTTGGTTTATTAAATTTTAAAAATTAACAACAAAAATAAATAAAAACGGGTAATCTAATCAAAGGGTTTACCAAGCAACTGTGGACTGAAATATACCACCTTTGAGAACCAAGGATTTATGTACGGGAAGACAATCTCCCTGAATGTTGTGTTCAGTGTATCACAGTATACAAGGTAGTCGAATCCGTTACCTAAGGTGAGGATAACAACCTAGTGTGGAATTCCAAAATATACTTGATGATACATGGAAACACAACTATGTTAGTGCTATCTAATGTGTAACTGTATGATGAGAGCGTTCCCATATACTTTTCATGCATGAAGCGCCATCCAATATACTCGAAGGTATATGGAGAACAGTCTGATAATGTTTATAGACAATGAAATATGTCTCTAGCCTAGACCTCTAGATGTTTGCATTAATGTTTCAAATGCTCCTTAAGATTGATTTAATAAATTTTAGATTTGATCTTGAATTAAGTTTCAATTTTCAGGGCTCACTCTGAATTTCACTTGAATATCCTAAAGATGCAATCTATCATGACAAAATGAAATCTTCTTTTAAATTAAAATATATGTATGGGAGGGAAGACAACAAAGAGTAATGCAACATATAAAATGCAGCAAACAAAAATTGTTAAGTCAACTCCCCTAATACCATTGTTCCAATTTCCAATTTCACACACAAAACGCTAAATGCAATGAAAAATGATGAGATTTTTCTTTTCAATCTACTTAATTTCCAAATGAAAAGAAAATTAAGATGCTTGCTAAATCACTGATAAAAGAAACTATACATAATGGTGACCGTAATATCAATTCTTTCAAGCAATCAATTATTAATAAAAAGTTTTCTAATGACTTAATTGACAATAAAAAAGAAAAATCCAAACAAATTCTTGTGAAAGGCTACTAAAACCAAAAGCAGACAATGTGAAGGCTTTTTAGAGACTAAGACACACTAAGGGACAGAAGGAAAACTAGCTGGATAAATCAGATGAGAGAGAAAGGCATAAGAGTAAATCTTTGCATCTTACAGGGATCGATGTAGGTGTAGAACATGCAATCGTGCTATGCAGTGCAGGTGTAGAGAAGGAGAAGGTGTGCTAGGGCGCTTTGTCTCCAAACAAGGGGGATTGTTGATGCAAATCCAAACAAATTATGACACAAAAAATAAAATCAAGCTCAGAGAAGGGTTTTCCTGGGGTCAATCAAGGTCTAAGTGAGGAAATTAAGGTCAGTTCAAGAGGTGAAACAAGTCCTAAGGTCAAGGAAACCACTAAAGGAAAGAAATGATCCCCAATAGAGTCACCAATTTGTTATACAGAATTTATGATTATGAAGAAAAATATCTTCCCTAGACCTAGTGGAATGGTCTAGAACAACAAAAAGAAAATAATATAGAGTTTCCTTTAGAGAAATTGAAGAAAGGGAAAGAGGCTTAATTGGAATTCGCCGCAAGATTTACTTTCGTCCTAACTTGTAAGCTCATATTATAGCTCCAACATATATAATTGGAACTTGCACATACAACCAAAATAATCCAAGGATCTACAACATATACGTAGAATAATTTAATTACTCTATTCAATGAATTAGCAAGGTATTGAAATACATGAATGTAAATGTAACACAACACATAGAAGAAAACATGATACTCTGTTTATTAATAGAAATAGGAGAGAGTTTACAAACAATAACAATAGTTGGTATTGTAGAGATCTCCCCAAGTTGACTTGTGCTTCCTTGTCTTAAAGCACGCCTCAATATCATCCTAATGCATGAAGATGATGTCTCTCTTAGATTCAAGGCAACAACATGAGGGCATGATCAATTTGTAAAAGCCAACCTTGATGCTATGGATGGAAGTAAATTTATAAGAGAGCGATGGCAATTTTCAATTTACCATAATGAGCTTGAGATCCACATATCTTGGGAAGATGAGTTCAATGGATAAGAAGTGAAGTATCCAAGGTAGGATCAGATAGGACTCAAGATTCTTATCCATAGAAAATGGTTAAAATGACCCCTAAAATATTTTGGAAGAAGAAGCTTTGGAAACATTTTAAAATTTTTCCAAATTTCTAGAATCAACACACCCCCAACAAGGATAAACTAGTGTTGATCAACATTGGTGCAGAAAAGAGAAACTAGCGGTGAACATAGGTGGCTAAAAGGGCAGGGTGTGCTAGGGCTTAAAATCATTGATTTTCAGTAATTATAGCAATAACATTAGACATTTGGAAAGGTCATGTTTAGGGCTTTGTGTAGGGATGTTGACAATATGTTCACAAATGTGAATTGATCTGGTTTGTAGGCCTATTGACTAGATGTGACAAAATGGCCTATAACAGAAGTCTTGATCACATTTATCTCTGTCTAACAATGTTGATTGGGTGTGGTGATCTGTGATTGGTTCAATGATCTATGTATGGTTCAGTGGTTAATTCAGTGTTGTATTGATTCATGATGCAGTAATAAGTGATTTGAGATTTGTACACAGGTGTAATACAAAGGAAGCACGTATATACGTGGTTATGCTTCAGAACCATTTCGTATACATTCTGAAGTAAATCTGATTAGGGTTTGCAATGAGATCACTTTCTTTCTGTAATGATTTAACATTGTATGGCTTATTTATGAGTGATTGATATGATATGATTATGATGATATGGATTTGTTTTATCTTGTTTCAATGGTTGATTGAGATTTAGTCCACTGATTGATTTTCTAATGATACAACGATTCACTTCGTTCTATGATTGTAGTTCAGTTTTATTATTTAGTTTGGTATTGAGCATAATGTTGGGTGTGGGTCCACTTTGAAAATATGATGAAGGGTGGCCTACGAGTTTTGATTTTTTGAGTCAGGTGGATCTAGTATGAAATATTATGAAAAGTGGCCCTCAAGAGGTGCTGAGGGTTGGATCCTTCAGTGAGGGAGTTAAAGATTTCTTCTAGTGGTAGCTGGTAAATTTGTTCAGGGGGTTGGTGCTCCTTTTTGGTAGCAGTCGGTAAATGAGATCAGGGGGATGGATCTCCCTTCTAGTGGGTGCTAGAGAATGAGTGGATGTTGTAGCCTCCTGTAAGTGGGTTCCTACATGTTAGTAATAGTTTACGCTAGTACACGATTGTAAGAATATTTTCTTTATATATTAAGAAAGAAGACAGAGACAATGACAGTGATGGTTTTATCCCACATTGGGTTTCCACCTAAAAATATTGGTGTTCTCATGCGTTATTGTGTTTTTTATGTGTGATGGTTTATTATGCTCTCACTACTCATGGTTACTGTTTAATTAATAGATAACAAAATAATGAAGTACTAGTTAAAGATGAACATCTGATGAAACATATAAAATTAGTAATCTGGATATACACAACTTTAATTTACCATAGTAGCGTACATACACTTGTTGCATAAAGAACAATAATGTACAAAATTTAGAATATTAAATAAAAAGTTAAAGTGAGTTAAAAATATTGGTTCACCATGCCCCCTCTTAGAATTTTTCCTAACAATTGGTATGAGAGCAGGTCGCTATAGCAGAAGCTTAACCACTTGAGAGTGGATCAACGAAAAATGGGAAAGAAGCAAAAGAAGAAGGCAACTTAAAGAAAAAAGTTGGTTAAATAAAATTGTGGCAGTAAAATCGATATATCAAATTAAGTGACAATTATTGATGTCAGCAAATATTGATCTACATGAATACCCCGTTTTCTGGTGATCAAGAATGAATAAGCTAGTGAAGATAGTGATGAAGAACTACCAGGTATTGGATTTTGTTTTAATTGTATACGTGATGACCATTATACAAGTAATTTTCCATTCCCTTTCTTGTGCAGTGATGATGATAATAATGAAATTTCTCTTATGGGTAGAAGTGAAAGTAATCATTCTGCAGAAAAATTAGATTCAAAACTAATGGCCCTAGAAGCAAAAATTAAAAGGCTTACTGATGAAAATAGAGAGCAACAAAAGGTATTGAAACAATTTGATGTAAAGGAGTGTGCCTACAAAGAATATATTACATCAAAAACCATGTTGAAAGAAGGAAACAAAATTTAAGAAGGAATGAGAAAGCAATATACGAAAAGGGAATATGAGTGTCAAAGGTTGGAGGATGAAGTAACTTCATTAAGAAATAAAATAAAAAATTTGTGGGAGGAAACAAGAAATGAAGAATATGCAATGATTAAATACTTTAGAGAAAGAACCAATTATTGTGTAGGACTAGAATTAGAAATCATCTCTCTCAAATCTGATCTTGAAAAGTCTAACAAATGACATGAGGAGAATATTCAAGTATTTGAAGAACAAGAAAATGAGATTAATAAGGAGATCATTGAGTTGAGAACACAATTGGAAAAGATTAGAAGTGAAAAATAGGTTCAGGTAAGTATTATAGAAGGTAAGCTAGCAGAAAAGGATAAGCAATTGAGATTTCAATATAGTACTAAGCTTTTGGATAAGATTCTTAGTAGTCAAGGTTCTCCTACCATTAAATATGTTCTTGGATTTCATGAAATTGTAAAAGGAGAATCAAGATCACAATATTGTGTAAGGAACTTAAAGAATAACAATGCAAAATATGAAATTCTTGATAGAGAGATAAGAAGTGAATCAAACCAGCAACTGAAGAAAGAAAATCTTCAAATGAAATCATTTGCTCCTAACTAGAGAGGCATCAACCGATTTTCTCATCTGAACAATGATTTTGAATGTTTTATCTGTCATAACTTTGGACACTAAGTAGGCAATTGCAGAAGCATATTCACAAGAATATCATCAACTCCAATGTACTTAGGTTTCTTTAAGGGATATTGTTTTTCTTGCATCATATTTGGTCACAAAGCTATTGATTGCAATAATAGGAATATGAAACTGAAGTATTATGATTCCTATGGTTCCTTTTATGGTCATGTAAGATTTTATACTTGTAACATGTCTGGGCATGTAGAAAAATAATGCAGGAACAAGTCAATAGGTTTTCATAGACAACAAGGCAAACAACTAGACAAGAATATTGTTACAAAAAGACTTGAGAAAGATGGATCCACCAACACTTCTCGTATTGAGAAAAAGGAAGAATAACAAATAAGGTGTGGCCTTTCTCTTTTATCATATTAAGACAAAGATGAATGGTACATAGACAATGAATGCTCTCATAACATGACTAGAGATAAGAACAAGTTTGAGTCTCTTAAGAAAAACAAATATGGTAAGGTTATTCTTGGAAATAGTGCTCCAACAAAAGTTCTAGGAAAAGGTAGATCCAAACTTGATAAGTATGTAGTTGATGTTGTTGAAATGCAACAAGAAATTCTCAATTTGTTTTTTCCTTGATTAAATCAAGAAAATTTGAATTTCCACATCAGAAGACAACTTGGATGATGTTAACTTGTGTGACATGGCTTGTGTCACCTAGTTTACTCAGTAAATTGAGTTGGAGGAGTTAGAGTTCAGTTAAGCATGTGTGATTTCTAATTTGTAGCAACCAAGATCAATTATCTAAGGTTGTTTTCAGTTAAACTAGTTCCATCTATTGGAGGAACTAGTGGAGGGTCAAGTTGTGCAGTGGGATTTTAGTCAAACTCAATGACATTCTAGTTAACTAATCAATCAACCCAAAATAGCTAGTGCATGTAGAGAATTTGAGTTCCCTGGGCTTGGTGGAGATTCCAAGGCAATGTAACATCAATTCTAGACTATTCTTGAGTGTATAGGTGTCGCATGCAATCAGATATTCAACCTAAGGAATTGCACAATTCAATTTGAGGAATTTCCCAAATAATAGGGGCCTAATTCCTCAAGGAAAAATGCAAGGAAATAGGAGCTCAAGAAGAGGAAAAGTTTGACTATATCTAGGTTAGAGGCCTTCAGTTAGTAGAGATATAGGTTATGCACTTGCAGGTTGTGCTCAGTTGAGCAAAGCAATTGTAATACATTTCTATTCATCAGATTAATTCAAGCAAGCATTGGGGTTTTTATTAGTTTTATTTCCTTGAGAAAAATACTATTTGCATGTGTCTGATTTCTTATTGCATGCCTGAGATTTTTATTCTAAATTGTGAATTAATGTCCATGGAGTGGTAGAGTAGGTTTATGTCTAATGATTTTGATTAAAACTTCATGAGAAGTTCCAAATATACAACCTAATTTTGACAGATGAATTATTAGTTCAAGGGATAAAGAAGAATATTTTAGGTGTAGATAAAATGGCTAACAAAGGATGTATAATTGTATTTACATCAACTAAATGAAAAGTTATAGATGAAGAAACAGGAAAGGTTATAGAAAGAGGATACATAAATCCAGACAAATTATATGTGATAGTAAAGAATAATTCAAGCAGAAATAAGAGGTATAGTTCCTCTTCTTCATATTCAACGTAAAATAATATGGTACCCACTACAGTCTATTTTTCTTAAACAATGACTGCAAAAGTGAATGAGAGTTACACAACCTAATGAAGAGTATGTGATGATTATCAGGTCCATAGGATCAATGATGTATGATCTCAGGGGGAGCTATGCATATGCATATCTTGATGATGATTCCCTAGTATGTTGTTTTGATATTCATTTGGTGATTCTTATACTAATTCCATTGCATTGATGAAGATAATGTGAACAAGAAACAAACATGACATGTTCAGGGGGAGTTGTGACTGAAAACATCGACATTTTGTTTTTTGTACGTAGATATTTTAAAGGACATTCATGTGTATACGTTATTTTTGGTCTAGACATTCATGTATGCCTATAAGTAATGAAAAATGAGTGGCATAGATTTAGGGGGAGCATCTTATATGATTCCATCGATTATTTTTGGCTTTCTAGTTCTGGCATTAATTTGTTACAGTCTGTTGATGATGCTCATATGTTGCTTAAAATTATTTTGGTTGATGATGGTTCATGAGTTGTTGCAAAATGTTATAGTTGTTGTGGTTCTTTGATGGATTTATTGATTGATGAGATAGATATTATCAAATTTGACAGTGAATAGTTGGCACAAGTTTAGGGGGAACATATGCTATGATTCTAATAGTGCATTGTTGGCATTATGGTTCTTAAGAATTCCTTGTTGCGTGATTATTTATGATAAGTACATACCATTGCTAATGTATGATTGTTGTTGTTGTTACTACTAAAGATATATATGTTGTTGTCATTATGTCATGAGTTATCAATGATGCATAGATTGCATGAGGTGAAGTCATAGATGATGCCTATATGTTGTGTGAGTTGCACTTAGTGAAGTTGTCAATAGTGTGTTAATCCTACTTGATACACTTGATGAAGAGGATATGTATGTTATGGTCATTTTTTATGTTGGTTGATGATGTTGTTGATCAGTTCTATGTCTTGTGATGCTGGAGGTACTCTTGGTTCTCACATATGTTGTTGATGCATGGAAAGAATATGTATATGCTACTTATGGTGTTGTGATACAAGAGATTGATATGTCTTTGGTACTTGAGGATTGTGGCTCTTCCTACAAATGGAAAGAGCATGTTGACCTTGATGATATGAGGTCAAGAGGATGAGTTGCTGACAAAGATTTATTGCACTATCTTATGATTTTGTTATATTTGCTTGGTGATGCTTGGAAGCACTACACATTTGGTCACATGTTGATGATATTGGAGAGATTGATACTACATTGTCTTATCTTACATATTGATGATGAGGATGTTGTCTATCTTGTTGCTTTTTTTTATAATTTTGTGGAAAAACCTGTGAGCAATTTTGAAACCAACGTTTCGGACTAGCTTAGTGAGTCCATCATCAGGGCAATGAGATTTATATTTGAGAAGAGAGAGCGAATTACAGAGCTTATTAATAGTTATTGAGAAATATTTTTGATGTCTTCTTCTGTAGTCGGCTTACAAATAATTAATTTAATTAATAATAATTTTATTTATTTATTTAAATATGTATTTATTTTATTTATTATTTATTTATTTAGATATATTCTTATTTTATTATTGTTTATTTATTTACATACCTGTGTCTCTATATATGTGTATATATATACTATTATTATAATAATAATAATAATTATTATTACCTGTTTTAGATCCTTAGCTATATGTTAGTTGTTTGATTAGAATATATATAATTTTAAGGATTAGTTTTGACTTTGTATGTTAACCAATTTTTATTTTATTTTATTTTTAATGTGTTCTTGTTAAATTTCATTTACAGGAGAGTAGGTTCTATTTATGTATTTCTTAATTAAATCATTTGGTTTATATGTTTATATTACAGATTCCTATATGGTGAATGATGGTTGTTGATGACTATTACGGTCTTGCTACCTCATGGTGGAGGTTCCTATCTTTGGTTATAAGGGTCATATATGTCTCTTTATCTAAAGGTCATGAAAATACCCATGTTCTAATCATTGTAAAATTCAGTCATATATGGGCTATTGGGATAAAGTCATGTCATGTATGTAATCACATTATTTTGGGTAATTGATGTAAATTTTGGTCAAATATGTAAACCCACTATGTTGGGTGATTGATGTAATCATGGGAACATAGAGTCATTGGTCATTGGTGATAGGAAAGGTCATATTTGGTTGAGTCATAAAGCCTTGTACTTTTATTGTATATCTTTAGAAGGTCCAACATACGTTCAAGGGGAGCATGGTCAATATGCAACTTTTTAGCTGATCGGACCTACAATAATCAGGACTACAAGGGAAACACTTCATTCATCCTAGATGAGACCTTTTCCCCTGATGTCAAAGGGGCAGATAAGCTTAGTGTTTGGAGAAGAATGATTTGAGAAAGGCTTGGTGTGTTTGAGAGAAGACTTGGTTTATTCTCGTGTATTTTCAGGTTGTGTCCTGTTGTAGCGGCTACAACCACCCTCCAAAATTTTTCCTTAGCTTCGTTTTGGAGCCTCCCTACCAACCTTTCACGACAGCATGTCTTGCTTCATCAAGTATGCAAGCTTCAATGATTTTCTTGCAAAATGATAGTCTATCCATCAAAGCTTGTTCCACCCTCTCACAAGCTGATTCTTCATACTTGGTCCAGCTACAGGTTGGGTAGCTCCCTCAAGAAATTGCGCAATTATGGAGGGGAACCAACCTTCCCTCTAGAAATTGTGCAATTCTACTTGGCATCCTGCTGGGCTCCAGAATTGCGCAAATCTGCCAGTCAAGCCTCACAGAGAAAATTGTGCAATTCCTCCCAGCACGGCTGCTCAACCCAAGAATTGCGCAATCATGGGTAGCAGTCAGCTACTCTGCCCAGAAATTGCACAAATCTTCTAGGTAGCCAACCCAACTGCCTCCCAAAAGTGCGCATTTTTCCTCCCAGCTAAGTAGATTGTTGCATGTGCAGTTGACCGATTCCACCCAGGACAAGAAAACTTGACTTGCATGCATGGCTTGCTTTTTCTGGAATAGAAAAAGCAACATGCAAAAATCATCCCTAGATTTTAGGGAGCTATTTTTAGCAGTTGGAGGTTACATGCAAAGATCATTTTAGAATCTTTCCTCCAAGTGTTACTTTTTCCTAGATTTGTGGCATACACGTCATGAGCTTCAAACTTATTTATTCGATGCTTCAAAGCTCATTTCTTCACATCGATCTTGGAGCTCTAACATCCCACAACACATCCAGGACTCTTTGACACATCCAGCTCAGCTATTCACGGGTAAGTGGTCTTAACTTGTCTTTTGCAGCATTTATGTCACTTTTTGTGTTTTCTCTTGTGTGAGTGTTGTTTGCTTGATTTCTGTGAACGCTTGCTGTCATTTACATGCATACTAGCTTGTACTAGCACCGTTTCAGTTTTTGTTAGCATCTTACTGTTGTCACATGCATGGAATTGTTTTGCACAAATGGTCACTGATGCGACTACTCGCTTCACCCACATGCATGTTGTTATGTTTTTTGAATCTTTCATTCATTGTTTCCATGCACGATCATTCACTCTTGCTTACACTGAGTATCTCCATGCATTCACAATCACATTTGATTTCAGTTGCTCGTTGGCGGGTCTGCATAGCCTTGGCCCAGACTCTGCCTCACCAAGACAACATTACGTAATCCTGAGAAGGAAGGCTCTGTATTCCCCTCAGGAAATGTGCATTTCTACCCAGTAACTGCCATTGAGTCTTGCATTACGCAATTTTGAGGGATATTGACTACTGGCCCAAAAAGTGCGCAATGCAATCACTAGGCTTGCAACCAATGCCAGTTGAAATTGCACATTGTGAAATTCCAGCAGCCAGTAGGCCAACTTAGATTGCGCATTGTGCAAATCCAGTAACCATCCAGCCTCCCCAGACAACCCAGACCACCTTTTGCATAGTTCTAGCCAGTCAGCCAGCCTCCCAGAATAAATTGTGCAATCCTTGCCAGTCAATCCCCAGGTATGTTGCATGTTGTTCCTCAAGTTTGATTTGGTTTTCACTAATAGATTTCTTGCCATGCATGTCGCTTTGTCTCTAGATCTAGAAAGTGTTCATTCACCTCTTAGTAGTTCAGGATCAATTGCCGCCAAGAGAGCGAGATCAAAGGACACTGACGGAAGTGCAACTAGAGTAGCAGTTGAGCGAGTGTCCGAAAGTCTACCAATCTATGAGGATACAAAGATGATTGTAGACAAGGACATCAAGCTAAAATGGCAAGAGGTCAATGATGCATTTGCAGGCACATTTGGGGAAGACCTCGAAGACCGTCAAGTATTCACAATTCTGTCTTGTACTAGATTTCATGTGGATACCTCGCGTTCCCATGTATAGACATGATACATTGGATCATCTCGCACACTGATCCTGAGACAATGACATTGAGCAGTGTCAGCGGGACGGAGATTGCTACCTTTAGGGCACAGGATTATGATGAGATGTATCAGATGTCGGAGCCCATGATCATCATGGAGACACCCTTCATCTTACCTAGCAGCAATGCCAACTCCAGAGACATTTTGAAGAACTGGGTAAAGGAGCTAGCTAAATTCAGGATGACACCCAACCAAATCTACAAGAAAAAGATAATGCAAAATGCATATCAATACTTGGTCATCTTTGCATGTCGATTGTATGGCCAAGAAAGCATGGAAACCTTCCCACGGAATTGGGTGGTCACGTTGGACCAACTGCAGAGAAGTAAAAGTATGCAATTGGTTCGACATGTTGGCTCATCAGCTGAAGGAACAGGTAACAAGAGCTCGACAGCCACCCATAGGTATGCAAGAAGATATCTACATGTCTGCCTACATCTTGGATGCAATCTGTGCCCAACAGAAGTTCCCAGGCTTAAAGTGGGCATGGAAACCAGCAGAGACTGTTGTGAACACTTATTGTAAGATGTTGTCTGAATGCAGCTTCAAAGGAGTTATCACACGACTATCCGATCATTTTGGAACCCCAGTTTGCAAGATGATATTCAAACATGATCCACCCTGCATGTTGAAGGCAGCAATGGAGGCACTGATAGACATAGCTGATTGGTATGCCTCACCGTCCGGCACCTTCATATGTATGTACAACGCAGAGAATCCTCTGCATGTTCTACCAAAGTTATCCTTGGACATACTCGTCATGAAGCAAGTAGCATATCACATCTCAATAGGATTGATAGCTAAGCTGCACCAGAAGAAGAAGGAACCTTGGCCCGCTCTTCCGCTACGCATTGGGTTATATGAGATTCAGAGTTTAAAGCATGTGGATGTCGAAGAAGAATAGATGAAGAAGTATCCTTTCAACCTTCGAAGTTATAATCCGTATGACCTGCATTGTCTTGTGAAAGATCACTGCGTGAGAGTAAAGTTCAACTAGATCCACGGGGCATGTCATTGGGCGGAGGAGGAACCATGGAGATATTGTTACAACTCCTCCAGACTCAATGAACCGGTCAGCTTCGCTGTGGAATGGTTAGCGAAGCAACGTGAAGCAGCATCCTAGAAAGCACCATAAGCAGTAGAGATGAACATACCAGTGCACGACAAGGGCAACAGGAAGATTGTCGATCACATGGAGGAAGAGAAAAGATGCAAGTTTCGAGCAAATCCACTTGTGGAGAAAGAAGCTATGGCTATAGAGGCAAAGAGGCAATAGCATGATAAGAGAAATGCGTAAAGGAAGAGAGATAAATGGATAATGGAGGAAACATAGAAGGAGTTGCATGATTTAAAGGAGCAACTCCGGAAGGAATAGGAGCTACACAGATAGGAGAAGGAAGCGTAATAAGAATAGGTACAACAGGGGGCGTGACTTGTGCAGACAGATTAAACAACACCCGTATAGGTAGTGGACTCATCAGAACAGCTGACATCAGGAAAACAAGGTGAACCATCACAAGAGCATGACTTCACTCAAGAGATAGAGCGAGCACTTGAAAAAATGGATACGGATATGGAGCAGCAGGAGTTAGAGCAAGACATCGAACTCATGCCTCACCACCAAAAGGTCAACCCACTAGATTCACCGCATCCAGAAGACAAGAAAGTCACAAGCGACCAAGGAGACACTGAGATCCTTGGAGATCAACCGAAAGGAGAGATGCACAACGTCTCATTTGACGAGTCTCAACATAGAGTTGTGCAATCTCGCAGAGTGTCAAATCTGGAAGTTCATACATCCCCTATGCAGTATGAGGAAAGAGTGATCATGTATGATGTACATAAACATCCAATAGCATTGGCCGATGCTACCAGAGCATATGTCGAAGTCACTAGATCGAGTGTTCATTTTTTGATAGTTGAGAATGAGTGAATGGCTAAGGAGCTACAGATGGCCAAGCAAGGAGGAGAATTGGTTACAGTGTCTACCAGAGCAGAATTGAAGAAGAAAATACTGGATGAAGTATTGTCCCTTGACACAGTCATGTGGGAATTGTATTCCAAGTTTGGTACTGTGCATAAGGCAGTCGTCCATCTTAATGGATGGCCATAGCGATGTGCTAGAAGAAATCGTATCTTGTCAAATGTGCATGCTGTTGTTGATTACATGTAAACATGGACAATGAGATACAAGGGAGCCCCTCTTCACTTGCCTAAGATGATGAAGCCTAGAGTGGTCGAGCTAAAAGCACGCATCCAGAGTCAGATATGGAATTATGAAGAGCTCCTGCAGCTCATCACTAGTCTATAGGCTTCCCATGCACATGTATTCAAGAGTATGGATGTTGTTGTGCTCGCACGTGCGATCCCATCTATTGGGACTCTCACCCAGGCAAAGACAAAGGCACAAGTCTGACTAGAGCTTGACTCGTACTTTGATGTGTTGATGTGCATAGCCACCTTCCTAGACTTGTCCATCAGTGCAGACACCATGCACAAGTATGTTGTTGGTCTGACCATGATGAAGAAAAAGATGTGCATGCTATCATACGAGTTGGAAAGAGGAGCCCGAGTAGTGTACCCAGATGTTATGGAGGCAAGAGTTAGGTTCTAGAAATATGTCACCTTAGAGTACATGGACACCATTACAGGCTACTGATCTTGGCATCAGTTTGCTACTGTCGACCACCATGAGGATGTCGAAGAGTTGGTCTTCCAACAATTTCCCAAGTCATAGTGATTTCTTACATGGCTTTCTCAAGCCATTTTGTCTCACATGAGTACATGTGCATTGTAATGTAACGTCTTGTCAAGTGTAAGTTCAAGTGTCAATAGTTGGATTTAACAATCATAGAGTAGATGAAGAGTCATGAGGGTAGATGAACTATCACAAAGGGGAATTTCAAGGGCCACCCCACCCTTTGCTATAAGTAGTCCCTCATAAATAATTGTACAAGGTTTTGGTCAGCCAAGCTTTGATAGGAGTATCATAGAGAAAGCTTAGACAATATTGTAATGCGCCTTGGCTTCTCCACTGCACAGAGCTAGTATATCTCTTTGGAGGAGTAGGCGATTGTGGCTGTAACATACCGCCATCAGAACTAGTGGTTGGACATGGATGTATTGTATGACTGGAACTTACACTTCTTAATATAATAGAGCCAACATGTTTCATGCATATGTTGTATTGTATTCCAACTATCTTGTTTACTCTAAATGATATATGTATTTGTTTGCTTACACATGCATGTATGGACTATTTTGTATAAGCATGTATGAATCTTTCTAAAATGTGTTGTTGGTTTAACCATCACTTTGGATTGCTTGCTAACTTGCTTTCCAGCTTGTGATGCATCTTCGCTCATGTGTTCCTGTTGGGAACGGGTTCCCCCAAGGACAATTTTGGGGCTAAAAGCCCATGTTTTGGGACAAATTTTGTAATAAAGTTGTAAAGTCTCCGCATTTTGTGGTCGCGGAGCGCGAAGGTGTCAAGATTCATAAAGGGTTGTCTGCCCTTATTTTGTAAAATGTAAAGTCGGCTGTAAAGATCCACCCATGGTCCGCGGACCATGGGATTGTATAAAAAGGAGCTAAGCAAGTAAGCTCTAAGTAGTGAGTTAGTTAGAAGGCAAGTTTTGGAGTCTTGGTAGAGAAGTCTAAGTGTTTTGGGTCTTAATGTAGGTAGAGGCTCTGCAACTGAGTGCACAGAAGCCTAGGGTGGAAGTTTGCAGCTGAGTGCGCAAACCCCTCTAGCTATGAGCGTAAAGCAGATAGAGTCTATATTAAACTGAAGATATCAATAAAGAGAAGTATTCTGCAAATTCTGTGTATTTATCTCCTATTAATGCATCTGGTTATATTGCGTTTTGGGTTTAATTTACAATTTTTATGTGATGCGCGAATATATGTGATTATATTGGTTAATTGAAAGCAAGTAAGAATATCAGTTTACATGGCGCTAACTGGGATTGTTTAGTAAGATAAGTAAAAAACTTAAGATAACTAGGGAACCTATACAATACATTGTCATAACAGTGTGAAACTACCTGGATCGCGGGTTAAGGTTGTGCGAAGATCAATCGTGCACCTTCACAGAGGTACTAAAGGGCAGAATAAAGGGGAAGAGTGACAGAGCCCTAGAGCTTAGTGACCTGCGTGAAAGTAGGAATAGAGGGTATAAACTGACATCACTACCATCTCAGGGTGCGGAAACTTGGTTCTAGCATCCTCCCATACTACTTCGGGTGAGACTTCAGTCCGCGCTCCACGAGCTGACGCCAAAAGGGCCAGTGGTGTAGGGATTTGTTTGGCTAACTAACATTGAACCTGTGTTAGGTCCCACAAAGCAAACAAATGGTTCTGTTGCCAGGAGTATGATTTTGAGGTTATTGTGAAGCCTGGATGACTAAACGCGGGACTAGACCATCTATCACGCATCGAAACAAGGGAAGAGCCCACTAATTTGGAGGAGGGATTTCTCGAAGTGTAGCTATTTGCAGTGTGCGTCGCAGATGGTCACTTTGAAGACATCATACTCTTCCTAATGACAGGAACCACCCCAGAAGGCTACACTGTCTAGCAGAAGAAGGAGTTAGTGGTGCGCGCGATAGACTTTGTTGTCATTGCCGAGCATTTGTACAAAATAGGGTGTGATGAAGTATTACAACGATATGTACCATACTTTGAAAGGAGTAGTATCCCATGGATGCTCATGGGGGCGCCGCGGGAGACCATTATGCAGGAAGAGCGACCACATAGAAGATTCTACGCGCAGGGTTGTGGTGGCCAACCCTCCATCAGGATTCAAAAGCTTACTACAAGGCGTGTGATGTGTGTCAAAGGACTGGAAGGCCATCGTGGAAAGATGAGCTGCCTTTGAAACTGCATATGACATTACAACCTTTTGAGAAATGGGCGATAGATTTTGTGGGACCCATTCAGCCCCAAGGAAAGAAGACAGGAGTGCGGTACATTATCACCGTGACTGAGTATTTGACTCGATGGGCAGAGGCATAGCCTGTGAAGGACTACACAGGCACAACTGCTATGAAGTTCCTCTTTGAGTATGTACTAACGTGATTTGGGTGTCCAAATATTTTGATGAGTGATCATGGTACACACTTTCTGAACGAAACAATTAGCACGCTGATGGAGGAATTTTAGGTATATCACCAGAAAAGAACACCTTATCACCCACAGGCTAATGGGATGGTGGAAGCATTCAATAAGGTGCTGGAGAATGTGCTGACCAAGGTTTGCAATGCTCAGTAAAGTGATTGGGACCTACGCATACCCGCAGTACTATGGGCCTATTGGACGACATGCAAAAAGTTGACTGGACAGACACCCTTTAGGCTTGTATATGGTGTTGAAGTGGTGATGCCCATGGAATACATCATGCCTAGTCTACGCATAGCAGCATTCACAGGTATGACGGATCGCGGAGCCCTAGAAGAGAGGCTTGCACAGCTCGCTAAGCTTGAGGAGGAGAGATTTCTAGCTGGATTTCACCAATAGGTCCAAAAGCAGAGTGAAAAAGCATGGCATGATTGGCACATTAAGTTGCACAACTTTAAGGTAAATGATCTAGTTTTGTTATATGACAGCAAGTTTGATAAATTTCTAGGGAAATTTAGAATGCACTGGTTAGGGCCCTATGTCATTAAGGAGATTACCGACGGTGAAGCAGTTCAGTTGGTTAAATTGAATGGAGATCCCTTCCCAGGAAAGGTGAATGGCAGCCGATTGAAGCCATACACTGGTGATCTAGCCAGGTGACTATATGAGGGTAGCATAGTCTTAGCGCTCCAGGCAGCTGAAAGGAGGCACGGGACTATAAACTACACTACCCGGGTTGGGGAACTACGCGATTGGAGGATTGTGTGGAATGAGGAAATGTCACAGGGTTCACGACAACGTGAAGGGAGCTGCGCTACCCAGGGAGAAATCGTGCAGGTCAGCCGGAAAGTGACCATTAAAGTCACTGTTCATGATTTGATGGTAGAAATGTGACCAAATGGAGCGGGAAACCGACATTTAAGACAAACTTTATGGGTAAGATCCTTGGAAATCTGCCACCAATCCGGCATTAATGAACCGAATGTGGGGGGAATGGTCAGATTTGAATTCAAAATGCCTTATAAATTATAGGTGGCTACCCAGCGAAAAACACTTGGCATTTTGAGAATTGAGTTGTTGAGCTCTCAAGCGCACATGAACGGTGAAAACTTCGAAGCTTTGCTAGCTAGTTCAGTATTTGACACATTTCCAAAGGAGACACTGGAGTTTTTTCATACCATCATGTCGACACCAACAAAAGCTATGGATACCGAAGCAGTGATAGCGGAGGGGGTTGTGTCAGAAGTTGTTAGGGAAGCAGAGGGAGCTGCTCTAGAGGTTGCAGAAGTATTAGCTAAAGTTCCCAAATCACCACAGATTCCTAGACCGAAGCCGACCCCAACCAAGGAGAGTGCGAAGGATAAGAAGGGCAAGCAGGCTTCAATATTGGTGCACGCGTCACCGAGAAGAAACTTGCCGAAGGACAAGCCCATCGCACAGGAAAAGGGAAAAGCCATCAACCTGGAGCTAGAGGAGGAAGAAATTGAGGACATCCCGATGGATGATGAGGACTTGGGGGTAGACGTGGAGGAAGTTGAAGTCCAGGGTGTTGACCCTATCACTAAGTTGCCTGAGTACGTCCCTCTGCGCAAGGGCAAGACCAAGGTGCCAAAGGACATTGATGAGAGCAAGGTCCCCTTGCAAACCCCTCTGTTGTCGGATGATATTTCCTTTGAAGGACCGCGCTTGGGGTGGGTTCCTCTATTAAAACTGGAAGATTGGGACTTAGATGACCATGAGAAGTTCCCGCACTTAGCGATAGAGCAACTAATGTGCCACATTATTGACACAACCACCGGGATGACTGCATTGGAACTACGAAAGTGGCTCAGGGGAGTAGACAAGGCAAGTTTGCTCAACCTACTATGGGTGCCGCACTACAATCGCACCCCCATTACAGTATTGGTCATCAAGCAGCTGCTATGCTTGGTGCACGATGGGTGTCTGTGGCTGGAGGAGCCAATACCCATCACCGACAGATTGATCCATAGGATCATGTGACTGCCCTACATAGGGGAAAATCTAGCCATGATGTTTGGCGGAAAAGTGTTACACAATAATTTTTCACTGTCCTCATGCTGTATCGTGTGTCCAATAAACATATTCATATCTTCCCACTTATGTAAAAAAATTAAACAATGCTCTCTGATGCTAAAGAACTGACCCTTTTTTCCTATTTTTTTTGCATCGTCGCTAGTAAACCCT
This sequence comes from Pinus tabuliformis, assembly GCA_031772625.1. NCBI lineage: Eukaryota > Viridiplantae > Streptophyta > Pinopsida > Pinales > Pinaceae > Pinus > Pinus tabuliformis. Next base: position 687,904,840 of record CM062814.1, on the reverse strand, counting down.
TAAAATCCGCGACGGTTCTCTTTCATGCACTGTATCATTGTGACTTCGTCGTTAGTTCCCGGTTCATGACCCGCGACGATCCAGATTGGGCAAATTTGTTCCAACAGTCGGCCTTCTGGATGTCTTTAGACCTGGTTGTTGGGTCAGTTTGGGTCACCTTTCCCCCTATGGGATAGTAGTTCTGTCTTTTGTGCTACCTTCCTTGAGGATAAGCTCCCTCTCTCTCATTTCATGGAGACTCCTTCTCCTATAAAATCACTCACCATTTCTATGATCTGCTAGTTTTTTAGTTCTTTTGGTTGTAGAGTGGTGCTAGTGCATTTGAGTTTGATAGATAGCTTTGGTGTGAGTATGACAAGTGTGGGATTGCTAAATAGTTTGCAAGAGGTTGTGGAGTGCCCTTAACCTTGTATTAAAGCTTGTGAGTGAGAGAGAGAGATATTGTTGTTTGGGAGACCCATCTTTGAGAGTGAATGCTTGAAGAAACATGCTGGCTGGACCCTCCGAGAAGGCTTGCGACGTCAAGACTTGGTTGTAAGCTTTGCTCTTGATTTATTATTAATACAATCAATGATGATTTCCTATGTCTTGTATGTAATTTACTTGATAGCTCATGATTTCTTGACTTTATGAGTAAATAGATCATTGTTGTTCTCGGTTACGTGCTCTGTTGTTTTCTTGTGGTGTTTCAAGTTGATTGCTCATTAAGGAGAAGGAAATGGAAGCTGGAGCAGCGCAACAGAACTTCATTAACCACCGGTTTGAGGTAGGCCTCCAATGATGACTATTTAAGGGAATTAAATGTTGTTTTGTCCTTGCTGTGACTAGATCCACTTTAGGGCTAGAGGGGTTGCCTTTGTCTGCAGAGGGAACACTTTCCTACTTCACAAGTTAGTGACTCCGCTAGGGAAGTCCTTCGTATGTTTTTCTCTCGTTTGCTCTTGTTTGGTTTTGCTTTAGTGTCTCTTGAATTTTGGGGTTAAACTGTCAGTCTTTTGGGTTACCTGGGTCAATCTGGGAAGTCCCTTTATTATCTGTAAGGATAGACTAGTCTTTGTTTGGGAATTTTTGTTCATCTTTTATTTTTTTTAAGATCGTCGCTGAAAAAAGCTTAACATTCACGCCGACGTCGCCCTAACTCTGTTTTAAAATTCTGTGCATCGTTGAATCCTGTCGTACAGTCGTGACGATTCCTGAAATCGTCCTGTCGCAGAAGATACGTCTACTCTTACGACAACATCGCTCTATTGCTATGGCTAGTGGCTGATTGTCCCTAGTTGCTAGTGTTATGCTCGCAACAACTCCTCTAGAGTTGTTTTTTCAATTCTACTTCCTGAATTCACCAGTCTTGTTGATCCCCTGTGATCTTTTTCTTGCCCATTAGTTTGTTTTTAATTGCTTCTAGTTAAGATACTCTCTCTTCGGTTTCAGTGAGTGGATCTTGCATTTTTGGCTTTGTGACCTAGTTTTTTCAATTTTTTGAATTACTTGACTTGGTTGCTTGTTTGCCCAAGGTTCATATGCAACCTTCTTGTTGATCTATTTGAGGCTTCTTCATTGCTTGTTTCTTGTTGGTTGATTTTTAGTGACAATTATTGAACCAATTTTTGATGTTGATTCTATTTATTTTCACTACCAAACATAGATCACAATTGTTTGGATCGATCGGTTCACACTTGCTTGTTTGTCTCTTTAAATTCAAAACAATCAAAATCAAAAGACTACATTCATTTAGTATACGAAAGTGAAAGTATATTTGCATTTTGAGTTTTCTTGTTTGAGGAATTGGAAAGCAAATTAAAAATCTATCATCAGTAGTATCCATGCACTGTAGGATTGATGTGTTTATGCATTGTGTCCCTTAGCTGATCTTGTTTTTGTCTTGGTTTGGGAATGATCTCTCTACCCTCCTGTAAGTAGGTGTTCATTGAAATAAAAGATGCTTTACTCATTCTAGCTGCATCCTAGGTTTTTGATATACATATGGTAAGGCCTGGAAACTAAAACATAATTCAAGATCAACTCTAAAATGAACTGAATGAACTTAACAATGCATTGGAACATAATGCACATTATTTAGAGGTCTAGGCTAGAGACATGCTCTGGCATCATTAAACCTAGTCACTATTGCTTTCACTTAAGGTTGGGTGATTCCTCCTTCTGTGACTCAATAGTTGCCTAGTACGGACTTGTGCTCCCAGTATCGTCAAGTATATGTTGGGAGACCCCACTAGGTTATCATCCTATATCCTTAGGAAGCCATGTAAGCTGCCTTGCAAACCGTAATGCACCGAACACAGCATTCGGGAAGATTGAGTGTCATACGGGAAATCCTTGGTTTTCATATGATCGCTAAGGTGTATATGCAGTTTTACGGGTTGTTTGGTAAACCTCTTGCCTAGTTCTCCAGAGTAGTCACTTTCGTTCCTTTTCGGACTCCTTAAAAGAAAAGGTCCATTTGAGTTGTCCTTTCAGGCTCACTAAACCTCGAAAGAGATAGAGTCACCTTTTCGTCCTTTTCTCGACTCTTGAAACATGAAAAGGTCAAGTTTTGTTCCTGTGTCATAAAATTTACTGCCCACGAAATATTCCTGGTAACAGTTAGAGTTCGAGTGTTTTTCAAGCTCGTTCCCGATGGCAACAGTCCCCGAGTTTACCGGTCATGGTCTTCCCCCATGTTGGCTGGATAAATTTTTCTTGCGGATAAGACCGATCTCCCTAGTATATACTGATATCTAGCAACAAGAAAGACAAGCAAATCCTATCTTTCTCTAAATATTGCGATTTATAAATAAGAGCCAAGAGATGTTTTAGACCCTACCTCAAGTCCAATGCTAGTTTGTGGCAGCCACACTTCGACCGTCCAAATGAGCTTCCTTTTAAAGAACCTGCAAACACAAACAAGCACACATCAAATAACACCTGCATAGCCAATATAATAAACCATATTTATCATGATGATCAAGGAATTCATGAAATAAACCATAGAAGACAGCTTATTGAGAAAAATGAACTTGATTGTATTAACTTTAAACAAAGAAGAACTTTACAACCTTGGTGCCTTGATGCTGTACAAGCTCCTCCTAGGGTCCAGCAAGAATCTCCTCTACTTTGACAAGCTTCACACTCTTCCCAAAGAGATCAAAAGGTATGTAATCTCTCCTCTCAAGCTCAATTAGGAAGTCTAAATTCCAACAGCATTTACCCTAAAAAATATTCAGCTTTTAACCTCCCTAGCAACCAGCCCAATGCCTCATTTTATAGTGCAGAGGAAGGAAGTTACCAGGTCCACCTTCAAAGGGATAGAGTCCTCCTTCAAAGGGATAAGCTCCTCACATCAAGGGGTTAGCTCCTTTAGTTATGGGATGCATGAACCACCTAGGAGCGAACTTGCCACCTCAAGATTCCTTCTAGAAGCGTCCAAAATTAACCCAAAGTGAGTTTTTAATAATAAACTTGCGCCCTTTTGATCTTTACAGGGGTCTGCACCCTTTCCTTTAGAGACAGAGCGGGCAGGTCCGCAGGGGACACGACCAAGGGGTGTGGGACCGCAGGTAATGCTAGGAGAAAAGTGCGGAAACAGATGTTTTAGAGATTTCAAGGACTTTCTCTCTTTTTAGGCTTGCATGAAGAGCTGAGGTTTAAGACTTGCATAGGAGAAGTATGAGTGGTGATAGGACTCACACTGACTGCAGAATGTCATGGTGACATATTTGTGCAACAGATTGCCCCCTAAAGTACGAAGTCTGTTATAGATAGTTTTTGTTATGCGGAAAGAGTTAATTTTGCGGACAAAACCGACCTCCCTAGAAGCTAAGGCTTTCTAGTGACAAACAAGACAATCAAGCACTATTTTTCCCTAAATATGCATTTAAAATACAAGCAACCAGGTGTTTAAAGCATACCTTTAGTCCAACGCTGTTTGTAGCAGCCAAGCCTCTCTGATCCAGATGAGCTCCTCCTTCTCTTTGAAACCTGCATTCACTAACAAGCAAACGATTACATAGCACCTGAATAACTCATAATAAAACATATTCATCATAAAGACCAAGGAGTATATGAAACAAATTATATATAACAACTTGTTGAGAAAAATGAACTTAATTGTATTAATTGGAAACAAAAGAAACCATTACAACCAGTGCCTTGGTGTTGTGCAGGTCCCTCCCAGGGTCCAGCAAGAGTTCTCCTTTACTTTGATCAGCTCACCCACTTCCAAATGAAGCTAAGAAAGGATGGGAATCTCTCCTCTCAAGCTCTATAAGGGAGTCCTAATTTCAGCAACATCTACCCTTAGGAATGTTCAGCTTTCAACCTCTCCTCCCTCTGGCCCAATGCCTGTATTTATAATGCTTTGGAGGAAGTTAAATCAGGTCCACCTCCAATGGGATAAGTTCCTCTTTCTTTGGGATGCATGAACCATCTGGAGGCACTCAATACACGTCAAACCATCTTCTAGAATGCTCTAGAATCGACCACAAGTAACTTTTTTGAAATAAAACTCGCGCCTTTTGACCTTTACAGGAGTACGCACCCACCCCTTTACAGATAGAGCGTACAAGTACGCAGGTATTGTGAACTTGAGGTGCGTACACGCAGGTAAGGGTAAGAGAAACTGCGTAACCAGAGTTAATTGACTTTTTAAGGACTTTCTCTCTTTCTTGGGGTTTGACATGAGGAGCAGAGGTATAAGACTTGCCAAGGAGGATAGTATGACAGTTGATGGAGCCATACTAACTGCAAATAGTCATGGTGACAAATTTTAGTGTAACAGATTGCCCCCTAAAGTGCGAAGCCTGTAGTAGATTAGGGTTTCATATCATCTAGGAAGGGTGAAGTACTTTATCATTTCAAGGATTATCTTGTGGAAAGCCTAGTCGGAACCTGCAAATATTCAACACAAAATACATATATGAGATCATATCATCGCTGAGGTAGGCATTCCCATACTCAGATTGAAAACTTTAACTAACAAATTAACTACTGCTCTGATATAGGAATGATTTCGTAGTACATCATAATCATAGACTCATGTAGACACAGTATGGACGCAACCATCTGTTTATGATTAGTCTACTATATAATGAATACAAAACTCCTCGCAGCCTGGATGGTGGAAACTAGATCCAGGGTCTTCATTTCTACTTCCCGAAATAGTACGATTCTATCCATGCGAATAAATGAGTTGATGTCGAACATGGTAGAAACCACTTGATTACCAGTCGATGATGTAAACTGTTAACAAGTGTGAGAGAGACCACCAGTGATGTCAATGGTTCTCAAAGTACCCAGTACAATCCATGAGATGTGAATGAATGTGTTGATGTCGAACATATCACAGAATCCTTCGATCGAAAGTCAATGATGTAAACCGTCGTCAAAGGCGAGAAACCTGCCATTGATGCATGCAGATTTCAAGGTACTGACGATTTCTAGGTCATCTTTCTAGATAATGTGCTGATGTCGATAGAAAGCGACCCATTGCAGGCAAGCCCACAACACGAAATCATAGATCAAGTTGAAGAAATGTAGCTGTAAGGACTGACTCAGGGATGGTCAAAATGGATGACAGGTATTTTGCAGATGAATGGTTTATTTGCAGTGACCTCTTGAACACATAACGACACGACAGATGGCTTGGTGACAATTGACCCAAAGTTAATACCGGAACCGGCTGAAGATTTTCAATGTGGTTTGATCAACTGTTAGGCAAAGGATTTCCCAACCCAGGTGAATGAAAAGTGTCGTGTTCAAGAGTGGTGATAAGGTTTTTCTGAGACAAAGGATAACAAATAGGCTCATTTTTCTCTCTTTTCCCCCACCATTTCTGGCAAGTACCTCTTTATTTTTTACAAGCTTGAGGAGGATAACATATGCTTGATTATAAGCTCATCCTTCGGATGAGTCCAACTTAGTTTAGATTCGAACCCTAAGAAGGAGTGGTCCGTTCCTGTTTGTAATCGAACAGGTCCTTTACTGTGAAATTTTAACGAGTCCAGTATAGGAGAAACTTAGCGTTTTTCAATTTTAGAGAGTCTGAAAAAACTTAAGAAGACTCCAGGGTTGACCTTTTTCGTAAATTTGTGTCTCCCAAGCCCGAAAAAGTATAAAATAATACTTGAGAGAACCGCTTGATCTTTACGACCAAGGAGTACTTTCATAATTAGTGTCTTTGACCTGAAAAGTAAAAAGCGATCAAGGACACGTCGTTTTATTTCCAATATCGAATTTGAAACGACAAAAATCCGGCAATCTTTTCATGTTTTTACGGTCAGAAAAGGGCTATAAGAGGACCGTCTTTTAATTCCGTTTTAACGAGTGTAAAAGAAACGCTCGACAATCTTTTCATGTTTTAGGAGTCAGAAAAGGGCTTAAAGATGACTCTGATGTTTTTTTTTGTAAAAAATGACAATTTTCCCTGAAAATCCTTTTATCCTGCACAAAAACCAACACATTACTCATACCTGTTTAAAGATAGATAAAAATACTTTGAAAAATACCTTTTCATGGTGAAAAATAAACAAATTTACCATTTATTTACCCAAAAAACCTATAAAAAGGGCTTTTACCAATTCATTTTTACCATTTTACTGTTGAGGAGAGAAAAAGGGCTTTTGGCAAGAAACTTCCCGTGGACATTGCGGAGAATCCGACCGTCGAAATCGAACGCCGTCTCTTTCAGGTATTCTACAACATCCTCCTCTTCATTTTCATCCGTTTAGAATTTGTTTTTAGGCCCTAGATTTCATTTTTTGGAGGCTTTGGGGTTTCAAGATCCACCTTTCGGGGTACGCAGGTGCCACACTAGGGACCCGCGTACCCCGACATTTTCTCAGTTGGGAAAATGTCGGGCGTACGCACCTTGCCTTAAGGGAACCTGCGTACCCACGCTCTGTTCCTAAAGGCGGGGTGCGTACTCCGCGCAAAGGGTTTACAAACCCCAAATTCTCCAAATTGGACCAACAATTTTTGATTTCATGGATTCTAATGGATGTTTTCTGGTGTGTAGATTGCCCACCATGCTTGATTGGCGCGAGAGAGAGCACGAAGATGTTGATTTGGCCGCCATTAATCATCAACCGTCCATTGATGCTTTGAAGGCATGCGGCCTTTACAAATACTGGGCCATACCTGGCATGAGGGCCCAGGTGCGCTTTCTAGAGTGGCTGGTAGAGAGATGGAACGTTCAGGACCAGTGTTTTTACATTGGAGGGCACCAGCTCGAGATAGAGCCCTCAGATATCTACTTTCTCACTGGTTTGCCCAAGAGAGGCGAACACTTGACTCTGTTCGGGACTAGGCCGGGTGGCCAGTCCATCGCTAGTCTCCGACTAGAGTGGTGTAACACTCAGACTCAGGAGAAGGGGATAGAGATCAAAACTATATCCCGCCCTGAACTTATGGTGATTGCTTTTACAGTTACCAGACTTTGCGGGGCTGCCGCTTTACACATTGCCACTGGATCCCAGATGCGGATGGCGATTGATTGCTATCGAGGTACCATTTTCAACTGGTGTGATGCTGTGTTGGCCAATTTAAAGGGCCAACTGACTAGAGCCAAAAACGGACAGCTAAAGACTTTTGGTTATGGGCCTTTAGTTGTGAGTTTTGGCTTAGAGAGGGTTCCGATGCTGATCCCACAGCAGCTCACTGTTGAGGCTGGGCTTCCCCGAGAGCCCAAATTGATGCGATGGGTTGCGGTTATGGCCCGTCATCCTGATGAGGGCACGGAGGTTGTCCGATTTACTCTGGAGTACTTTCACTGGTTAGAGGACCAGGTCTTTTCTATATAGGATTTTCCTTATGCCGGAGTTGATTTTCGTGGAGATCCAGACATGGTTCTTCCACCGGGAGAACAATGGGATGACACAGGTAATTCATTTTTCACAAGTTTTTAAATTATCTATTTTTTTTTGTTTTTTATATCGTCTCAAAACTGACAGTAATAATTTTCAAAATGCAGATGTAGGCCCACGTCGTCCAGCCAATCTCCGGCCTTTCGAGAGGAGACTACCAGTTGCAGTGGCACCAGCCCCACGGGACGAGGCCACAGAGACCTTAGCTGAGTTGGAACAAGACCTAGAGCGTCTAACGGCAGATATACCAGAGACTACTATAGATGATATTCCTATCAGGCTTCAGCGCTATGTAGTCGCAGTCCCAGGACCTTTTAGAAGGTTCTTGTGTAGGGTAGCCTATGCAGTGGTGTCATATAGAGAGCATCACCAGTGATTGGATGGTCGTTTTTGTAGACACATGTGACATTTTGGTTTTTTGTACTTATCATTTTTGCCGATCATAAGGTGTTTTTCAACCTATGATCGAAGACGATGTATTTTTTGACACACTCCTATCTATATATATATATCATTATTACCGGCTTATCTTGTTAAACATGTGTGATGAAATGTTTTTAAATTTACATGTATGATTATTGCAAATGTCTATTTAACATTCGAGAAGCAATTGCATCTGCTAATGTATTTAAAGACCTTGGAATATGCTGATATTCAATGTAATCAAATTCACGTTCCAAGAGACGCACTCTCAAAAATAACCTTAATAACACTGGATTTCTAATGGCATACACTCTATTAAGCTGTAATACAACGAGTTCAGAATCTAACCTCACTATCAAACTCCGAATCCCAAATGAAATAGATTCAGACAATAACTCAATCACTGCACTGTACTCGGCAATGTTGTTTGTTGTTTGACCGAGGCTCACCCCATGCATAGAAACTAACTCGTCAGAGGGCGAATAGATAACCCAAGCTGCGGAAGAGATATTCCGTGTACTACGACAAGCACCATCAGCAAATCCAATGTATGTTTGGAGAGGCATCGACATCTGCAAACATCAAGGTAAAACCAAGATAAGAAGAATAACGACGAAAAACACACTCTCTAAGCTAAGCACACTGTCTAAACTAACAAACACACCAGCTAGAAAGAAAAACTAACCTAACTAAAAATCTCCATACCCATCATTTAAGCATAATACCTCTTTAGGTAAAGTCCATTTCTGGGTTTACCCAAAGAGTCCCCGTCAAAGTCTACCAGCTCATAGGCCCCTTTTGCTAGCTTTCGCTTGACAATATAGGGCCCATGCCACATAGGAACGAATTTTCCAGCACCTAATTTATCATTAGCTTGATCATATAATAGCACTAGGTCTCCTTCCGAAAAATTTCGAGGGGTCACATTTCGATCATACTGAGCTTTCATACGTTTTGCGTGAGTCTCGATCGCCAATGCAGCATCACGTCGAGTCTCATCTAATTGAGCTAAGTATAATAAACGCTTCTCCTCTTCGGAAGTAGCTGGAAGTAATTCGATGGCCATTTGAAGTGACGGGATTTCGCATTCAATGGGTAGCACAGCTTCCAAACCATAAACTAGTTGGAAAGGAGTGAACCCTGTTGATGTTTTCACTGAGGTTCGGTATGCCCAAAGCGCTGAAAATAACATGTTGTGCCAATTCGACCGATGAATACCAATGATTCGTCGGATCATGATAACTAAAACTTTGTTGATGGACTCAACCAGACCATTTGCTTGTGGATAATAAGGAGTTGAGCTATCGTGACGCAAACCAAGCTGGCCTGTAAGTTCTGTCATCATAACGTTTCGAAAATGGCGCCCATGGTCAGTGATTATCGCTTGTGGGACACCAAACCTAGCAATAATGTGATTGAATATGAAAATTGCAGCTGTCTTGCCGTCTGCCTCGAATGTAGGCATCGCCTCGGCCCACTTAGTAAAATAATCTACCGCAAGGATGATATACGCATGCCCCCGGCCGAGTGAGGGTTACATGTAATAAAATCGATACCCCATTTGGAAAAAGGACCAACGACAATTATAGGGTGGAGAGGAGCAGGTGGAGCGCGCATCTTTCGATCAAACACTTGACAGTTGTGGCATTTTCGGACCGCAGTAATACAATCTTTAAACAAGGACGGCCAGAAGTAGCCAGCGCGCAATATCTTTTGGGCTGTGGCATACCCAGACATATGACCGCCACACGCTCCAGAGTGACAGTCATTCAGAACCCTTTCAGCTTCCTCGTGAGTTAAGCAACGTCGAAAAACCAAGTCCGCCCCACGGCGATAAAGAGTATCTCCAATAATTTTGTACTGTTGGGACTGGAATCGAATTTTCCGACGTTCGACTTTGAAACTTCGGGCCGAAAGGATTGGGTCTGGAGATAGACGATGATATCCCCATACCACGGATCTAAAGTGCTGATTAGAAACAAAGATTCGTCCGCAATGGGCTCCTCTGCCACAGTTTCCGTGTCAGCATGCGGGAAGTCACACATTAACTCTGCAAAAACTAAAGATTTCTTAGACAGATTTTTCAAACTCCAAGTCGAACTCCTGCAGGATAACAATCCATTTAGAGTACTTGCCCCCTAGCAATTGTTTAGTCAAAATGTAGATCATAGGGTTGCAATCCGAAATGACTGTAGTTTTACGAAGTAAAATGTAGTGACGAAAACGTTGGACAGCTTGAACGGCTGCCAATGCCAATTTCTCCACATGTGAATATTTGAGCTCAGTTGGGTTTAACGTCCGACTAAGGTAATATATCACATGTTCCATTCCGAATTCATCTTCCTGAACTAAGACCATCCCAATGGTGGAATGGGAAGCGGCGAGGTACAAAAAGTAATCCTGGTTGTAGTTGGGAGGATGCAGCAACGGTGCATGGGTCAACGCGTGCTTGAGTGCATCAAAATATTTCTGAGCTATCTCATCCCAAGAGAATTGAGCGTTCTGTTTCAACAACCGGGTAAAACCCTTTGTAACCTCGACGTAGTTAGGAATGAATCGTCGTAAAAAGTTTGCTTTCCCCTGCAAACTTTGGAGTTGGCGAAGACTCGAAGGAGGAGGCAATTTGATGATAGCTTCGACCTTCGAGGGATCGACGCGAATGCCGGCTTTTGAAACTACAAATCCCAGCAATCGTCCCACTTCTATACAGAAGACACATTTGTGTGGGTTCAACCGAATACGATAATGCCTACACCTCATAAAGATTGCTCGTAAATGGACAAGGTGATCAGCTCGATGTAATGAATGAGCAGGCAAATCATCGAGATACGGTTGCACAATGTGTTTGATGTCATGAAACGCATAAGACATCGCCCTTTGAAAAGTTGCTCCGGCATTCTTAAGCCCAAAAGGTAATTTGCAATAAGCAAATGTCCCCCATGGACAAATGAAAGCCGTTTTTGGTTGATCGGCAAGTAGAATATTGATTTGATTGTAACCAGAAAAACCGTCCATAAAGGAAAATATTTCACTGCCGGCACAATCATCAATTATTTGATCGATATAGGGTGTTGGGTAGTTGTCCTTTGGACAAGCTCGATTAATGTCCCTATAGTCGATGCATATTCTTATTGTTCCCTGTTTTTTGTTAACCGGAACAATATTCGATACCCAATCCGTTAACGGGATCGGATAAATGAAACCTGCTTTCAACAGCTTCTCAACTTCTGCTTTAATTGCAGCCGCTTTTCGTGGGTGAATCTGACGCAAACGTTGCCGGACGGGTTTAGCGTCCGGGTAAGTCTTGATCTCATGAACAACAATCGCGGGATCAATTCCTGGCATTTCCTCATAGGACCAGGCAAACACGTCGCGGAATTCTTGAAATAGGGCCTTGTATGTCTGAATTTCGTCATCTGAACACGAGGCACCTATATGAATGTGCTCAACAATTTCAGGCTTGACTGAAATGTCAATGGGAATAGTTCGAGAAATGTTTCCCAAATTCAGCTCTGAATCAGGATGTTTTATTGGATTCTGAGCTTCTTTGACATATTCAGCTGTAAAGATTGATGAGAAATCATTTTCAAAACGATCATCCTCAGGTAAAAACGAAGATCTGTGATGGAGATCTTCCCATGGTAAATCATCTACACACAGGACTTCACGAAGTTGCTCGTCAGATGACACAACTTCAGGAAACACTATTAACTCCGAGGTTGATGTGAAAAGTGATTCCTCATGGACCACATTCATTTGGTCGATTTTGGTTGAACGCGGGTCGGTAAAAGACTGCACGGCTTCATAGGCAATTTCATATGGACTCAAAGGCATAGCATCACCAAATGAGTCTATCTCAGATTCAGAAGGAATGATCCAAGGATCGTCATAAACAATGGTATCTGATGTAATCATATGAATGGATGCAAACGAAGACAAGGCGTTGATTGGAGGAAAAGGATAAACTGACATCTTTAACTAATCCTACTCCAACATCCTTATAAGGGATAGTCGTTTTACCGACATGCTGAATACTCTCTGAAGAGGATGGGTCAGATGAAAAGTAAGCCAGTTGGTCTATTGTTACGATCTTGCCATTATGTGGAAACTTTATTACTCGGAAGACCGATGAAACGACCGCTGTCATAGCGTAAGACCAACTTCGACCCAAGAGAAGGTTGTAGTCTAGAGGGGCATCAACCACCTCCACATCTAGACTAACGGTTTTTCCTTCAACCCCTATAGGCAAATCCTGAAGAATGCCAAAAGGATGAAACCCACAGCCATCAAAGGCCTTAAGAATTGTCGGGGATTGATTTAGTGAAGGAGAACCAAGCGATCTCCAACACTGTATCGACATAATACATGTGGAAGCTCCCTCATCAATTACAGTCCGATGAATAGGCCTGTTTTTGACTATCACTGGGATCTGGAAAGCCATTTGATGAGGTAAACGCGGTGTACTATTTTCTAGATCAAAGATTATTAGGTTCGGGTCCTGAACATCAACAGCTCCTATAGCCGACAAAAGTAATTTGCGTTGTGCTGGGCATGATTGCAGCACTTCCAAAGCCGACATTGCTGAGGGTGAAACAGCTAAGTCCTCAACAATGTTATAATTCTGGGCCGCTCTCGCATGTGGATTGAAAGCAGACTTTCGAAGTATACCCTTGGCGGGCGGTTTGATTACTAAGTCTGGGTTAGGTTTCTCGATCTGTAGTGGATCGGAACTGGGAGCTGAGGTTGATGGATTAGAATGAGAAGATTCTGCTTCTTTGCCATCAACATGACTTTTACTACCATAATCTTGCGATCGAGTCGCAATCCTTACATGAGACATCATCAATATGGGTTCTTCACTGGCACTCGAGGAAGAACCTATCATCTTACTCTCCTGCTTTGGAAATGGATCTTTCAAAACAGCAGGAGTTGGGGAACCTTTGACGATTTTCACAACCTCTGCCCGATGAGGGCAATCTCTTGTAAAATGATCCTCTTCACAAATAAGACAAGGATATCGAGGTTTGCGTTTTTCGTCATTGGTTTCTGACTTTTCAGTTTTCTCCTTTGGAGTTTTGTCTGCTTTATTCTTCTTCTTACCTTTCTTTTTCCCACCGGATTTTGATTTAGCCGTAGATGACTCTACAGCGTGAATATCGACGGAAACTTCAGTAGAAGAATCTCCTGTCGGGGAATCAGGTAAGGTTATAATAGGAGAAGAATTCTTGGAAGACTTCTTCTTACTTTTAGTGTTCACCGTACCAATCATACCATCAGCAGCATGAGACCCCGAAGGAGCAACAACGATTTGATTTGACTTAGGAAGATCTGGGATCTTTTCGTGTAACGTACCTGACTGAGTATAAACTAAGTCAAGGTACTGCGCTTGAGCAATCACTTGCTCCTCAGTAACTACTCCGGCCTTAGCTACGTCTTCAGTAATCTTCGGTAACAATGATTTAACAAACCATTCAGCTAAGATTTGGTCCGGGATAAAAACTTTCACTAACCGCCTTCGACGTCTCCATTCATGAATATGATCGGAAATATAAGTGGACGTCGATTGTTTTAATGAAGTTAGTAACTCCGTGCCATTATCATATCTGACCGGCAACTGAAAATGAGTTAAAAACGAGGTAGCTAACTGGCTAAAATTATAAAAAGAGGCCCGTGGTAACTCAATGTACCACTTGGCCGCGAGACCAATGAGAGTACGCTGGAAAAGACGTAAGCGGATCGAATCATCCGAGATGGAATTAGAGGCACACCAGAGGTGGTAAGTCATCACATGATTCGACGGGTCCTCTCCAGACTTACCTTCGAACTTGGGTATGTCACTGGGAAACTTATTTGGCATTGGCGGCCAAAACGGAAGATAATTTATTGGATCGTTCGTTAGGTGCGACAAGTCTGGTAAATCCAAAGTTGCGATAAACGGTAACTGCCGATTAGGATCCCTAAAACTCTGGGTCACGAGACCAGTCCCAGGAGGAGGATATCTAGGATAACTAGGAATAGGAATCGCGTTCGGGATATTGTATCCTCCTGGAAAACCAGGATTAACCGGACCGTACTAGGGTTGTTGTGATTGTTGATAAGTGTACCCAGGATACGGTTGATACTGGTAAACTGGCTACTGGACAACAGGACCGTATTGGTACTGTCCCTAGTACGGTTGATAAGTGAATTGTGGTTGACTAGTGACAACCGTACTTAAACCAGGTTGTCCTACAGGCATCTGAACCGTAGTTTGAATTGTGGATCCAGACGATGGTAAAGATGTCTGAGGAGTAGTTACAGAGACAGTAGAAACCGGAGCTGTCAATACTCCAGAAGTAAGTGGGGTAGATTGAACAGATGTTGCGGTAGTTGCAGCAATCGTTTTTGATGGAGTACTAGGTGCAATAGGCCCAGACTGAGAAACTACCGAAGGTACAGAAGTTTGAACATTAGACTGGACTGGTTGCTGGGGTGAACCAGAAACTAAGGGTTGTCCAGTTTGAGATGACAACTGTACACTTGGCTGCAATACCTGTTGAATTTGCGATGGATCCCACACTATGTTCATTCCGGGGTATTGACCCATAACAGGTTGAGGATATTGAGATCCATAACTGGATTGAGGGTAGGATTGATAATTGAAAGGTACATTTCTCGTACCTTGAACATAAGATTGACCTTGGGGTGGTTGGTAACCTTGACTCGAGTACTGACCTTGGGGTAGATACCCTTGAGGTAGGTACTGATACTGGGGTTGACCTTGAGGTATAAATTGATACTGAGGTTGACCTTGGGGTACATATTGAGGCTGGGGTTGACCTTGAGGAATGTACTGCACCACGGGTACATACTGTCCTTGAGGTTGCCCCCCAGACGCAATTTGTGTACCTTGAGGTTCCCCCCAGGCGTTAATTGAGGCTGCCCCCCAGGCGGTAACTGGCCACCTTGAGGTTGAGAACTGGGAATTGAACCTGACATCATATAAATGTCTCCTACGCTCAACGGTTTATTACCATTGTTTCCAGTTAATAACCCATGTTCAATGGGTTGAGGAGATGCTCCCGCAAAAGTACCAGAAAGTGACTGATACCTAGAGGGAACAGAAGGACCGCCGTACAAAAAGGATTCAGGCGATTGAGTAAACATGGACGACTGACCAGACATATTTACAGGAGTATAAATACCTCCAGGTGGATAAGGAGCACGAGGTGGAGAAAAACTTAACCCTGAGTTGTCCAAATAATTAGTTAAAGAAAGATACCAAGTAGTACTTCTAGGTGGACTGTAAAAAATGGATTCACGCTCCCTTAGATCAATAGTAGGTTGATTTTCAAGGATAGGGATGCTATTTCTTCTTCTGGAGCAAGTTCTTCAATAGCTATCAAACCAGAAGGAAGATTTTCGGTGATGACTCTTTCTACCCTAGGTGAATCAGGAGCACTAGAAGTTGGAGTAACAGGTTCAGATATCTCAGGTTCTTCGCCTATATCACTAGTAGATGAAAAACTACCAGCAAGCTCGGAAACTACAATAGCTTCCGGATTATAACCTGTTTCTAGAGTTTGGTAATCAGGATGAACTACCAACGAAGACTCTCCTTCTTCAGGTGAACCTACTTTACTGCCACTAGGAGTTACAAGGACTTTCAAACCCTCATAATGACCCGAGACGTCTTCAGGAGGTTGGCCCCGAAGTCTACGGGACTTCCTCAACAAATCAGCCACGGTTACAATCTCAGGAGACTGGCCCCGAAGTCTACGAGACTGTCTCGGTAATTCAGCCACAGTTAAAAAGTTTTAACTACTGCACACGCAAACAAAGTAAAATCTCAAAGCAAACCGCCTAAAGTCTCTAAAGAACCAAACAAATTCGAATCAGACGCCTAAAGAATCTAGGGCGTCAAACCATACACAAACAGTAACCTTCCGGACCGAAAACACTAGTTGGTGATGAAATCCAACATCGCAGAATTCAGTACAGAAGTGGTGGGTGGAACAGTTACCCCGACAACCTGCTTAATGAATAGACTGGCACAAGTTCCTCCACTTTAACTATCGCGAGTGAAGTGAACCCCCTAGAAAATCCAAGTGAGTCTAGCCGACGTCTGCTCCAGGTACAGTGGGATCTTCCCTCCACCGTCACCTTGGGTAGAATCGTAAAGATAATGGTCACTAAGGTCACCAACAACAACAAATATACCTGGGGGAACAGTCTACGATCCGATAGCACGCAAGGGCAGAGTAACAAGCTCAATCCCCTTGCCGGCTCCTTGACAATAATCCAAGGTTTACCGACAAGTGACCCCAGGCTCCTCGACAATGGTCAATCCGAGGTTTACCGTTTGTAGTACGTGCGTATCTGGCGTCGTTCCCAATGAAGGAGGATTGATCCCCTCACTGGTTCGGACACGATCTCGTGCTTCTCCTTTAAGAGGAGCTTTCCCAGAGCATAAATGTAATAGTTGGATTTATCCTACCACAAGATGAGCTACTTGTTTGGTTTTGCTGTCTTGGAGAGTTAATTACTCTCCTACTCCAAGACACTAGCCTGATCTATATTGGTGTTTTAGAGCCCTAGTAAATAAAAAGTTACTAAGTAAATTTTACTTTAAGCGTTAATTTTTATGGCTTTTCTTTAGGACAAAAGGTAGTGGAGATGAAACTGATGGTGTGTAGACTTGACTCAAATCCACTAAAAAGATGCACCTAAGATGATTTAAACTATCTTTCCTTTTCAATGAATTCCCTAGCTAAGAGAGTTGGAGAATGCAAAATTTATAAAGACAACTTTCTTGGCAATGAAAATCAAAGAAACAATCTCTTTATCTTTTCCAAAGCATACAACACATGACCACTAATTATTTCACGAAAACTTCCTTTCTCTTTTCAAAGACTTCAAACGCTACTAAAACAAACTTTCCTCAAAAGAGATTTTTGTATTTTTTCCTATATTAACAAAGCATGTAAAACTACTTAACAAAAATCAACTTTAACAAATCTATGAAAATCAAATCAATTTTACCTAAAAGCAAATCTAATGAGAAATTTACCTAAAAGCAAATCTAATGAGGTAAAAGCCTACAA
Organism: Pinus tabuliformis; assembly: GCA_031772625.1. Classification (NCBI taxonomy): domain Eukaryota; kingdom Viridiplantae; phylum Streptophyta; class Pinopsida; order Pinales; family Pinaceae; genus Pinus; species Pinus tabuliformis. Next base: position 687,887,478 of record CM062814.1, on the reverse strand, counting down.
AATATAATTCCAGGATGTTTTACTCAGTTACAATTCAACCAAGGACTAGTTCATGCAAAATCATAAACCAGTCAAAAACAAAAACAAAAATCTTTTGTTCTTTTTCTTAAGAATGAAATTCATAGCTTAACAAACAAGCCTTCTCGAAATTCCGCAAAGAGACAACACAAAGGTAGGTTTCTCACAAAGGTGGATTTTATGAAAGGTCCGACTCCTAAGAAGACTGAAAAGACCAGGGATATCCAAGGTTTTTACAACTTCTAAAGCCAAAGTCACTACAAGACCGATGCAAAAATCAAACCTAGGGCTAGAACTTCTATGAACTTCACTAAAACCCTTGATGCTAATGAAACGAGCTTAGATGAAAACTTTTGACAGGTAACCAGTGGATCTGGGCAGAAAAAAACAAATTATAAACAAAATCTAAGAGGCAAAAAGGAAAAAATGGAATTTTCTCAACTTTTGACAGGGTACGCAGGCAGCCTGTTTGCACAGGTGCGGCCACGCTCTGTGTACAAAGCTGCAATGCGTACAGGTACGCACTGTGCTTAACACAGAGGGTGCGTACTGCTAACAAAACCAAGAAAAATAAAAACTAACTTAACCCTAAGCTATTCCACCCAAATTCACAGTCAATCAGTCAAAAACCAGAAAGAAATCGACTTTTCTCAAATCAAAGTATCAATCAAAAGAGAAATCAATCAAATCCATGGATTCCCCAGCGGAGTCGCCATTTTGTCATGCCAAAAGAGTCAATTTTGCGGACAAAACCGACCTCCCTAGAAGCTAAGGCTTTCTAGTGACAAACAAGACAATCAAACACTATATTTCCCTAAATATGCATTTAAAATACAAGCAACCAGGTGTTTAAAGCATACCTTTAGTCCAACGCTGTTTGTAGCAGCCAAGCCTCTCCGATCCAGATGAGCTCCTCCTTCTCTTTGAAACTTGCATTCACTAACAAGAAAACGATTACATAGCACCTGAATAACTCATATAATAAAACATATTCATCATAAAGACCAAGGAGTATATGAAACAAATTATATATAACAACTTGTTGAGAAAAATGAACTTAATTGTATTAATTGGAAACAAAAGAAACCATTACAACCAGTGCCTTGGTGTTGTGCAGGTCCCTCCCAGGGTCCAGCAAGAGTTCTCCTTTACTTTGATCAACTCACCCACTTCCAAATGAAGCTAAGAAAGGATGGGAATCTCTCCTCTCAAGCACTATAAGGGAGTCCTAATTTCAGCAACATCTACCCTTAGGAATGTTCAACTTTCAACCTCTCCTCCCTCTGGCCCAATGCCTGTATTTATAATGCTTTGGAGGAAGTTAATCAGGTCCACCATCAATGGGATAAGCCCCCCTTTCAATGGGATAGATCCCCTCTTGATGGGATAAGTTCCTCTTTCTTTGGGATGCATGAACCATCTGGAGGCGCTCAATACACATCAAACCATCTTCTAGAATGCTCTAGAATCGACCACAAGTAACTTTTTTGAAGTAAAACTCGCGCCTTTTGACCTTTACAGGAGTACACACCCACCCCTTTACAGACAGAGCATACAAGTACGCAGGTATTGTGAACTTGAGGTGCGTACACGCAGGTAAGGGTAAGAGAAACTGCGTAACCAGAGTTAATTGACTTTTTAAGGACTTTCTCTCTTTCTTGGGTTTTGACATGAGGAGCAGAGGTATAAGACTTGCCAAGGAGGGATAGTATGACAGTTGATGGAGCCATACTAACTGCAAATAGTCATGGTGACAAATTTTAGTGTAACTGTATTTTTCATCTGAGAAGAGTGAAGTACTTTATCATTTTGAGGATCGTCTTGTGGAGAGCCTGGTTGGAACCTATAAAAACATTCAATACAAAATATATATATGAGATCATATCATCCCTGAGGTAAGCATTCCCAAACTCAGATCAAAACTGACTAGAAAACTAATTAAACTACTATGATATAGGAATGATCTTGTAATACATAATAAGTATAGACATATGTAGACACAGTATGGGTGCAGCCATCTGTTTATGAATAGTTCACTGTATAATGAATAACAAAATTCCTCGCAGCCTAGATGGTGGAAACTAGATCCAAGGTCTTGATTTCTACTTCCCGAAATAGTACGATTCTATCCATGTGAATGAATGTGTCGAAGTCGAACATGGTAGAAACCACTTTATTACCAGTCAATGATGTAAACTGTTAACAAGTGTGAGAGAAACCACCAGTAATGTCAATGGCTCTCAAAGTACCCTGTACAATCCATGAAATGTGAATAGATGTGTTGATGTCAAACATGTCACGGAATCCTTCGATTGAAGGTCAATGATGCAACTTGTCGTCGAAGGCGAGAAACCTGCCATTGAGGCGTGCAGATTCCAAGGTACTTACAATTTCTAGATAATGAGCTGAAGTCGATAGAAAGTGATCCGTCGTAGGCAAGCCCACAACACGAAATCATAGATCAAGTTTGAAGAAATATAGTTGCAAGGATTGACTCAGGGATGGTCAAGATGGATGACAAATATTTTGTAGATGAATGGTTTATTTGCACTGACCTCTTGAACACATAACGACACTGTAGATGGTTTGGTGACAATTGACCCAAAGCTAATACCCAGAAACCGGCTGAAGACTTTCAATATGGTTCGATTAACTGTTAGGAAAAGGATTTCCCAACCCAGGTGAACAAAAAGTGTCATGTTCAAGAGTGGTTGAATGATTTTCTGAGACATAAAGTATAACCAACAGGTTCATTTTCCTCTCTTTTCCCCCACCATTTCTGGAAAGTACCTCTTTATTTTTTAACAAGCTTGAGGAGGATAACATTTGCTTGGTTATAAGCTCATCCTTCAGATGAGTCCAACTTAGTTTAAATTCGAACCCTAAGAAGGAGTGGTCCATTCCTGTTTGTAATTGAACAGGTCCTTTACTGTTAAATTTTAACGAGTCCAGTATAGGAGAAACTTGGTGTTTTTCAATTTTAGGGAGTCAGAAGAAAATCTTAAGAAAACTCCTTGGTTGTTCTTTTTCGTAAATTTGTGTCTCCCAAGCCCGAAAAAAGTATAAAATAATACTTGAGAGAACCGCTTGACCATTACGATCAAGGAGTACTTTTCATAATTAGTGTCTCTGATCCAAAAAAGTAAAAAAAGCGATCAACGGCACGTCGTTTTATAACCAATATCGAATTTGAAACGACAAAAAATTGGCAATCTTTTCATGTTTATACGGTCAGAAAAGTGCTGTAAGTGGACCGTCCTTTTAATTCCGTTTTAACGAGCTTAAAAAGAAAAACTCAGCAATCTTTTCATATTTTAGGAGTTAGGAAAGAGCTTAAAAATGACTCTAATGTTTTTTGTTGAAAATGATCAATTTTGCCTGAAAACTCCAATATTCTGCACAAAAACTCAAACATTACTCATACCTGTTTAAAATAAATAAAAATGCATCAAAAAGTTACCTCTTTAAAGTGAAAAATAAACAAATTAAAAATTCATTTATTCAAAAAAGCTTATAAAAAGGGCTTTTGTAAATTCATTTTTACCGTTTGACTTCAGAGTGAGAAAAGAGAGCTTTTGGGTAAGAAACTTCCCGTGAAGATTGCAGAAAATCCGTTCGTTGGAATCGAAAACCGTCACCTCCAGGTAATCCACATCACTTTAATCTTTCATTTCAACCGTTTGAATTTTGTTTTTAGGTTTCTATTTTGATTTTTAGGAAGAATTTTGTTTAAAAGTCCACTCGCGGGGGTCCACAGGTGCAGCATGCGAAACCTGTGGACCCCGACTTTTTCCTACACAGGAAAGAGCCAGGGGCCCACACCTGCTGTTCGGGCAGAGTGCGGACCTACGCACTGTCTCTAACTAGAGAGTGCGGTCCCCACGGCATAGGTTTTACAATTTCAAATTCTTCAATTTCCGCCCAAAAAATTTGATTTAAAATGTTTTAATCTGCCTTTTCTTTCAAAGAAGGATACACACCATGCTTAGTTGGCAAGAACGGGAGCACGAAGATGTGGAACTCGCCGCAATTAATCATCAAACTTCGATAGATGCATTGAAGGCATGCGAGTTATTTAAATTCTGGGCCATACCTGGCATAAGGACCCAAGTAGACTTTTTGCAGTGGCTGGTGGACAGATGGAATGTACAGGACCAGTGTTTCATTATTGGTGGCCACTAGCTCGAAATGGAGCCAGAGGACATTTACTTTTTGACTGGTTTGCCCAAGAGAGGTGAACAATTGACTCTATTCGGGACTAGGCCAGGTGGCTAGTCTGCCAATAGTCTTCGGCTAGAGTTTTGTAACGACCAAACCAAGGACAAGGGGATTGATATCAAAACCATCTCCTGTCCTGAACTCAAAGTGATTGCATTTACTGTCACCAGACTCTGTGGAAGCACAGAACTGCATATTGCCACCAGATCCCAAATGCGGATGGCAGTAGACGATTATCGAGGCACCGTCTTCAACTGGTGCGAAGCTGTGTTGGCTAATGTAAAAGGCCAACTGACTAGAGCAAAGAACGGACAACTGAAAAACTTTGGATATGGTTTCTTAGTTGTGAGCTTTGGTCTAGAGAGGGTCCCAATGTTGGTCCCACAACATCTTTCTGTTGAAGTTGGACTTCCCCGAGAGCCCAAGCTGATGCGTTGGGTTGCAGTTATGGCCCGTCATCCTGAGGAGGGTTCAGAGGTTGTTCGATTTCCTCCTGAGTATTTTTTTTGGTTAGAGAACAAAGTTTTTGTGATTCAGGATTTTCCTTATGCTGGGATGGATTATCGTGGTGACCCAGACATGGCTCTTCCACCAGGAGAGCAATGGGATGACTCAGGTAAAATCATTTTCAACATTTTCTAATTTATTTTTTATTTTTTGTTTTTAAATTGTCCCAAAATTGATATTAAAAAATTTCAAATGCAGATGTAGGTCCACGACGACCAGCCACTCTCCGGCCTTATGAGAGGAAACACCTAGTTGCAGCAGTACTAGCCCCACGGGACGAATCTACAGAGACCCTGGCCGAATTGGAAAACCATCTAGAGCGTTTGACAGTAGACATTCCAGAGACTAGCATAGATGACATTCCTCTTAGGTTATAGCACTATGTGATTGGGGTCCCAGGACCTTTAAGGAGGTTCCTTGTAGGGTGGCCCGAGTAGTGGTTTCTTATCGTGATCATCACCAGTGATAGGATGATCGCTTGTTGTAGACTCATATGACATTTTTGATTTTGGTACTATCATTTTTTCTGATCATAAGGTGTTTTTTCAACCTATGATCGAAGACGATGTATATATGACACACTTCTATGCTATGCTATATCACTATTACTGGCTATCTTGTAAAACATGTTATGAAATGTTTTTAAATTTACTATTTGATTATTGCAAATGTCTACTTAACATTCAAGAAGCAATTGCATCTGCTAATGTATTTAAATATCTTGAAATATGCTGATATTCAATATAGTCAAATTCAAGTTCCAAGAGACGAACTCTCAAATTAATCTTAATAACACTGGATTTCTAATGGCATAAACTCTATTAAGCTGTAATACAACGAGTTCAGAATCTAACCTCACAATCAAACTCCAAATCCCAAATGAGATGGATTCAGATAATAACTCAATCACTGCACTATACTCTGCAATGTTGTTCGTTGTTTGACCGAGGCTTACCCCATGCATAGATACCAACTCATCAGAGGGTGAATAGATAACCCAAGCTGCGGAAGAAATGTTCCGTGTATTACGACAAGCACCATCAGTGAAACCAATGTATGTTTGAAGAGACGTCGACATCTGCAATATCAAGAGTAAAATCAAGATAAGTAGGAATAATGACAAAAACACTCTCTAAACTAAGCACACTTTTCTAATCTAAAACACACCAGCTAGAAAGAAAACTAATCTAACTAAAATCTCCACACCCAGATTTAAGCATAATATCTCTTCAGATAAAGACCATTTCTGGGCTTACCTAAAGAGACACCATCAAAATCTACCAATTCATAGGTCCCTTTTGCCAGCTTTCACTTAAAAACGTAAGGACCATGCCACATAGGTACGAATTTTCCGGCCCCTAGCTTATCGTTTGCTTGATCGTATAGTAAGACTAGGTCTCCTTCCGAAAAATTACGAGGTGTAACATTTCTTTCATACTGAGCTTTAATACGTTTGGCATGAGTTTCGATTGCTAGTGCAGCATCACGTCGATTCTCATCTAGTTGAGCCAAGTACAACAGACGTTTCTCCTCTTTGGAAGTGGCTGGAAGTAATTCTATGGCTATTTGCAATGACGGGATTTTGCATTCAATGGGTAACAGAGCTTCCAAACCGTAAACTAGTTGGAAAGGAGTGAAACCAGTTAATGTTTTTACTGAGGTTCGATACGCCCAAAGCGCTGAAAATAACATGTTATGCCAATTTGACCTATGAATCCCAATGATTCGTCGGATCATAATGACTAGAACTTTGTTGATGGCTTCAACAAGACCATTAGCCTGTGGGTAATATGGAGTAGAACTATTGTGACGCAGGCCAAGTTGATCTGTTAATTCAGTTATCATGATGTTTCAAAAATGATGCCCATGATCAGTGATAATTGCTTGTGGAACACCGAATCTAATAATTATATGATTGAAAACGAAAATCGCAGCAGTTTTGCCATCTGCCGAAAATGTAGGCATCGCCTCGGCCCACTTGGTAAAATAATCTACCGCAAGGATGATATACGCATGCCCCCCGGCCGAGTGATGGTTACATGTAATAAAACCGATACCCCATTTCGCAAAAGGACCGATGGCAATTATAGGGTGGAGAGGAGCAGGTGGAGCACGCATCTTTCGATCAAAAATTTGGCAATTGTGGCATTTTCGGACCGCGTCAATACAATCTTTAAACAAATACGGCCAGAAATAGCCAGCACGCAATATCTTTTGGGCTGTGGCAAACCCAGACATATGACCGCCACACGCTCCAGAGTGACAGTCATTTAGAACCCTTTCAGCTTCCTCATGAGTTAAACAACGTCGGAAAACAGATTCCGCCCCACGACGATAGAGTGTATCTCCAATAATTTTGTATTGTTGGGACGAGAATCGTATTTTCTGACGCTGAGATCTTGAAATTTCAGGCCGAAAGGATTGGGTTTGGAGATAAACTATGATATCTCCATACCATGGATCAAGAGTGCTGATAAGAAACAAGGATTCGTCCGCAATGGGCTCTTCCACCACAGTTTCAGTATCAGCACATGGGAAGTCACACATCAACTCCGCAAAAACTAAAGATTTCTTTGACTTAGATTTTTCAAATTCCAAGTCAAATTCCTGCAGGATAACAATCCATTTGGAATACTTACCCCCTAGCAATTGTTTGGTCAAAATATAGATCATACGGTTACAATCAGAAATTACAGTAGTTTTGTGTAGTAAGACGTAATGGCGAAATCGTTGGACAGCTTGAACAACTGCCAAGGCCAATTTCTCCACATGTGAATATTTTAACTCAATCGGATTTAAAGTTTGACTAATGTAATAAATCACATGTTCACTACCGAATTCATCTTCCTGAACTAACACCATCCCGATGGTGGAATGAGAGGCGACGAGATATAATAAGTAGTCCTGGTTGTAGTTGGGAGGATGCAATAACGGTGCATGGGTCAATGCGTGTTTAAGTGCATCAAAATATTTGTCAACTATCTCATCCCAAAAGAATGGAGTATTCTGTTTCAACAACCTGGTAAAACCCTTTGTTATCTCGGCATAGTTAGGAATGAATCGACGTAAAAAGTTTGCTTTCCCTTGCAAACTTTGGAGTTGGCGAAGAGTCGAAGGAGGAGGCAATTTGACAATAGCTTCAACCTTCGAGGGATCGACACAAATGCCGGCTTTTGAAACAACAAATCCTAGTAAACGACCCATTTCTATACAGAAAACACATTCGTGTGGGTTCAACCTAATTCGATAATGCCTACATCTCATAAATATTGCTCGTAAATGAATGAGATGATCGACTTTACGTAATGAATGAGCAGGTAAATCATTGAGATAAGGTTGCACAATATGCTTGATGTCATGAAACGAGTAAGACATAGCTCTTTGAAAAGTTGCTCCAACATTTTTCAACCCAAAAGGTAATTTGCAGTAAGCAAATGTCCCCCATGGACAAATAAACGCCGTTTTTGGTTGATCAGCAGGTAGAATGTTGATTTGATTGTAACCCGAAAAACCATCCATAAAAGAGAATATTTCACTGTCGGCAAAATCATCAATGATTTGATAGATATAGGGATTTGGATAGTTGTCTTTGGGACAGGCTTGATTAATGTCCCTACAATCGATACATATTCTTATTGTTCCTTGCTTTTTATTAACAAGAGCAATATTCGATACCCAATCTGTTAAGGGAATTGGATAAATGAAACCTGCTTTAAGTAATTTTTCAACTTCTGCTTTAGTAGCAGCAACTTTTCGCGAGTGGATCTGACGCAAACATTGCCGGACGGGTTTAGCATCCGGATAAGTTTTGATTTCATAAACAACAATTGCTGGATCAATTCCTGGCATTTCTTCATATGACCAGGCAAACACGTCGTGGAATTCTTGAAATAGGGCCTTATATGTTTTAAATTCATCTTCCGTACAGGAGGCACCTATATGAATGTTTTCAACAATTCCAGGTTTAACTGAAATGTCAATAGGAACTGTTCGATAAATATTTCCCAAATTTAACTCAGAATCAGGATTTTGCAATGGATTCTGTGGTTCCTTGATAGAATCAGTCGTAAAAATAGATGAAAAATCATTTTAAAAATGATCAATCTCAGGTAAGAACGAAGATCTATGATGAAGATCTTCCCATGGTAAGTCATCAACAGACAAAATTTCACGAATTTGCTCATCAGTATGAGCAAGTTCAGAAAAAGTTGTTGAATCTGAGTTTGATGTTGAAAGTGATTCTTCATAGACCACATTCATTAGGCCAATTTCGGTTGAATAAGGGTCGGAAAACGACTGTACAACTTGATATGCAATTTCATAAGGACTCAAAGGCATATCATCGCCAAATGAATCTATCTCAGATTCGGAAGGTACGATCCAAGGATCATCATAAACAATAGTGTCTGATGAAATCATATGAATGGTTGTAGTAGAAGGCGATACGTTAGGAGGAGGAAAGGAAAAAGTTCCTAGTAAACCAGAATCTTTAACCAATCCTACCCCAACATCCTTATAAGGGATATTTGTTTTGCTGACATGTTGGATACTTTCAGAAGAGGCTGGGTCGGATGAAAAGTAAGCTAGCTAGTCTATAGTTACAATCTTTCCATTATGAGGAAACTTTATAAGCCGAAAGACCGATGAAACAACAACAGCCATAGTGTAAGACCAACTACAACCCAAGAGAAGGTTGTAATCTAGAGGGGCATCAACCACTTCCACATCTAGATTAACAGTTTTACCTTCAACCCCTATAGGTAAATCCTGTAGAATGCCAAAAGGATGGAACCCACGGCCATCGAAAGCCTTTAGAATCGTTGGAGATTGATTGAGTGTAGGAGAACCAAGTGATCTCCAACATTGGATCGACATAATACACATTGAAGCTCCCTCATCAATTACAGTCCTATAGCAAGGTCTGTTTTTGACTCACTGGAATCTGGAAAGCCATTTGATGAGGTAAGCGAGGCGTACTATTTTCTAAATCGAATATTATAAGGTTCGAGTCCTGAATATCAATAACTCCTACAGCCGACAATATCAATTTACGTTGTGCTGGACATGATTGCAGCACCTCCAAAGCCGACATTACTGAAGGTGAAATAGCTAAATCTTCAACAATGTTATAGTTCTGAGTAGCTCTCGCATGTGGATTGAAAGTTGATTTTTGAAGTATACCTTTAGCAGGCAGTTTGATTACTAAGTCTGGGTTAGGTTTCTCGATCTGTAGCGGATCAGAACCAGGAGTTGAAGTTGATGGGTTCGAATTAGAAGATTCTGCTTCCTTACCATCAACAGGACTTTTACTTCCATAATCTTGTGATTGTGTCACAATCCTAACATGGGACATCATCATTATGGGTTCTTCCGAGGCATTTGAGGAAGAACCTATCATCTTACTGTCTTGACTAGGAAAAGGATCCTTCAAGACAGTAGGCGTTTGAGAACCTTTGACAATTTTCGCAACCTCAGCGCGATGAGGGCAGTCTCTTGTAAAATGCTCTTCGTCACAAATGAGACAAGGATAACGAGGTTTACGTTTCTCATCAGTAGGTTCCGTTTTATCTGATTTCTCTTTCGAATTTTGCTTATTTTTCTTCTTCCCCTTCTTTTTACTGCCGGTTTTTGATTTGGCCATAGATGATTCTACGACATGAATATCGGCAGGAATTTCTGCGGAAGAGTCTCCTATCGGGGAATCTGGTAAAGTTATGATAGGAGAAGAATTCTTTGAACATTTCTTCTTACTTTTGGTGTTAACTGAACGAATCATACCATCAACGGCATGAGACCCTGAAGGAGCTGCAGTTATTTGATTTTGTTTAGGAAAGTCAGGGATTTTCTCGTGTAAAGTACTCGACTGCGTATAAACGAGGTGAAGGTACTGAGCTTGAGCAATTACTTGCTCTTCAGTAACAACTCCTGCCTTAGCTACATCCTGAATGATTTTAGGTAATAATGATTTAACAAACCATTCTGCTAAGATTTGATCCGGAATAAAAACTTTCACTAAACACCGTCAACGTCTCCATTCATGAATGTGATCTGAAATATAAGTGGACGTTGACTATTTTAATGAAGTTAATAATTCCGTGCCATTGTCATATCTGACAGGCAACTGAAAATGAGTTAAGAATGAAGTAGCTAGCTGACTAAAATTATAAAAAGTGGCTCGCGGTAACTCAATGTACCACTTGGCCGCAAGACCAATCAGAGTGCGTTGAAAAAGACGTAAACGAATTGAATCATCTGTAATGGAGTTAGATGCACACCAGAGGTGATAAGTCATCACATGGTTTGACAGATCCTCTCCTGATTTACCTTCAAACTTTGGGATATCACTGGGCAACTTATTTGGCATTGGCAGCCAAAATAGAAGATAATTAATCAGATCGTTCGTAAGGCACGACAAATCAGGCAAGTCCAAAGTTGCAATGAATGGTAACTGACGATTAGGGTCTCGAAAACCCTGGGTCATAAGACCAGCCCCAGGAGGAGGATATCCAGGATAACTTGGAATTGGAATCGCATTTGGGATATTATATCCTACCGGAAAACCAGGATTAACCGGACTGTATTGGGGTTGTTGAGGTTGCTGATAAGTATATCCAGGGTATAGTTGATACTGATAGACTGGGTTTTGCACAGCAGGACCGAATTGGTACTGTCCTTGGTACGGTTGATAAGTAAACTGAGGTTGACTTGTGACAACCGTACTTGGACCGGGTTGTCCTGCAGGCATCTTAACCGAAGTTTGAATTGTAGGTCCAGACTGAGGTAAAGATGCTTGAGAAGTTGATGCAGGAACAGTAGAAACTGGAGCTGCCGATACTCCAGAAGTAGGTGGGGTAGATTGAACAGATTTTGCAGCAGTTGTTTGAGGTGGAGTTTGAGTTGAACTAGGCCCAGACTAAGAAACTACACTAGGTGCAGAAGTTTGAATAGTAGGCTGGATAGGTTGCTGGGTTGAACCAGAAACCAAGGGTTGTCTAGATTGAGATGACAACTGCACATTCAGTTGCAAGATCTGTTGAGATTGAGATGGATCCCACACTACGTTCATTCCGAGGTATGGACCCATAGAAGGTTGAGCATATTGAGGACCATAACCGGGATGAGGGTAGGGTTGATAATTCAAAGGTACATTTCCAGCTCCTTGGACAAATGATTGACTTGAAGGTGGTTGGAAACCTTGGGTTGGGTACTGAACTTGAGGTTGATAACCTTGAGGCACGTACTGAAACTGGGGTTGACCTTGAGGTACATACTGATACTGGGGTTGACCTTGAGGTATGTACTAAGTCTGAGGTTGACCTTGAGGAATGTACTGTCCCGAAGGTATGTACTGTCCTTGAGGCTGCCCCCCAGGTGGTAATTGGGTACCTTGAGGTTTACCCCTAGGCGATAATTGAGGACCTTGAGGTTGCCCCCCAGGCGGTAACTGACTACCTTGAGGCTGCGGATTTGGAATGGTACTTGACATCATAAGAACATCTTCTACACTCAATGGCTTAGTTCCGTTATTACTTGTTAATAACCCTTGTTCAACAGGTTGAGGAGATGCTCCTGAAAAAGTACCAGTAAGTGACTGATACCCAGAAGTAATAGAAGGACCGCCATATAAAAATGTTTCTGGAGATTGAGAAAACATGGATGATTGTCTCGACATATTCAAAGGAGGATAATAACCTCTAGGTGTTGGATGAAAAGGAATGCGAGGTGGTGAAAAACTTAGTCCCGGATTTTCTAGAAAATTGGTCAATGAAAGATACCAAGCGTCCCTCCTAGGTGGAATGTAAAAGATCGATTCACGCTCCCTAAGTTCTATAGTTGGTTAATTTTCATGGATAGATATACCTTCTTCCGGAGTGACAAGTTCTTCAATAGCAATAAGTCCAGAAGGAAGATTTTGGGTAATGATTCTTCCTACCCTGGGTGAACCAGGACCACTGGAAGTTGGAGAAGAAAATCCTGACGATGGAGTAGCAGCAGGTTCAGTTTCAGGTTCAGAAATTTCAGGTTCCTCGGCTAATTCACTAGTAGAGGAAACACTACCAGTAACTTCGGAAAATGAAATTGGTTCAATAATATACTCTGGTGCTTGAACTTGATAATCAGGATGCACAACTAAAGAAGATTCTCCTTCTTCGGGTGACCCAACTCTACTGTCACTAGGAGTTACAAGAGCTCGTAGCCCTTCAAGCTGGCTTGGTGAAAACTCAGGAGGTTGGCCCCGAAGTCTATGGGACTGTCTCGGTAATTCAGCCACGATTAAATATTTTAATTACTTCACACGCAAACAAAGAAAAATCTCAATGAAAACCACCTAAAGTCTCTAAAGAACCAAACAATTTGAATCACACGCCTAAAGAATCTAGGAGGTCAAACCACACACAAACAGTAACTTTCCGTACCGAAAACACTAGTTGGTGATGAAATCCAACGTCGCAGAATTCAATAAAGAAATGGCGGTTGGAATAGTTACCCCAACAACCTGCTTAATGAAACAGATTGGCACAAGTTTCTCCACTAAACCGTCTTGAGTGAAGAGAACCCCCCAGAGAGTCCAAGTGAGTCTAGTCGACATCTGCTCCAGGTACATTGGGATCTTCCCTCCACCGTCACCTTAGGAAAGAATCCTATAGATTGTGGTCACTATGGTTACTAACAGAAACAAATATACTTGGGGGAACAGTCTGTGATCCGATACACATGCAAGGGCAGAGTAGAAAAGCTCAATCCCCTTGAAGGCTCCTTGACATAATCCAAGGTTTACCAACAAGTGACCCCAGGCTCCTCGACAATGGTTAATCCAAGGTTTACCGTTTTTAATACGTGTATATCTTCTATCGTTCCCAATGAGGAAGGATTGATTACCCCACTGGTTCGGATATGATCTCGTGCTTGACTCCTATAAGAGGAGCTTCCCAGAGCATAGATGTAACAATTGGAATTTATCTCCTACTGCAAGATATAGCTACTTGTTTGTTTTTACTATCTTGGAGAGTTAATTACTCCCTACTCCAAGATACTAGCCTAAGCTATGTTGGTGATAAAGAGCCCTAGAAATAAAAAGGTTGCTAGATAAATTTTACTTTAAGCGTTATTTTTATGGTTGTTTCTTAAGTCAAAAGGTGTGGAGATGAAACTTTATGGTGTGAAGACTCGACTCCAAAACACTAAAAATGCACCTAAGATGATAAACAATACTTTTTCTTCAATGAATTTCTAGCTAAAGAAAGAGTTGAGAATGCAATTGCCTGAAAAACAAATCTTTCCTTAACAAACAAATGAAAAGAAAAACTTTTTTGTCTTTTTCAATAAACTCAAAAACGAAACTACTAATTATGCTCACGAAAAATATCCCTTTCTTTTCAACACTCAAACACTACAAAAACAAATTCTTTTCAAAAGCGATTTTTAAAATTTCTAGAAAACACTCAAAACTATGAAAAATCTAACCTTGAGATCTATAATTTCTAAAAACCTAATTGAAGTAAAAGCTTACAAAATTTGTTTTTGAGGATGTTTTACTTAATTATCAGCAAACTAAGGACTAATTTGTTCAGAATAACAAATTAATCAAAAAACAATCAGCTTATGTTTTCTTTTTTAAAAATGAAATCCAAAACTTTCAAAACCAGTTCTTTCGAAGCTTCGCAAAGAGAAAAATGAGATGTATTCCTCACCAAAGGAAGATTTTACAAATCGGTCAGACTCACAAAGAAGACCAGCAAAAACCAAGGTAATCTGAGGTTTCTTAGGCTTCTAAACTCTGAGTTACTACAAAGACCAAACGAAAATCAAGCCAGGCAGACAAAACTTCTAGAAAATCACCTAAAACCTAAATGCTAATGGAATTCGCCTATAAGAAGTTTCTGACAAGACACATGCAGATCTGGGCAGAGGCTAAAACACATAAACAAATCCTAAGCTTAACTGAATGAGAATATTTTAAGTTTTTCAAAAATTTGACAGGGTCCGCAGGCTCCCAGTATAACCAGGTGCGGTACCGCTCTGTGTAGTAAAGCAACAGTGCGGGGATGTCCGCACTGTGTTACAAACAGAACGTGCGGTCCTCTTTCAAAAGCGTGAAAAACAAAAACAATTCAAAATCTAAAGAAACTACCCAATCCCACACACATCAAGCAAAAACCAGAAACAGAGAAAAAGTTTCTCAAGTCAAAGTAAAAGTAAAGGCAAAAAACCAAAATTCAAGTCCCCAGCGGAGTCGCCATTTTGTCGGCCGGATAAATCATTCTTGCGGACAAGACCGATCTCCCTAGTATCTACTGATATCTAGCAACAAGCAAGACAAGCAAATTCTATCTTTCTCTAAATATTGCGATTTATAAATAAAAGCCAAGAGATGTTTTAGACCCTACCTCAAGTCCAACGCTAGTTTGTGGCAGCCACGCTTCGACCGTCCAAATGAGCTTCCTTTTAAAGAACCTGCAAACACAAACAAGCACACATCAAATAACACCTGCATAGCCAATATAATAAACCATATTTATCATGATGATCAAGGAATTCATGAAATAAACCATAGAAGACAACTTATTGAGAAAAATGAACTTGATTGTATTAACTTTAAACAAAGAAGAACTTTACAACCTTGGTGCCTTGATGCTGTACAAGCTCCTCCCAGGGTCCAACAAGAATCTCCTCTACTTTGACAAGCTTCACACTCTTCCTAAAGAGATCAAAAGGTATGTAATCTCTCCTCTTAAGCTCAATTAGGAAGTCTAAATTCCAACATCATTTACCCTCAAAAATATTTAGCTTTTAACCTCCCTAGCAACCATCCCAATGCCTCATTTTATAGTGCAGAGGAAGGAAGTTACCAGGTCCACCTTCAAATGGGTAGAGTCCTCCTTCAAAGGGATAAGCTCCTCACATCAAGGGGTTAGCTCCTTTAGTTATGGGATGCATGAACCACCTAGGAGCGAACTTGCCACCTCAAGATTCCTTCTAGAAGCGTCCAGAATTAACCCAAAGTGAGTTTTTAATAATAAACTTGCGCCTTTTTGATCTTTACAGGGGTCTGCACCCTTTCCTTTAGAGACAGAGCAGGCAGGTCTACAGGGGACACGACCAAGGGGTGTAGGACCGTGAGTAATGCTAGGAGAAAGTGCAGAACCAGAGTTTTAGAGATTTTCAAGGACTCTCTCTCATTTTTAAGGCTTGACATGAAGAGCTGAGGTTTAAGACTTGCATAGACTCACACTTATTGTAGAATGTCATGGTGACAATATTTTGTGCAACACCCCAGATGGAAATCCTGGTCCGTTTCCTTCTTTTGGAAATGTTGGGACTCCATATATGGCAACATTGTCTTTGCCTGGGTTAACCATCGGTTTTCCCGTTTGGTTATTTTCAACCTCGGTGGTCCCGAGCGTCATGACTCCTATTCCACCATCTCCTTCGTCTGAATCGCGACACAATGATTCCAAGGTTGAGCCTTTGCCTTCTTCTCCTATTTCTTCACCTTCATCTCCTCCTTCGCCTGGTGAGAGTTTCACATCTAGTAACCAGGAGACTAAGAAGAAGAAGAAGAAGGGGTCTGTAAAATGCGAGGCCACCTATGCCGCTATTATTCTGAGTACATCTTAGGTCGGACTACCTCCTGCTCCTCCCCGGAAGGTTAAGTTTCCTTGTAAATTGTGCAAGGGTGACCATCTTCCTCGTGATTGTCCTAGTATTCCTAGGATCTTAGAAGTATGGTATCATGATCTGGCTTATCCCTCATCGTCCTTTGAAGCTCATGTCAATGTTCAATCCTCAACTAGACGCGATAAGAATAAAGGGAAGATTCGATTCCCCTGTAGGCTATGTGAAGGCCACCATCCCCTTCACCTTTGTCCACTCATGGATAAAGCCTCCATTGTTTTGAAAAGTCTTACAGCTTCTTCGCCTCCACTTCCAGTTGGTTATCAGAGGCTCTCTTCAGACCCTCTCCCAGTTGACAATGAGATTAACTTAGATTCTTCTCTTGTCCGCCCTTCTCTTCCCGAGCCTAGCTGTGCTAAGCCTGTTCCAGACCAACCATTGGTCCGAGAAAGTGTTGACTTGGGTTCACCACCTGTTAATCACTCTGTTTCGGAAGAGTGTCATGCTCATGTTCTTCTCATCTCATCAGATTCTCCTGAGTCCAAGAACGACCCTCCTATCCCAGCTGATTCAGAGGATCCTTCTTCATTTCCTGTTGAGCATGGGGGAAATCATATGCTACCCCCACCAAGTAGATCCGTCGTTTCCTTCGACTAGAGTCACTTGACTACTTTCTGCCTTCCATCCTATGTGCCTTTCCAGATTATAGTACATGCCTATGATAAGACAATACCTGGCACTGTCTTGGATGAGGGTGCGTCGATTAGCCTCAGGCCTTCTACTACTTGGCAAGCTTTGGGTTCCCCACAGCTTGTGCCAGTCACGCAGAATCTGTTGGCATTTGACGGAGGAACCAGTCAACCTTTAGGGATCCTCCCGAAGCTTCTTGTTACTTTGGGGGGCAAAACTTTCTATATAGATGTAATGGTTGTCCAAGGTGATTTAGATTTTAGTCTTCTCCTTGGTCGTGACTATGTTTATGCCATGGGGGCCCTCATATCTTCACTTTTTCGTGTGGTTTGTTTTCCGCATGACGGAAGAATGGTGACCATAGATCAATTATCATTCTTTAGTCCCCCGATGCCTCCTACGCAGTTGTCATCCTCTCTTGGTTCTTGCTCCCAAGCAGTGCCTTCCTAGCCACACGTCCATTATGTGGCTACCCATTCTGTCTCCACCTCTGCTAATGATCATGCAGATGGTCTCATACATCATGTATTGGGGGCATTTGAACCTGATCTGTCGTTGGTGTCTAATGACATGTGTTTCTCCCAGAGCATGTTTCTTCCATCCCGCGAAGACCTCTTGGGAGCCATGTTCTCATATGGCCTGTGAACAAGGGCCCAAGGATAGTTTGTTCCTGTGTCAACCTCGTTAAAAAATGAAACAAATGTATGAGGATAGTTTGTCCCTATGTCAACCTTGTTAAAAAATGAAACAATGGGTGTGGAGCATAGTTCCTTGTCTTGTGTCAAGCTCGTTAAAAAATGAAATAAGGAGTGTTGAGGAAAGTTCTTGATCTTATGTCAACCTCGTTAAAAAATGAAACAAGGGTTATGAGGATAGTTCTTTTACCATGTCAACCTCATTAAAAAATGAAACCACTCCCTTTCCAAATCGAGTCTTTGCTTAAGATCTCGTAAAATCCAAGTCGAGTCTTTCCAAGATCTTGAAAGTGAACCTTCATTCCATCCAGCTCGTTGAATGCAATGAAGCTTCTGGGGCATGTACCTCGATTTACGTTATTATGCTGGGGGCATGTAAATGTATAACAAGCATAGTTTTTCGTTTCAAGCTTGTAAAAATGAAACTGAATCCAAGCAAAGTTCTCCATGGTTCAAGCTTGTGTAAACATGAACCCATACCCGATTTACATCTCATGATTGCCGTTTTTATCTACTAATTTTGTTAGATGAGTGTTGGTTGTTTTCATTTCATCATCGCCATCTCTTTGGCTGATCATATGCTTTCACTTAGTTGTATTTCCTTTCCTGAGGGACTGCAGCGATGAGTGGTTTTATTAGCCAGCCTCTTGACCATTACATGTTTTGAGCAGTTCCACCATTGTCGAAACCAGTTGCTACCCTTTATACCACTCATTCCTCTAGGATGAGTCTCCTTTAAGCTATTTTTTGACTCGTAAAAGATGAAAAGATTGCCAAGTATTTTTCCCTTTTTGACTCGTTAAAGAAAATAAAAATGGAAGTCTGCTTTCAGCTCTTTTCCGACCATTTAAAGACGAAAAGATTGCCGAGATTTCCTTTTTGACTCGTTAAACGGAATAAAAAGGCGGTCCACTTTCAACTCTTTTATGACCGTATAAATGCGAAAATCTGGCCAGGCTTTTGTCGTTTCAAGTTCGATTTTTGTTATGAAACATCGTGTCTCTGATCGCTTCTTTACTTTTTTAGAGCGAAGCCACTAATTACGAAAAATACTCCTTGATTGTAACGGTCAAGCGGTTCTCTCGAGTATTATTTTATACTTTTTCGGGCTCGAGGGACACAAATTTACGAAAAAGGACCCCCCTGGAGTTTTCTTTTTTGTGTCTTTTTCAAACTCTCTAAACATGAAACAGACTTCGAGTTTTCCCTATGTCGGACTTGTTAAACCTTGACGACATTAGACTCGTCGCCATGACGAGACTCGAGCTTCTCCTCCCTAGGGCTTGTTAAACTATCACTAGGTTTGATTCGTCCGAAGGCCGAACTTATATTACAAGCATATGCTATCCCATTCAAGCTTGTTTCCAAAAATAATTGGGGTACTCGCCAGCAATGGTGGGGGAAAATTTGGAAGTCATCACTGGTTATCTACGGCAGCTAGTCACTCTTGAACATCGACACTTTTGCTTCTCGTCAGGTCAGGATATCCTCACATCGTCATTGGCCTTCTGGGGTGGGTTGTCATTTTGCCTCATTCCATCTGATCCATGTTGTCTCCGTCAGACCTCCAATCCCTTGGTACCAAAATGCTGCCACATTCCGGAGTCGTGTCGCCGATATGTTCAAGAGTATAATCCTTTTGCAGTTCACACCCTTAACTCCTCCTTTGATACTCCATTTTACCATCTACCACTTGTTCCTTATGTCATGTCATTGATGGGGGAAACATTATGGCCCTCCTGTGACGGATCATCTCCTGTCGACACCAACTCATTATCTAGGAGATTGGTCTAGAGATCTCCTTCAGTACCTAGGAACTTGCATGCCTCAATGGCAAGTTCTTCGCACCTGACGATAGACTTTCATCATTGGTCTTCGATTGGGTGATTCCACAAGTGTTCAACTTCAGTTCTTTTTTTTCACTCAGTGGATTGTGGTGGACAATACCTTGAGAGCCATTGGAATCATTGGTGGTTTCTCTCGTGCTTGTTAATGGTTTTCATTATTGACTGGTAATCAAGCGACTTTCTATCATGCTCGACTTCAGCACATCTGTTCGCATGCTAGAATTTGTACTATAATTGGTTTGGTTTCAAGACCCCGAACTAAGATTACATATGTTCGGGCTGCGTGGATTGGTTCATGATTACATACATGACTCTTTGATTGGATGGCTGCGACCATACCTGAGTCTTCATGGATGGCTGCAACCATACCTTTATCATTATCATGGTCTTGTCAACTGGGTGGCTGCGTCCATACCACAGACCAAGTTTCATATGTCTTTTGGATGGTTGCGCCCATGCCTAGACTACATGTACTTCACTATCAGAGATATCAGTTGTCCTTGCGCCTGTAAGTCTTTCAAAAGTGGTGTTCCAGTTTAGACAGTTTCATAAAGCATTTCACCCCTCCCACTCTCTCGGGCTTCATACTTTAGGGGGCATCTGTTACACAGTAATTTGTCACTGTCCTCATCTCAGTCCCTTTGTTGTGTCATGTGTCAAATAAACATGTTCATATCTTCCCACTTATGCAAAAATATTAAACAATGCTCTCTGATGCTGAAGAACTGAACCTTTTTTCCTAAAGTTTTTTGCATCGTCGCTAGTAAACCTTTAAAATTTGCGACAGTTCTCTGTCATGCACTATATCATTATGACTTCATCGCTAGTCCCCAGTTCATGATTCGCGACGATCCATATTGGGCAAATTTGTTCCAACAGTTGGCTTTCTGGATGTCTCTAGACCTGGTTGTTGGGTCAGTTTGGGTCGCCTTTCCCCCTCTGGGATGGTAGTTCCGTCTTTTGTGCTACCTTCCTTGATGATAAGCTCCCTCTCCCTCATTTCATGGAGACTCCTCCTATAAAATCACTCACCATTGCTATGATCTACTAGGTTTTTAGTTCTTTTGGTTGTAGAGTGCTGCTAGTGCATTTTAGTTTGATAGATAGCTTTGGTGTGAGTGTGACAAGTGTGGGATTGCTAAATAGTTTGCAAGAGGTTTTGGAATGCCCTTAACCTTGTATCAAAGCTTGTGAGTGAGAGAGAGAGATATTTTTGTTTAGGATACCCATCTTTGAGAGTGAATGCTTGAAGAAACATGCTGGTTGGACCCTCCGAGAAGGCTTGCGACGTCAAGAATTGGTTGTAAGCTTTGTTCTTGATTTATAATTAATACAATCAATGACGATTTCCTATGTCTTGTATGTAATTTACTTGATAGCTCATGATTTCTTGACTTTATGAGTAAATAGATCATTGTTGTTCTCGGTTATGTGCTCTGTTGTTTTCTTGTGGTGTTTCAGGTTGATTGCTCATTAAGGAGAAGGAAATGGAAGCTGGATAAGTGCAACGGAACTTCATCAACCACTGGTTTGAGGTAGGCCTCCAATGATGACTATTTAAGGGAATTAATTATTGTTTTGTCCTTGCTATGACTAGACCCACTCTAGGGCTAGATGGGTTGCCTCTGTCCTCAGAGGGAACACTTTCCTACTTCAAAAAAAGGTGGCGAGCAGGCCCTCGCAGAGGTGATGAAGGAGAAATTCAAGCTCGTGAAGAAGTCGCGAGGCTATGCCACCTCGAGTATCTGTGGCCTTGTGGTCAAGGTGGCCACACAGATTTTGGAAGGAAAGGTTATGAGGAAGTGTCGCGCAGATGAAGTGCTGACACCAGTCGTTGCTCTTGCAGCCCAGTGCACCAAAGGAGTCTAGTTTAATTGGACACGTTATCTTTGCGGTGAGTTCCTTGTGAAATGTCGCGAGGCATAAGAGCTCAGTAAGACCTTCCACTATGCATGGCTCTTGCTTTCTATTTTGCTGGTAGCCTGGGAGCTACTGGAAGATAGTCCATTCCCCTCGGTCGTGCCAGACCTGCCAAAAGTAGCGAAGTACGGTGGGCGACGAAGGATGCTCAGTGCATCAAAGATATCAAGATCTTCTGGATCTTGATGGAAATGAACATCCACATGGCTATCAGTCGCAAACCGCGATTGTCACCTATTGTGTTTGCTAACCTGTAGGGGTACGTGGAGTTGAAGGCAGACTTTCACCATGTGTTGAGCAGGGCACGAAAGGACCCTGCGCAGACATGGTATGACTTGCCTTACTTGGCAACGGATGACGCAATTGATGCAGTACTTGATCATTGGTTGGTAGAGTGGTGCACTACCTCAGACTTGGTGGTGGGGGCGAGCAAGTCCACCACACAACGCAAAAAGGAGGAGGCCAAGCTCAAGATGGTGTAGCTGGCTGAGAAGAGGAAGAAGGAGGCTGCTGACAAGGCCCAGGCGGAGAGCGATGCCACCTAGAAAACGGAAAATCAGACAAGCGGAACAGAGCGTGGCTTTGACAAAGGCGTGAGGTCGCCTTCGCTTGAGATAGAGGAAGAAACATACGAGCAAACAGAGCAGCATGGCGTAGACCCGTAGATGACATCATACCACATCAATCATCCAAGGGAATAAGAGAAAGTGGGGTCGAGGAAGAAATCCAAGGCCACTAAGGTGTTGCTCGACCCAATCTCCCTCACAGAGGGCGATTTGCATGACATTGGAGACACGGTGCAGGATGTCACCATGGAGGCACTACAACAGTTCGAGCAGCAGCAGCATCTGCTATTGGGGGCCATCTAGACAGGTCTATAGGAGCTGCAGAAATGCTCATTACAGGCTGGCATGGTGTCCGCCATCCTCGCTATTGGTACTTCAGGAGCTGCTGAGATGCTATGACCGACGGTCTCCTGAGCGATAGTGCTGCTAGATGGAGCACTGACCACAGAGAATTAGGCTGACAGGTCCACTATCAGTGCCCTCAAGGGTGTAGGGTTGAACTTGGCAGCGCTCCCTAGTGAGGCACTCCACCTATTGCAGGATGGAGTGATCGGGGAGTTAAGGGCCCACGAACACCGCGCTTTGCAAGTGATTAGTGAACAGAGGATTAATAATGAACAGATGGCCCTACAGTGAGACTCTACATTCGCCATCATGACTAAGGTAATTGACCAAAACAAGTGCATAGTTCAGGTCATGGAGGACGCATGTAGAATGGTCCCAGAGTTGGCCATTCCTGCAGAAGAACCGATTGAAGTGCGTGTCCACAAGCTTGCTACATGGGTGTGTGACGCTTGCACAGAGTTGGATAGGGTTCACCTGGAGCTGAACCTATAGATTGCAGATTTATAATTAAAGGCCTAGCCTTCAACTCCGCCAGAAGTAAAGGAGCAGCGTGCAACCGCTATCACAGAGGCGATAACGGCGGTAGACAGTGCAGTAGTAGACTGCACACAACTTTTTGAACAGTCGTTCGAGGTCCTAACGAGCCTGTAGGAGGACCCTAATGTACATCGGCTGGAGAAAAAAGCACGGGAATTGCAGCAGCGCTATGATGAAGTAAAAGGTACAGCGTAAACTGTTGCTCTCACACAGAGAATAGCGAAGTTGTAGGAGGACAAACAATTGAAAGAACAGGTAGATGCAGCGCAACACAAGGAGGTAGTGCTGAAGGCGCGCTTGAAGCCCTAGTTGGATGAGGCTTATTCAGTCACAACCTCTATTGAAGGCAAGCTTTCTCATCTGCAAGCAACTCAGCAGAAGCTTCAGGCTGACAGTTCAAGACCTGTGACCAAGAAGTTGGTTGCAGAAGCAAAGAAAGTGGCCACAGAGTGCACTGTTGAGGTTACCGGCATACAGGTCGAGCTGGGAGGTCTTCGCACCAAGAGCTCTGCGCCCACAGAGTGACTCGAGGGTGAGTCACCATGTTTGTGTTGGGGGCCTGTTGGGAATGGGTTCCCCCAAGGACAATTTTGGGGCTAAAAGCCCATGTTTTGGGACAAATTTTGTAATAAAGTTGTAAAGTCTCCGCATTTTGTGGTCATGGAGCACAAAGGTGTCAAGAGTCATAAAGGGTTGTCCGCCCTTATTTTGTAAAATGTAAAGTCGGCTATAAAGATCCACCCATGGTCCACAGACCATGGGATTGTATAAAAAGGCGCTAAGAAAGTAAGCTCTGAGTAGTGAGTTAGTTAGAAGACAAGTTTTTTTGTCTTGGTATAGAAGTATAAGTGTTTCAGGTCTTAACGTAGGTAGAGGCTCTGCAGCTGAGTGCGCAAAGGCCTAGGGTGGAAGTTCGCAGCTGAGTGCGTGGACCCCTATAGTTGTGTGTGCAGAGGCCTAGGGTGGAAGTGCGCAGCTGAGTGCGCGAACCGCTGCAGTTGTGTGTGTAGGGTTGATAGAGTCTGTATTAAACTGAAGATATCAATAAAGAGAAGTATTCTGCAAATTATGTGTATTTATTTCCTGTTAATGCATCTGGTTATGTTGCATTTTGGGTTTAATTTACAATGTTTATGTGATGCATGAATATATGTGATTATATTGGTTAATTGAACGCAAGTAAGAATATCAGTTTACGCGACACTAACTGGGATTGTTTACTAAGATAAATAAAACACTTAAGATAACTTGGGACCCTATACAATATGTTCTCATAGCAGCACGAAAGTACCTAGATCACGAGTTAAGGTTGTACGAAGATCAATCGTGCACCTTTACGGAGGTACTAAAGGGCGGAATAAAGGGGAAGACT
The DNA here is from genome assembly GCA_031772625.1 of Pinus tabuliformis. Classification (NCBI taxonomy): domain Eukaryota; kingdom Viridiplantae; phylum Streptophyta; class Pinopsida; order Pinales; family Pinaceae; genus Pinus; species Pinus tabuliformis. The sequence goes on along the minus strand of CM062814.1, from coordinate 687,863,147 downwards.
GACAGATCCCTAGAGCTTAGTGACATGTGCGAAAGTAGGAACAAAGGGTATAAACCGACATCATGACCATCTCAAGGTGTAGAAACTTGGTTCCAGCATCCCCCTATACTGCTTTGGGTGAGACTTCCATCCACACTCCATGGGCTGATGCTGAAAGGGCCAGTAGTGTAGGGATTTGTTTGGCTAACTACCGCTGAACCTGGGTCAGGCCCTACAAAGCCAACAGTTCCCTTCCAAGCCGTGTACTATTGCAGGTTTCCAAGGGGTGCACTCACCTCACCCTCAATGTGTTATAACCTCTCATGCACCTTCCTTGACTTAGTGCAGCTGTCACACCCTTTCTACCAACAGGGACATCTTACTTGCCTCTGTGAGAAACCGTGGTGAAGGCATTACCGTATGACCCACTGTTAGCACTCCTACACCAAACGATCTAAGGTCTAATTGGGACTTCTTATCAGGGAGATCCCCTGACATGTTGGCAGTCCAGCACCGTCAACATGTCCTTGGTGTGTTTAAGAGAAGACTTGGTGTTTGTCGATGTATTTGTAGGTAGTGTTCAAACACCAAAGTGGTTTCCATCAAGTCCAAAGGGGGAGGTTATTATCATTATGGATAATGTTTTGTCCTTTATGGAAACCTGATTGATAAAGATGTAATTGAAGTCAACATTGTGATAATATGATCTCATGCAGTTTGGTATAGATACTAAAAAGGACATGAACAAAGAAAAGGCAATTCAGTGATAAATGGATGTTAAAGGTGAAGTTTTAGAAAGTATACACAGATCCATTGAAGAAGGGTCAAATACATATGCAGGTCTTGTGATTAAAAGTCATGTACAAAATATGAACCATGAAATTCTGGATACCAGGGGTTATTACCATGGTATTGGCCCATAGTAATTGGAGCAGCAATGGTTATTTGATCCCGTCAAAGAATAATCACGACATTACCAAGGGATTTACCTAAGGTATTGGATAAGGCTAAAACTATATAAGGAGATTGAGATCAATGTGTTATATGTGCAAGTTATGGGTTATTCATGTGTAATTTGATCTAAAACAAGGATGCACTAGAGAGAAAGGAGATGGCTTAGATCTGATAGATCTGAAAGTGTAGTGAAGACTAATGAATATACTTGCTTGATCTGTTTATGATTGTATATAACAATCATAGATTTTTGGTGATAATGATACCCTTGTATGAATGTGTCACTGTGAATTTTGCGTAGTATGTGTTGTGGTTGCAGCGAAAGTATGTTTCAGTAATTTCAATTATGTATGCTATTTTTATGCTATATAGTCACGTACATACATGAATCTGGTTTTGTATAATCATGTATAACTTCTATGAATTTACTATTTATTTTGAGATCTGTACACGGGCGTTATGTATGGTAGTCACGTACATACACTGATATGTTTCATGAATGTCGCGTATATGTTCTAGGGTTTGTAGTGTTGATAAATGATGACATTTAATGAGTTGTATTGTTTGTTGTTGTCTATCGATGAAGTCTTGATCACACTGATCTTTGTCTGACAGTGTTGATTGGGTGTGGTGTTCTATGATTAGTTTAGTAATCTATGATTAGTTCAATGATATATGTATGGTATAGTGGTTAATTCAGTGTTACAGTGATTCATGATGTAGTAGTCAATGATTTGAGATCTGTATGCGGGTGTTATGCAGAGGAAGCATGTATATACGCAGGTATGCTTCAGAACAATTGCGTATACATTCTAAAGTAAATCTGATTAGGGTTTGCAGTCACAACACTTTATTTCTGTGATGGTTTAATAGTGTATGGATTATTTATGAGCGGTTGGTATGATTTGATTATGATGATATGGATTGGTTTGATCTAGTTGCAAGGGTTGATTGAAATTTAGTTTGGTGATTGGTTTTCTAATGAAACAATGATTCAGTTGGTTCTATGATTGTAGTTTAGTTTCAATATTTAGTTTGGTATTGAGCATAATGTTAGGTGTGGGTTCAATTTGAAAATATGATGAAAGGTGGCCTATATGTTTTGATGTTTTGAGTCAGGTGGATCTAGTATGAAATATTATAAAATGTGGTCCACAAGAGGTGTTGAGGGTTGGAGCCTTCAGTGAGGGAGTCAGAGCTTCCTTCCAGTGGTAGCTAGTAAATTTTTTCAGGGGGTAGGTTCTCCCTTCTGGTAGGAGTCGGTAAATGAGATCAGGGGGTTGGAGCTCCCTTCCAGTGGGTGTTGGGGAATGAGTGGAGGTTGTAGGCTCCTGCAGGTGAGTGCCTATGTGTTGGTAAGATTCTATGCCAGTACAATGTTGTAAGAATATTTTCTTTATATAATAAGAAACAAGACAAAGACTATGGTAACGGTGGTTTTATCCCACATTAGGTTTCCACTTAAAAATATTGGTGTTCTCATGTGTTATTGTGTTTCTTATGTGTGATGGTTTATTCTTCTCTCACTGCTCATGGTTACCAATTAATTAATGGATAATGAAATAATAAAGTACCGGTGAAAGATGAACATCTCATGAAACATATAAAATTAGTAATCTGGATATACACGATTTTTATTTACCATAGTCGCGTTGATACACTTGTTTCATAAAGAACAATAGCATACAAAATTCAGAATATGAAATGAAAAGTTAAAGTGAGTTAAAAATACTCATTCATCCCCACTTCCCCCCCCCAACCCAACATTATTTTTCCTAACAAGTGTTATTGATCTCAAGCATTATATGCAGTATGGATTACAATTATAATACAATATAGACGTTTTTGGTTATGGTTATGGATTTATATAGGGATAAAGGTTATACATTTTTTGGATTATTAGCATTATGGGTTACTAATAAAGAGATATATTTGTATTGTACTTATATTTTAAGGATTAGGAGTTAAGTTTTATATGTGACATAGGTTACTTGTTTTAAGGGTTAGTTTTTATTGTGACGAGTGATTATAAGTATCAAGTAATAGGTGCATTAAATGTTATATTATGAGATAAAGGCTTCAAGGGTTAAAATTTCAATATTGAGGGTTGTAGATTTATATTAGGTTATAAAGGGTTTGGGACTTATGGGTTCAGGAGTTATCAGGGTTATATGGATTATGTGAGTTAGGGGTGTGGGGAATTATTAAGTGTTAGAGACCATATGTTACTAATGTTATAGGGTTAAAGGGTTCAAGGGGAAGTAGGGATTACAAATTACAAGAGGGAGTGGATATTAGGTTTAAGGATTATCCCCCAAAATTTAGGTTGATCAATTAAACCATAAACCCAAGGCATCTTTTCAATTAGGAGGAGACAATATTAGGATAAGAGGGCTAACAAAATTCTTGTTGTTAAATCTCGTCATAGACACTAGTCTTTAATTCCACTTCAATATTGTGTTGGTGTTTTGTTATTATGAGAATGGAGAAATTTAGGATTCAAGGTAGCCATGTGATGATGATTGGTATGTTGTTTCTTCTAGTAGTTGCTAGGATTGTTGCTTCTATGATCACATCTTGCTACCCACATAATTTCATCTCCTCAACATTTATGTTATAATTTTTTTGAATTCTTTGTGTGAGTCATATTTGAGTCTTAGAACCCTCCCATACTATCAACACATCTAGCTACTATGACTGTTAACAACAAAAAATGGTACACATATTTGTACAATCCAAAAGGCGCCCAAGATAGTCCAACAGAATGCACAAGTGAATATTTTCTAGCTGAAGACATTATAAAGATCAAAAAAATTAATTTCTCCTAAGGTCCAAAGCATATGGTATTTAAAATTTGATGTCAGCATGACTTTTTCTTTGATAGTTGCGCTATGAATGGTACTTTCTTCGATAGTCACGTAGTCGAAGGAATGAACGATCAACAATTCAGGACCACTTCCCATGCTTGGAAGATGATTCCTTGACAGGATCTCAGCCAAGGACAATCACATTCGAGGCACCCTGAAGATATGCAATCCTTCATGGAATCATCTTGTCCTAATCACAAGTCATTATCATTCATGAACCAAGAGAGGGAAGATGGATTAAAAAATTCTATATAAACAGGCCATGGGAGAACCAAAACATGATACATCGTTATGCTGGCCAAATTGTTATTAGAGAAAAACTCCATTTCATTGCTTATGTATAAGAAGTAGAGCACTATTGTTGTGGCATAATTTCTTCTTAGAAATCCATCACATTGTTGTAGATAGGATTCCACCATATAGAGAGCCTTGATACTTCTTGGATAGAGAGGAGAAGCTTGCAAAGAGAGTGAAGAAAAGAAACTCCTTGCTAAGGATTTTTTAGCACCATTTCTCAAAGAATTCTCTTCAAGTGCTTAGAATTCTACTATTTGTATTCATTTCCTACCACCAACAGTCAATAAAGGGAGCCATTTTCCATAATTGTGTTGACTTGTTTGCTTCATTAAGAATTGTTTATGTGTTATTCTCTTTGTTTTATTTTATGTTTATGTATGTATTGTCTTCATCATTTGCAATACTTTGTTTCTTCATGTTTGTCCACTGACAACAACCAAACTGCTTGTTTTTCTTTGTAGGTAACAAGCTACTACTAAGAAGGTGTATTTTAGTACACCATTGCTACAAAAACACTACAACGGGAATGGAGGCTCCCCTATTTTCTTTTCTTTAATCTAATTGGTTGTGTTTGTACGACCTTCTCTCTGCATAATCAACTTACAAGGTGTTCAACATCTCTCTAGAATTTTTATAGGACCTGTTGGACCTGATGTTGATCGAGAAGCTTGTTAATGCAAAAGTTTTCTATCAACCGTGTGAATTTTTCTCAAACAGACGTGGTCACACATCTGTGCATAACAAATCCCGTGTGGTTTCCAAAAAGCTAAAAAATCCTTGCAATTTCTCATTTTCAGGTGATTGGCGGCCTTTAGTGAATTTCCTTCACCTCTGCAAATTGTTTCCAATCAGTTTAGATTACTTAATTTCTCTACTAATCACAATTAGTTGGGTAATTAGATTATCTTTACTTTTTTTTTGCAATTCTCATATAGCTTAATTAGGGGGAAAGTAAGTGGCCAAATTCCACACATATTTTTCAATCTATTTTGCTAGTTTTTGCAAATCACATAGCTTAATTAGTGGAGTAAGTGGCCTATCGTCCAAAAATCTTGTCACTAATCAAAGAAATTTTTCACTTCATCAATTTTGGGACTAGGACCAAGTGTCATTACAAAAATCAAGTAATATTTTCTTCCCTTGCATCTTTTAGTTGAACCTGGGCTAGCATATGAAAGCCTTCTTAACACACTTGTGTTTTCCATCTCCCTTTAGTCATACATATTGTTATAGGATAAAGAGTAAGCGGCCCATTATCCACATATAATTTCTTTTTCATTTAAGGAACAATTGAAATCTAGTTTAATCAGGAGGATATTAAAAACGGATCACATAATATCCACATCCTATCACTCTTTCCATGCCCACTTGATCACTAGCACACAATTATATATCACACACTAAGCTTCTATAAACTTCGTATTAGAAGGCATCCAGTTTCCAGATATTTTGATACTTAGTTTATTTTAGCTTACATCTCACACCCTAAAGGAAAGTAAGACCCTTAAAAGAAACCATAACTTGAAACAACTAAATTCCCCACAGGGGCCACCAAAGAATTTATAGTTCAAGTTAGGAACATTAGGGCGTAGGCATCCCATAAGCTGCCATGGTCATGTTACATATTTGAGACATAGCAGTTGAATTTTTAGGGAGCTTAAAATCATTTAATCATCCCATAGAAAATAATACCCGATCATGGCAGAGACCCGATTCATAGGGGGTTAGGTTTAGGTCTAGTGTGTGTGGTACTATTTGGGGATACCCGACCCGGTTAGTTCTCGGTACTCATAACAGAATATCAAGAAGCTAAAGACTTGAATGTTCACGTGGGATGAAGATACTTTAGTGGCCAAAATCTAGGGAATCCATCCCTATAGGTGGAGGTGCGGGAAACACCAAAGCCTCATCCATTACCTTGGTCAATCCTTCGGCTGCTAGAAGGAGTCGCTAGTTCTTTTGAGATGTTGCCCCTATACCCATCAAAAGATATCTTCGCAAGGCTCAATTACTTTGAGAGTGGAAAGGACGAATAAGTCTTCATAGGATCTTTTATCATACACAAAAACAAATGAAAACCATTTTTTGTTTGATTGATCATATAGGCTAAAGTTAAAGAGAAAGTAATCATTTTATTTTCACTTTGTTTTATGTATGTGATTTATTTTCTTTAAGAATCGTCTCCTTCCCTCAATCACATAAAGTACAAAACACTCTACTCGACAACATATGGGACCCCACAGATATCCTTTGATATAGACATTTTCTAAACCTTCCTCCATTACCAGGAGGAGTGCCAGGTCTCTCACCATTTAGGCATAGAAGACACCAATCAACTACCATTATAGGATCTTCCTTTATTGATGCAAATTTTCTTGGAACTCCTCCTCGTCAAAGTACCCCATACACTACCCCTGAGGCAAGCTCCCATAACTCCCCTCCAGGGAGTCCACGTAGAACTCACCAGGGTAACCACCCTCATCAGGGAACCCCCATTCATATTGTTGTCCAAAATCGTTTCGCAATGGCAAACAACTCACAAGTCTCGTTCTTAGCTTCTTTAAACCTTCCAGATTTGAGTAAGCTAACCAATGAACTGATTGTGCATGATGAGAATTAACCAGCCATGCCCACCAAGCTCCCTTCTGACATTCCAAAATTTGAAGGGAAACATGGAGAAGACCCAGGAAACCATGTCATCAATTTTCACCTGTGGTGTTCATCTAATAGTATCACAGATGATACTATTCGATTACGAATGTTTCAACACACCCTTATTGGGCCAACAATGAAATGGTATATTGAAAAACCTTCTGCGTCACATGGAAAATTTAGTTCCCTAGCCAAAACATTCCTCACATTCTTCCAGCTTCCGGTTCGTCATGACTCAGGCCTGGAACTCCTCACTTCAAACAAACACCTGCTACACACATATCATATCATATCCATGAATGGTGGAAATGTCGTAGCTTAAGTAAAGCACAATTTGAAGACAAATTCCTTCTCAAACTGTTTTTGAGATCCCTCACATCGGAAATTTTAAAATACATGGAGAATTCATCCTCGTATAACTAGGAAGAGGCCATCAACAAAGCTCAACAATTAGAGCTTATATACACCTAGTCTAGATATTCCTATCATGTGCTTCCAGACGCCCCACGCCTGTAGACTTATAAAGAGACACCAAGAACATCCAATGTTGCTGATGGGTTAATTGGAACCATAGGCAAAAACCACCCCAACAACAATTTCCAGTACCCTCGATTCAACTACAATGTCCAACCATATGGTGCCACAGCATCACCTCACCACACATCATATTACCCTAAACAACCTATGCCTATGCAGGATCTTGCTATGCAAGTTAACCAATACCAACCTGCACAGGGTGGGTAATACCTTCCCATGCAAGGTGGCCCATACCCCCCAAGGAACCTGATACCAATTCCTCCTTCCTAGAACTCATATGCCAATCATTCTACCCATCACTCTCCTCAACTCCCTGAGTTGAAAATAATGAAAGAAAGTGGGGGGCAAGGGGGGAAAAACCAATAAAATGCAATAATGCAGCATCCGTTCCCCCACTAGGGAGTGGTAAATATCCAGTAGGACCACTCTCAAAACCCTTATGGAGGAAGTTCCCAAACTTCCTCAAACCGCAACATTTACATGGAAGGAGAAGATGTTCTCTTGCAAATGCGCAACCGAGAGTACGGAACTCCACCAGAAACCAATCCTTCCACCTCGACTACTGCAGCCCCTACAACAACTTTAAAAATCCCTCGATACACCATAGAGCCCATCCAAAATATGGTTAAAGGTCCTTTACGACGAGTAGGACATAACTCAAAGGCTACTCATAACTACAGTACGGTTGATGCCTTATCCCAAACACCTTCAACTACGTCAGCATTGGAAGTTTTGCAAACATTCCCAACCCAACGGAAAGCCTTACTTTCCACATTAGGAGAAATTTATCCTTCCAATTCTCACCTAATGATATTTGACTTAGATAAATGTACCCCATGTCTACCATCAACCACCGCTTTTCAAATCCCAGTCTCAGTCTAGAATATCACCACCCATCGTTGCATAGTCAATGAAGGGGCATCCACATATATAATGTCCAAAACTATTTGGTAGAAACTTGGATCCCCTTAACTCAAACCTTTTGACATCACTCTTAGAGCATACAATAGGCTCCCTTCAGTTCCCGTAGGCTTATAACAAGGTGTTCTAGTACAACTAGCCGTAAAAATCGTGCTAATAGATATCAAAGTATTAGATGCATAGTTGGATAAAAATATCCTGTTGGGCCGAATTTACATGTATAAAATGTCAGCAATAGCATCTTCCGTATTTGGGATAATGATGTTCCCCCGTGACATGAGAATTATTACAATATATCAACTCACATATTATTAGAATAATAAATTAACTGCACCTGAGGGTGTGCTACCTTTCGTCACATCTTCTCCCAAATTGATCACCACTTACACTGAATTCAGCCCATGCCAATTTAAGCCATCAACACCCCTAGGGGCATTCCTAGGAGACCCACATTTGATAGAGGATATTTCTCTAGCCACAGGAGCACCGATGTGCATTATGAGTTCATCAAACAACCCTCAAGATCAAGAACCAGTTTCAAAGACCAAAAAAAATGTTGTTACTGATCATGCTTTCTTACCATATGGTATCACCCAAAAACCATTCTTATTCCCACACCTGGTTTTGTCTCACACCAAGTCATTGTAACACTCTCGTTGCCCAATATGCCTCTGGTGATACCAATCTCGTATACGTCCCATCAGGTCATGTCAACAAGGTCAGGTATCAATGCAACAAGCATCAGTCCTATTACTCCTTGGGATAATACACTGCGACAGGTATTGCCTGCATCGACACCAACCAGTGCTAGAAAAAGGGATAAGAAAAAAGGAAAGAAGGTAGAAGCTTCAAACACTCCCTCCTCTAGGGTTCCTCCACCCTGTGCTTTGTGTGAAGTAGTTGGGCACCCCACCAATATGTGCCCTGAGTTAGACGAGCTCAAATCTCTTCTGCATGCCCCAAAAGCACTAGTGAACCCTCCTCCCCCAATGGAGAAAAGAGCACACCCACACATTATAAGGCATTGTGCACCAACCATGCATGCACCATATGCACAAAATATGGGCATTACACTCATCATTGCCCCAAAATCCCTCGATATCGAGATGCATTAGGTGCACTCACCCAAACCAATACCCCATTACTACCAGTGGAGGATGGGTCTAAAACCATTTTTTATGTCATGAGGGAAGAATCTTCTTGCTCCTATCCCTCTTCTATTCCCTCAAAATCTTGCCATGTTCGAAGGAAACCATGATCAGTGACACCCCAACATACCTCCACGTGCGCTTTATGTAATGAACCATATCATTTGATAAACCAATGTCCCAAATTATAAGCATTCAACCGATTGTATCCAGTCACCCGCATTACCAAAACTAGAAGACCTAGGCACCAAAACATCGCACTTTCCATATTTGTGCAAGAAATCATCACATGCAACACTACTCCCATCTTCCCCGATTCTTCTCTATGCTAGGATTCATGCGGCGATTCATCACTAAGAATTTTGATTTAGTTGGATCATATACCAAACCATCGAATCGCATCACACCACAAGGGAATGAAGCATATAGGTCCATCTTATGTGTGTTTAACGAAAAAAAGGCCGCTAGAAGTTCAGCCAAGCCTCCATAAGAAAATCTCCTCTCACCATAATCGGTCTAGATCAGACAAAAAGACCAAAAGATCTTAAGCCGTCTGGACAAAAGGATCACCCCTCACATTTTCCCTGTGTGATAGAAAAAACCACTTGGTAAATCAATGTTAGGAGTTTGGAAAGATAAGAGACGTCTTTCACTTAGTAGTGCACACCTCAAAAATCCATCTCTCAAACCAAGAGAGACTCACACATTTCTATTGTCACATCTTCTCTCAAACACATCATATGTGGAATTGTCATTGCCTTCCACGTTTTAGAGCATCAAGAGTAGCATTGAGATCCTCCCACACTAGGAAGTCACCTCATGTTGATATTAATATCCAGAGGTTGTCAGCACCCAAGATTGCCCCACCTCAAGACCCCAATCAAGCGTCATCATCTCACACTATGGACGATATTTACGCTCACACCATTTTTAGTGTTAGTACTAGTCCTGTGTGTAGTATTTGCACCAGTACCTCTCATAGTTTCGAGACATGTCATATGTTACAAACATTTTGAAAACTTAGGATTCAACATCAAACTCCTCAGGAGGAAGAAAAATTTTCCCCTCGGACACCACCCAGGGTAAAAGAACTTCCACTCATTTTCAACTCGCCATTATGGAAATTATATCACCACCTAATGATGATGACACACAACATCACATATAATTATTTCCTTGTTCATAGTAACCATGATTCAAGTTCTCTGCTCATAATTTTTTGGTTCCGAGACTACTAAACCCACCACATCGGTGGCACCTTGATCGACGGTGCATCCCATCCTATCTGCACAATCTCAAATTCGCTAGGTTCTACAACATCAACCACTGGATCTTATTATTTCTTGTCTACCAACACAACTAGGTCTAAACGCCAACCTCAAGTCATGACACAACCTAATTCAATGAAAGATAATATTTTTCATTCAGACAAATATATTCTAGAAGCCATGACAAAACCTGAATGTGTATGGGATGCCATCCACCATCACTCATAATTTCTACTTGAAAAATAATTTGTACCCACTGACGCACCTAGCCTTAATATTTGCATTGTAGCATCAAAAGACTTCCTGCCTCCAGGACAAATGGATTGGTTTAAAAATCCCATCCCGGTACCAGATGATTTTGAGGAATGGAGAATGGAAAATATTTCACCTACCATTAAGGTCAAAATTGCAAAAAAACCTGGCATAGTTGAAGAGATCTCACTAGGGGCAGCTTTCTCCGAGAAAAAGGTGGCCTCATACATTGCCCTATTCCAAGAATATAGGTATATCTTTGCATGGGCTTACTCTGAAACTCCAGGCATCGGTCCCACCATTATGGAACATCATATTGACACCTGGCCTGACACCCATCTCATTAGGCAGAAACAATATCAATTACATCCCTCTAAGCAAGAATCGATCAAGCAAGAAATTGAGAAACTCAACAAAGTTGGTTTCATTTATCTTATCGCTTACACGACTTGGTTTTCTAACCATGCACCCGTCATGAAAAAACAGGGCACCATACAAGTTTGTACTTATTTTCGAGATCTGAACAAAGCATTTCCTAAAGACAATTACCTACGTCTTTCATCGATCAAGTTATCGATGCTTGTGTAGGACATGAGGCCCTATCCTTCATGGATGGGTTCTCTAGGTATAATCAGATTCAAATTTTCCACATTGATCAGTATAAAACAACCTCCAAAATCTATTGATGATGGTGGAAATTCGTCAACCAAGGGGGTATCCATGATGTGAAGTCCCAATTAGACCTCACACTATTTGGTGTATGAGCCCCATCTGATATATCGGCCTGGTTGCCATATGTCTCAAAGATATGCCTTAGCTCTAACTATCAGCATGGGAGAGGGATGGAATGGTGTCTTCGAAAAGCAAGGGAGTTATGCCTCGAGAGTGTGAAGTTGTGACTATGTCAAGGTTCTTCTCCTGCAAAAGGGGGAGAAAAGTGAGCCTCTAAGTGAGAGGTAATAGTACCACCCAGGAAGAGGCACACATGAACCAAAAGGATCCATCTAACATCCAACAGGATAGTCGACAATGGGTGCGACAGTCGTTACAACCAACAAACAAGGAGATATTTGTCTAGTATCCCACGAAATAGTCCACAAGGATGGGACATCAATAACAACCATTACAACACATTCTTAATAAGATAAGCACTAAAATAACTGAAATAGTTCAACTATCTTAATACATGTGAAAGCAAACATAAAATAAAAACGTCCACATAATAGTTTTACAAACATTCGTAGTTCATGCATGAAGAATGTGTCAGCCTTAAAAGGATTCTATTATTAAGAAAAAGTTCCAAGACATATGTTTACAATGTACATCACTAGCCCCAATAGTGGGACATTGGAGCCACTCCTTTCTTCTCAAAGAACTAGTTGATCTCTCTAATGCCTTGTGGGAGGAGCCAAGGTGAAAATGTCCTTTGTTTATACAATGAGGGAGTATATATAACCAAGGGGTGATGCTCCCAACTCCTTGTGAATCTTTGACTACCCTCATGACTGTTTGACTTCCTATGACTTTTCAACTTACATGACTCTCCGTATTACATATGTGTCCTTTGGATTTCCAATTTACAATGAATACAATATACATGGTCTGCAATGATTATATGGCATATGATAGCTTGTGACAAGACATGGCATGGCACTGCTGATATGAACAGATTGAGTGATATGGAAATGTCAAGCCATTGTTGCTATTGTGAATGATTTCTTCTTGAGAATACCCTTGTCTTCCACCTCCTCATGGATTGGTGATAGGAATCTTCAATGATCTCAAGTCTTGGGTTGTGGTCGCGAGTTGGTGTCCCTTTGCTTTACCTTGATAGATCAACTTTCATTCTCAACTACAAGAGTGTCATTTTCATGTCTACCTCCTTCATAAACTTCTTCATCATCCCACCAAGTTCTTGTATTTGCAATTCACTCATGACGAGAGGACATAAACTCGAAAATCTCCTAACCTAAGATGGTGCATTTTGGTCTGGGGACTGAGCTAGCATTGAGTTACAAGTTGGGAAGGGAGACTCATTGACTATGCATTACATAGTCCCAATAGCTAGGATTGAGGCTTGACGCCTAGAACTATGCAATGTGCAGTTCAAGCTAGGATTAGGGACAATGTCTACATAGTTTTGAGAGACAGTGGGTCAGGATGAGAAGAATGAGCCCTGGGAGAAGCTTCTATGCAGTTATGGAGATGAAGGGAGGCTAGTCTTCGATGGGATTATGAAGTCCAGGAGGATAGGGAGGAAACTTTGTGCTTGTGCAATGTGGAGTTTAGGCCAGGCTGTTTGAGAAGATTGCACAATTCTGGAGGTGAAGGTTGGATTGCGGGCTTAGGAATTGCGCAGTGCAACAACCCTGGGAGGAAGAAACTGCACATTGTGCATATTTAAGGGCCAAGGGTAGTGCTAGAGGACTGGAAATATGCAGTTCATAGTCCAGATAGGCTGAGTGAAGTCAAGTTGAAAGGTCAGGAAGCCTCTTTGGAAATGATTAAGTATTTGCCTAGTGGGACTGATGTGTGAAGTGATAAGGTTTCGACAATTATCTAACACTTAGAGTACTTGATGACTCAACAACATAGGTTACCCATGACATATAAACAATAAAAAATTTTGTGTGTGACCACTCCATCACTAGTTACGACAAGTGTGACATCTAAGATATGGTTCATGACGATCATGATGACATTTATGCGACAGTGCTCAAAACTTTGTGAATGAGTGAGGCAGGTGTTTATATGGTTAGGAAAACTCATAAGAACAAATATGGGCCCTTAAAACCACCAAAATGAGCTGAGGAATAAAGTGCAACATCCAACATGCGAAAATACGACATCTTACCCATCTTGCGAAAGGGAGAAAAACACTTAGAGAAACACATGGAATGACTTTTAGTGTTTGTGACCATACATTTCATTGAGGACATAATGATATAATAGTGATAAGTTATCCTTCATACTACAGTAAGAGGTGCATTTGAACTTCATGAAAGATAGGCTTTTTTCTTCGTACCTACCCTTCAAAGGGTTGTTAATCATATGGAGTCTTCATACGATCTTGATCTCTGATCTTCTATCATACCCCAGTGTTCCTTGGTCTTCTTATCTGATGATTACCTTTTCTACTAAGCTCCTTAAGTGTCATATAACATGTCCTCCTTCTTTATCTCCTTATTCATCATCTTTCCATAACATGGTAGAATGGTTAATGGTTAATTCATCATTGCGCACACTTGTTATGAATGTTGAATGGTTAATAAGAAGATTTGGTACACACAATTAAGTCAAGATCTAGAGTAATAGCATAGTAAAGATAATGGATCTAGATAGCACCTCTTCGCGCTTTTTACAGAGTTGCGCAAAAGCAGTCGCACAAGTTGTGAAGGTCAAACGGTTACGCGGAGCAGTGCAAGCGCGCAGGTTGGGCTCGAGAACTTCCTAGACCTTATCAAGACATCCCTAGGGTGCAGAAAACTAGTTCTAGCACCCTCCCATACTACCTTGAGTGACACCTCAGTTCGCGCACCGTAGACTGTTGCCGAAAGGGCTGGTAGTTTCGGGATTTGTTTGGCTAAATCACTTCTAAACCTGGGTCAGGCCCCAAAAAGCCAACAAATGGTTCCATTGTTGGGACCGGGATCTACCTAAGGGATGTCTGATGTCGTGCCATTGGAACCTTACGAAGGAATAAATTGAAGACTGGTTGGACAAAAAGCTTCACGAGTTCGTGACACAGGAAAACAGAACTCTACAGATATCCAAGAAGAGGTGGCTGATCGATACGTATATACAAAAATCCATGAGATCTTCTTCGTGTCCTTCCCTTCAGAACTATATGAGTGGATCATGAGGTTAGCCGATAGCCAGGGAAGGTATAAGCTCAATCAACTGATAGTGTGGACTCCAGAATTAGTCCACAGACTAGAGACATCAGAAGATAAGATCACGCGAGGTATAGACTGTTGGTTTGATCGGATAATAGGGGGTTTATCACTAAATTTGCGATAGACATGACCGTGAGCTACAGCGAAGCAGAAAGACGCTTCCTCAAGGGACCACAAGGTAAGTACATTAAATCTTTGAATACCTGGATTAAGATGTTGTTATGTGAAAAATGGGTGATGTGAATACATTAATGTTTGGAACGACGCAGAGCGGAAAGATCTATAGAGGTAGCGGGGAATTAGGAAACAATCTCTTAATTTCACCTTTGCGAGAGAGCGAGGAAGAGCTCGCTCGGATCTCTCCGAGAAGTGCGGTCAGTTTGATAAGGCAGCGCATTCCATAGTTACCATCTCCACTTACGCCACCACTTGCTTCACCTCCTTCACCTCCATCTTCGCCCACACCACCTCCACCAAACCAACATTTCAGTATGGCGAGCGCGATTAAGCTACCCGTATTCAGAGGAGTAGGGAATGAGGATTCAGATCAGTTCTGGTTCGTGGTAAGAGCAGTGTGGGAAGCACAAGGGGTCACGGATGACAACATTAAGAAGGCCACATTGGTGAGTGTGCTACAATATCGTGCATTGACATGGTATATCAAGCATTCCAATGATCACCCAAATGCAGGAATAGTAGAGATCCCGAATGCGCTGAACAAAGAATTTAGCCGGCCGAAATCAGAAACGCAGTCAATCATCAAATTTAAGGAGATCACGATGCTGCCAGGCAAAACCCATGGGATCTGGATCAGTGGCTGAAGAGTATGATCTGTGAGCCTAATATGACGCTAACGGATGTGTAACACATCGCGTGGTTTGTGGTGTCTTTGACACCCCACCTAAGGATGGCGCTGTTGCAGCAGAAGCTTTCAACCCAGGCTGAAGCGTTGGAAATGGCGATGAGATTGCATGAAACACCGATGCAGGATCTAGGGCTAGGAGTTCAACAAATCCGCGCACAGCTACAGAATCTCTGCCTGGAAATGCAGAGCTTGAAGCATGATAGGGCACCGCGGTCGGAGTTGCGCGAGGAAGTCTAGTGCATAAAATGCAAAGGCCAGGGCCACGACAAGGATCATTGTCCAGTATTCACGAACTACTTTATAGGAGGGGGGCCAATGCCAATGAGACCAGAGGCGCAAGTAGGGCCGAGTGCGAAACTCGTGCTATGGTGCACGATATGTCAGATTGGAGGAAAACACACGACGGATAATTGTCACTTGTTGCAGAAGTATATACAGACTCCATAGTAGTTGTTTTGTAATTTTGTAGGTTGCTGGGCCACGAAGAGCGTACTTGTCACAGCTATGAATTGATGATGGAGCGAACCCCAGCCTATAGAATGCAGATAGAAACACGAGGCCTCGTCCCAGCCGCGGGGATGGCGCATGCTGAATTTCAGGTCCAAGGTCGAGGACGAGGAGGGATGGGCTCAGGAAGGGGCCGCAGACAATTAATTTGTTACAATTGTGGAGGACCAAGGCACTACACCCGTGATTGTACTAACCCAATGAGAATATCTTGTTCATACTATGCTCAGTTCGATCATGAAGTAGTAGATTGTCCTACGTTGATCGCACAGATGTGTGAGAAAGGAGTACTTCAGCCTACTCCGACTCAAAATATTCAAATGATGAGGTTTGAACCACGCAAAGAAGACCCAAATGTGAATATGGTGCTCAGAAGTAGCGCGACCATAGGGGAAGATAAGGGGAAGCATCTCAAGGAAGATACATGGGTTCGTAAGGCTCCTACAAAGGAACCGGAGTTTGACTTGGAACACGCAAAGGAGACGTTTATGGAAGCTAAGAAGAGCTTCGCGGAGGCCTCTACTTTAGGTAGTAAGGATCAACCAGAGCCAAGAATGGATCCTTCTATGCTTACTACCTTTTTAGAGACATGCATGAAGCTACTACGTGATAATAGGGCAGTTAAAGGACTACAAGAGCTGATCACTCAGTGCACAGGGTCGGGTGAACCACGCATAGTCCGGAAACTGGGAAAGCATACATTGCGCATTGGAAGGGAGATGAGGTTGACGGCACAGATTGGTGAATATGAAATGGATCAGGTAATCTTTGGAATACATGGGCAGGCCCATGTTACAGTGGTCCCCTATTCAATTACGAATGGCGAACCAACAGAAGATTTTGCCCATGGGGAGGTTGCAAGGGGTAACAGTTGATATCAAAGGCGCAAGCATGCATACGGACTTTGAAGTGAGAGATTGTTGATGACAGTAATCCTTATCCCGTGTTGCCAGGAATAGATTGGGCCACTGATATTAATGGAGTCATCAACCTAAAGAAGCGGAAGATGATATTCGAGAAAAAGTCCCTACGCGTAGTAGTTCCGTTAGATCCAGCCGAAGGAGTGCGATACACTGAACCTGTGCATGACGATGAGCTAGATTGCATTTACCAGATAATGGTACAAGACCAGGATCGGGTGAACCCGACTGCAGATGGGAGAATCTCGTGGGAATGTGACAATTCATGTACTTCGGATTTAGATGAAGAAGTATAACGCTGGCAGAAGTGGTTGCACGAAGTGACAACGCTGAATTGCAACATGATGATTAGATCACTGTGGTGTGTGACAACATAAGCAAGGGAACTACCAACATATGATGGGGTAACAATGGTGGATGAATTATTAGACAAATTTTAAAGTGCGGTACCAAAACAACAGTAGTACGGTGTGCTGGAATGGGCGTTGCGTGCGACACCCGCACGGTGGTGGAGTACACATCAGAAGACTATTGGAAACTAGAGCGAATGTAGAAGATGGATGCACTTACAGTTTGAAAGCCCCCAACATCGAACAAGAGCTGGGCAGCCAGGACGACGCAGTTTGCGCACCCACCTGTGTCAATGGGTGTAGATGTGTGCTGTGAAAACACATCCCAGACTAAGGATCGACACTCAAAACCAGCTACAGTAGCAGGAAACGCGGCGCGCACCAAAAAATTTCCACATAGAAGCATTCAAGAGGATACGCGGGATCTTGAATAAGGTTCACCAGGCCAGACGACTGATTGGGACCAGCACGTACCAGCGATTTGATGGGCCTCTAGGGCCATGTATAGGACTCTGAGCATGGAAATGATCTTAAAGATGACGGGCAGAGTCGAGGCCATATGTTTGGGAGGAAGGAATCCTCACGTAAGTGGAATGAGTCGTAAGGACTAGGACGAAGGAATTTTGCCGCCACACGGGGCCAAACATATGCAGATTCAGGAAGCCATTCGGCAAGGGCACTTGAAAATTCGCGAACTCGAAGAAGATCGAGTACAAATGAGGAAGAAAAGCAGGATCTTGGACAAAGAAATCAACAAACTAGAAACCAAAATTACACAGGCAGGCCGTGCCGAGAAACTAAGCCCGACAAAACAAAAGGTAGGCAGCCACACTACCGCATTGGAAGGATTTGGGGTTTTGCTACCATGGCTGTGGCCGCACCTCACTAGACAGAGGAATTGGGGGAGCGCACCATGTAAAGAAGAATGTGAAGCACTGACTGACATCAGGGTAATTGCGGGGTACCCGCGAACTAGGATGGAAGGTGCAAGGAAGCCTCGCGCAGGTGGAGTAACCACCTAACTATCTATAGAAAGCACAGTCTCAGCACTCCAAGAAGTTGGAAGAGAGCGCAGGACTATAAAAGAGTCAGTATGGAAGCGGCGCGATAGAAGGACTATGCGCAGGGCCAGTCTCTCCCAACGGTTGCGCGCGCATGGGAGGCCACGTTGTCACACAAGTGGACTGGGAAGTGACCATTGGAATCACTGTTCATGACAAGATATCTCATTTAATACAACAAGGAGTGGGCAACAGGCAATTAAGACACGGCGTTAGAACTCAATTTGAAACGATCTGCCGCCAATATGGCATTAATGAGCCAAAGGAGGGGGGAATGGTCGAATTTGAATTCCGGCAGGCCTATAAATCCTAGATGGTCCTCCACCGAACAACCCTTGGCATCTTGAGAATTCAGTTATTGAGTATGGACTTTACAGCTTTAGAGGCTTTGAAAGCAAGTTCAGCATTTGAAGCATTGCCGAAAGAGACGCATGACCTTCTAAGCAGAGCAATGTCGACCACCAAGGAAGCCGCACCGAGCCCTATGTCACCGGTGGGGGATGCACCGGAAATCCCAAAATCGCCTCGAACGCCAAGGACTAAAAAGGACCCACAGGGAGTAGGACCGGTCCATATGTCTCTGCGCAACCCGCGGTTTGGTAAGCTGTCTATGGAGGAGAAGGGAAAAACAGTTAATATTGAGAGCGATGAGGAGGAGGAGGATTTCCAGGAATTCGTAGAAGAGATTGAACCAGAGGTAGAAATGGAGGAAGACATCCTGCCAGTACACACCGCAGCAAAGCTGCCCAAGTATGTCCCTCCGCGGAAAGGGAGGGTAAAGGTACCTAAAGATTTGGATGTTGTTAAAAGTGCACTCAAAACCCCATTCCTCCCCGAGGGAATTCTATTTGAAGGTTCAGCTGTGGGCCGCATACCCACAATGAAGTTTGAAGACTAGGACCTCGCTAATAGTGAAAAGTTCCCTCATTTGGAAACTAGCCACGGAAATGGCTGCGCGGGGTGGAGGAGGCCGAGCTACTCCACCTCCTATGGATTCCACACTTTCATCAGGCACCAATCATGATATTTGTCATCAGGCAACTGCTTTGCCTAGTGCACGATGGGTACTTGTGGCTAGAGGAGCCCATTCCCATCACGACGGAGCTTATTCATAGGATTTCTCGGCTTCCCTGTACGGGAAGGGACCCCACGGAAATAGTTGGCACAAGTGGAGACTTGGCGATTGCAGAGGCCATGAAAAAGAAATATAAGTTGGAGAAAAAGCAGAGGGGTTACGTTATTACTAGCATTCAAAACAAAGGAGTCTGAGTCGCTACCCAGTTGTTGGCAGGAAAAGTGATGAGAAAATGTCATGGCAATGAGGTACCAGCAACGGTCATCGTGTTGGTGAAGCAATGTGCAGAATGGGTATGGTTCAACTGGGCGCAGTTCCTCTGCGAGGAGTTCCTGATGAACTGCAAGGAGGCCCAGGAGTAGGGTAAGACCTTCCAGTACATGTGGTTGCTCTTATCCATCCTATTGGTGGCAGGAGAATTGCCTGAGGATAGTTAGTTTCCTCCCCTTTACTAGGACTTTCTAGAAGCAGCAAAATACGCTTCGCTCTGGGCGACAAGGCACGCCACGCACATCCACGAGATCAAGATCTTATGGATATTCATGGAGGCGAGAATACAGATGAGGATCAATAAAAAGCTGCACCTATCCCCCATAATATACGACAGTTTGCAGAGCTTTGCAGACTTTAAAGTCGATATGCACAATGTATATATTAGGGCGCGGAAGGATCCAGAGCAGAAATGGACCACACTACCCTTCATCAAAATTGATGACGTTGTTTTCGTAGTGCTTGACTCATGGCCACTGGAATGGTGCACACCAGATCTGGCAGCGCATGATGAGACGACGATTCAAAAACAGAAGGATGTCGCCAAGCTGCTAGCACAACAGAAGTGGAACGAGCAGCTAGTTGCAGAAGTACGGGCTTCCCGTGAGGCAGCGAAGGCCGTAGCGGAAAAAGAAGCAGCACCACCAACATCTGAGGCAACCATGACGTAGGAAGGAAGAGGCTTGAATCCGACCATAGGACAAGGGATAAATGACACGGTGGTAGGGGCGGACCCACACACAACATTAACACAGCTAAAGCGGCCGCACAGTACAGAACGGACAAGGCCCCAAAAAAAGACCAAGGCTTCCAAACTAGATGGGGTATCTATTACACTGATCGAGGGTGACCTATACGACATTAGTGACACAATTCACAAGGTCACCAAGGAGGCTCTCCAGGAAGCAATAACGGAGCAACATAATGTGTTGGGGGCGCTCAGGGCGCAACTCCAGGAACTTCAAGTGCAACCCCCACAACAGGGAACAGTAGCCGGTTACAAGGCTATGGGTACATCAGCGATAGAGTAGTTGTTGCAGGCCAAAATGGCTAATACCGTTGCACTGCCAGAAGGAGCACTGACAACGGACAACATGGAGGATCGAGCCGACGTAGGCCAGCTCAAGGGACTTGGGCTAAACTTGGCTACCCTTCCGCGAGAGATATTATACCAGCTGCAGGATGGAGCGACGACAGAGCTCCGTGCTAGAGAAGGATGTGCAATACATATGCTTAGTGAATAGTGAATCAACATCAAGCAACTAAGCCTTCAACACGATGAATCAATAGCGCAGACTCAACAGTTGGAGAAAATCGTCGAGGAAGCATGTCGCTGCATCCCCGAGCTAGAGATTGCAACAGACTTATCAGTAGGTATGTGTATCCACAAATTGGCTAGTGGATTCCGCAAGGCAAAGGAAGAAGCAATGAGGATCCAACTAGACCTCAACCTGCAGATCACAGAACTGCGGCTGAAGGCGTAGCCCTCTGCACCCTCGGAAGTCAAAGAGCAGTGCCACCAGGTCATTTAATCGGGGTTGGAAGCAATAGAGCGAGCCATACAGGATTGCACGGGCTTGTTAGATCATTCACTCTTCACCCTCACTTCACTATAGGAAGACCCAACACTACAACGTGTAGAGACAAAAGCGCGGGAGTTGCAACAGACCTATGACAATGTCTGAGGGACCGCACAGATGGTTGCCCTTACTTAGCAACTGGCCAATATGAGGGAGGCCCAGGCTCTAAAGGAACAGGTGGATGCCGTGCGTTAGAAAGAAATAATGCTTAAAGCATGCATCCAGCCTTGGCTCGAGGAAGCATTCAAGGTCACCACCAATATCGAGGGAAAGCTGGCACAGATGCATGGCATGTATGCACTCAGGCAAGGAAATGCACCTGACAACGAGGCATCGGAGATTCGCACACAACTGATATAGAGGACAGTGGAAGAGTGTGTGGCAGATGTAAGCGAAGCACAGAAGTTTTTGGATGGACTCCACGCGAAGAACACTTCACCAGCCGAGTGACTTGGGAGGATTCACGACGATTGTGTTGAGAGCCTATTGGGCAGCGGATCCCCCCATAGCAAGTTTTGGGGCTTAAAGCCTTAAAGTTGGTCGATGTAATGTAAAGACCCCGCAAAATGCGGGCACAAAGCGCGAGAGTCTAGGGTTGTCCACCTTAAAATAATGTAATTTAATATAGAACGCGTCGGCCTACCCATGGTCCGCGGACCATGGGATTATATAAATAGAGCGAGGCTCTAAGTGTAGAAGGTAATTTTTTTAGATTTGAGAAAGAATATGGGTTTTGAATGAAGAATATGCTTTGAGTATATAAGTCTGAGTCTTGGGTCGTAGTAGTAGTAAGAGGCTCTGCAGCTGAGTGCGCAGAGGCCAGGTAGAGTCCGCAGCTGTGTACACGGACCCCTGCAGCTGAGTGTGCAGGGTGGAGTTGGGATTGTATCTGAACAGAGGATTAATAAAAGATAAGTTGATTCTGAAATATTGTGCATCTGCTTGTAGATCTGTGTGTTTATGCGTCTATTGTATTTATGCATCTCTTTATAGTTTTATGATTGCACGCACTTGTTATGAATGTTGAATGGTTAATAAGAAGATTTGGTACACACAATTAAGTCAAGATCTAGAGTAATAGCATAGTAAAGATAAAGGATCTAGATAGCACCTCTTCGTGCTCTTTACAGAGTTGCGCGGAAGTAGTTGCACAAGTTACGAAGGTCAGACGGCTGCGCGAAGCAGCGCAAGCACGCAGGTTGGGCTCGAGAACTTCCTAGACCTCATCAAGACATCCCTAGGGTGCGGAAACTTAGTTCCAACACACTCCCATACTACCTCGGGTGAGACCTCAGTCCGTGCACCGTAGACTGTTGTCGAAAGGTCTGGTAGTTTCGAGATTTGTTTGGCTAAATCACTTCTAAACCTGGGTCAGGCCCCAACAAGCCAACACATATCCCAATTTTCCTTGGTCTTATTATCTGATGATTATCTTTTCTACTAAGCTCATTAATTGTCATTTATCATGTCCTTCTTTATTTCCTTCTTCATCATCTTGCTATATCATGGTAGAATTCTTATATTTGCAATCCACTCACGACAAGATGACATCAATATGATAAACCCCTATTCTAAGATGTTGAATGATAATCCATTGACTGAGTTGAAACCGATAGTAGGTAAAGGGGGGAGGATCAGTGACTGGGCTAGACTGAGGGATAATATTATGTAGTTTTGGCATTGATTGAGTTGAGCTGAGATTTGAGGCACTGGTTCAGCTAACTGCACAGTTATGGAGGACATATGAGGTTGAGTGATTGTGCAACTGTGCAGTTCTGTCTGGGGTGGGAGAAGGATTGTGTAGTTCTGGGAGTCAGGGCTTGGGATTGAGCACTGAGGTTGAGGAATGCATAGTTCTGGGAGGTAGAGTCTGAGCATTTCATAGTTCCAAGGAGCAATATTGATTATTTAGGGTTGGTACTATGCAATGCATAGTTCGATAAGGCTGGATGAATTTAGGTTGCTAGGAATCCTCCAGAATTTGGCTAAGTGTGGGATTAGTGGAACTGATGTGAAAAATGATAGAAATTTACTGTGAACACACACTTGGACACTTGGTGACACAACGTAGATCATCTAGACATATGAAAACACATTTCCCTTAGTGCAGAACATTTTTGGCAACTTCCGACAAGTGCGACACCGAAGATAGACTTTGTGATGACAATGTCGACACTTGTGTGATAGTGCGTGAAACTTTGTTAATGAGTGAGAAACATGTATATATGATGAGAAAAACTTATTTTCATAAATATTTCCCCTTGAAGCAAACCAAAACTTCACTTTTCATGATAAGAGATAAATCCCATGTCTGGAGATGACACTTTCTATATAAAGATATAAGTGTGAACAACACTTGAGATCCAAGAAGGGAGCTTGAAATCATCAGCTGACCAGTAAGTGACTAAGGAACAAATGATCACAAGATCGACAGTAGGCTCTAGAATTTAAGTGTAGGAAAAAAAATTGGAGGATGTTGCAGCTGCTACAACATAACCCCATGGGGGACATTTTCCTATCGAGTAAGGCCTTTTGGACTTAAAAATGTGGGGGACACCTTCCAGCGAGCCATGAATTATATCTCCCATCATATGACTCATCTCACTCTCTCTTATTTGTATAACCTTACTGTATGATCCAAGAAGAGAGATGACCATTTGGAGGACCTGCGCTTGGTATTTCAACGATGTCGAAAATATAACTTATGCTTTAACCCTCTCAAGTGTGCCTTCTATGTTAATATAGGATGACTACAAGGATTCATAGTGTCCCATCAAGGTATTAGAGTCGGTGCTCTCAAAGTACAAGCCATTAAGGAAATAGCACCTCCAAAAGCTTTAAAGAAACTCCAAAGCTTAGAGGGTAAGGACTATGCCATCTGTGCACAAGGCGTCTTGTGCTTTCTTCATCAAGATATCCCTTTCCACTTGGACCAAGAGGCACATGACTCATTTGAAGCCCTAATAGATGCATTATCCAAGGAACCTTTGATTAGCCCTCCTAACCATAACAAGGGATATACCCTTTATCTCTCAGCATCTGAAGTATCCATTGTTGGGGTGTTAGTCCAAGAAGGACCTAATAATAGAGAGCATGTAATATACTACGTAAACAAGAACCTCTTCGGGTCTGCATTGAAGTATGAGCTAGCTAAAAAAACAAACTTAGCCCTCATCGACTCAATATAGAAGCTGCAATATTACATAATCTTACGAACCACCACCGTAATAGAAAATATCGACCCTATTCGATACTTGCTAGCTCATTGTATGATGAACCACAAATACGCTCGATGGGTCATTATTATTCAATAATTTGATCTTCAGTTTTCCTCCCCCAAGAGCAAGAAGGAACTTATCCTCACCGAGTTCATCACTAATCTCCCCACAAAGACCCAAGGATCCCCCATTAATGATGCATTCCCTGATGAACATCTGTTCTTATTATCAGTAGATGACCTATGATATGACGATATCCTCCTCTTCTTATGAACTCATAATTTCAAGCCTCAACTTACTCACGATGACCAGAGGCGCATATGCCACTAGGCCCCCCAATACCTTCTTTCGGGGGATGTCCTCTATCGAAGAGGTGTCAAAACCATACTTCATCGATGCCTTACTCACGAACAATATGAGCAGGTATTAAATGATTTCCATAGTGGGGCTTGTGGTGGCCACCTCTCGGGGATGGCCACTGCTCAAAAAGTCCTTCATGTTGGATATTTCTGGCCCACTCTTTTTCATGATTGTATTCAAGCAGTCAAGAGATGTGAGCAGTGCCAAATATATGCTCATAAGGTGTGATCCCCACCAGCTCCCCTACACCTATTCGTCGTTGCCAACCCCTTTTGCAAATGGGGCATATACTTCATGACCTACAACCCGCCATCATTCGGCAACCACAAGTACATTGTGGTTGTCGTAGACTATTTCACCAAATGGGCAGAGGTCATGCCCACATACAATAATACCGCAGAAACTAATGCACAATTTTTCTTTAACCATGTCATAACATGGTTCGGTATTCCCAAGGAATTGGTATCCGATCATGACAAACATTTCAAAAACAAAATATTTCAGGAGTTATCCCAACACCTTGGTTTCTCTCATGAGTTCTCTTCCATATACTATCCCTAGTCCAATGGTCAAGTAGAAGTTTTCAACAAAGTCCTCAAATGATGTTGATGCACATGGTGAAAAACCACAAAACAAAATGGCACCACATGGTGTTTTCAGCCTTGTGGGTGTACCACACAATGGTCAAATCATCCACAGGTTTCACACCTTTCCATTTAGTTTAAGGGGTTGAAGCAGTCCTCCCCATCGAGTGTGAGATCCCTACCTTGCACTCAGCCATTGAACTTCTCACCAACACGTCACCTTTAGAGTAAAGGTTTTCTCAGCTGGAACATGTTTATGAGATTCAACAAAAATCTCTCCAGCGTAATGAACACAAAAAATGGACGAAAGTCAGCTTTGACCATAGTGTCACCCTCGGTCCTTTACGAAAGGGGATTTAGTCCTTCATTATGATGTCACTAAAGAAGCCTTATGACCATGGAAATTTGAGACATTATGGAAAGTCCCTTACATTTTCAAACATTTCCTCCTCAAGGGGGCATGCATTTTAGCAGATCTCAATGGGACTTGCCTCAAAGGTCTCGTCAACCAGCTCTATCTTAAAATATTTCATCCATAACATTTCAATTAGCCCTAATATGATAATGTGTATACCATGACTTATTTTTATGATTACCAATTCATCATGGATTCACTCTGAAATCCTCTTTTCATCATGTGGCATAGATGGATCATCCACCAACCTATCACCATAGGTTCGATGATGGTGCTTCTCGAAGGTCGAAAAACCTTGCTACAGCAGGGTGGGCCATATAATTTCCCGACCACACACCATGTCTCACCAATGGACTATGTATAGGGTCGGAAACCAACAATCAAGCTGAGTATGACGCCATCATAGGCCTCTTGGCCAATGCCTCCCATCTAGGTACTAGTAACCTACATGTATTCCTTGATTCCCAACTTGTCGTATCACAGTTGAATAGAGCCTTCAAAGTTCACGATCCATGCCTATTTCAAAAACATTTGCATGCACAAAAGTTAGCCCGAAGTTTTGATCATATCACATTTACACATATATTAAGAAATCAAAATCATATAGCTGATCACATAGCTAATCAAATCATAGATTGGCATGCATCACATATATATCGGCATCAATAAACATAAAGCATGAATAAAATATCCATCACATAAATGCAGAAATGCATCACATGTATAGAATCATATCATCAAAGAAACATCATCATAAGCCGCAAAAAATAACATCTCATATATATATGTGTTTGTGTGTGTGTGTGAGTACAAAAAATGAATATACATTCGCTAGCTCAAGGCCAGGAAATATAGGTGATCAAAAATGGGAGCATCCTCATAATGGGTGCTTTCCTTAGTACATGCATAAAAGTTCTATCTAGGGATATTCCCCTCCACCTCCCGCCTGAGGACCCACTGCCTCATCTGGAGCTAGAATGGGATGCGTCGTAGCCACTACCATCACAAGGCACCGTAGAGTCAGTTGTAGTGCTCTGTCACATGCCATCACTATCTCCATCACCACTTATCCTAGTCCAGCCCACCCCTCCTTAGGCATCCCCCTTGCCAAAGTGGTTACGTGATCACAAACATCCACATAGTCCCTCAACTGCGCCTCTAATGCCACTGATCGTGCCTCATCTCCCTTGCCATACTCTCACAATCTCGTCATATCATTAGAGGTGGAGGAGTTGGACCCCTCTCTAGAAGGACCACCAATCTTTAACATGTGGTGTTGTGCTAGCCTCTCAAATCTTGCCCGCTCCTCAACATCCCTCCACTACTGCGGTATAACATCCGCGCTGACCAGACCCATAAATTACAGATCATTTTCTACTAGGTAGGCCAATGGTCGTCCTCTGGGCCCCACATTTGCAAGAAAACATACATGATATCAACATCCTACAAAAATATGCATCATAAATATACATTTAAAAAAGCAAAAACATGTACAAATCATAAATCACATACTTGCTAGTGTTACACTAAAAAATGTCACCATGGCTATTTACAGTTAGTATGGCTCTATCAACAATCATGCTATCCTCCTGGGCAAGTCTTATGCCTCTGCTCTCCATGTCAAAACTCCAAAAAGAGAGAAAGTCTTTGTAAATGTGTTTATCTCTGGGTACGCAGATTCTCTCGGCCTTACCTGCGTATACGCACCTAATGTTCACAAAAACTGCGTACTTGTATGCTCTGTATGTAAAGGGGCAGGTGCGTACCCCTGTAAAGGTCAAAAGGCGCAAGTTTCACTCCAAAAAAGTTACTTGTGGTCATTTCTAGAGGCTTCTAGAAGTATGTTTGACGTGTATGAAGCGCCTCCAGATGGTTCATGTACCCCTACCAAAGAGGAACTTATCCCATCAATAAGGGAGCTATCCCATCCAAAGAGGGGATTATCCCATTGATGGTGGACCTGATTAACTTCCTCTTGAGCACTATAAATACAGGCATAGGGTCAGAAGGAGGAGAGGTTGGAAGCTAAACATTTCTAAGGGTAGATGCTGCTGGAATTAGGACTCCCATTTAGAGGCTTGTGAGGAGAGATTACCATCTTTGCTTGTTCTATTTGGAAGTGGGTGAGCTTTGTCAAAGTAAAGGAGGACTCTTAATGGACCCTGGGAGGGACTTGCACAACACCAAGGCTCAGGTTGTAATTGTTCCTTTTGTTTCCTATTAATGCAAATGAGTCCATTCTTCTCAATAACTTGTTATTTATGAGTTATTTCATGTACTCCTTGGTCTATGTGTTAAATATGTTTTATTTTATGAGATTATCAAGTGCTATTTAATCGTTTGATTGTTAGTGAATGCAGGTTTCGAAGTGAAGGAGGAGCTCATCCGGATCGACGAGGCTGGACTACTACAACAGCGTTGGACTACAGGTAGGATCTAAACACTTGATTTCTTATATAGTAAATGCATGTTTAGAGAAGGATTGCTCTTGTTTGTCTTGTTTGTCACTAGAGAGTCTTAGGCTCCTAGGGAGGTTGGTTGTGTCCACACTATCGACTCTTTCCGCCTGACAAAATGGCGACTCCGCTGGGGACTCCATTGAGTGAAAGTCTTTTCCTTTGTATGCAACTTTGATCTGAGAAAAATCATTTATTTTCTGGCTTTTGGCTCTGTGACTTTGTATTTGGGTGGGTTAGCTTAGGGTTAGATTGAATTTAGTTTTTCTTGGTTTTTTCAGTAGTACGCACCCTCTGAGTATTGCACAGTGCGTACCTGTACGCACTGTTGCTGTGTGCACAGAGCGGGCCCGCACCTGTCTTAACAGGTTGCCTGCGTACCCTGCTAAAAATTAAGAAATTTTCATTTTTTACATTTTTCCTCTTAGATTTTGCTTTTTCTTAGTTTTTACTGCCCATATCCATTAGTCTCTTGTCAAAGATCTTCACCTGAACTTGTTTCGATAGCATTGAGTGTTTTAGTGGATTTCATAGAAGTTTAAGCCCTAGGGTTTGATTTTTGAATAGGTCCTGTAGTGACTTTGGCGGTAGAAGTTGTCAAGCCTTAGATCTCTCTGGTTTTGTCAACTTTCTTAGGAGTCGGACCTGTCATAAAGTCTACCTGTGAGAGCAACCTACCTTTGAGTTGTCTCTTTGGCAAATTTCGAAGTGCTTGTTGATTGAGTATTGAATTCCATTTTACAAAAAGAACAAAAAGATTTGAGTTTTGTTTTGACTGGTTTTTTGATTCTGCATTAGCTGGTCCTTGGCTTGATTGTGGTCAAGTAAAACAACCTAGAATCATCTTTGTAGGCTTTTGCCTCGTTAGGTTTGATTTAGAGTAAATTTCTTTTTGATTTGCTTGTGAGTCAATTTTTCATAGATTTTATAGATTTTGAGATTGATTTTCGTTAAAATAGATTTATATGCTTTATTAAATAAGAGAAAATACAAAAACATCTCCTTTGAAAAGTTTTGTTTCAAGTAGCTTTGAGGTATTTTGAAAGAAAAAGAAATTTTCATGCACGTAAGGAGTGGTCATGTTTGTATGCTTGGAAAGATAAAGAGAATTGTTTCTTTGATTGTCTTTACTAAGAAAGTTGTTTTCTATAAAATTTGCATTTTCCAACTCTCTTAGTTAGGAGTTTCATTGAAAGAGAAAAGTAGCGTAAATCATCTTAGGTGCATCTTTGTAGTGGTTTGAGTCGAGTCTACACACCATTGGTTTCATTTCCGCTACCTTTTGTCTTTAAGAAAAACCATAAAATTAACGCTTAAAGTAAAATCAACGTAGTAACTTTTATTTACTAGGGCTCTGAAACACCAATTTAGATCAGGCTAGTGTCTTGGAGTAGGAGAGTAATTAACTCTCCAAGACAACAAAACCAAACAAGTAGCTTATCTTGTGATAGAATAAATCCAATTGTCTCATTTGTACTCTGGGAAAGCTCCTCTTAAAGGAGAAGCACGAGCTCGTGTCCGAACCAGTGAGGGGATCAATCCTCCCTCGTTGGGAACGACGCCAGACACGCACGTATTACAAATGGTAAACCTCGGATTAACCATTGTCGAGGAGCCAGGGGTCACTTGTCGGTAAACCTTGGATTATTGTCAAGGAACCGGCAAGGGGATTGAGCTTGATACTCTGCCCTTGCGTGCTGTCGGAGTGTAGACTGTTCCCCCAGGTGCATTTGTTGCGGTTGGTAACCTTAGTGACCATTATCTTTAGGATTCTACCGAGGTGACGGTGGAGGGAAGATCCCACTGTACCTGGAGCAGACGTCGGCTAGACTCACTTGGATTTTCCGGGGGTTTCACTTCACTCGAGACGGTTAAAGTGGAGGAACTTGTGCCTGTCTATTCATTAAGCAGGTTGCCGGGGTAACTGTTCCACCCGCCACTTCTGTACTGAATCCGGCGATGTTGGGTTTCATCTCCAACTAGCGTTTTCGGTCTGGAAGGCTACTGTTTGTGCTTGGTTTGACGCCCTAGATTCTTTAGGTGTGTGATTCAAATTTGTTTGGTTCTTTAGCAACTTTAGGTGGTTTGATTTGAGATTTTACTTTGTTTTCGTGTGTAGTAGTTAAAAGTTTTTAGCTGTGGCGGAATTACCGAGACAGTCCCGTAGACTTCGGGGCAAGTCACCTGAGATTGTTACCGGAACTTATTTGTTGAGGAAACTCCGTAGATCATGGGGTGGATCTCCTGAAGACGTCCCGGGTCAGTACGAAGGATTGAAGGTCCTTGTAACTCCTCCTAGTGGCAGTAGAGTAGGTTCACCTGAAGAAGGAGAATCTTCCTTGGTAGTCCATCCAGATTACCAAAGTCTAGAGACAGGTTATAATCCCGAAGCTGTTACAGTTTCTGAGCTTGCTGGTAGTTTTTCATCTACTAGTGATATAGGCGAAGAACCTGAAATATCTGAACCTGTTACTCCAACTTCTAGTGTTCCAGATTCACCAAGAGTAGAACGAGTTATCACCGAAAATCTTCCTACTGGTTTGATTGCTATTGAAGAACTTGCTCCAGAGGAAGAAATAGGCGTCTCTAACCTTGAAGATCAACTTACTATTGAGCTCAGAGAGCGTGAATCTATCTTTTACAGTCCTCCTAGAAGTACTACTTGGTACCTTTCGTTAACCAATTATTTAGACAACTCAGGGATAGGTTTTTCTACACCTCGTACTCCTTTTCCACCTGGAGGTATTTATACTCCTGTAAATATGTCTGGTCAGTCGTCCGTGTTTACTCAAACTCCTGAATCTTTCTTACACGGCGGTCCTTCTGTTCCCACCGGGTATCAGTCACTTTCTGGTACCTTTGCGGGGGCATCTCCTCAACCCGTCGATCATGGGTTATTAGCTGGAAACAATGGTAATAAACCGTTGGGTGTAGGGGACATTTACATGATGTCAGGTTCAGTTCCCGTTTCTCAACCTCAAGGTGGCCAATTACCGCCTGGGGGGCAGCCTCAATTAACGCCTGGGGGGCAACCTCAAGGTACACAAATTGTGTCTGGGGGGCAGCCTCAAGGTCAGTATGTACCTATGGTGCAATACATGCCTCAAGGTCAACCCCAGCCTCAATATGTACCCCAAGGTCAACCTCAGTATCAATATTTACCTCAAGGGTATCAACCCCAAGGGTATCAACCTCAAGGGTATCAACCTCAAGGTCAAGGTCAACCCCAGTATCAGTATTTACCCCAAGGTTATCAACCTCAAGGTCAATACTCGAGTCAAGGTTATCAACCACCTCAAGGTCAGTCATATGTTCAAGGTATGGGAACTGTACCTTTCAATTATCAATCCTATCCTCAATCCGGTTATGGATCTCAGTATTCTCAACCTGTTACGGGTCAATACCCCGGAATGATAGTGTGGGATCCATCACAGGGTCAACAGGTGTTGCAGCCAAGTATACAGTTGGTACCTCAAGCTGGACAACCCGTAGTTTCTGGTCCACCCCAGCAACCGCAACCTGTCCAGTCAAATGTTCAAACTTCTGTAACTTCGGTAGTTACTCAGCCGCCAATTGCACCTAGTACTCCATCTCAAACGGCTGCTGCAACTACCGCAACATCTGCCGCACTTACTTCTGGAGTATCGACAGCTCCGGTTTCTACTGTCTCTGCAACCACTCCTCAGACATCTTTACCGTTGTCTGGATCTACGATTCAAACCACGGTCCAGATGCCTGTAGGTCAGCCTGGTATAAGTACGGTTGTCACTACTCAACCTCAATTTGTTCATCAACCGTACCAGGGACAGTACCAATATGGGCAAGCTGTCCAGCAGCCGGTTTACCAGTATCAACCGTATCCTGGGTACACTTATCAACAACCTCAACAACCCCAGTACGGTCCGGTTAATCCTGGTTTTCCAGGAGGATATAATATCCCTAATGCGATTCCTGTTCCTAGTTATCCTGGATATCCTCCTCCTGGGACTGGTCTTGTGACCCAGAGTTTTAGAGATCCTAACCGGCAATTACCGTTTATCGCAACTTTGGATTTACCAGACTTGACGCGCCTAACGAACGATCCAATTCAATATCTTCCGTTCTGGCCGCCAATGCCAAATAAGTTGCCCAGTGATATACCCAAGTTCGAAGGTAAGTCTGGAGAGGATCCGTCCAATCATGTGATGACTTACCACCTCTGGTGTGCTTCAAATTCTATCTCGGATGATTCGATCCGCTTACGTCTTTTCCAGCGTACACTCATTGGTCTCGCGGCCAAGTGGTACATTGAGTTGCCACGGGCCTCTTTTTACAATTTTAGCCAGTTAGCTACCTCGTTCTTAACTCACTTTCAGTTGCCGGTCAGATACGATAACGGCACGGAGTTATTAACTTCACTAAAACAATCGACGTCCACGTATATTTCTGATCACATTCATGAGTGGAGACGTCGAAGAAGGTTAGTGAAAGTTTTTATTCCGGACCAAATCTTAGCTGAATGGTTTGTTAAATCATTATTACCGAAGATTACTGAAGATGTAGCTAAGGCCGGAGTAGTTACTGAGGAGCAAGTCATTGCTCAGGCGCAGTACCTTGACTTAGTTTATACTCAGTCAGGTACGTTACACGAAAAGATCCCAGATCTTCCAAAATCAAATCAAATCGCTGCTGCTCCTTCGGGATCTCATGCCGCTGATGGTATGATTGGTACGGTGAACACAAAGAGCAAGAAGAAATCTTCAAAGAATTCTACTACTCCTATAATCACCTTGCCTGATTCCCCGACAGGAGAGTCTTCTCCTGAACTTTCCGCCGATATTCACGCTGTAGAGTCATCTACGGCCAAATCAAAAAACGGTGGAAAGAAGAAAGGAAAGAAGAAGGCTAAAGCAGACAAGGCTCCGAAGGAGAAAACAGAAAAGTCGGAAACCAATGACGAAAAGCGCAAACCTCGATATCCTTGTCTTATTTGTGAAGAGGATCATTTTACAAGAGATTGCCCTCATCGGGCCGAGGTTGTGAAAATAGTCAAAGGTTCTCCCACTCCTGCTGTGTTAAAAGATCCATTTCCAAAGCAGGAAAGTAAGATGATAGGTTCTTCCTCGACTGCCAGTGAAGAACCCATTTTGATGATGTCTCATGTGAGGATTGCGACTCGGTCGCAAGATTATGGTAGTAAGAATCCTGTTGATGGTAAGGAAGCAGAATCTTCTCATTCTAATCCATCAACCTCAGCTCCTGGTTCCGATCCACTACAGATCGAAAAACCTAACCCGGACTTAGTAATCAAACCGCCCGCCAAGGGTGTACTTCGAAGGTCTGCTTTCAATCCACATGCGAGAGCGGCCCAGAATTACAACATTGTTGAGGACTTAGCTGTTTCACCCTCAGCAATGTCGGCTTTAGAAGTGCTGCAATCATGCCCAGCACAACGAAAATTACTTTTGTCGGCTATCGGAGCTGTTGATGTTCAGGACCCGAATCTGATAATCTTCGATCTAGAAAATAGTACACCGCGCCTTCCCCATCAAATGGCTTTCCAAATTCCAGTGATAGTAAAAAACAGGCCTATTCATCGGACTGTAATTGATGAGGGAGCTTCCACGTGTATTATGTCGATTCAGTGTTGGAGATCGCTTGGTTCTCCTTCGCTGAACCAATCCCCGACCATCCTTAAGGCCTTTGATGGCCGTGGGTTCCGTCCGTTTGGTATTCTACAGGAATTGCCTATAGGGGTAGAAGGTAAAACCGTTAGTCTGGATGTGGAGGTGGTTGATGCCCCTCTAGACTACAACCTTCTTTTGGGTCGAAGTTGGTCATATGCTATGACAGCGGTCGTTTCATCGGTCTTCAGAGTAATAAAGTTTCCACATAACGACAAGATCGTGACAATTGATCAGCTGACATACTTTTCATCCGACCCAGCCTCTTCAGAGAGTATCCAGCATGTCGGTAAGACGACAATCCCTTATAGGGACGTTGGCGTAGGTTTAGTTAAAGATTCCGGTTTACTGGGAACTTTTCCTTTCCCTCCAATCAACGCAGACCCTTCATTTGCATCAATTCATATGATTACATCAGACACCATTATTTACGACGATCCTTGGATTGTCCCATCTGAATCTGAGATAGACTCATTCGGTGATGCTATGCCTTTGAGTCCATATGAAATTGCTTATGAAGCCGTCATGTCTTTTACCGACTCGCGTTCAACCCAAATCGACCAAATGAATGTGGTCAGTGAGGAATCACTTTTCACATCAACCTCAGAACGGATAGCGTTTCCCGAAGTCGTGTCATCTGACGAACAACTTCGCGAAATCCTAAGTGTAGACGATCTACCATGGGAAGATCTCCATCATAGATCTTCGTTTTTACCTGAGGATGATGCTTTTGAAAATGATTTTTCATCTATCTTTACCGCTGAATATGTCAAAGACGCTCAGAATCCAACGAAACATTCTGATCCGGAGTTGAATTTAGGGAATATTTCTCGCACTATTCCCATTGACATTTCAGTGAAGCTCGGAATTGAGGAAAACATTCATATAGGTGCCTCATGTACAGAAGATGAAATTCAAACTTACAAGGCCCTATTCCAAGAATTCCGCGATGTGTTTGCCTGGTCTTACGAGGAAATGCCAGGAATCGATCCTGCCATTGTTGTTCATGAAATAAAGACCTACCCAGACGCTAAACCCGTCCGGCAACGGTTGCGTCAGATTCACCCTCGGAAAGCGGCTGTGATTAAAGCAGAAGTCGAGAAGCTGTTGAAAGCAGGTTTCATTTATCCAATCCCGTTAACGGATTGGGTATCGAATATTGTTCCGGTTAACAAGAAACAAGGAACAATAAGAATCTGTATCGACTATAGGGATATAAATCGAGCTTGTCCAAAAGACAACTATCCTACGCCTTATATCGATCAAATTATTGATGATTGTGCCGGAAGTGAAATGTTTTCCTTTATGGATGGTTTTTCAGGCTATAATCAAATCAATATTCTACCTACCGATCAACCAAAAACGGCATTCATTTGTCCATGGGGGACATTTGCTTACTGCAAATTACCTTTCAGGCTTAAGAATGCCGGAGCCACTTTTCAACGGGCGATGTCTTACGCATTTCATGACATCAAGCACATTGTGCAACCGTACCTCGATGATTTGCCTGCTCATTCTTTACATCGAGCTGATCACCTTGTCCACTTACGAGCAATCTTTATGAGGTGTAGGCATTATCGTATTCGGTTGAATCCCCACAAGTGTGTATTCTGTATAGAAACGGGTCGATTGCTGGGATTTGTTGTTTCAAAAGCCGGCATTCGCGTCGATCCCTCGAAGGTCGAAGCTATCATCAAATTGCCTCCTCCTTCGAGTTTGCGCCAACTCCAAAGTTTGCAAGGGAAAGCAAACTTTTTACGCCGATTCATTCCCAACTACGCCGAGGTCACTAAAGGTTTTACACGGTTGTTGAAACAAAACGCTCAATTCTTTTGGGATGAGATTGCTCAACAATCTTTTGATGCACTTAAGCACGCGTTGACCCATGCACCGTTGTTGCATCCTCCCAACTACAACCAGGACTACTTCTTATACCTCGCAGCTTCGCATTCCACTATTGGAATGGTGTTAGTCCAAGAAGATGAATTCGGAGCGGAACATGTGATATATTATCTTAGTAGGACATTAAACCCCACTGAGCTAAAATATTCGCATGTGGAGAAATTGGCCCTGGCAGCCGTTCAAGCTGTCCAGTGTTTTCGTCACTACATTCTTCTCCGTAAAACTACAGTTATTTCGGATTGCAACCCTATGATTTATATTTTGACTAAACAATTGCTAGGGGGCAAGTACTCTAAATGGATCGTTATCCTGCAAGAGTTCGACTTGGAGTTCGAGAAGTCCAAGTCTAAGAAATCCTTAGTTTTTGCGGAATTGATGTGTGATTTCCCGCATGCTGACACAGAAACTGTGGCAGAGGAGTCCATTGCGGACGAATCTTTGTTTCTTATCAGTACTTTAGATCCGTGGTACGGGGATATAATCATCTATCTCCAAACCCAAACCTTTCGGCATGAAGCTTCAAAGTCGGAACGTCGAAAAATTTGGTTTCAATCCCAGCAATACAGAATTATTGGAAATACACTTTATCGCCGGGGGGCAGACTTAGTTTTTCGACGTTGTTTAACTCATGAAGAGGCTGAGAGGGTTTTAAATGATTGTCACTCTGGAGCATGTGGCGGTCATATGTCTGGGTATGCCACAGCTCAGAAGGTGTTGCGCGCTGGCTATTTCTGGCCGTCCATGTTTAAAGATTGTATCATTGCGGTCCGAAAGTGCCACAACTGTCAAGTGTTTGATCGCAAGATGCGCGCACCACCTGCTCCTCTCCATCCTATAATTTCCGTTGGTCCTTTCGCCAAATGGGGTATCGATTTTATTACTTGTAACCCTCACTCGGCCGGGGGGCATGCGTATATCATCCTCGCGGTTGATTATTTTACTAAATGGGCCGAGGCGATGCCTACATTCGACGCAAGCGGCAAAACAACTGCAGTTTTCGTATTCAATCACATTATAACTAGGTTTGGTGTCCCACAAGCAATCATCACTGACCATGGGAGCCATTTTCAAAACATCATGATGACTGAGCTTACAAGCCAGCTTGGTTTGCGCCACGATAGCTCTACTCCTTATTATCCGCAAGCCAACGGTTTGGTTGAGTCTATCAACAAAGTTCTGGTTATCATGATCCGACGAATCATTGGTATTCATCGGTCGAATTGGCACAACATGTTATTTTCAGCGCTATGGGCATACCGAACTTTAGTGAAAACTTCAACAGGGTTCACTCCTTTCCAGCTAGTTTATGGCTTGGAAGCTGTGTTACCCATTGAATGCGAAATCCCATCACTTCAAATGGCTGTCGAATTACTCCCAGCTACTTCCGAAGAGGAGAAACGTTTATTATACTTAGCTCAGTTAGATGAGACTCGACGTGACGCTGCATTGGCAATCGAGACTCACGCGAAGCGAATGAAAGCTCAGTATGATAGAAATGTGACCCCTCGGAGTTTTTCGGAGGGAGACCTAGTGCTATTATATGATCAAGCTAACGATAAGCTAGGTGCTGGAAAATTCGTTCCTATGTGGCATGGACCCTACATTGTAAAGCGAAAACTAGCAAAAGGGGCCTATGAGCTGGTAGATTTTGATGGGGACTCTTTGGGTAAACCCAGAAATGGACTTTACCTAAAGAGGTATTATGCTTAAATGGTGGGTATGGAGAATTTTAGTTAGGTTAGGTTTTCTTTCTAGCTAGTATGTTGGTTAGTTTAGATAGTGTGCTTAGCTTAGAAAGTGTGTTTTTCGTCGTTATTCTGGCTTATCTTGGTTTTACTCTTGATATTGCAGATGTCGACGCCTCTCCAAACGTACATTGGATTTGCCGATGGTGCTTGTCGTAGTACACGAAATATCTCTTCCGCAGCTTGGGTTATCTATTCGCCCTCTGACGAGTTAGTTTCTATGCATGGGGTGAGCCTCGGTCAAACGACGAACAACATTGCAGAATACAGTGCAGTGGTTGAATTATTGTCTGAATCTATTTCATTTGGAATTCGACGTTTGATAGTGAGGTTAGATTCTGAACTCGTTGTATTACAGCTTAATAGAGTATATGCCATTAGAAATCCTGTGTTATTAAGGTTGTTTTTGAGAGTGCGCCTCTTGGAACGTGAATTTGATTACATTGAATATCAGCATATTCCAAGGTCTTTAAATACATTAGCAGATGCAATTGCTTCTCGAATGTTGGACAGACATTTACGATAATCATGCAAGTAAATTTAAAAACATTTCATCACATATGTTAAACAAGATGAGCCGACAATGATGATATATATATATAGATAGGAGTGTGTCAAAAATATACATCGTCTTCGATCATAGGTTGAAAAACACCTTATGATCGGCAAAAATGATAAGTACAAAAAACCAAAAATGTCATATGTGTCTACAAAAGTGACTAGCCAATCACTGGTGGTGCTCTCTATACGAGACCACTGCCCGCGCTACCCTACACAAGAACCTCCTAAAAGGTCCTGGGACTGCGACCACATAGCGCTGAAGTCGAATGGGAATGTCATCTATGGTGGTCTCTGGTATATCCGCCGTCAGACGCTCTAGATCCTGTTCCAGCTTGGCTAGGGTCTCTGCGGCTGCATCCTGTGGGGCTGGTGCTGGTACAGCTGGTACTCTCCTCTCAAAAGCCCGGAGGTTGGCTAGACGCCGTGGACCTACATCTGCATTTTGAAAATTTGTGCTGTCAGTTTTGAGGCGATATATAAAAACAAAAAAATATATATACATAATTTGAAAACTCGTGAAAAATGAAATACCTCTGTCGTCCCACTGTTCTCCCTGTGGAAGAACCATGTCCGGATCATTCCGAAAATCCATTCCGGCATAAGGGAAGTCCTGAATAGCAAAGACCTGGCTCTCTAGCCAGTGAAAGTAACCATCAGGAAATCGAACAACTGCTGCTCCCTCGTCAGGATGCCGGGCCATTACCGCAACCCATCTCGTCAACTTAGGCTCCCGAGGAGCCCCAACTGGAACTGTAAGATGCTGGGGGACCAGCATTGGAACTCTCTCTAGGGCAAAGCTCACGACTAAAGGCCCATATCCAAAGGTCTTCAGTTGTCCTCTCTTTGCCCTGGTTAGTTGGCCCTTCAAATTAGCCAACACAACATCGCACCAGTTGAAAATGGTGCCTTGGAAGCAATCTATAGCCATCCGCATTTGGGACCCGGTGGCATGGTGCAAAGCGGCTGCGCCGCAAATTCTGGTAATAGTAAAGGCTATCACCATAAGTTCAGGTCGGGATATGTACTTAATTTCTATCCCCTTCTCCTAGTTTTGATTGTTGCACCACTCTAGCCGGAGACTAGCAAGGGATTGGCCACCCGGCCTAGTCCCGAATAGAGAGAGTTGCTCGCCCCTGTTAGGCAAGGCAGTGAGAAAATATATGTCGGAGGGCTCTATCTCGAGCTGGTGCTCTCCGATGTAGAAACATTGCTCCTGAATGTTCCACCTTTCAACCAGCCACTCAAGGAATGGCACCTGGCCCCTCATGCCAGGTATGGCCCAGTATTTGTACAGTCCGCATACTTTTAATGCATCAATGGAAGGTTGATGACCTATCGCGGCCAAATCAACGTCCTCGTGCTCTCTTTCACGCCAATCAAGCATGGTGTGCTCCCTGCACATCATAAAACATCTGTTAGAATCCATAAAATTTTAAAATTTTGGTTCATTTTGGAGAAATGAGGGTTTCAAAATGCGTTTTGCGGGGTACGCACCCCGGCTTTTAGGGACAGAGCGTCTGGACGCAGCTTCCCTTAAGGCCGGGTGCGTACACCTGGTATTTTCCCCATTGAGAAAATATCGGGGTACGCAGGTCAGCAGTGCATGACCTGCGTACCCCGAAGGGCGCATCTTGAAACCCCAAGACCCCCAAAAAATCAAATAAAAACTTAAAAATGAATTTTAAACGGATGGAAAGCAAGAGAAGGATGTTGTAGAATACCTGATGAGACGGCGTTCGATTCTGACGGTCGGATTCTCCGCAATGACCACAGGAAGTTTTCTTGTCAAAAGCCCTTTTCTCAACCTCAACAGTAAAATGGTAAAATGACATGGTAAAAAGTCTTTTTATAGGTTTTTTGGATGAATGAATGCTAAGTTTGTTTATTTTTCACCATGAAAGGACATTTTTCAATGTATTTTTACCCATCTTAAACAGGTATGAGTAATGTGTCGTTTTTGTGCAGGACAAAAGGACTTTAGAGTAAAATCATCATTTTTCATGAACCAAAATATCAGAGCTCTTTTCTGACTCCTAAAACATGAAAAGATTGCCGAGCATTTCTTTTACACTCGTTTAAACAGAATTAAAAGACGGTCCCCTTATAGCTCTTTTCTGACCGTAAAATCAGGAAAAGATCGCCGGGCTTTTGTCGTTTCAAACTCGATACGGAAATAAAATGACGTGTCCTTGATCGCTTTTTACTTTTCAGGTCAGAGACATTAATCATGAAAGTACTCCTTGGTCGCAAGATCAAGCGGTTCTCCCAGGTATTATTTTATACTTTTTCGGGCTTGGGGGACACAAATTTACGAAAAAGTTCAATCTGGAGTCTTCTTAAGTTTTTCAGACTCTCTAAAATTGAAAAACGCCGAGTTTCTCCTATAATGGGCTCGTTAAAATTTCACAGTAAAGGACCTGTTCAATTACAAACAAGAACGAACCACTCCTTCCTAGGGTTCGAATGAAAACTAGGTTGGACTCATCCGAAGGATGAGCTTATAATCAAGCATATGTTATCCTCCTCAAGCTTGTTAAAAATAAAGAGGTACTTGCCAGAAATGGTGGGGGAAAAGAGAGAAGAATGAACCTATTTGTTATCCTTTGTTACAGAAGGACCTTATCACCGCTCTTGAACACGACACTTTCCGTTCACCTGGGTTGGGAAATCCTTTGCCTTAAAAGTTGATCAAACCACTTTGAAAGTCTTCAACCGTTTCCGGGTATTAACTTTGGGTCAAATCGTAACCAAACCATTTGTCGTGTCGTTATGTGTTCAAGAGGTCTCTGCAACTAAACTTTCATCTGCAAAATACTTGTCATCCATTTGACCATCCCTGAGTCAGTCCTTACAGCAACATTTCTTCAACTTGAACAATGGTTTCGTGTTGTGGGCTTGCCTGCAACGGGTCACTTTCTATCGACATAAGCACATTA
Organism: Pinus tabuliformis; assembly: GCA_031772625.1. Taxonomy (NCBI): domain Eukaryota; kingdom Viridiplantae; phylum Streptophyta; class Pinopsida; order Pinales; family Pinaceae; genus Pinus; species Pinus tabuliformis. Next base: position 687,821,908 of record CM062814.1, on the reverse strand, counting down.
TCTAGAGAGATGACTTAGAAATCGTCAGTACCTTGAAGTCTGCATGCATCAATGGCAGGTTTCTCGCCTTTGACGTCAGTTTACATCATTAACTTTCGATCGAAGGATTCCGTGAAATGTTCGACATCAACTCATTCATTCACATCTCATGGATTGTACTGGGTACTTTGAGAACCATTGACATTACTGGTGGTTTCTCTCACACTTGTTAACAGTTTACATCATCGACTGGTAATCAAGTGGTTTCTACCATGTTCGACATCAACTCATTTATTCGCATGGCTAGAATCGTACCAATTCGGGAAGTAGAAATGAAGACCCTGGATCTAGTTTCCACCATCCAGGCTGCGAGGAGTTTTGTATTCATTATCTAGTAGACTAATCATAAACAGATGGTTGCGCCCATACTGTGTCTACAAAAGTCTATGATTATGATGTACTGCAAGATCATTCCTGTATCAGAGTAGTTAGTCTATTAGTTAAAGTTTTGATCTGAGTATAGGAATGCCTACCTCAGCGATGATATAATCTTATACATGTATTTTGTGTTGAAAATTGCAGGTTCTGACCAGGCTCTCCACGAGATAATCCTTGAAATGATAACGCTTCACCCTTCCTAGATAATACAAAACCCTAATCTACTACAGGCTTCGCACTTTAGGGGGCAATCTGTTACACTAAAAAATGTCACCATGGCTATTTACAGTTAGTATGGCTCTATCAATAGTCATGCTATCCTCCTGGGCAAGTCTTATGCCTCTGCTCTCCATGTCAAAACTCCAAAAAGAGAGAAAGTCTTTGTAAATGTGTTTATCTCTGGGTACGCAGATTCTCTCGGCCTTACCTGCGTATACGCACCTAATGTTCACAAAAACTGCGTACTTGTACGCTCTGTATGTAAAGGGGCAGGTGCGTACCCCTGTAAAGGTCAAAAGGCGCAAGTTTCACTCCAAAAAAGTTACTTGTGGTCATTTCTAGAGGCTTCTAGAAGTATGTTTGACGTGTATGAAGCGCCTCCAGATGGTTCATGTACCCCTACCAAAGAGGAACTTATCCCATCAATAAGGGAGCTATCCCATCCAAAGAGGGGATTATCCCATTGATGGTGGACCTGATTAACTTCCTCTTGAGCACTATAAATACAGGCATAGGGTCAGAAGGAGGAGAGGTTGGAAGCTAAACATTTCTAAGGGTAGATGCTGCTGGAATTAGGACTCCCATTTAGAGGCTTGTGAGGAGAGATTACCATCTTTGCTTGTTCTATTTGGAAGTGGGTGAGCTTTGTCAAAGTAAAGGAGGACTCTTAATGGACCCTGGGAGGGACTTGCACAACACCAAGGCTCAGGTTGTAATTGTTCCTTTTGTTTCCTATTAATGCAAATGAGTCCATTCTTCTCAATAACTTGTTATTTATGAGTTATTTCATGTACTCCTTGGTCTATGTGTTAAATATGTTTTATTTTATGAGATTATCAAGTGCTATTTAATCGTTTGATTGTTAGTGAATGCAGGTTTCGAAGTGAAGGAGGAGCTCATCCGGATCAACGAGGCTGGACTACTACAACAACGTTGGACTACAGGTAGGATCTAAACACTTGATTTCTTATATAGTAAATGCATGTTTAGAGAAGGATTGCTCTTGTTTGTCTTGTTTGTCACTAGAGAGTCTTAGGCTCCTAGGGAGGTTGGTTGTGTCCGCACTATCGACTCTTTCCGCCTGACAGCTAGCCCCCAGGCGTCACAAGGAGGAAGCCCCATATATGGATCACCCTTGAAGTCCACTTTAGGATATGGGTACTCAAGTATCATCTGAGGTTTAGACATGAACCAACTCTCCATCTTGTCGTTCCAATAATGACCCATAGCACCACTACCAACCCGTGGCATCACTGGTGCCCATTGTTGCATCCATGGGTCCCTAGCATGATTGGTGGCACTACTAAAAAAATTTGTAGCATCATGACCTACTCATACAAAATACTACATAGTTTTTTGGCAAAGAAGAAGCTTTGAGACCCTACCTGTCAAACCTATGTCAACTAGGACAATGTCCCCTGATATACAAACTTGACCTAGTCGAAGAAGTGCCCCATCTATAGCCTCTGCAATACTGCAATCTGGGGCCCCGATACCCGGTGAGGGGACAATGACCCTACTAGACGTACAATCATCGCCAGTGCTGCTGACTTGATGAGATCCCTGATAGCGGAACACAAATGCACCCCTCATCATAGGGGTTGGGCCCACAGTGGTCCACTGCCTCTACCTAGCTATGAATATCCACATGCCTCGCTGACAAGGGATACAAAAATACCTCCCCATGAGGCACCAATTCAATCACGAAATAAATATCTACCAAAGCATTAATTGGTAGATCGGTTCGCCTAATGATGAAGATCTAACGATCTACATCCCAACATTGAATCAGAAAATGTAGGAAGGAATCCTGTGACCTCAAAATGGGGTTCTGAAGGAACTCTAGCAACCCCCAACGGGCCAAGGTCCTTCTCACAACAACATCTGCAGTGATAGCCTCATGGAGTAGCTCCCAATCCCACTCTTGCCACAACATTATGCCATAAAGGGTGTCATAATTCAAAAAATCATCCTCCTAGGCTGCCAAAATTAACAATTTCTAAAACTGTGCATCTTTAGCTATCACATGCGTGGCACATGTTTATGAGCCCACAAAATGTGGCTACTCCGTTTCAGTGGCCGCACATATGGTATTTAAGTAGACACGTTGTCACACGCTTGTACTCAATACAAATGTGCAAACGTCATGGTGTAGGGATGTCGAGCCATGACATTGCAAAAATAAGAATGTTGCGACGTTTGGTCGTCCAGCTGTAGTACCAATGTGGCTGTGAGCCCTTTTCCCACAACTTAGCTACATGTTTCCGTGAAATACATGCAACTACCACGTGACTAGTGCTCGGTCGCCTACGTGGCCAATATTTTTCACCCTAAAAAAGGTTGTATAGAGCACCCTTGTACGACCTACCTAGCCTAATCTACCAAAAGGAAAAAGGTCAGGTTATGAGATCTAACTTGTTTCTCCTGAGTCCTTGCGCACTTCCTAGGTGCTTAGGCTGACCACAATGGAAAGAAATATCTTTGGCCTACCAAAATAGCAAGTACAAATAAGGTGGCATAGGGCCCACTTTGCCCTATATATCGCCCTTTTTGACATTTTCCAGAGCCCAATACAAGAACTCATGACCCCCATTTTTAGAACCATGAGAGACACAAGGATCAAGACCACATCATCTTCATCATGGTACCCTCCATTCCATTTCAATCCCAAATTCATTTTTTAGGTCCGTTGAACACTCAAAACTTTACTTCAAGCGTGCCTTCTCTTGTTTTTTGATTCATCTTGCTTAGCCCATTTTTTAACTTACAAATGTTTTTATTAGGATGTTTTCACTTGGGGTATTGCTCATTGAAGTTGCAGGTACATCAACAAGTTCTCGCCAGAATCAATACCTTGGTGGTCGTCAACAGGGCAGGTATCATTCATCACTCTACATGATAGGATTTGTACCAAGCTATGCATATCCTGACATAATTTCTCTGAAATTCACCATAGAGTCCATAATCTCGGCTATGTTTACCAACACCTCCCCTTGTACTTGGTAAAATTTTATGTCATTCAATAGAGCCTCCCCACTCATGGACTACCTTATGTTATAAACCCCCACATCTTATTGGGAATCCATGACCATATATTCAGGCCCAAGAGCCACATCACTTGCATATCTTGAAGATTAGCCTCATTCACCTTTACTTCACTTACTACTAACCCACCCTACTCCTGGGACACCTTACTCGTTTGCGATGGATAAAGGCGAACGCTCTTTCACATTCGACATTAGGCCCATCATTCCTCCATACATAATAGGCTCTTTTACGTCACTTGATCTGCCTCATCAATCCAACACTAAGACCAGCCAATGGGGCCCCTGCCCTCCGTAGCTACATTTTATCTCCATCATCATGTAGGTCATTGTTTTCATGTGGCACTCGTCTCCATTTGTGTACATCTGAAACCACCTTTACATTCTTTTGGCAAGTGTACAATTTTTTTTAGGAAAATGGTTCCCACCCATATTTTCATCCCTTGTACCCAACGAAAGTCCCTCGTCGCCCTTGGTCAAATTTCGTACATGATCCACATTCATTCATCCTCTTCACACCAACGAGAACATACTCACACCTACCCCAAATGTCCTATCGACTCCAGGGCCATTAGCCTCAGAAGAATTTTTTGGCTGCCGCCACTCGCATTATATCTCTTACCTTGGGAAATTTGTCCATATCCATCCATATCATCAACTTTCATTATCATGCCTCATTGACACACCCTATAACAATCTATTTTACTACACATCTTGATTTCCCAAGTCAACATTTCGGGCGGTTGATGCCTCTTTCCTGTCAACTTCAACAACATTCTTCTAGGATCGAGGCAGTACATTGGATGCTTCCCCCCTTTTTCCAGGGACATCTTCAGGTGGCACAATGGGAATAATTATGGCCCATTGATTTCATCGATCTCCCTGAGATTTGACACCAACATAATCTCTCATGTTAGGGTGGTATCATACTTCATGACCATCGCAGTTCTCTCACTTAGTCGAAGACCCACGTATCACTTAGCACCTCATTCAATAGTGCTTACATGTGTGGGAGGTACCCATAGTCGAAGACCCATCCATTCATGAGAACCCCACTCTAGCAATGCTTCACATTTTCTTGATGCATGGAAGACCTGACTCTTTCTATGTGCCAAAAGCACATTTGAGGGCGTCAACAATTATCATCATCAACTATCAGCATGTCAACCATTTCAATGTTGTCTTGACATAAATATTTCATGTCTGATTGTAATAAACTGTCACTAGTCATCATAACGAGCATGGGACATGCCCGCCTCGTATAAGCACTTTTTTCAGAGCATGGTTATCTTTTATCCTCAGTTAAGGTTGTTTCTTTGCTCACCTCCAAAAAAAGTTATTCTCTCTATCCATAAGTTGATTAGACTCTCAGTCAGAAAATAAAACATGATGTATTTTGGCTATATGCTTGCTCCTAACCTCACACATCAGGGGGAAACTGTTAACACCATAAAATCATACACATATTTGTACAATCCAAAAGACACCCAAAATCATCTAGCAAAATGCACAAGTGAATATTTTCCAGCTAAAGACATTATAAATATCAAAAAAATTAATTTCTCATAAGTTCCAAAGTATATGGTATTTAAAAATTGATGTCAACATGAACTTTTCTTTGATAGCCACGCTACGCACGACATGATCTCAGCCAAGGAAAAACGAATTCAAGCCACCCTAAATATATGCAACCCTCATTTGAATCATCTTGTCCTACTCAAAAGTCATTATCATTCATGAACCAAGAGAGGGAAGATGGATTCAAAAAATTATATATAAACAGGCCATGGGAGAACCAAAACATGAGACAATGTTATGCTAGCCAAATTGCTATTAGAGAAAACCTCCATTTCATTGTTGAAGAAGAAGAAGTAGAGCACTATTGTGGTGGAAGAATTGTTTCTTAGCAATCCATCACCTTGGTGTAGAAAAGATTCCACCATAGAGAGAGTCTTGATACTTCTTGGATAGAGAAGAGAAGCTAGCAAAGAGAGTGAAGAAAATAACCTCCTTTATGAGGATTTTTAAGCTGTTGGGAATCACGACTTCCGTTAGACCAAAACCCGCAGGTGTTAGTCATTGATCATATCGCCAAAGATAAGGATCCACGAGAGGTAGTTAGTCCATGTCGCGAAACACACAGGGAGCGTTGGTTTATCCAATGTGCAACAATATCCCCCCAATGCGAGTCGGGTGTGTATTGAACTCATGACCTACACTCTGATACCACTTGTTGGGAATCACAATTGTCGTTAGACCAAAACCCGCAGGTGTTAGTTAACGATCGCATCACCAGAGATAAGGATCCATGAGAGGTGGTTATTCCATGTCGCGAAACACACGGGGAGCGTTGGTTTATCCAATTTCCAACATAAGCACCATTTCTCAAAGAATTCTCTTCCATCTGTCAATAAGCATTCTACTATTTGTATTCATTTCCTACCACCAACAGTAAATAAAGGGAGCCATTTTCCATAATTGTGTTGACTTTTTTGCTTCATTAAGCATTGTTCATGTGTTCATCTCTTTGTTTTAGTTTGTGTTTATGTATGTATTGTCTTCATCATTTGCAATACTTTGTTTCTTCATGCTTCTTCACTGACAACCAAACTGCTTAATTTTATTTGCAAGTAACAACCTACTACTAAGAAGGTGTCTTTTGGTACACCATTGCTACAAAAAACTACAACAATAACCATGTCAAATTTTAGTGTATGCAATCACAAACTGAAAAAATTTCAATGTTGGCCCCATTCATAGACTCCTCTGTGTGGGGTCAGTATTTAAAGCATAATTTACACCTTGCGAGGCACATTTTTTGTTGCTTGATTGATTTGATATCTACTAGTTTGACATTTTGGGAATTCTTATTTCAATGCATGTTCTCTATGACACAAAATATGATCATTAGTACATGCATGAATAGCTTGATACTCCATTCCAATATCTTTCATAATGGCATGTAAAAATCTATATGTGCGAGGTAAAACATTCGAACATGGTAACTGAAAGTCACTCAACAATCTATAACATAATTAAACAATCAATACTTCAATATAAATAATAGTAATCATACATATTTCATCCAAATTTTAATGGGATAATACTTGTTTTGTAGCCTTCATAAAGAGGTTTTGTTTCCTTCTAAATTAGGGGTCTATTAAAAACACCATCTACTTGGTTGTCATCTTCATCCATTCCAACATTATTAAATGTCTTATGGATCAATATATGTGTCCCTTCTTCTTCAACTATGTTATTAGTATCATCATCTTCTTCCATAGGATCATTAACTTGATCTTCAATATTTGATCCATGTTCTTGAATGAGTGCTTATATAACAACCACGTTAGTATGATCCATGGCTAGTGCACTATGGCATTGTTTGTTTATAATTACAAGCAATAAAGTAATATTAGTGTATATAAAAAATATTTAAACGATTCAAACTTTTAAAAATACAATATAGGAAAAAAATTTCAACAAAGATAATGACAAAGACAACTTAGTTGAGAATGAGAAACAAATACAACAAATCAGTGATGAAGCTTGTGCAATTTATCAATATGTTGAAAAAAAATAGGAAAATTGTTAGTTTTCTTGAAATTTAGAAAGAGATACACTTTGTGAGATATATACCCACAACCAACAAAAACAACCTATTCTTATTTCTCATTCATAATTATGTCATATTCTTTCTTGATTTCACTTGGAGATTGCAAGTTTGGTGACGATGGAAACTTTGCCCGACCCAAATAATTCGATACCATGGTTTAATTTATAAGGGGTTTAGAGTTGAGGGATTAGGGTTTAACACATTAGGGATTAATAGGTTATTGGAATCCAAGCATAACGGGTACTTAGGAGTTGGTATTATAGTGTTATAAACCTTTAACACTACTAGGGGGGTGAATCAATAGTGTAATGAATACCAATTATTAAAAAAAAAATCCCATTTTAAACAATTATTGAATATGCATCATTTAAACAGTAGCACAATGTACATTTGCATGTGAACACATAAGCATATAAATCATATGAGAAACATGCACAAGTATTAAGCAACATGTAATCATCAAAGCACAACCACACAAATCATTAACACATGAGACAAAATATATAAGGTGGAAACCCAAAGGGTAAAAACCATCATCGGAAGATAGTCTTCATCTTAGTATTTCTATTAATATCAAATATTATTTTACATTTGAATCACTTGCCACCTCCAATGTGAAATATTTCACTCACAAAGCAATGTGATCCACCACTCACTTAGAACCCACCGCTGCCATAAACCACGCAGACCACCACCTGTTGAAGGCCACTACCTTCACTATTTTTCCAGCCACCACTGGAAGTAAGCCTCTACTCCCTGAGAAATTTCCCCAGAATATATTGGAAGTAAGCCTCTACTCCCTAAGAAAGTTCCCCAGAATCTACTGGAAGGAAGCCACTACTCCCTTGGTAATCCACCACTCACATGCAAGCCTCTACCTGCAACACTGAAAGCCCCAACCTTGAATTCCACATGGGCCTAATTTCATCTATTTTCAAACTATGGGCCATATACCTCGATACAATAAATGTGAGTTGTTTTTCATCATTTTTCAAACTGAACTCTTACTTTATTCTTAGTAATTAAATAAAAAACCTACTGATGGGTCCCATCAATAGGTACCTTTTGGAGTTCATTGTTCTATCCTCTAGCCCTTAAAACTCTCATTTTCTCACATTAATTCACATTTTTAGCCATAATATGCTTAGTAAGAAGATTAAAAGGTGTTTTTCATATTGTATGGCCTAATGTGATTACCATGCAGGTCAAAGAAGCATTTTTGGAGATATATACCATGCAGGGGCTTGATGGAGACACCTAAAGAGAATATAGGGATCTTTCCCACCTAATTAACTCTCTAACCTGGCTTGAGATCATAGAATCCTCTCCAACGGCTTGAATTCAATAACAACATAGGAACCCAAGTGCATGATAAGGACAAAGGGAGCTAGATCCAAAAATATCTAGATTTTGGAGGGGAGCATTCCCCCTTTCAAGGAAGCTACCCCTCAATTGTTTTTGTATAAGTAAACCAGCTAAAAGGCTCATTAGAATTCAAATTTTTGTTGCATCTAGGAGTAGCTATTGAGAGCCTAAGTATATGACATTGTCATTCTTATTTTTCATGATGTATCTAACTATCGTTTTCTGTTAATGAGAAGTTTATTATTGGTCTACATCTGAGTTAATTTTGGAGGGATGAAACCCTTGGGTTTGGGCCCAACCCATAGCCTTTAGTCACTCTCTTGTATTTCCTTCTTGTTCTCCTTTCAAATAATTGCAATCCTTCTCTTGTTTCAATAGATGTTATATCATAAAAACTTGTAATTACAGGCTTGCCTATCACCTCTCTTGTGGGAAGAGTGATTGGAAAGATCTATAATCACAATCCAAAAATATGTGTTTATGATTTCTTGGAAATTGATAGATGTTATTTTGTGATCATTTTACATTTTTATTCTCTGCAACTTAGGTGTTAGTGTCATTATCTTAAATGATTAGAGTAGTGTTGTGGGACAGAATAGATATTAATCAAATTCAACTCATCTTTTCCATGTTAATTTGTCTCACTACATTATTGGTCATTTGATGCATGTATTTGGCTAGCTGCAGGGACTGTGCTAATCTGTAGGGGTGGGCATACCTTTCCACACTCACCTATAATTTTACATCCTCCTCCTATGCACATCACATTTTTTCCAACTTCTGTCTCTAGATTCGCTCTATTAAGGCAAATGAAGGACATTGTGGTCATCAACTCTGGTGCAAGATAGACCTCCGAGGGGTACTAGGCTTGGCTAAGGGGATCCCACACCCTTCATTCATCACCTTCTACCTTCATCCACCTTTATCCACCTCTAAGACACCACTTCCATCCTTAAAAAATTCTCACCCCCCCTCCTATAGCAAAACAGGGCCTCTTGCAGCATTACAGGAACTCCTGTAGCACCTCTTATAGCATCCATGTAGCATTGTCTTCTCCAACTAGTTTTGCTTCATACCTTGAATCTGGCATAATGAAGTTTAATAATGGCCCCCACAATGTGATTTGATGATTAGGGAAGACTCTAGGACCACTCCAACACCATTCCCTCCTCACTGCAACCATCAGATAGAAAAATAGAGTTAGAATTAATATTTTTTTCCATGAAGATGTTAAAGATTGGATTTCTCATTTTCAAGCAAGTGTGAGTAGACATATAAGTTGTTGGTTTTATTAAGAGTGTAAGTAGAATAACATGGTTTACTTCTGCAGAAATATTAGCTTTATCCTTTCATGTAAGTTCAATTAGCATTTACATTTAATGAATGGAATTTTCCCCTTCGTAGCTAGAATCATGTTAATTTATGCTTTCATAAGAAGTTCTCATTGTAATTAGTTGGAGTGGTCTCTGGACACCTTGATCTGATTTCATGAATAAGAGTTCCATGAGTAGAACCTAATATGTTGTGCATATAGCACCGTCACCTCTAAGTGTGTACGAACCCTGGGTCAATAATTTGAGTTGAGAAGCCCTTGGGAGTTGCAACATCCTTGGTACAATACCAGGGCTCATCAATTTTTGACGATGTTGTTGGGGAGGTGTGTAAGTAGGTGTTGTTTCTGATTAATAATTTCTTGTATTTTTTTATGTTTTGCATCAGTCTTATTGCTTTAAACAAAAAGTGAAAATTTCAAAAATAAAACTTGTTATTTCATGCCTCATATGAGTATAGATAACCAAGGGAAGTTCCTTCCAAAACCCCCCACCTCATCAAATAATCAACCTTCATTCTTCTTCAGTGACTCTGAACTTCCCCCTCTAACTGTAGGGGAGTTGGAAAACCCTTTAGGAGAGCCAACTGAAATTTTTGAAGAACCTATAGGAGAAGAAGAACCTATCTCACCTATGGAGAGGCTAGAATGAAAAATATAAGCCATGTTTCCCTTCCACATTTCCATGGCCTAACCTCTGAGGATCTTGACACCTTCATGTTTGAGTTTTTTGTTGTTTGTAGGACCTATGACTATGCCTTTGATGAGCAGAAGCTGAAGTTGTTTCCTTCTACCCTCAAATATGCAGCCTTGCGCTGGTTTATGAGTCTACATGGAGGCAGCATCACTACCTAGCCCAAATGCAACAAGCATTCAATGAAAAATATCGGGATTACTGTAGGTCCAAAGAAACAAAGGAGGAAATATTTAGGATGACCCTTGGACCTGATGAATCTTTGGAGGACTATGAGGAAAGGTTTCAACTAAATTATAGGAGGGCCAATTGTACCCTTGATCCTGAGTCATTGAAGCTAGTTCTTCTCCGAGGGATCAAAGAGGAGGTAATGGAAACACTCAACATGCTATTTGGAGGATATATCTACCAATTTCCTTATGATGACATCAAAACTATATTAAAGAATCACTCTAGGGCTACTAGGAAGAAGGGTAGGTCTAGCCAAAGCTTGGTCAGTTCCTCTCCCTCCACAACAACCATCAAGCATGAGATAGGAATTATGTTGGAAGATTTTAGGAGTGAAATATTGCATACCTTTTCCTTGCAGATGGATACTATGCAAATCAAAATAAAGAAAGAGGAAGTAGAGAGGGCGCTAGATATACTTTTCCCTAGGTGTACTAAACTACATCCTAGGAATGAATGTCCATTGAATGTCATAGAATACTGCTTAATATGTGAAGAGAATCAGGCACCAGATAAATGTCCCTCTCTTCCAGGCCTAAACACTATATACCAAGGAGAGGTAGAAGGTGGGTCTGAGCAGTTGTGCATAATTAACCAAAGGAGACCCCCAAGTCCTCCGCCATATCAACAAGTCACGCACGGTGCACATTATCCTCACTACAATCCAAATCAAAATGCACCTTTCTATCCTTGGTATCCTTACACACCTCCTCCTTGGTCTTATACTTCCCAATATCCTCCTCAACCTATCAACCCTCCTTTTCAGCCAAATCCACCCCAAACTTTCCAATGGGGCACAAAGATAATTCATCAACATCCACCTGTGGTAAATATTTTTCTAAGGCATCAGTGGATGGGCTTCTTTGAACAGTTGAAGGGGTATGATGATGATATAACCCAAGAATTTTCCATGGCACTAAATCCTTAGGGAGAATATAGTGCCACTACTGTTGTTAGAGGCCTTTCCATCTCTCTAAATGTTGAGCTCATAAGCAGAGTGACTACCTTACCCTTAGGAATTCGATGGAGCAAGGAGGACAAAGCAGTGAGTGTCACAACTAGGAAGAACTTCTTCATTCTGAAAGAAAAGCCTGTAGAAGATAAGAATGGAGTGAGAAGGGAGAGACTGCCTTACCCCTGGGATGAAGTGGCCTATCACATTCTAAAATACATATCCTATGAGGGGAGGTTGAGCATTGTATATGCCTACCATTTTAGGTTTCTCCATGAGCTAAGATTCAAAGAAAAATTACCTATCCCATAGAGGCTCAATGTTCCTCATTTCCTCCTGCAATCTATCATTGAAATGATCCAGAAAGTGAGGGAAGGGAAGCACCAACACATTACCCACCATGGCCTCATTAAACTAATTTTTATGGATGTTATCAGTCACCTAAGGATCCTTGTGCTATGGACTAATTTTTTAGACATGGACAGGGAAATTTTCATTGGAACCCAAGCCATCACACATGAAGAAACACTAGCCTCTAGCATTGGAGGTAGGGGAGGAAAGATAGAGGAAGAAGAGGCAACAAAAATAGAGTAAGAAGAAGTAGAAATTAAGGAAGAAGAAGGAGATAAACAAGTAGTAGAAAAAAAAAACCTTGAGGAGACATCTAATACCCAAGAGACAAAAATGCAAGGAAAAAAACAAGTCTGTCTCCAAGGAACACCGAGCAAGACGTGGTTGAAACATTGGCCACATCTATCAAGCCCAAAAGAAGGCAGCCAAGGCAAGGTCCTTTGTACTTCAAAACAAGGAAAAGCACTAGGATAAGGCAAGGAAAGCCTCAACCTCCTACAAAGGTCCCTATCACCATAGACGAGTCAGCAACTGAGAAGGAAGAAATGGGACCTAGTGAAGGAAACATTGAGGAGGATACCTCTCTGAAGTCCAAAACCAAGAAACCTATGATACCTATGGGAAGACCCACCACTAGGGAAGTCACCTTTAAGAGACTCAAGACACAAACTTCCATGTTACAAGAAGAGAAAGAAGAGCTACAGGAGGAAACATAGCAGCTATGGGAGAAAAAAGGACTGCCACAGGAGTAGCAAGAGGTGCTACGAGAAGGAGAAACCACCTTAAAAGAAGATGAAAAAGGCCTCAAAGAGCTTCAAGATCCTGATCCACAACCCAACCTAGAATCTTACTACAAATTTGTTGAGGGAGGTAGGATTATACCCGAGATGTCATCCCACTCTTCTTTTAGTTAGAGAAGGTAAGAGGCAGAGCACATACATGGATGCAAATTGTAAAATCCAAAAGTGTAGAAGATGTGGGCCTCATGTAGGAGAAAATAAATGAAATGGGAAAGGAATTAAGTGACTTGAAACTGAGGGAGTCAACCATGAGAGAAAAACTACAAGAAGAGAACACGAGGCTAAAAGAACAGCTGCAAGAAAAGGAAACACAACTTGCTACTATGGCAAGTTTATCTATGGAAGCCATACAATGCAAGAAGCCATCCAAATCCTATGCTATTTTCCTCAAGGAGAAGTGGCTGCAATTCTAGATAAAGACACTGGCATAGTATGGGTCTTTACCTTTCCAAGACTACAGGAAATTTATTGAGTTTTGCAAAAAGGTAAGTATTGAGGATAGGGAAAAACTAGTTGAGTTTTATATGCACAATCTGATCCTAACAAATATGAATTTCTGGGACCCCAATTCAAGATTGGGAGACATGAAACTCATGGAATTAGCATCTTGGTTGAAACATGAGGAGACAAGAGCTAAAGAAGTGAAAAGGGTGATGACAAAAGAAGAAAAGGATCCCTTATATATCAGAGAAAAATTAGTGAGCCCCAAGGCTATCATCAGCAACCACAATCTCATCTCCTCTAATCCTAAATTGGCACCTAGGTACATAGCATCCCAAGAGAAATCCATCCTACATTTTGAGCATACTTTTAGGATAGTGGGGAAAAAAAATTGTAGGCTTGCAAAAGAAGATGGCATTCCTTACCTCACAGTTTACAAATTAGAGAATATCACTCCCCAGAAAGACTAAGGAATGCCTTGGAGAAAACACCACTATACAAAAGGATCATGAAAATGATAAAGATCAATTGGATATGGCTCAAACTCAGTCCTCCCTTACTATTGGGCCTACAAGAAGGAAGAAACCAAGTAGAGGAACAAAAAGAATGGACAGATATAGAGGCAAATGCAAGTTTCTATCCACAAGAAGGAACACCATCTAAAGTGCCTTGGGATGTCAGAGAGACCACTAGGGCCATGAATGAGCTTCATATTAGTGATTGAGTTGTTTTGATGGTGTTGGACCCATCAACATGTCAAGGGATCTCCTCAGTAAGAAGTCCCAATTAAACCTCAGCTCGTTTGGTGTAGGAGTCCTAGCAGTGGGTCATACAATATTGCCTTGACCACGGTTTCACATAGAAGAAAGTAAGATGTCCCTGTTGGTAGAAAGGGTGTGACCTTTGTGGCAAGTCAAGGAAGGTGCATGAATGGTTCTAACACATGGAAAGTGGGGTGAGTGCGCCCCTTGGAAACCTGTGATAGCACGCGGCTTGGAAGGGAACACACGAGCGAAGATGCATCACAAACTGGAAAGCAAGTTAGCTAACAATCCAAAGTGATGGTTAAACCAACAACACATTTCAGTAAGATTCATACATACTTATACAAAATATTCCATACATGCATGCGTAAGCAAACATATACATATATCATTTAGAGTAAACAAGATAGCTAGAATACAATATGACATATGCATGAAACATGTTGGCTCTGTTATATTAAGAAGTGTAAGTTCCAGTCATACAATACATCCATGTCCAACCACTAGTTCCGATAGCGAAACATTATAGTCACAACTGCTTGCTCCTCCAAAGAGGTATACTAGCTCTGCACAATGGAGAAGCAAAGGCTTGTTACAATATTGTCCAAGCTCTCTCTAAGACACTCCTATCGGAAGCTTGGCTAACCAAAAGCCCCTACAATGAGTTATGAGGGACTATTTATAGCAAAGGGTGGGGTGACCCTTGACATTCCCCTTTTGTGACCGTTCATCTATGCTCATGACTCTTCAACTACTCTATGACTGTTACATTCAACAATCAACACTTGAACTTCCACTTGACAAGATGTTACATACAATTTGCACATGTACCCATGTGAGACAAAATGGTTTGAGCAAGTCATGCAAGACATCACCGACACTCAGACTATTGTGGTGAGACCAACTCTTTAACATCCTTGTGATGGTCGATGGTGGCAAACTGCTACCAGGTTTGGTCGTCTGTGATGGTTTCTATACGCTCAATGGTGACATCCTGCTGAAAGAGAACTCTTGCCTCTGTTGCATCCAGGTACACTAATATGGCTCCTTCGTCCAACTTGTCTGATAGCATGCACATGGTCGTCTTGGGTGCAACCAAACTGGCAGCATGTTGTTGCATAGTGTCTGCGCTGATCTCCAAGCATGTGTTGGTGGTCGTGCACATCAACTTGTCGGAATACATGTTCAGCTCCAGTCAGACTTGCTTCTTGTCTTTGCCTCGATGAGTGTGCCAAATGGGTGGGATTGCATGCGTGCGCACAATGACATGCATGCTGTTGAATTCCCTTGCATGCGATCAACAACACTACTCACCTTGTCTACTCTGTGCCAGCTGTTGGGATGGATCTATAACTTGTATGGGTGTAGTTTCATCTATTTGTGCATGTTGCGCCCCCTGTTGTACCTGTTCCTACTGCAACTCATTCTCTCATCTATGCAGCTCTTGTTCTTCCTTGAGTTGTTACTTCAGCACATGCAACTCCTTCTTTGTTCCTTTCTCTGGCTTTGCATGATTGTCTTGTTGTGTCGTCGCATCATAGCCTCAATCTCCAAAGTCACTTTGATCATGAGTGGATCTACTTTGAACTTGCAGCTTTTCTTCGCCTCTGTGTTGTCAAGAGCCTTCCTCTTGCACTCACCACATGAGAGTGTGCTACCTTTTGCTATTGCTGATTATGTTGCTCGTTGTGATGTTGTCGCCATATTATCTTGATGTCCTTGTCTACAAAAAACTTGATGTCTTCATAGGTAGGAAAGCTCATAGACACTTGCTTGGCTACAAACCCCGTTGTGCTCTCAACAGTGTCCTTTGACTCTGCTCTCCTAAAGGCCATTGTAGTTGTGTTTCTAAGAGACAAACGATAACCTCTCATGCCTGGAGACATAACAACACTCATGGCAAGCAATATGTCAGTCGAAAACCAAAACAAACTTGAGGACTGACTTGCAACATACCTGTGTGACTGATCGTGAAGGTTGCGCAATTTTCGCCGGGAGGTCGAGAGACTGATTGCCAAAACTGCGCAAGGCATAGTCCAGGCTACCAGGAGGATGACTGACTACTAGAATTATGCAATTCACTGTCGAACATGGCTTTTTGAGGACTGAAACTGTGTAATGCACAATTTCAGTCAGCAGTGACATGTAACCAGCAAACTACATTGTGCAGTTTCTGGGGCCAGCAGCACACTGCCTTCAAGAATTGCGCAATGCAAGCCTGGAGGTCAGTGCTAGACCAGAATTGCACAATTTCTAGATGGAAGGTTGGACCTTCGCTTTCGGAAATGTGCAATACTAGCCGCGCAAGGCATGGTTCGAGCCAAGGCAGCCCAGACCAGCCGACGGGTGACTAAAAACATGAGAAGTCTAAATGCATGGTGATACTAAGTGTAAAAAACAATGAATGATCATGCATATAAACAATAAGTGTAGGATTCAGAAAATGGGAAAGCATGCATGTGTGTGAAGCGATTCGCCGCAACGGCAACTGTCGGTGCAAAAACAGTGTCATGCATGCCACAATAGTGAGATGTGAACAAAAACTAAAATGGTGCTTCTACAAGCTAACATACATCAAAACGACAACAAGCACTCACTGAAATCAAGTAGACATCAACACACAAAGAGAAACAAAAAAAGTGACAAAAACGTCACGCAAGACATGAAAAGTGGGCTTACCCTGAAACAACTGAGCTGAATGTGTCAACGACTCCTAGATGCAATGTGGGATGTCAGATCTGCAAGGTCAATGTGGGGAATGAGATTTGCAGTGTCCGGTTGATGAGTTTTGTTAAAATCAAGGTTGTGACACACATGCCACAAATCTAGGAAAAGTGACACTTGGCGAGAGGTTTCTGAAATGATCCTTGCATGTAACCTCCAGCTGATAAAAACAGATCCCTGAATCAAGAGATGCCTTTGCATGTTGCCTTAGGAGAAGCAGTCCATGCATGCAAATCAATTTTTCTCGGTCCGGGAGGGAATCGGTCAACCTGAAGGCACATGCATCGGTCTGCGAGCCATGGATAAAAATTTGCACAATTTATAGGCTGAGTAGAGATGGTTGTCCCAAAGGGATTGCACAATTTCTGAGAGGAATAGGTGACTGTCTCCTAGGATTACGCAATTTCTGGGCTGAGCAGTTGTCCTAGGTCAGACCTCGCAATTTTCTCAAGGAAGCCTATCTAACTGTATCTCGCAATTTCTGAGCTGAGCAGCTATCCTGGGTCAAACATTGGATTTTTCTCAAGGAAGCATGTCTGACTGTATCTCGCAATTTCTAAGTTGAGTAGCTTTCCTGGGTCAAACCTCGCAATTTTTTCAAGGAAACTTGTCTTACTGTATTATGCAATTTCTGAGCCCAGCAGGCTACCTAGCTCAATTTGCGCAATTTCTGCTAGCTATTGGGCTAGCTGTCCCAGAGGGATTGCGCAATTTCTGGGAGAAGTAGGTGACTGCTACCCAAATAGTGCAATTTCTAGGCTGAGCAGCTGTCCTGGTATGAATTGCACAATTTTTGAGAGGAAGACTGTCAGAAAGAACTGCGCAATCTTGGAGCCCAACTAGGTGTCCAACTGGGTAGGGGCAGTTTCTAGAGGGAAGGATGATTCCCCTCCAAAATTAAGCAATTCCCAGGGGGAGTTGCTCAACCAGCAACTGACACTAAGTCCAGAAAGTAGCCTGTGAAGGGGGTGGAACAAACTTGCATGCACAGGCTGACAAGACTCTACGAAATAGCTGAAGTTGATTTGCTTGACAGTGCAAGACATGCTATTGAGGATGGTCGGTAGGGAGGCTCCAAAACAAAGCTAAGGAAAAATTTTGGAGGGTGGTTGTAGCTGCTACAACACTTGGCAACACACAGGTAGAACTCTAGCTCTCTGAATGGACCTTATTCATGAAAAGAAAGTCTAACACCTTCGGAAGTATTGTTCAATTCTCTGGTCATCTTGGTTTTCACACTTGCTTGATTGTAAGATGTAGCATCTGCCAAGCCCTTGGTCGGTCGACACACATTCCAAGCCAATCCAACATAATTGTTTCGATTGGGGATGAGGGGTATATTGGTGCACAAGCAGTATAGTCGTCAGAGTTTTAGTTTCATCTCTGGTGTTGCTCCGCTGCCAGCAGGCCTGGACAGTACCCCGGTGGAGTCACACAGGAACACAAGCATCACTCCACTACCAGCGAGCCTGGTCAGTACCCCGACGAAGTTACTTGCATCGCCTCTCTGTGCAGGAATCCTTTCTCTTCTTTTGCCTTATTCATTTTTCATTTTTTCAAAATTTTTAACTTTTTCATTTTTTATTTTCATAACTGTGCATAGCACTTATTCATTTCAGAGGCAGAAGAGGGATCCCAAATTATTGAGAGAATAAGAGGTTGTTCCTTTAGAAAAGTAGTTTATATATACCTCTGGCATGCTTGTTAAGGTTTTCCCCCTCACCTTACTCTACTTGACTGAGCTGACAAGGATTAACCCAAAAACAACCGACTAGAGTAGGTGATACTAGTTAGCATACAAGCATTGTGTTTTCACCAAGGTTCACTTCGAATAGTACGTATTTTCCATTGATGTATCATGGACTGAATACAACAAGTTCTTACATAAGATAACAGACAAAAATTAACCAAAGTTTGATGGTTTTACAAGTCCTCCTGTACTTTACCCAGCTTGTTTCAAGAGTCATACACGGTCCATGTGAAACTAACCTACAAACATGAAAAAGCAAACAAACCAAAAAGCAAATCAAGAAGCAGAAGAATGTGAAAGCAAATCGAGTAAGAAAACAAACAAACACACAAAGAAATAAGCAAACATGCATGTAAGCAAGCAACTCAAAAAGCAAACACTACTCCTACTCCTAAGCTAATAGTGCATGGGTCGTCTCACATGAAGTGATATTTCCAATGCATCCACCGGTGCATTGGTTGACCCATGTCGGTGAAGGCATGGTTCGCGAACAACATAGTTGTGCGAACCAGTAGATGTGAAAGATACAACAATGAAGACAAACACACTTCGAGCTTACAAGTGTCCACAGAACAAAAATGAGTGAAAGTGCATGAAATGTAGCACGTGGACATACCATGATGTTGTGTGACACTACATGCAGATGTTAAGCACATGGATACTCTTGACTGTGACATGCAAACACACGTGAGGAAGGTAGACCACTTATGTTGTGCAAGTGTGCTTGCTGAGTAAGATTCCTCCAATGCATGAGCGATGGGATCATGTAGTTCGAGTGGAGGAAGTGAAATCTGAGTGTTAGATTGATCTTCAATGCATACATATGAGTGATAAGGAGCCTTTCATGTTTGAAAAATTTCCTGATCAGAAGTGAAACCAACCTCAGGACAATGAGGGCCTGACATAACTCTCAGCTCAGGCTGAAGTGCCTCGACAATCTGCGGGGTTTCGACTTCGTTGACAAATGGATCATCATAGACCAGTGGCTTAGATGGATTAACAACGAGTGAATCAACATCTTGATTAGATGATGAGGTAAAGAGGTCACGACAACCAAGATCAGAAAACTTAGGGTGTTGGTCGGCATCCTCATGATTTGATGAATCATACAGAGGGGTAGATGAGAAGAAAGAATGTTCATCCTCTATGTTTCTGGAAAAAGAAGATGAAAAATCAAGTGAATGTTCAATGAATGAATGGTCCTCTCTGTTGTCAAATAATGGGCTAACATACGGTGTGTCCTGCGAATAATCAACAATAGGTGCATCCATCGACGAAGATACACATGAAAAATTAGGGATGGTAGGATCATCGAGGATGTCAGGAAAATACAGAGGAGGTATAGAAAGACAGGGACGGTTCTCTGCTGTCTATGGATGTTCAAGCTCCCAGCCATACTCTTCATGAATGACAGCGCATGTTGGTTGTGTGACACCAACTCCATCGATGGCTCGATCTTCATTCACAAAAAGTGTAGAGTCTGAAATGGAAGAACACAAGATAATGTCATCCGAAGGATCATCCCAGTTCGAAGATGGAGGTTGAGGTATAAAATACATGTGACGACGTATGGGATTCACAACCAAGTCTACGCAAAAATTGGAAGGAGCGATGTTGGGGGGATGTGATGGTTCAACAAATGTGTGTGCATGTTGTCCTACACCACTCTGCGGTGGTGGAGTTGTTTGATGAGGGGATGGCGGACAGTCACTTGTGATAGAGACTGTGTCCATCCATGATTGCGCAGCTCCATCACCGAAGTATGCTGAGCAGGGTTTAAGCTTGAACTTATTCTTGGGATTGAGAGATTGGATAAGGCAGTATTCAAATTTTTCCATGAGATACTGAAATTTCATCTCACTTTTCGAGGCTTCAAACATGAATAGACGGAAGTACTCTGAAAACTCCATAGGTGATTCGTGCGGGGCCTTCCATTGTTTAAATATTTTTTTATCAAGTACTTTAGGATCAAAATGGTGGAAAACAGATTCGATTAGATCGTTGAACTGCTTGAATGAGTGCACGGAGTTATGAGGTAGTGTGCCACACCATTGCAATGGGTGGTCACAAAGTGTGTGTGCGAGCAACGAACATACCTCTGTTTCATTAAAATCTTCCACGCCCTCCATGAGTGCATGGAAGTCATCTAAGTGCTCAAGCTAGGCCACTTTTCTATCACCATCATACATGATTTATGACAAGTGATCCCAGAACTCCCTCTCGACGTGAAAGATATGTCCTTTGGATAGACATTTCAGAGGGCAAACTATAACAAACTCCATGATAGATGTGTGAAGACTCAAAACAGATGATGAGGACTCAACTTGTCATCTGGCCCTCCTTCTAGTGCCAAAAATGTTGACGGTGCTAGACCCAGTAACATGTAAGGGGATCTCCCCGGTAAGAAGTCCCAATTAGACCTCAGGTCGTTTGGTGTAGAAGTCCCAACAATGGGTCGCATGGTATCGCCTTGACCGCGGTTTCACAAAAAAGCAAGTAAGATGTCCATGTTGGTAGCAAGGGTGTGACCTTTGCAGCAAGTCAAGGAAGGTGCATGAACGGTTCTAACACATGGAAAGTGGGGTCAGTGCGCCCCTTGGAAACCTGTGATAGCACGTGACTTAGAAGGGAACACACAAGCGAAGATGCATCACATACTGGAAATCAAGTTAGCTAACAATCCAAAGTGATGGTTAAAAAAATAGTGCATTTCAGTAAGATTCATACATACTTATACAGAATAGTCCATACATGCATGTGTAAGAAAAAAAACACATATATCTTTTAGAGTAAACAAGATAGCTGGAATACAATACAACATATGCATGAAACGTGTTGGCTTTGTTATATTAAGAAGTGTAAGTTCCAGTCATACAATACATCCATGTCCAACCAATATTTCCGATAGCGGAACGTTACAGTCACAATTGCCTGTTCCTCCAAAGAGATATACTAGCTCTGCAGAGTGGAGAAGCCAAGGCTCGTTATAATACTCTCCAAGCTCTCTCTAAGATATTCCTATCAGAATCTTGGCTAACCCAAATCCTCTACAATGAGTTATGAGGGACTATTTATAGCAAAGGGTGGGGTGATGCTTGAAATTGAAAAGTGTTGATGCTAGAATAACGTTTTTTTTTTTTTTTTGCAGGGTACATTTTCAACATTTTTTAGTAATGACGTTAAAAACAAAATATCGTGACTCTGAAAAACTTTAAATTTCTAATGATTTTCAAGCATGACATTAACGATAAAATATCACGTCTTTGAAAACCCTTAAAATTCCACCCTCACCCCCATGCTCTCCCTCACCCTCGTCTCTCCCCTCTCCTCTCCCCCACCCGACCCGCACCCAACCCCCCTCCCTCATCCCCATGCCCCCCATCCCCTCTCCGCCCATCCCCCAACACACCCTCGTACCCTCCCTCATCCTCGTCCCTCCCCCTCCCCTCTGCCCTCCCCCACCCGACCCACACCCCACCCCCCTCCCTCACCCCCGTCGACCCACTCCTTCCCCCCCTTCCCCACCTTACCCCCCTCCACTCCCCGCCCGAGCCCCCAGCCAGCGGCCAAGAGGTTGCAGGCCGATTCCCGAAATTGGCCTGCGGCCTCTTGGCCGCTTGTTGGGGGCCCGGGCGGGTTGGGGAGGGGGTGGGGGGGCTGGGGGGGGCGGTCAAGTGGGGTGGAGTGTGGGTCGAGTGGGGGAGGGGAGGGGGGGCGGAGTGACGAGGGTGAGGGAGGGGACGGGGGTAGGGTGGGCTGGGGGTCGTGTGCGGGAGGGACGGAGAGGGGACGAGGGGTAAAGGGGGGAGGGGGGGTGAGGGAGAGGGGTGCGATGTGGGACGAGGGTGAGGGAGAGGACGGGGGTGAGGGGGGTTATGTTCTAATTTTTTTTTCATTGTTTTTTTTTTAATATTTTTTTATATTGTTTTTGTTTAATTGTTTTTTTTTTTAATTGTATTTTTTTTTTCATTTTTTTTAATTTTCTTTTTAATTGTTTTTATTTTTTAATTTGTGTTTTTTTAATTTTCTTTTTAATTGTTTTTTTTTTTATATTGTTTTTTTTCAAATGTTCTTTTTTAAATTGTTTTTTTTATTTTTTTTGTTTAAATTATTTTTTTAATTATTTTGAATTTTTTTTAATGTTTTTTTTTTTTTTTTTTTAATTTTATTTGTTTATTTGTCTATTTTTAATGTTATTTCTTTATTTTTATAATTTTGATTTTAAAAAAATTATTCTTAAATTTTTATTTTTTATTTTGTTTATCTAAATGATTTAATTTAAATATTTTTTTTACTTTAATTTTTTTTAATTATTTTAAGATTTTTTTTAATGAGTTTATTATTATTATTTAAATAAAATAAAATAAAATAAAATAAAATAAAATTGTTTTTAGAGTTATTTTTTGTGGATCAATTTGGTTTTCTTTAAATTCTATATTTTTTTGAAAAAAAAAACTCATTTTTTTATTTTATTTTTTATATTTTCTTCTTTTTTTTTTCATTAAATTTTTTATTCAATTTTTTTATTTTTACGAGTTAATTTTGGTTTTCTTTTTACATTTTTATAGGTTTTTTGTTTATTTTTTCCATTTTTATATATATTTTTTGTCATGTTTTTTAATTTTAATTTTTATGTTTTATTACTAACATGTTTATTTCTTTGTTTGTTTTTTTTTTTGGTCATGCTTTTTTATTTTTATTTTTATTTTTATGTTTCTTATTTTTGTTATGTTTTTTATTTTTATTTTTATATTTATATATTTTTATGTTTTATTACTAACATGTTTTTATTATTTTTATTTTTGTCATGCTTTATGTTTTATTTTTATGTTTTATGTTTTTTTTACATTTTATAGGTTTTTGTTTTTTTATATATTTTTTGTATTTGATTTTTTTTGTCATTTTTTTTTATTGTTTATTACTAACATGAAAATCACCAACATTTAAAAAAAATTATCCACACTTAATTCATTAGAAAATTTAAAGTGTAAAAACTAAGCCCTCTAAACAAAAAGGGTTGATGCTCATCAACCCTTTTCAAAATCAAGATGAAAATCACTAACAAAAAAATGTGTTCGCACTTGTTACATAAAAAAATTTATAAGTGTCAAAAATAAGCCCTCTAAAAAAATGTGTTGATGTTGCATCAACACTTTTCAAAATCAGCATGAAAATCACTAACATTTAAAAAAATGTGTTGATGTTGCATCAACACTTTTCAAAATCAGCATGAAAATCACTAACATCAAAAAAAATGTTCATACTTGATACATAACAAAATTTAAAGTGCCAAAAATATGCTCAAAAGAAAAAGTGTATTCTGGCATCACCACTTTTCAAAATCGGGTGATTTTTTGCTACCTCAAAAAAATGGGTACCAGTTCACTTTCTCGTTTGATCGGTAACTATGTTACTTCTCTATGAGGTGACAACTTTGAAATCTCTACGAGAAACATATCCTAAAACTGCTGTAAAACTAGGTACCTACTCTTTACCTTTGCATCCTCAACATCCTTACCTCTATCATTAGAAATATGCACTACAAATAACACACACCCTTTTCTACAACCATGCTTTGCCTACAAAGTTGTAACCATTCTAACTAATGTAGCTTTCTTCTTACCCTACAAGACCCTCTATTCAACATTGTCATCCAAGCATTCAATGGCCTTGTCGTAACAATCCACCTTGATCCTATGAAGATACAACCAGTCCATACCCAAAATCATATTATATGATCCCAAAAGAAGCACATTCAAATGCACTAATGTATGCATATCATTCAACTCAAATGCACAAGATCTTACCCAATGATGAACTATTTTCTTTGTACCTATAGCCAACTGCACTAACCAAGATTTTGCATGCACTTCTTTATTCAAACCACACTTATCCACCAGGTCAGGATTAACATAACTATAATTATATCCAGGGTCAATCAAAATAGAAATAACTTGATCACAAATCTTATCGTCCATCTCAATAATAGATGCCTGGTGATTTACCTGCATGTTATCTAATGTTTCATAGATACGTGAAATTCTATGCCCAACATACCCAATTGTTTGTGCTTCCTATGCACTGTAGATCTAAGGTCTACCACCCTGATTCTATTGGCAAGCTCTATTGAGATTATCCTTACCACATGTCCAACATTGTAACTGTCTCCTACCATCACCTTTGTTCTATTATTCTCCAGGCTGAGGTCCATTAAACTTCTTGTAAGGCACAACATTCTCTTTCTCAGTTGTATCTTGGGGTCTTGTTATTTTCGGTTTCCATTTACCTTTAGCCTTGTCTTTAACTTTCCAACCTTGTTGAGACTTTGTCTTGTGCTTTGATTACTCATAACAATGTTTCAACTTACCATGACTTCTTCAAATGACTGGGGCTCATCATATTCAATTTGACCTCTAAATGCTAATGGTAATCCATTGACAAATCTATAAACTTTGGCCTTCTCATCCTTAAGATATGGTACATACCTCAACAATTCTAGGAACTTGGTAGTATACTCGTCATCTGTCATCAATCCCATATTTATCTCATAGAACTCCTTGGACCTATTGTCATAGTACCTCTCTGACAAATATTTCTTCCTTAAAAGGTTCTTGAATTCATGCCAACTCAACTCTTTTTGTCTTGATGTCTCTAACTTGCTTCACATCTTCCCATTAGATCTTTGATTTCCCTTTGAGGCTAAAGATAATTATTCTTGCCTTCATATTCTGCGTGCATGCAACTCAAATAATTTCTTCATCCCAAGTAACCATGCCTTTGTTTCTTCCCGCTTCTTCAAATCTCCATCAAAGGTAGGTGACTTAGATTTCTTGAACTCCTCTGGAAAATATCCCCTGTCATTCCTCTTGTAAGGATGATAACGATGATGACCATGATACCTTTCAGAACCATAACTATAATAGAACCTGCGTCCATCACCTTTCCTATTCGGTGTGTCCAAGAACCTGACATCTCTGATTGTTTCATCCCTATCTAACTTGTGACCACCATAAGACCCGTTACCATATTCCCCCTTTATCCCATCCTCCTGCCCATTACTAATCCTAAGAGGCCACTGTCTCTACAACTCTAACAAACTATGAAGTATAACTGCATTAACCTCTACTTGTTTCTCCTGTGCCTGAATTATTCTATCATTATCTTCTTTGCAACTTCTTATTTTTTCCTTCAAATGTCTCAATGTATTTGCTATGTCAGGAGAGTGCCCATCACCATGTTGATCATCTAATCTATAAGGAGAATATCGTGAACTGTAGTCTACCATATTTCTTGTCATCTTTGATCTTCTTCCTGCAAGTATACCATGTCATTTAAACCAAATATAAACATAATTAACATACCTTAGTATAATTTAGGGGAGGATGTTTGTCTGTAAGATCAACCAGATTAGTGCAATACATCTATAAACACAATTATATCAATATATAAACATCATCTCAACCATTATCTAGTTACCATGCATGACTATACCATAACCATGACAATGCATGCATAATGACATATAGACACTGACATGCATAACAAATGCATAACCGACATGCACTCATGACAACCACATCCAACAAAAATCACCATCATCTTCCACATGGCGACACAACTGCAACAATGACCACTTCCATGCATACACAACAAGCACATAGACCACAAGCATAAGGAACACATATGCAACTAGCATGCATGCATGAAAAACACATTCTTCCCATCCAGTCCAAGGGGTGAACCATGCTCTGATACCACTCTATAACACCCTCCTCCCACATTTACCCAAGTTAACTAGACCACAGAGGCAAAAATATGATGAAGAGTTACTATGAAATGATTCAACTCCCCATGTATAGTTAAGGAAGTGGAACTGACAAGACAAGACCAATCTGACCTTCCTCAGGAGCTACAAAACCTTCAGGGGCCAACCAACCCCTC
This sequence comes from Pinus tabuliformis, assembly GCA_031772625.1. Lineage (NCBI taxonomy): Eukaryota > Viridiplantae > Streptophyta > Pinopsida > Pinales > Pinaceae > Pinus > Pinus tabuliformis. The sequence goes on along the minus strand of CM062814.1, from coordinate 687,795,272 downwards.
TAGGTGCCAAACCCCATAGAGAAATTGCTTCTTGAATGAACTAGACCCCCAGTATCTCCCATGACAAGCCCTCCATGTGACTGAGACCATCTAGTCACTCCCACAACAAGGCCGCCATGCGACTGTAGCCTTTTTCAGACAGTTCTGTGCCAGCGAACTCGGAATCTGAGCCACTTTTTCAAAGCCTGGACTCAAGCCCCTTACTAAAACTTCATGAAACTTCCATAAATGATAAATAACAATATGAGAGGGCCTCTAATGCAAAAATTGAACAAGGACCTGACTGGACAAGGCCTAGCTATGACAAACATTCCGTCAAACACTTCATGAACATGTAATCTACAGGTCATAAAAACATATCTGAACATATGGGTCTCATACTTATCTAAGATTCGCCAAGAAAGACTAGTTCCCTCTCATAATAACTGCATTATCATCTATTAGGTCAATCATTCATTAGTCATTCATTTACTTAATGAAAGCATGATGAGATCCATAACTAGAGTGTGTAGTAAACCATGTGCATAACCAGCACTACAACAAAAAAGGTCATTGGTGAGGGTCATGTCTATGATGGACCATTAAGGTTCATCACCAATGTCACATATGGTGATGGTCCACAAAAAAGCATTGTTGTAAGTGTATATAGTGATGGTCCTTTAAGAATTGTCACCAAAGCCATTTTCAATGACACTTTTGGTGAGGGTCGTTAAAGGCCCATTGCTAATTCTCTCTTTGGTGACCCTTGTAGTGACGATATTTTATCGACCCTCACCAATGTTATTTTTGGTTACTTTTGGTGACGATCAAATTTTTTTTGTCATCATTGATCATTCCAATGAGTTTTTGATGACATTTTGTGCTTATTACTATATTTTTGTCAAAAGATAATGATTTAAGACCATTGTTGTGGAGTCTTTTTCATTATGTGTCCAAGACCATAGTGGTTAGAGTTAGTCAATTTGTTAAGAAGTAATTAGAGTGTATCATTTCCCTCAAGTAATGAGAATATGGTTTTCCTACGAGTCAACACATGATTCATCTCTATTAGGTTTATTATCTAGAAAATTCCCTTTATATAAAGTTCCACTAGTGTGTCTAGGAACTATATTATTTAATACATAATCAAGCTCTGTCAATTCTATTAATGAGAGATACCTAGCACTCCTCAACACTCCTGACATGCCTTAACATGATTTGGCACACACTAACATTCCTTGGCATCTGGCACGTCTTGGAACATTTTTGTACCTAGAACATCTTGTCATGACTAGGACAACCAAGCACATGTTGGCGTTCCCTAGAACATCACAACACTCTCCTACCATGTGTTGGCATGCCTTGTAGTCCCTAGCATGCCCTAGAACACCTTGAAATGTACTGACATACATTAGCACTTGGCACACATTGGAATTTTGGATGTATTGGAACCTATTATTAGTTGGTATAGCATTCCCCTTTTGAAAAAGATAAAGTCCCAACTTATTAACCCTCTTATGTGTTCATTTCGTTGCATTTTAGCTTGGTTCTTCCTTTTTTTCCTTGGCACTCCTTGACACATATTGGAATATTCTCATACCCTGCACATCTTAGCATGCCTTGGCACTTGGCATGTCTTGGCATGCCTTGGCACTATTTTTCACATGTCAACACACCTTGGAACTTCCTAGCACACTTTGGAACTTCTTGGCATGCCCTGACATTCCCTAACGTGCCTTACTAGTGCTTAGCATACCTTGGCATGACAACTAGCACTCATTAACACTCCCTAGCACACCGTCATATTCATTCACTTCCATGCATTTTGACCTAGTGCTCCCTTGTGTTCTCCAAGTATTCATTAACACTCCTCAACATGCATTGGAACTCTCTATCACACCTTAGCACTCTTCAACATGCCTTGCCACTTCATAGCATGCATAACACTCCCTGACACAGTTTAGCACTTGGCATGTGTTGGCGCTTGGCATGTCTTAGCATGTCTGGCATGTGTTGAGATGCCTTGGTATTCTTTGGCATGGTTTAATATTAAATTGATTTGAGACCAATTATTGGGAAACAGAATTCACTAAGACTTGGAACTTGGCACCTATTGGCATCTAGTGTTGGTGTGCCTAGCATGCCCCTCTTAGAAAAGGTAAATTGGTGACTTATTAACCCTTTTATGTGTTCATTTCCTTGTAGTTTAACTTGTTTCTCCCTTTTGTTTTCTTGACAGTTCTTGGCACACATTGTCACACCCTTGCACATCTTGGCATGCCTTAGCACTTGGCACATATTAGGGCACATGTTAGCATGCCCTATCATTCCCTAACACGTGTTGGCACTTACGCCTTCACAGCTAGCCTTACATTTTTTCACGACTTGGGAACCCAATCAAGTCCTTGGCTACTACAGTTCATGTGACATTGGCTTGCTTCAGCCACAACAACTTGACCAATTGCACCTACTACAAGTAGGTTGTACCCCGTTCACCTAAGAACTACCTATAACTCATCTTAGGTCACTCATGTCCAAGCTGTTGAAAATGCAGCAAGAAATTCCTAATTTAATTTTTCCTTGATTAAATTAGGATAAATTCAAATTTCAATTTTAGTAAAATACTTGGAGGTAGTTAACTAAGGTGACATGGATCTTGTCACTCAATTAACTCAGTAAATTCAAGTTGGAGACACTTGAGTTCAGTTCTACATGATTGATTGCTAATTTATAGCAATATATTTCAGTTAATTTGAGTTATTGTTAGTGTAACTAGTTCTCAATGTTAGTAGAACTAGTGGAGGTTCAACCAAGGGTGTGTAACTTTTTTCACATTGAGTGATCATCTAGTTAAACTGATCAATCAACCTAAATTAACTCATGCATGCAGATAATTCAAGTTACCCAGTTGAGATTGGATTTCAAGAGAAGTATACTATCAGTTGTAAACTATTCCAAGTTGTACAGGTGGTGCATGCAGTCAAATAAGGGCCTAAAGGAATTGCGCAATCCAAATTGGTGAATTTCCTAATTAATAGGGGCCTAATTCCCAAGGGAACAACACAAGGAAATAAGAGCTTGGTAGGATGAGAAATTGGCTAAGTGTTGGCTTGAGTCAGTCTGTGAGGCAGTGAGATAGATTATACTAGTGCAGAGGTTACTTATTCTTGAGCAAGAATTGTATTTCTTCTCTATTCTTTGATTAATGCAATACAAATAGTAAGGGGTTTTGAGCAGTTTCTTTCCCCTAGATAAATATCTGTGTATGTGTGTTGAATCTTGATGCATGTTAATGATTTGTGTTCTCAATCATGATTTTCTTTCCGCAGATGAGTAGAGTAGCTTCAAGTCTTGTGATCTAGTAAATTTCATGAGCAATTTTGAATCTACACATTAAATTTCTACATGGTATCAGAGCAGGAATCACAATAGAGAAGAGAATTTGAAGTTGTCTTTGCAGGTGGATCGAATTTGCAGGATCAATTATTTAGAGCTAGAAGGATGGATTTCTTTTGACTAAAACTCAAGTATGCCCTTGAGGGCTCAAATTATGTTGCTTGGAAGGACAATATGGAGGCAGTGTTGGAAGATAATGGACTGAAGGAATTCATAGATAATGATATCTCAAAGCCTCCAACATCTAATGCTCAAGATCTAGCAGAATGGAAGAAGTGTGTAGCAAAGGTGAGGAGGACCATATTGGAGGGATTTCAAGACCATATTGTCTCAAATATCCATGGGAAAGAGACTCCATATGCAATGTGGTAGGCCTTGATAGATTTGTTCCAAAACAGTAGTGATGACAGGAAGTTGGCACTGAAGGACAAGCTTCGAAATATCAAGATGAAAAAGGGAGACATAATTCAACAGTACCTTAGCAAGTTCACACAATGTCGTGATGAACTTTGTCAAGTTGGTGTTATTATAGCAGAGGATGATTTGGTAAGCCTAGCACTTCTAGGCCTTCCCAAGAGCTAGCACAACTACTAGGCTTAGGTAAATGGGAGGGAGAAGATACCAAATTGGGAGTGACTTTGGTCCGATTTGGTACAGGAGAAGATAAGGTGGAATACTAGAGATAAAACTGCATCCAAGGGTGATGATGAGAAGAATTGTTCCTTAGAAAGAAATGAAAATAAAGGGAATGGGAATAAATCCCAATCCAAATCATAATCCGGTCAAGGGGGAAAGAAGAAATACTTGTCCAAAATCAAGTGCTTTGATTATCATGAACTGGGACATTATGATATGAAATGTCCACACAAGAAATCAAGCAAGAAAATGGTAGGAAGAGAAGCGGGTGAAGCCTTGGCTTCACAGTTCAAACTTGATTTTATCCTCATTGCATGCATGACAAGCACAATGATGGGTAGTGTGTGGTATCTCAACAGCGGTGCCTTATTCTACATGATGGGCAACAAAGAATTTTTTAGTGACTTGCAAGAGAAGGATCTCCATATGCACATCAAGATGGGAGATGATGGAAGGTATAGTGCGACCGACATTGGTACTGCTACTTTTTAGAGGGAATCTGGCTCCCCTCTTAGGCTCAAGGATGTGATGTACGTACCAGGTTTGAAGAAGAATCTAGTTTATGTCGCGATGTTGGAAGACCATGGATATGATGTGATATTCAACAAAAGAAAGAATTCCTTGAGACACATCGCCACAGGACAAGTGAAGAAAATCGGGGTTCGATTGAAGAATCTCTACAAATTAGATGTGGAAGAATGTGCAACAATGAGCACAAAAGTAGAGAAGGTGCAGAGATGATATTTCGATGAATTATGGCATAGAATACTTGGCGATTTGCATCATGGTGCTTTGAAGATCATGCAAAAGATTTCTACAATCCTTCCCAAATGAGCACTGGAGCAGTGGGATACATGCAAAGGGTGTACATTGGGGAAGTACACAAAAGATACCTTCAATGATCGAGATAGTATGGTGCATGAAATCCTTGAAAGGATCCACTTTGATGTATATGGACCTTTCTTGACAGCCTCCACCGCCAAGCAAAAGTATTATGTTATATTTGTGGATGATTTCTCACACAAGAGTTGGATCTACTTCATGCAAAAGAAAGACCATACATTCTATAAATTTGTTGATTTTAAAGCATTTGTTGAGAAAGAGACTGGTAGGAAAGTGAAGGCTCTCAGTAGAAATAAAAATGGTGATTACATTTCGAATGTGTTTAAAAAAAATGTGAAAGGGAAGGAATTCGATGAGAGTTCACAACACCTTATAACCCACAACAGAATGGGGTGGATGAGAGGAAGAACAAAAGTATTGTTGGATAAGCACAGGTGATGTTGCATGACCAAATCCTACCTCTACACTTTTGGGTTGAAGCATGCAACGTAATTGTTTATTTGTAGAACAGGAGTCCTCACAGGATTCTTGGCATGAGTACACCAGAGGAAGATTTTTCAAGGAAGAAACTAGATGTGTCACACTTCAGGATCTTTGGATCATTAGTTTACTGTCATGTTTCCAAGGAAGCAAGAAAAAATCTAGAGCCAACATCAGAGTTGGGCATATTTGTGGGGTACACTGATACACCTCAAAACTATCAGGTGTACTTTCCATCCCTCAAGATGACAATGGTCAGGCGGGATGTGAATTTTGATGAGGATAAGGCAATGAAGTGTTCTCTTGAGAGGGAGATTTAGTTGTAGCCTTATCAACATATTTTTTCTCCAAAGGAAGAACCTCAGGAAATTATGGAGTATCCACAAGCAGAGGAGGAGAGAGTGGAGAAATCCACTCAAGCAGATACACATAAATAAGGAAGGAAGTAGACCAGGGAAGTTGATAGATTATTGTAGGATGCTGGAGAGAATGTGGGAGCACCCACATCACAATGTAGACAGAGGAGGTCACCAAATCGATACACTGGGTACACAGCTCAGATGAGTGAACTATTCGAGACATAACCAGCCTCATTCGAGGAAGCAGTGCAGAAACTATTATGGGTTGATGTTATGGTAGAGGAATATGATTACATTGTCAGAAACAGTATTTGTGAAGTGGCCCTAAGACTAGCAGACAAATTAGTTGATGGTTCAAGATGGATTTACAAGATAAAACACGTAGTAGACGGGAGCATAGAGAAACACAAGGATAGATTTGTGGCCAAAGGGTTCTCTCAGGTGGAGGGAATTGACTATGAGGAGACCTTTGCTCCAGTAGCAAGGTACTCATCCATCAGGTCAATTCTATCACTGTTAACACAGATGGGGTGGAAGATCCACCAAATGGATGTGAAGACAATATTCCGCAATGCAGTTATTGAGGAGTAGGTGTATATTGAGCATCCACATGGGTTTGAGACCTTTGACAGAGAGTCGCATGTGTGCAAACTTAAGTAAGAATTATATGGACTCAAGCAATCACCCCGTGCTTAGTATACCAGGATTGATAGTTATCTCACCAATTTGGGCTTCACCAAAAGTGAAGTAAATTCAAACCTTTATCACATTGTGGTAGAAGGAAATATTAATTTTTTTTTGTATGTTGATGACTTGATCCTTACTGGTGATGAGAAGTTGATCATATCTTGCAAGGAGGACCTTGCAAGAGAGTTCAAGATGAAGGACATGGGACTCATGCATTATTTCCTCAGTTTGGAAGTATGGCAAGGAGATGGGGAATTGTTTGTATCTTAGGGAAGTATGCCAATGAGATACCAAAGAAGTTCTGCATGGAGAGTAGAAAACCCATGGACACTCCTCTAGCAGGTAACTGGAGGAAAGAGGATGCCACTTCAGGTGAGGAAGTGGAAGCTACCATTTATAGACAGCTTGTGGGTTCACTTATGTATTTGGTGAACACATGACTGGACATGTGTTATGTAGTTAACCATCTTAGTCAAGCCAAGGTTAATCTAACCAAACTGTATTGGAATTGAGATACCTCGTAGGCACTACTCAGTTTGGTCTTTGGTACATACAAACAAAGGGAGTGAAGATGCAAGGCTTCACAGATGCAAATTGGGTGGGGAGTCCATCATACAGGAAGAGCATTTCAGGAGGAATTTTCAGTGTTGGGTCAGTAGCAGTTTCTTGGCACAACAGAAAGCAAATATATGTGGTACTTAGATCAACGAAAAAAAACAAAAACAAAAACAAACAAAAAAATACATGGTTGCAAGTCAAGTAGCCTGTGAGGCTATCTGAATGGGAAAGATTATTGTTGGGATATTTGGTTAGTAGATGGATCCTACATTGATTTACTATGACAATCAGAGTTGTATCAAACTCTCTGATAATCCATTATTTCATGATTGATCCAAGCATATCGACATTCAGTATCACCATCTACGAGATTGTGTGTAGAGGTGTATTATGTTGTTACAATACATTCCGAAAGAGGAACGGGATGCAAATATTTTGACAAAGGATTTGTCAAGAGGCAAATTCAAGTTCCATAGAAGAAGGATTGGGGTATCTGATAATCCCTTTCTTGTTGAGAGGGATTGTTGAAAATGCAACAAGAAATTCCTAATTTAATTTTGCCTTGATTAAATTAGGAGAAAATCAAATTTCAATTTCAGTAAAATACTTGGAGGTAGTTAACTGAGGTGACATGGGTCTTGTCACTCAGTTAAATCAGTAAATTTGATTTGGAGACACTTGAGTTCAGTTCTGCATGATTGATTTCTAATTTGTAGCAATCTATTTCAGTTAATTTGAGTTATTTTCAGTGTAACTAGTTTTCACTATTAGTAGAACTAGTGGAGTTTCAGTCAAGGGTGTGTAACTTTTTTCACACTGAGCGGTCATCCAGTTAAACTGATCAGTCAACCAAAATTAAATCATGCATGCAGAGAATTATTTGAGTTACCAAGTTGATATTAGATTCCAATGGTAGCGTACTATCAGTTGTAAACTATTCCAAGTCGTACAGGTGGTGCATGCAACCAAAGAAGGGTCTAAAGGAATTGCACAATCCAAATTGGTGAATTTCCTAATTAATAGGGGCCTAATTCCCAAGGGAGAAATGCAAGGAAATAAGAGCTTGGCAGGCTTAAAAATTGGCTAAGTGTTGGCTTGATTCAGTCTGTGAGGCAACGAGATAGATTATACTAGTGTAGAGTTTGCTCAAGCTTGAGCAAGCATTGTATTTCTTATTTATTCTTTGATTAATGAAATACAGAGAGTAAGGGGTTTTGAGAATTTTATTTTCCCTAGATAAATCTATGTGTATGTGTGTTGAATCTTGATGCATGTTAATGATTTGTGTTCTCGATCTTGATTTTATTTCTGCATATAAGTAGAGAAGCTTCAAGTCTTGTGATTTAGTAAATTTCATGAGCAGTTTTGAATCTACACATTAGATTTCTACACAAGATCAACTTGTCCCACTTAACTAATTATTAAGACAAGGATCACATATATCCATGTCCATAAGACAACTAAGTAACATAGCTTACACAGACAATATTTCACATGTATGTCCAGTTCATATAAACAGTAGAGCATTAACTGAGAGTTTGTAATAACCATAAGATGCACAAGACACACAAGATATAAGCTAACACAAGCCGAGTGCCCCAAAACTTATACACAACAGTGTACAATATGAAATTATCTAGAATATTTTAAAACATGAGTATGCAACCAAAGTGTGCCACATCTCATATAAAAATAATAGCTAAAGGAAAAACAGTGTTGTGCCCAACACAAAGTCTCCCTTTATCTAAAGCTTCTATGGTGAGCCCCTTATCACAACTGTAGGCTTCCCTCCTGCAAATCCTATTCTAAACTTCTCCTAACACTCTTCATCCTTGGCACACTTGAATTTACTAACATTCCCTAACACACACTCTTATTCGTTCCTTCCCATGTATTTTGACCTAGTTCTCCCTTGTGATGCCCTGAGACTCCTTAAAACTCCTCAACATGAATTAACATTGTCCAGAATGTGTTAGCACACCTTTTCATTCCTTTTAATACCTTCACCCTACCTAGGTATCATGCCCTCTCAACTACCCTTAATTTGCAACTTGGGAACCCAACCAAGTCCTCGCTTGACTACAAGAGCTTGACCAAGTCACGGTTACTACAACGAGACTATGTTGTTGAATTGTGTAGCTTGGGAGGTACTCCACAAGCCTAATGAGATGGGTTTGTGTGATTTTGGTCACAAAAGGATTTATGGGAAAAGAACCCAAACGAAGGGGTTTTGGACCCAAGATGGGGTTTTAAATCTAAAAGAAAATTAAAAAGGAAAATTAATATTTCCTAAGGTGTAAGTGGATAAAATCTGTAAGTTCTAGAAGGAACTCATTTGATCAAGGAGGTCAGGAGAGATGTAGTCCTAAAGTAGGCCGAGTTAGAGGGCCGAGTAAGGGTTGCTAAATGGAGGTCATGATCATCCACCAAGAGAAATATCATCATGTGAGGGTTCAAAATAATTCCACATACCTTAATGGGTTCAATATAGGAAGTAAGATGACTTATTGTTGGTTCTCTTTTGGCAAATCGAGCTCAAGAGAGTTTTCTCATGAGAATATCGGCATGTGATTTTAGTGGTGTCTTTGTGTGAAGGCCTCATCAAATTCTAAAATTGCAGAGAGGGTTGATACCCTATCTTGTGGTGGTTAGTAGGTCGTAAGGTCTATGATAAATACCAACACAAATGGAGGATGGATTGCAATGGAATTTAGGTCCAGAACAGAAGTAGTTGCAGGTGTAATATTGACTGAGGTAACCCTAGTTTGAGGGTCGAGATATGAAGTTCATGTCAAGATTCAGTCAAAGAAATACTCAAAATCTATGGATCCATATGAGTTAGGTTGAGTCTCTTATGGAGGCAAGAGTTGTTTTTTCTAAAGAAATTAGAATAGAAGTATAATGCCCTAGTTAGGGTAGTTTCCTAACATGTTTAGTCCATAAGGTATGCCCTTAATACTGTGACAAATATGCGTAGAATAAGAGGGGTTGTGGCCCTTAGAGCGGGGTTTATCTCTACAATATAGATCGCAGATATGGAAGATAGTTTGCAGAAGTATGTGTGGAGATAGTAGATCCAAGAGAAGGTGGAACCTAAGCAAAAGATTGAGCAGAGGAAATGTGCTATATGAAGAATGGATTGACATGAAGAGTTGATTTTGGTGGACTATTCATAGAGTTTTGGACAGAGATCTAAAGTATCCTATAAACAATTAGACAATGGACTATTAGTGGTTGATTTGTGACCCTAGTTCAGTAATATACAAATTGTTAGAAGGATGATAAGAGGAGTAGCTCAAATTTGTTCATAGATTGGACAACAAAGAAATTACCACATTCCTCTAATGGTAACCTGAGGGGTCGAGTATGTTATAGAGTGGTATCAAAGCATCCAATTTCAAAACTAGGCTTGGATGGGCTTATAAGAAGTAGGAAATCAGAGCCATCATTGGACTCTATCATGATCAAGCAAAAATAGAGACTCCTTGATGACAAAGGTATAATTGAAAAACACATAGTTCCTTTAAATATTTGCAGGTTGAGGCAACCACTTCAATCCCTTGAACTTCAAGATAATCCAATATTTACAATTGTTTACAATAATAATTCCATTATGCACACTCCTTGTCTTAGAGTTGGGAAAAGAGGGACAATACTTGATTGATGGTAACCTTGTAAATGAACAACCTTTCCTACTCATTGGTTGGAATCTCCACCACTAGTTGAAAAAGTATGTGTGCCATGAATCAATTAAGATGATAGTTTAACACAATTTATCGACACTTGAACATAACTACCATGGATCTCATGGACAAAATATGGAGAAACTCTTTGAATCTTAGGAAACATTTGTTCATACTTTACTTAATCTACAGGTGGTAGGGCTTCAATTTTTTCCATTCACTGGGAAATCTCACCCAAAAACTCAATCATTGAAGAATCAATCCTACACTAAATCACACCTACACTAAGATCTTCGTGAGCTTTCACCTATTCTATGTGACAATGCCTTGCTATGTGACAATGCTAGTTGATTCCCGAGGGAAGTTCAACACCACGTTGGAAAATCAAAGTAATTATATTAAGGTTTGATTCTCCTTTATTGATAATTACTTGTGAGTGTATTGGCTTCTTTTACTTCTTTATTATCTTATCTTTCATCAAGAAATTACCATATTATGTGTGTATGAAGATCACAAAACAAGAGACACGAGATATAGACACATGCTAGGGAAAAACCCCCTTCGAGGGGAAAACCCAGTCAAGATAATTCTTCCTTTAAAGAGTATTATTTGAGACTCTTCACCCTAGACCAAGACCAGACTTTCCCTCCACACCAAATTAGCCTCCCAGATCTTCAACCCCTTCAGCAATTTCTATTAGGCAGTAGCTTCTAACAACAACAAAACCTTAGGAGACTTCGATATCCCAATCCAGGAAATGAAACAGAGAGAGAGAGAGGCACCAAAATCTCAATTTTCTTCCTCTCTATAGACTTCCCCAAACTCGCACTTCTTTCGACCTCCCGGCAATAGACTTCACACTTCTCTAGCTCTTCTTGAGATATTGAACTAGCTTGATATTTGATGCTTCAAAAAATGAATTCGACCTCCTTGTATATATAGGCTTCTTGTGGATCGAATAAAGGTCCTTACACCGACTTGATGTGGAGGGTATATAATCTTAACTTGATACAAAACCTTTTTACATGCTTCAAAAGCCTAAGAAGGGTCTCTTTGAATGTACAATGACTCTATAAACTCAATATTAATCCTATGAGTCCACAAGGGGACTTTGACTAATATAATTATGACCCAAGTATGAAACTCGTGCTTTAATAAGTCATTGTTACAATAATAAAAATTCTTTTCTTTATTCTTTTGACAAGTACATTACATAATGACTCAAGTACATTATTGAATACTGAACATAGTTATGTTTTCTAACACATAAAATTGTTCATTTTATGTCCTTTTCCAAAAAAATGTTATTCTTCAAAGGCTTGGTAGTCGAGTTAAATCAATATGTAATATTTGTATAATGTACAATTAGACCTGCCTACACTACACATATATTTTGAACATCCTTAGCTTGATCATATATGTTGTAAGTCGATGAAATAATGCAAAAATATAAAATGTTGAAACAGAGTGATATTTAACCCCAAGCTTCACCAGCTCAAAATCAAAATCAAAATCAGTTGAATAGAATTGATACCAACTGCTTTTCAATTTCCTAAACGAAATCCTTCTTGTTCATATGAAAAGGACATTATTGTTGCAACTGCTCAAAGGAACCAAATTAGGCCGAATTCTGGTAACTGAGATGAGATAATTTATGTTTCTCCATTAACAATCATACATGTGTATTCCAAGAAGTAGCATGGAAAGTCAAGTCCATAATTGTGGCAACAATCTAATTTCCATATTGCTCTGCAATGTTGGGCACTAGTCATGCCAAGGGAAAAGCCTAGTTTGACATAAGCCTGAGTTAATTTGTCCATCATATTCAGATCAATTACCATTTGTACAAAACTTGGAAATTTTATTTTGGAACTAAAATTAGCATTTCATAGGTCATAATATAGTGAAGAATAAGGGAGTAGATGCTATAGAATTCTATAGGAATCAGTTGGAAAATGGGAACGATAAGTAAGGCCTTCTCTTTATAAAATATTAGTGTAACATCAACTTTATTGGCATGGAACATAACTTATACTAATTGAAGCAGTGCTTAGGTAAGCAAAGATGGTTCCATAGAAGTTCATTTAATGAACTAATTCATATGTGATATAGTTATGCTCCATTCACCTCAAAGTAGGAAAGGGGATATAAATTGGCTAGTATGATATCTTAAACCAACAAACCAATTAGAAAGTAGAAGTAAAATTTCAATCGAAGCATGGGATAAAATATTTCAACATTGACTAGTACTTCTTCCTTGTAAGTATAATTTTTTGTTGACTTTGTGACAAGATCTAAAAAATTGTAACAAACCCCAAACAAATGTAATAAAATGTTTTAAAGGCAACTTTCTATTTGTAATTATACAAGTAGTCAACAAGAGCCAAATATGTTATGAATATACTAAATATAGGCAAGAAGCATAACTAAAGTCTTACATCGTCATATGCTAACAAGGATTGTTAATTATATAGATTCATAAATTCGTTGTGTTTCTTTGGGAGTAAAAAATTCTCTATATAATAATTTCTGCCACATTTCTGCCACAGCTAAATGAACATTCATTATTTTCACAGAATCCCAGAATCAAAATCCTTTGTAGACATCTGGACAGGGTGTTGGTACAAGTGTGTGTGCCAGTGCAAGATGACATAGAAGGCATGGGTTCAAAAATATAGTGCCATTGTCGAGATTAAAGTTACCAAACTCAACTTTCCAAAGGGTAACAATTGGCTAGTGATCCAGAAAAACACACGAGTTGGCTCATTTAAATAAAACACTAAATTTCATGACAAAAGATTTTTTTCATTCATAGCCAGGCTTGCAAATATTAGATAATGCATATTTTCAATAATATCTCTTTTCAAAATAGAAAGATAATACTATATTCTGCAAAAGGCCCTGGATTCTGGATGGTTGACATGTCTGTTGGTTGTCTGCTGCAATAAAAGCTTAGAAAAAACAAGAAAAAATAATTGCTCCTTTTCTCTTTTTGTCTTGCATAGACAAAACACCTAGCAAATAAGACTTCCAAGTAAATTTGACTTGGATTGGAGCCATATCCAAGAAGGCTGATAATTATGATATGCCAAGATCTATAGGTTGTCAAAGCTTCAGTTGTCTAGACTAGTACATTTCCACATGGGTTCATTTCTTGATGTTTTTCTTCCCATGAACACTCATGAATTTAATCTAGGATGTCACAAAAAACACTTTAGTAAAGTGTTTGACAGTTATTATAAAATATTGCAAGGAACCTTATATACATTAACTGCAGTTGCACAAATAAGGGTTTCATTCTACAGCCTGCAGTAAGTGGGATCCATCAACTAGGTGCATTGGGTGTATTGAATATGGACACTAGCATAAACTCATCTAACCATGCCTGATGCATACCATCACTTTGGAAAAATTGCCTACATATCAAATATTGGTAGTTGGAACTCCATATATGTAACCTTGAATGTTGGAAGTGCAACCTAGGTGCATATCAGACTTGAGGTGGAGACATCCAATGTTGTAGCAAACTTCCTTACAATTGTTAGAATCTAATGATACAAGAAATCAAATTTCCAAATATTCAATGATCTGGGTTAATTCATAATTGGTCTAAAATCCTAGGGGCAGTGTTTCATCATACATGGACCATGGATCATATTGGAATTCTGATCATTCCTGAAATTTCTTTTGAATCCTTATTAGATTGTGATGAGAAAGAAAGTTTTTGCTACAAAGTTATCCTAATATGATCCACATCTGATATGAGTTCAGAAAAATGGCCATAACATATATTGGAACTCAAGATATGCAACCTCAAGCTTCTCAACCTAGGTGAATATGGGACCTAATTTTTGTTGGGTTTGGGCTAGTGGTAAGAGCACGGTAAGAGTTAGTGGAAAAATAGGTTCAATAGCTTTGGTCATTGTTCACATGTTATTTGCCTAATTTATATCTACTACATCCTCAAGCTACTATAATTCATTTTGTGGTGCTTTCTTTTGTTCAGGTGTTTGTTCTTTCACCTCTTCATCTCCTTGAGTGATTGTTATAGGTGGTATAACAAGGCTAGATGTTGCTCATGCCCTTCAAAAATACTCTTTTAAGGGAGGAACATACTTCTGATATATCAATGTTTAACCCCTCTTATAATTCTATATTTTGAGATGGAGCATTTGCTAGATTTGTTTTACTATTTAGTCTCTTGATGTTGCTTTATGCATGAATGGTTGGATTTAATAGAGTTATGGAAGTGCTATGGAACGTAGTTATTACTATAGGCATAAAACCTATGCTAAATGCTTATTGTTTTAATGTACAGGTCATAGTATTAGGGTGCTTTGCTAAATGTTTATTGTTTTAATGTCCAGGTCATAATATTAGAGTCAAGGAATAGGATAGGTGGACGTGTTTGTATAGATTACTCCTTTGGATTCCCAGTTGACATGGGTGCCTTATGTTAAGCCAAGTGATATGGAGCCTAAAATCATGCTTGTGCTTCTATGTAATCATCCTTAATGAGTAACTAAATTTCTGAAATATTTTCTTTTTTCAAACAAAGAAAAAATTGGTTTTGATTGAAATAGAGGATTATTCTCAGTTCATTCCTGTGCTTCAATGAATTCTGATTTCTGAAACCTATGTAACACTTATGTGTATCCCTTCCCACCCAAACAAGTATCTATTATCATCGATGGTATGATTTTATGTAGGCTACATGGTGTTTGTCAGAAAAATCGTCTTGCGCCTCTGATTGGAAAATTAAGACTCCCATTGTATCGTACTAGTGGAGATAATTCAGTTTTATTTTATCATGATCTAGAGAGGTATGCTCCAAGAATTTGGGTAATTATGTCAAGTGCCTCTAATCCTTTGGAAACCTTGTGTTAAGAACAGAGACAGACAGAAGTACAAGCCCTAGTTAACCTATATTGTAGAATTAACAGTGATAAGTTCCAAGAGTTTGGTGTTCAATCTCTTCCAGGCTTCCTCAATTGTTGAGGAAACTTGCTGCCCATTTTTTTAACGTACGAGAACATGCTTGTTGCCCCTCCTTTCTTCCCTAGCTAACTGTGCATCGTCATGGTCCCTTTGAAATTGTGCCTCAATCTTTAGGGTGATAGATTACAAAACTCAACCGCATTGTTAGGAATCCAAAGCAAAAGGGCTTTACCCTTGAGTATGAATCCAAAATTTTCCTTTCACCTATGCAATTCCATAAGTAGTTTCAACTGTCCACCTTATTTTTCTCCTTTTTCTCTATCTTTCTATGACACACTTCCATAGAGGGGAATCAATGGGAAAATTTTGTTATTTTTTTTCACCATCTCCTCTCCCTTTGCCACTTCTTCCACCATGATTTCTATGATCATACCCTCCTCGAGATGATGAATGAGAATCCATCAAAAGAATATATGAGAGTAAGAAAGAGAAGAACAAGAGTGAGTTTCGAGTGTTGTTCTATTAGAAAAAACTATGTTCCTCCCTTCAAATCTGCTTGCCAAAGTTGTTTTTCAGTGTTGTTCTACCAAACTTGTCCACCCTAAGTTGTTCTCATTTCTTCTGTCCAAATCTGCTCTCCAAAGTATGAAACTAAAAAATGAGATGAATTGGGGTTTCAAGTACTTTTGTAGAAAGCCAGGGGATAAAATTTTTATCAATAAGGGGCCCATCCCTCCTCAAATGCTAGTTGGTGTGGGGAGGCCATGTGGATCCACTCTACTTATTCCCTCCACAATCAGAAATGTATTTTACAACTTTATTTTTTATTTTATGCAGGAAATGTTTCTCATGTTGATCAGTGCTTTGTCCTACAAATTCTGATGTGAATCAATAAATTTGCATTTCGAATACAAACTGGAAACCTGTTTTCAAGTCTAGGGTGGTGATTCCAAGGGTGGCAAACTATCTAGGATTCATTGTGTATTTTTAATATTTTATTGTCATTAAAATAAGTATTATATTTATGTTTAATACGCCTTTAAATTCTAAGATGTCTAGTAGAAATGGTACTTTTATTATGTATTCTATGATAATCTAATTCACAGGTGGAGGCTAGAGCCCGGAGATCAATCTAATATTTTCTCTAAAATATTTCCAACAAAGTAAAGAGGTTCTTAAAATTGCATTCTTGAAAGTATTTCATATGATTGACTATCTCCAAATTAGGTGACATCTTGATCTTAAGTTATATGCTCTTTTCTTGAGATCAAAATTTATGGGACTCACTCTACTCTTGTGTTTATAGGTTCTGCTTATGGGTGCAAGTCGTGATCATTTGAAGAAAGTTAAAAATGTTGTTCAATATGCAAGGTTTGCAGCTTACCATTTAGCCCTTGAGACTTGTTTCCTTGCAAATTAAGGTGCCACCTTGCCCGAACTTCCCTTGAAATCACCAATAACTATTGCATTTCTAGACAAACAATTAAGTTTAGATAGATCAATTTCTATGATACCCTGTTTCATTGTTCCTATTCTAAAACAAAACCAGTCACGAGAAATGAAAAACCTGAAAATGTATAAGACAATGTCAATTGTCTCGGCCTTAACAAATGACCCTCTGATTGGTAACAATAAGGGAGAGTCCAAACCACCTCTTACTAGTGGAGGGATGGGGCCACCTATATCACATGTTAGTAGTAAATATAGTGTTGATGGAACTAGTCTTGTTTAAGCAAAAATTGTTTTTAAGAAATCCTCCCTAGGAGATACATGTGCTCAAGTTACAGGGTTGTAGCAGGATATATATCCATCTGGACAGATACCTTCCTTGCCAACTACTCCTTCAGTCAATTTATCTGGATTGTCAGCTTCAATAAAGGAATATCCAAATGAAATTATATCTCCTGTGGGTCCAGGTTCATATGGCGTAGTCACATCATATTTGGAACTTCAAGATAAGGAATGAAAATATTCAGATTTGGAAAATGGTTTCATTGTTTCTGTTTCATCCAAGGTTAATATTAATTATCAAATAACAACAGAGGATCTATTTGGGAAGGTGGCATGGGAGAATCAAGGAATAGCAGAAAAGGAAATGAAGTCCAAGGTTTTTCCAGATGAGAAACTTTTAGGGCACAGAAACCAAGAATGGGTTTTCTCTAAAGAAGACTTTCCACCTTCTCCTCCTGATCATCAAAGTATATTGGTTTTGTTATCAAGTCATTGTGTGTTGAAGGGGACATTCTGTGAGCATTCACAACTCTTTCACATCAAGTATTATGGCAGTTTTGACAAGTCACTAGGAAGGTACCTTCAGGATTATTTGTTTGACCAAGTAGGTTTTTTATTCATGTATTTTTCTTCTTCCATAGCTTTCTCTTGCTATCTTGTAGACTTTGCATTTACACAGTAATAATTGGAAAATTTTGATGTAACACATACCAAAAACATGCAGAATTCCCGTTGTTTCTGTAATGAACCCTCAAAAGCACATGTTCTTTGTTATACACACCATCAGGGTAGCCTCACAATATCGGTAAGATAGTTACCTTTATTGTTGACATTACCTGGTGAACATGAAGGAAAAATATGGATGTGGCATAGGTGCTTAAAATGTGCACAGAAATATGGAGTTCCAGAAGCAACTCAACGAGTAGTCATCTCTGATGTTGCATGGGGTTTATCCTTTGGAAAATTCCTAGAGCTTAGTTTCTCTAATCATGTTGCAGCAAGTAGAGTTGCAAGATGTGGTCATTCATTACATTGAGACTGCATTTTCTTTTATGGGTATGCCATTGAATTCGGTTGCTTTATATTTTGCAAGCATTTTTCATGTTAATTTTTTATTTTGACCTTGTGATATCTTACATAATTTATGTAGCTCTTGATTTTTCCAGAGTACCCATAATTGTGTATGATAATTAATGGCTATTCCATACTAATCTATTGGACCTACATTGTTCCCAAATTCAATGTAACAGGTTTGGCAAGGTGATTGCATGTTTCCGATATTCCTCCATCAATGTTCTAGTTGTGCATTTGCCACCTTCAAAATTAGGGTTCCATGATCGACATCAACAATATTGGCTCAAAAAGGAAGTTGCAGAGATACTTTATGATACAAATTGTACATATGGGTATATGTTTTCTAATTAATATATGCCTATCAGACCTATGGTGTAGGACCCCCGAGATCCAAACTAATGTGAATTTTGATGTAAATGAACAAGTTGCAGATAAAGTGGAAATGTTGTTTAGAGAGGTTTTTAGTTTGCTTGGACAGAAAATTGCCACATCTGGATCCTTTTATTCTGGTACTAAGGTTCTTGAACCAAGGAGACAAATTGCAGAGCTTGAAGGAATGTTGCATAAAGAGAGAGTTGAATTTGAGGTGATATTATAGATGTATATAAAGTTTTTTTAGTGTACTTTAGGTTGTCTAACATGATAGTATGCTAGAATAATCTTTCCACTTAATGAATATTTCCATATTTGTTTATAGAAATTGCTTAGTTGGAAATCATTTATTCATAGGGTTCATTCTTTTGATGCAATCTATCAAATTCAAATAGGATTTGTTGCAAGAGGCCATCATTAGTGTTGGGCATGTTGGAACTTGGAAGACCTATTGTTGATATTTCAAAGCTAAATAGTGTAAGGTGTCTTCTTCTTTATGAAGCCTATGAATAGGATCGTCGTCTTTTCCATTTAGATTCATATCTTAGAGTGAAAAACTCTCTCGTAAAATTGGAATCTAGTCCACTAGAGTATTTTAAGACTCCACATAAGGAATATGATTCTAGCATAAATGAAAAAGTTGGAGACTGTTAGGGTACAGTTAAAGATAGTAACTATGCTAGTGTTTCTTTTGGCATTCTGATGATAGAGGACACAAGCTCCATGGTTGATGGAAATTGTTTGGACAAAGCTATCTGTTTTGGGAATCTTCAGTTCAAAGATATCCAAGCTGGCGAAAAGCATGTTTTAAATAATGGATCTAGGTATCTTTCCATGATTAGTAATGTGGGAAATTCCTACTTCTGTGACCATTTAGAGGAAATTGGGACTATGAATGGAAAATTAAATTAAGGCATGGAAATTATTAAATTGTTAGAAGGTAAAACAACCCACAATATCTAGATGACATGGAAGGAGATCCAAACATTAGAGATTCATCCAATATAACTAATGGTACCATGTTTCATACTTTTGACATGGAGAATGGTGAATGTGATACCATCATCCATGTTTCTGAGACAATTCCTTTTGAAACAGTTGATAGTAGGGACAATACAAATGGTTTGGATGAAGATATGGCAACCTGTCAGAAACTGTCAGAGCATGATTCTCCTATCCTGGCTGATCTGTCAAATACATTAGATGCAGCATGGATAGGTCAAGGCCAATTAGTAAAATCTCAGGTTGTATATGTGACATCACAAGGGCAGGAAGTTGGTTCTTCCACTTTGGCTATTGTTGCCAGTGGCAGTGAATCTGCAGACATAAAATATTTTAATCCAGTTCAACAAATTGCAATAGGAGACAGGATGATGTCTAAATCTACCTAAAACATGCATGATAAAGGTGGAATAGAGGTGCCTGAGAAAATCATCCCTCCCTCACCAGTAAAATCATTAAATCCATCAGAAGAGTTTGGAAGCTAAATTAGGGCTCCTATGTCAAACTTACCAAAATGTTACAACAAGAGTTTACAAGAAAATTTATTGGGGTCTATTAGAGTTGACTCTCAGATAAGCTATAGTCCTATGTTTGTCTCATCAGTCACTCATCTGGGTGGTAATGGATTGGGTAAGTTGCTTTTACCAACTAGTGTCAACGATATGGTTTTTTTTTATGATGATGAGCCAACAAGCATAATAACTTGTGCACTAAGCTCGCAAGAATATCAAGCTTGCCTATATGACAAGGTATCTGATAGTGAGAAGCAAAATGAAATAGACATGGATAAAGAAAAGGAATGTGCATATTTATTTGGTATGGGTGGAGTTGTTTCAAATCCACTTTAGTCGTCAGATGGTTCCTTAGACTTGAGTAAAGTTCTTTCCAAAGAGAGAAGTTCAGGATATGAGGATATTTACACATATGGATCCAAAGGGAATGGGGGTTCAGATTCATCACTATATGAAAAGACACATGCAAAAATATCCTTTCGTGATGAGGTTCCTCCTAAAAAAATTAAGTGCTTGGTAACCCATTATTATGCAAAATAGTTTGATGCCCTTAGGAAAAGTGCTTTCCAACAAAGATGGACTTTAGATTGTCACTAAATCACTACAAGAAATGGGGACCTCAAGGAAGAAAGAGAAATGTGTTTTTTTCAAAATCCTTGGATGAAATATTTATTATTAAGAGAGTCACCAGGATAGAATTGGAGTCTTTTATGAAGTTTTCCTCAAAATATTTCAAATATTTGTCTGACTCATTATGTTTTGGAAGTTCCACATGTTTGGCAAAGATCCTTGGTATTTATTAGGTTGGATACTCATATTATTGTTTATTCTATATTTGAAAATTACCTTTTGCAGACTCCTAGAGAGTTTACTAGGCTTTGTTTCCTTCATTGTGTGTGTGCATGCTACATAATGTGCTTATCTTTCAGGTCACTATAAAGAATGAAAAAGGTGGCAAAGAGATCAGGATGAATTGATGGTAATGGAAAATTTGTTGTTTGGAATAAATGTAACACGGGTTTATGACCTCAAAGGTTCCAGTTTCTTCCATTACAATGCAGATTCATTAGGCAACAACAAAGTTCTTCTGGACCAGAATCTCTTAGAGACCATGCCAACTGCTCCAATATTTCTTGGGAATAAATCCAAGCGCCTTTTGGAGAGAGCAGTCTAGAATGATACTTCATTTCTCATGGTAAATATAGTTTTCATTTTTCTTAGTCAACATTAATTGTAATCTTAGTTTCAAATTTTTGTTGAGCTAGTCAATTATCATGATTGTGTGCAATGTGTGTTTGCAGTAAATTGGTGTCATGTATTATTCATTACTTGTTGGAGTTGATGAAGAGAATTGTGATATGGTTTTAGGTAATAATATACTCATAAAATGCTCAATTTTGGTAAAATAGACTCATACATTTGTTTGAAATATATTTTTTCATATTTGATTTTCCATTATAGGTAACATTATCAATAATTTCAGTTGCTTGGGTTAGAGCATGTATTTATCAACATTTCATAGATTAATACACTAACACTAACTTTTTTTTCTTCGTTTCAAATTTCAATACATGAAGTTTAGTTTACATTGGTGATAAAGCCAACAATATTTGGTATGATGTTTTTTATGCAACGAAGGTTCCCAATGATGATAGCCTAATGATTGTGATGGTATTACAATTGACAAACTAAGAAATATGCTCTTGATATTTCACTTTTATGGTAGGACCAAGCAACAAGTATTGGCAGTCAAATATTTCATTCTTCGTGACTGTCATTTATGTGAATAGGTCGTGGGTTCCTTGATTTGAAGGGTTTGGAGAAGCTCATTTTAAGTTCCTCATGTGGATCTAGCTATCAGATGAAGTAAAATGTGCCCATATTCTTTTTCTTTTCCTTTTTAATTCTTCTGATAATATCTTCTGGTTGAATATTGTCTTTCATTTGCTAGTCCAATTATCAAAATGCTCTAATATTGAACTTGTTTTATGCCATGAATAAATAATTTTGGTTGATTTTAAAATGCTCCCTTGACTTATTTTTGCCAACCAACTAAAGTTAAGTGTATTAACACCATTTTATGAACTCAAAAGGTTTCTAAATTCATAATTGAAGGTGATATGATTTTTTTTTCCTTGATAAGAAGTATCAAGACGTTTTCTTTCATGTTTTTATCCTTTCAATGGTTGGTAAATTGTAAGTTTGTTTTGATTTCTTATTTTTTTCCATTAAGATAGATTGGGCTTTTGGTCTTTATGCTCACTTTGTGTCCATGTTTTGTAGTGATGTTCTAGAACTATGCATGGTTATTAGTTGGAGCCAATGCTTATCAAGAAATAGTGTGAGCTTTAAACATGTTGCTCCATTAATGGGACATCTCCTGTCACAGTTCATTAGATTGGTGGTACTATGATTTTGGTCTTTATGCTCACTTTTGGGGTCCATGTTTTGCAATGGCTAGAACTATTCATGGTTGTTAGTTAGAGACAATGGTTATCAAGAA
The DNA here is from genome assembly GCA_031772625.1 of Pinus tabuliformis. Classification (NCBI taxonomy): domain Eukaryota; kingdom Viridiplantae; phylum Streptophyta; class Pinopsida; order Pinales; family Pinaceae; genus Pinus; species Pinus tabuliformis. The sequence continues at coordinate 687,772,519 of CM062814.1, read as the reverse complement.
ACAATGAGCTTTAAACATACTTCTCCATTAATGGAAACATCTCTTGTCATATTTCATTAGATTGGTGGCACTACAGATAGTCAGCAATTAACCAATCCCAACATTGACCAATGCCACTTTAATGTACTATGGATGCCATCTATGTTTAATGTACTTTAAACATGTTCAAATTGGTAGATTTGATCGTTGGTTATTATTTTTCTTATCATCTTTATTTTTCCCACTCTAATCCTATTCTCTATGGATATTTTTGTTATTATCCTAGATCTATTCTTGAAAGTCTAATTCTTTAAAGTGTACTAGCTCAAAGGAAGAGAACCTGCTTTAGAAGCAGGAGGTTGGTGGTTCTATTCAATCGTGCCTTAATATTCAGATGGAATAAAGATGATTAGTTTTTGGTGACAGGGGCTCTTTTGACTATCACCAATGAGTTTATGGTGACATTTTTCGACCCTGACCAAAATATTAAATGGTGACGGTCAATGAACGCCACCATATATATGCATCAATAGTGACGGCCATGAAAGGTCCATCACCATAAATCATGAATGCTCATATGAAATGGCGACAGTCAATGAACATCACCATATATATATGCATTAATAGTGACGATCATGAAAGGTCCATCACAATAAATCTTTGTTATTCATATGAAATGGTGACAGTCACTATCCGTTATTATAATCATTATTCATGACGGACTTTGAATGTTACCGCAACACCTATACTTTTGGCAACACCACCACTGGTGATGTTCAACTTTTTGGTGACGGAGGCTAAGGTTCGTCACCATTGCTCATATGAAATGGTGACAGTCATTATCCGTCATTATAAATCATTATTGGTGACGTACCTTGAATGTCACCATAACACTTATACTTTTGGCGACTCCACATTTGGTGACGTTTAGTTTTTTGTGACAAAAGCTCTTTTGACAGTCACCAATGAGCTTATGGTGACATTTTTCTACCCTCACTAATAACCTTTTTTGTTGTAGTGCAGCATATAAATAACATATCAACAATGATAGAACAATGATTATAACCACATAATAACAAACATATTCACATAGTACACAAGAGGAAATTAGCTCTTATTAACATATGCAAAAGCCAACCAAGTCAGGGACTTCCATGTACCACCCGAACATATATTGGGCTAAACCAAATCTTTATTTCAACCAATCACCCCCGTGCCATATCCCAAGCATGAATGTGGACTTACAACAAAACAACCAGGGCTTCCTCAGGATTTACCACAATCCACCAAGCGATTCCTAGGCCCAAGCCCTCATCTATAAAACCAGGTTTTACCGCAATACTTCCAAGGGATTCCTAGGCCCAAACAAGAAGCATACATTACCAGGATTTACTGCAATCCCACCACATATCGGTCTAGGGATCACTAGGCCTATACAAGCATGGATGCCTCCGAATCTCTCCACCTAAACTGTGAGGAATTTCTTTGTATCCACCATCTGGGATTTATCGTATATCCTGCCATTCACCAATTGAGGATTTCTAGGCCCAACGAGGGCATACACAATTAGTCTTTACTGCAATCCCACCTTCACCGGTCTAGGGATTCCTAGGCCTTGTGTTTCCTCCTGAGACCACCCCACTTAGTTTCGAAACCATCCAACAATCCAGCTCAATCAAGTAAGAGAAACCCCATCACACCATGCCTATCTAGAAATGGAAATGCAAGGATGAAAACCAATGTCACACCTCACAAAATCCATGCCAATGATAACAAGAGAACAAAAAACACACATGCATGTACCATGAATGCCAAAACTAGCAAGGAAATCATACATGCAACTTGATACCTGCAAGTAATCCCCCAGTAGCCACCTGATCCTGCTCTTCCTTACTTGATATTTTCTTCCCTTTGTTTCTTATCCTTCATTTGCCTTCCTTCTATAGAAATTCCTTGTAGATTCAAATTTCTTATGTAATATGCTAAAACATAAGACTTGAATCTACTCTACTCACCAATGAAAACAATTAATCGATCAAGAAATAACAACATAAACATGAGATTAGATTCAATCACATATTCTCAGAGATTTATCTAAGGGGAAAGAAGCTGCTCAAAACCCCTTCCTATTTGTATTGCATTAGTCATAAAATAGAGAAGAAATACAATGCTTTTTCAAGCCTAAACAATCTTTGCACAAGTATAATCTATCTCATTGCCTCACAAGTTGACTCTGGCCAATACTTAGCCAATTTTGCTGCCTACCATGCTCCTATTTCCTTATTTTTTTCCTTGGTAATCAGGCCCCTATTAATTAGGGAAATTCACAATTAGAATTAGGCAATCCCTGTAGACCTTTCTCTAACTGCATGCACCATCTGTACAACTTGGAAAATTATACAACTGATGGTACATTTCCATTTAAATCCAATCTCAACTAGGTAACTCGAATTTCTTGCATGCATGAGTTCATTATGGTTGACTTATCAATTAACTGGTTGAACACTGAAGTTGCGCCCCACTGCTAGACCTCTTACTAGTTCCTCCAACAATTGGAACAAGTTTAACTTACATTAACTCAGTTTAACTGAATTAAATTATTACAAATCAAATTAAACTCAACCTAGGTTCCTAAAATGTAGGAACTACTCTACATGACTCAAGTGAGGCCCTCAAAATAAACTCAACCTAGGCTCCTAAAATTTTAAGAGCCACTCTACATGACTCAAGTGAGGCCCTCAACTCGAATAAATTGAGCCAACTAAGTGAAATTAACTTAGTTAACTCATTCTTGTTGCCTTGTGATGTGGAATTAAGATTTTCTCCTAATTTAAGGGAAAATTAAATCAGAATTTTCTTGTTGCCATTTTCAACACTCCCTCTCAACAAGAAAGGGATTATCAGATACCCCAATCCTATCTCTATGGAACTAGAATTTCCCTCTTGATAATGCCTTTGTAAAAATATTTGCATCTTGTTCCTCTGTAGGAATGTATTCCAACAACATGATTCACCTCTGCACATAATCTCGTAGATGGTGATACCATATGTCGATATTCTTGGATCGATCATGAAAAACTAGATTTTCAAAGAGTTTGATACAACTCTAATTGTCACAGTAAATCACAGTGGGATCCATCATCTGACCAAATAACCCAACAAGAATCTTCCTCATCCAGATAACTTCACAAGTTGCTTGACTAGCAGTCATGTACTTTGCTTCTGTTGAACTGAGTGCAACTGATCTCTGCTTCCTACTATACCAAGAAACTGTTGTTGACCCAATACTAAAGACTCCTCCTGAATTTCTCTTCTGATCTAATGGACTACCTTCCCAATCTGCATATGTGAAGCCTTGAATCTTCACTCCCTCTGTCTGTTTGTACCAAAGACCATACTGAGTAGTGCCTCTGAGGTATCTCAACACATGTTTGGTTTCCTTCCAATACAGTTTGGTTGGCTTAACCATTGCTTGACTAAGTTGGTTAATTTCATAACACATGTTTGGTCGTGTTTTCACCAAATACATGAGTGAACCCACAAGTTGCCTGTAAATAGTGGCCTCCACCTTCTCACATGAATTTTCATTATCTTTCCTCCAACTACCTACTAGAGGAGTTCCCATTGGTTTTCTATTCTCCATGCGGAACTTCTTCAGTATCTTGTTGGCATACTTTCCCTGAGAGACAAATAGTTCCCCATCTCCTTGCCATACTTCCAAACTGAGGAAATAACGCATGAGTACCATGTCCTTTATCTTGAATTCTCTTTCAATATCCTCTTTGCAAGACTTCATCATCTTCTCATCACCGGTTAAAATTAAATAATCGACATATATACTATAAACAATAATTTACCTTCAACAACAATATGGTAAAGGTTTGCATTTGCTTCACTTTTGGTGAATCCCAACCTCGTGAAATAATTTTCGATCCTAGTGTACCAAGCACGAGGTGGTTGTTTCAATCCATACAACACTCGCTTGATTCTGCACACATGTGACTCTCTGTCGAAGGTCTCAACTCCTTTTGGCTACTCAATGTACACCTCCTCCTTAATCACTCCATTGAGGAATGTTGTCTTCACATCCATATGATGGATCTTCCATCTCATCTGCACTGCAAGTGCTAGAATGGATCCTATAGAAAAGTACCTTGCTACTGGAGCAAAGGTCTCTTCGTAATCAATTCCCTCCACCTGAGAGAACCCCTTGGCCACAAATATGGCCTTGTGTTTCTTGATGCATTTGTATGTTGCTTGCTTCACATTGTAGATCCACCTCGAACCTACCACTGACTTGTTCTTTGGACATGGGAAAAATTCCCAAACATTGTTTCTGACTATGGAATCATATTCCTCTACCATGACATCAGCCCATATTGGCTTCTACATTGCTTCCTTGAATAAGGATGGTTTTGTCTCAACTAGCTCACTCATTAGAGCCATGTACCCAATGTACTGATCTAGTGGCCTCCTCTTCCTACATTGTGATGTGGGTGCTCCCACATTCTCTCTAGCATCATGGAATAATATGTCAGCTTTCTTGGTAGACTTTCTTCCATCTTTAGATGTCTCTGCATGAGTGGGTGCTTCCACTCTCTGCTCCTCTACTTGTGGTTGCTCCATAACATCCTAAGGTTATTCCTTTGGATCAAAAACCTCCTCATCTACATGCAACTGAAGCTCCCTCTCAAGGTAACATATCATGGCCTTATCGTCATCTAACTTCGCATCTCCACGAACAACTATCATCCTGTCAGATGGAAGGTCCACCTGATAGTTGTGAGGTGTATCAGTATACCCCACAAATATTCCCAAATCAGTTGTCGGCTCTAGATTTTTCCTTGCATCCTTGGAAACATGATAGTAAATTGATGAACCATATATCACAAAGTCTGACACATCTAGTTTCTTCCCTGAAAAATATTCTTCTAGTGTTCTCATCCAGAGAATCTAATGAGGACTCTTGTTCTTCACATATACAGTTGTTTTGCATGCTTCATCACACAAGTGCAACAATAGGCCATGATCATGCAACATCGCCCATGCATCTCCCACAATACTTATGTTCTTCCTCTCAGCCACCCCATTATGTTGTGGGTTATGGGGTGTTATTAAATCTCGTCGAATGCCTTTTCTTGCACAGAATTTCTTGAACTCATTTGACACATATTCACCATTGTTATCACTCCTGATATCCTTCACTTTCATGCCAGTGTCTTTCTCAACAAGTGATTTAAATTCACAAAATTTGGAGAATGTCTGGCCTTTCTTCTACATGAACAAAATCCAACACTTACGTGAGAAATCATTTACAAATATAACTTAATACCTGTGCTTGGTCATGGAGGCTATCGAGAAAGGTCCACAAACATCTAAGTGAACTCTTTCAAGGACTGCTTGTGCTCTACTATCCTTATCATGAAAGTTGGCTTTGGTGTACTTCCCCAGTGTACACCCTTTACATGTATCTCGCTGCTCTAGTGCACCCTTGGGAAGTCCTATAGAAATTTGTTGCATGATCTTCAAAGCTCCATAGTGCAAATGGCCAAGTCTTCTATGCCATAATTCAGTGATGTATCAACTCTGCACCTTCTCTGCTTTTATGCTCAAAGTAGCACAGTCTTTTACATCCAATTTGTAGAGGTTCTTCACCCAAACCTCAATATTCTTCACTTGTCTCATGGTGATATGTCTAAGGAAATCTCTTCCTTTTATAAATATCGCATCGTAGCCACAGTCATCCAACATAGAAACAAAACCTAAATTCTTCTTCAAACCCAGAACATACATGACATCATTTAATGTAAGAGGAGAAACAAACTCCCTCTGAAAAGTAATTGTACTGATATCGATCGCTCTATACCTTCCATCATCTCCAATCTCAATGTGCATATAGAGTTCCTTCTCCTCCAAGTAACTGAAAAATTATTTGTCACCCGTCATATGGAACGAGTCTACATTATCCAAATGCCACACACTACCCATCATCAATGTCCCCATGCATGCAATGAGTGTGAAATCCAACTCTAATTGTGAAGCTAGAGCTTCACCTGTCGCTCCTTGTGGGGGCTTCTTGCCAGCCTTCTTATGTGGACACTTCATGGTATAATGTCGCAACTCATGACAGTGAAAAAAATTAATATTCGACAAGTCTTTCTTCTTGCCCACCTGACCAAAATCTCCTTTGGATTGGGATTTCTTCCCTTTCCCTTTCTTTGTCTTTCTAGCCAAGGAAAAGTTCTCCTCATCCTCAACCTTGAATGAAGTTCCACCTTTGTTTCTCCGCCAGATATCTTCCTGCATGAGATTGGCCATAACTGCTCCTAGCTTAGTTGTTTATCTCTACCATTAATAGAGTCTTGATAACTGTGCCAGCTCTTGGGAAAACCCAACAGTGCTAGAGCTGCCATATCTTCTTCTAGAACAGTAATACCGACCCCGCCAAGTTCATCACAACACTGTATGAATTTTCTCAGGTACTGTGGAATTGATTCAGACTTCTGCATTTTGATGCTACGAAGATTTTCCTTCAATGATAGCTTCCTTTGGTCACTATTGTTCTCGAATAAGTCGGTCATTGTTTTCCACATCGTGAATGGAGTTTATTTCCCATCGAAATGAATGACAATATGATCTTGAACTCCCTCCAAGATGCTCCTCCTCGCTTTAGCTACATCCTTCTTCCACTGAGCGAGATCTTGGTAATCAACTACTGGGAGTTTACCTACATCGGTGTTGATGTAATCTATTAGCCTATTATCATCTAAGATCACCTCCATACGGATCTTCCATGCCAAAAAATTTGTGGTTCCTTCTAGATCATACTCGAGCCTGAGTTCAGTGGAAGTCATGTTCTCAATACTGGAGAAACTTGCAACATTGATCTTATAATTCGAACCTCCTACACAAACTTTGAATTATCTTCTCTTCTATTGTGATTCCTGCTCTGATACCATGTAGAAATTCCTTGTACGTTCAAAGTTCATATGTAATATGCTAAAACAAAAGACTTGAATCTACTCTACTCATTAGCGGAAACAATCAATTGATCGAGAAATCACCGCATAAACATGACAAGATTCAATCACATATTCTCAAATATTTATCTAAGGGGAAAGCAACTACTCAAAACTCCTTCCTATCTATATTGCATTAATGAGAAAATAGAGAATAAATACAATGTTTGTTCAAGCCTGAACAGTCTTTGCACAAGTGTAATCTATCTCACTACCTCACAAGTTGATTGTTGCCAATACGTAGCCAATTATGTTGCCTGCTAAGCTCCTATTTCCTTGCCCTATCTCCTTGGGAATTAGCCCCATATTAACTAGGGAAACTCTCAATTAGAACTGTGCAAACCCTGTAGGCCCTTCTCTGACTACATGCACCAGTTGTACAACTCAGAAAATTATACAACTGATAGTACATTGCCCTTGAACTCCAATCTCAACTAGGTAACTTGAATTTCATGCATGTATGAGTTAATTATTGTTGATTTATCAGTTAACAGGTTGAACACTGAAGTTTCACCCCATTAATAGACCTCCTACTAGTTCCTCCAACAGTAAGAACTAGCTTAACTGACATTAACTCAGTTTAACTGAATTAAATTATTACAACTCAAATTAAACTCAACCTAGGCTCCTAAAATTTAGGAACCACTCTACACGACTCAATTCAGGCCCTCGAATTAATTGAGCCAACTAAGTGAAATTAACTTAGTTAACTTATTCTTATTGTCTTGTGTTGTGGAATTGTAATTTTCTCCTAATTTAATTCAATGGAAAGTTAAATCAGGATTTTCTTATTGTCATTTTCAATGCCTTCCTCCAAAGCTAAAGTGCTCCAAGAATACTCTAAGTGTGTGATAGTATGAGAGAGTAGAGAGAAGAGAGAGAGCTCCAAAACTGAACTGACAAAAGGTTAAATTGAAAAAAGTTGTGAACTGATCCTTAGAAGCCTTTTTATTAATAATGCCTCTATTTTCTTCAATTTCCTCCTCACATGCAACCTGTGACCTTTCACCTTACTTTTCTCTTAATTTCCTTTATTTTCATAAATAAAATTCCAATTAATGCCTATTTCCTTTCCAAAGAATTTTCCATTGCCTTTTGCAATTTTCTTAGCTATAATAAACCAAATGAACACCCACATTAGGATGTTTCTACCCAACATTCAGTTTGGAATAAGTGTCCCATGACCTTGGTCTTATTTTTCCTTTATTAACTTTATTACATGGATTTTTTTATCCAGGTGGATATCAGTGGCCACCCACCTATTCCACCTAGACCTCTAGTCAGTTTCATCAGTTTCCTTGTTTATAGTAGCATTTACTATTTTTAGTAGTTTTTCGGGTCCTAAACTTTCAGAGCAATTTTGACCCCTTAAATGGCGATTTTTTGAGGTCCGCAATAGGCCCATATTTCCCTGTAGAAAATCCTATATTAATCGGAGAGATCTTTCCAACGAGGTATCATACACACCAAACGAAGATAATATGACCAAGTTACGACCCAGGGAAGTTGGATGCCCAACTAACCCCAACAGGGCCTGCAAACTCTTGACGTTCCATCACCTGGGGTTAGTGTTTTGGTTGTTTAGGGTTTTCCCTTGTTGTTCAATAATAAAAGGGCCTTTTAGCCTCATTGTAACATAGTTCAGAGGCATGTAGCCACCACATCTTTTCTCAGAGATAAGCTACCATCGCCCGAGCTAGTTTATTTCCATTTCTGTATGTAAGCATATTTCAGTTCTTTGATATTAACGAAATGAAGTTTTATTTTTGTTGTATCTCTGTTTTTATGTGTATATCTATATTTCATTGCATTCCTGCATAAGCCTGGATCAGTGGTATCAGATCCGTCTTCTCTTTCTTTGTTTTTCTTTGCATGTCCCCTATGAGGTCAGTGTATAAGGAGTTAGGGCTTGAACTAGTTGAACCTTTGCAAGACCAACCTCGAAAACCTTAATGGCCTCCCATGGCAGAAGAAAACAAAGATGAGAGGATAGGAGATCCTTTCAAAATATTTCTCGACGAAGCCCTCGAGAGACAAAGGAACACGATGATGGATAACTTTGCCCATATCCTTCAACTACTACCCACAGGGACGCATCTTCATCCAGCAGCCACTCTGGAGACGCCACTCCTTTTAAGGTACAATTTAACTTTGACATTCCCATATTTGAAAGCCAAATAGATGCAGATGTCATAGATAGATGGTTAAATATATTGGAAGGATATTTTTCAATTCATGACTTTTCCAATCAAGAAAATATTACTTTTTCACTCCTCAAAGTCGCCCCACATGTCAAGGACTGGTGGGAAACATATTGTGAACAAAAGGATGAGAGGGAATCCTCACTATTTTTAGCCACACCCACTTGGAATTCTTTCTAAGACACCACCAAGGAACAATATTACCCTGTCGAGAGCTAAGAAGATAAATACATAAAGTGGACAATGTTGCGGCAGGGAAGGCACCAAGATGTGTCGGCGTTCACAAATTTTTTCCATACCCTTCGCACGAAGCTGGGTATCAAGGATCCTGAGTGGTATTTGGTACTCAGGTAATGTTGTTGTCTACACAAGTACTTATAGGATGAGATGGAGTTCCTAGAAATCTCCTCATTTTGCGTCGCCTATCGATACGCTGTCAAGATCGAGCAAAAATTTAAACAGAAGAAGTGAGACTTTGGATCTACGAATTTGAAGCAAGGGAAAGGTTCTCCCAAACCACAAAACAAAGGACAAATCCAAGGAGGGGCGACCCAATACAACCTACCGAATCTGCAAGCAAAGAACAACACCATGAAGATAAATAAGAACACAAGGAAATGGTGTGAGTTCCATATGATCCCCACCCACAACACAAGTGAGTGTCGAGCCAAGCAGTCACTGGTGGTCGAGCTGAAGGCTTTCGAATTAGATGCATGTTCCGACTCTGAGTTAGAAAATGACAATGGGAATGATAAAGGGAACCATATTATTGGTGTGGAGCCTAGTGCCATCGTTGCCACAACCAAGATCCAAAAGGATGAGCCCGAGATCCAGAGGAGGGGGAACGGCTCTTCCTCTCATAGATGTGGGTGAAGGGTTCTCCACTGCAATTCATTGTCGACAACAAGAGCCAAAAGAACCTCATTTCAGTAGAGGTTGTGAAGCAGTTGGGCCTACTGGACACACCACACCTGTAGCCATGCACCATCAGGTGGCTTCACCAATGGTGAGATCTCTGTGTCATCCAACAATTTCACCTTCCCTACAGCATCAAGCCCTTCATAGATGAGGTATTGTGTGATGTTTCTCCTCTTGAAGTTTGTGATGTATTATTAGGACAACCATACTTGTGGAAGCGACATGTTGTGTATGATTTTAGGCCTCGCACCGTTATTATTACTTTGGGTAATAATTTGTATAGGATACCATAGTTAGCACTGCCTACAACCATTTCTTTTATCACTCTGAAGAAATGTAGTAAGATCATTTCCCAGACTGGGAAATTTGTTTTCCTTATGATTTTCCCTCAAGGAAAGAAGATGATTATGGCCGCGACCTCTAGACAGGGCTCCTACACACAACAACAGTAGATGGACAAGGTTGTGGAGGAGTATAGGAACATCTTCACCTCACCCATAGGGGTACCTCTACACTGTCAAGTCAAGCACTCCATCGATCTGACCCTAGGCACACCGCTACCCAATGGACCAATATATCGGCGTTCTATTCTGGAGAACGATGAAATCAAGAGGAAAATTCATGAGTTGTTGCAGAAAGGGAACATCAGTCCAATTTCATCACCCTATTGGAGCCTAATTGTGTTGGTACAGAAGAAGGACGGAACCTGGAGACTCTATATTAATTGTCGGGTGCTGAATGAGATCACTGTCCAAAATAGGTATCCGATCCCGCAGATTGATGACCTTCTGGACTAGCTCAAGGGGCTAATTTTTTTTAGCAAGAATGACTTAAAGTTCGGTTATAACTAGATACTGATCGAACCCTTTGATGTGTGGAAGACTATCTTCAAATCCAAGGAGGACCTTTTCTAATGGTTGGTCAAGCCTTTCGGGTTGACGAATGCCCCCACAACCTTCATGAGACTGATGGAAAACATCTTGAGACCCTTCACTAACTCATTCGTGGTGGTGTATTTGAATGGCATTCTGATCTTTAGCTAGAGTTGGGAAGAGCACCTCCACCATATTCGACACATGCTCCAAACCCTGCAACAAAACAAGTTGTGTGCCAATTTGGATAAATGCACTTTTTGTATGACCCAAGTTCAATATTTGGGGTGCATCATTGATGAGCGGGGTGTGCATGTGGACCCAACCAAGATACAAGTCATTTGGGATTGGCCAACCCCAACCACTCTAAACAATCTCTGCAGCTTTCTAGGTCTTGCCAACTTCTACCGCAAGTTCATTTTAGGGTTCTCCCATATCACTTGGCCCTTAAGTCAAGTCACTAAGGGAGGATTGAAAGCAAAAGTCTTCTGGTCTGAATCCCAATAGAAGGCATTTTCTGAGTTGAAGCATCACCTTTTCTCTGCACCAGTGCTCACATTACCAAAAATGCAATAACCATTTGAGATCAAGACAAGTGTCTCTGACTATGCTATCAGTGCGGTTCTTACTCAGCAGGGGCATCCAGTGGCATATCACAATGAGACACTTTTCGAAATAGTTCAAAATTATCCCACATATGAAAAAGAGATGTATTCCATTGTGAATCCCTGTTGACAATGGAAGCATTACATTCTGGGGAAGGAAATGGTCATCCACATAGAGCACCGACACCTACAATTCATACAGACACGAGCGAAGTTGTAGAACGATCACAATAAAAAATGATCCACATACCTACAACAGTTCCATTTGAAAAGTAAGCACAATAAGGGCAGCGCCAATAATGTTGCAGACTGCCTCATCCAACCACTGGTCATGGCATTAACCATTGTGGTCGACTCTTGTGGGAACAAGACTGCAAGGTGGTTGCATCTTTACAAGAGTGATCCAGAATTTGACAACACATACCAGATGTTCCTAGAATGCAAGCAAGTTCCAAATTTTCACCTCCATGATGCATTTTTATGCCACCTAGGACACATTTGTGTTCCTTCAAGCAAGCGTGCCAAGATGATTTGGGAGGTGCACTACAATCGGGTCGTTGGACATTTCAGGGTAGAGAAAATAGTGGTTGTGCTACAAAAGTATTTTTATTGGCCAAATCTTTGATAGGATGTTGGGATGTACATCAGATCCTGCACTTCCTACGCCATTTTCCAAACCGACCTTCAAGAAGCAAGGCCTATATACTCCTTTTCCTACTCCTTATCGACCTTGGAAATCCATCTTCATGGATTAAATGTCAGGCCTTCCTTCTACTAAGCATGGCAATGACTGCATTTTCGTGGTCATCGACAGATTCTCTAAGATGGTTATTATGGCGGCCTGCAAGAAGAGTATCACAATAGGAGCCACTGCTAAGATCTTCTTTGAACGAGTGTGGGTGCACTTTTGGATCCCATATTCCATCATCTTAGATCGAGACAATAAGTTCCTAAGTACATTTTGGTCAAGTCTCTGGTCGATGTTGTATACCAAGCTCACTAAGTCCACGGCTTTCCACCCCCAAAATGATGCCCAAATAGAGGTTGTCAACAGGATGATCGTACGCATTTAGTGCATGTACAACTCGAAGCATCCACGCACATGGGATAAAATACTCCCCTATGCCCAGCACAACTACAACATAACTCTCCCTAGCTCAACTGGCCACAACCCATTTTAGGTGGGATTGGGATTCCAACCATTATGTCACATTGGTGTGGCCATACCATTTGCAACTACTCAAGCAAATTCGGCTCATGTCCATTCTGAAGTTGATAGGGCTAACAACTTCATTGAGTGCATTCATCACATCCACCAGTAGGTCCATGACATATTAGACAAATCCAATGCTAAGTACAAGCAACGACATGATCAACATTGGGTGCCACACAAATTCCAGGTGGGCTACAAATTTTGGCTACATCTGCAGAAGGAATACCTCGTTGGGCACCATTGCAAGCTTCGCCTAATTTTATATGGGCCATACACCATGACCAAGGTTGTATGGGATAATGCCTTTAATCTCATCATTCCACCATTCTTTGGCCTGCACCCAATATTCAATGTGGACCGCCTTTTGCCATACTTTCCACCATCGTTGGACACATCTGACATTGCAGAACAAGCCACACCAATGGAGTTAACCCAGACTGCATGGAACATGCCACAACCAATTGGATCATGGACACGTATATCAATAACACTCGCCAATAGAGGATCCATATATATTAAGTTGTCAAAGTGGGCCAACTCCTTCACCAGGGCAAGTGGTTCACCAAGGACCAGGTTCAACAAAAATTTCCTCACCTCGTGGAGGCTTTGCACCCAATGGGGACCATTCCTTCCTAAGGAGGGAGGATTGATCCAGGTGGATATTGGTGCCCACCTGCCTATTCAACCTATACCTACATTTGGTTTCATCATTTTCCTTGTTTATAGTAACATTTAGTATTTTTAGTATTTTTTCAGGTCCTGAACTTTCGGGGCAGTTTTGACCCCCTAAACAGTGCTTTTTTGAGGTCTGCAACAGGCCCATAGTCATAGGCAAGGGCCTGCAGCAAATCTTGTAGTACTCAATGAGATATTTCCAACAAGGTATTGTATATGCCAAACAAAGATAATATGACCAAGTTACGACCCCTGGAAGTTGGGTGCCCAACTAACCCCAATGGGGCCCACAAACTCTTGGCATTCCATCTCTTGGGGTTAGGGTTTTGGTTGTTTAGGGTTTTCCCATTTTGTTCAATAATAAAAATTCACTTGAGCCTCATTGTAACATAGTTTAGAGGATTTCCTCCAGCAAGCATGGACTACTGCTCAAGTGTTAGAAATTCCTGAACAGTGGCAGAACGAATGGTTGGAGTATACGGATGCACTCACACAAGCTCACATCAGGCTCACAGAAGGACCTGATGAGATCATCTGGGCCTTTGCCAAGCATGGAGCATACGCCCTGAAGCTAGGATATTTAAGGCTCATGGAACCTTATAGGCCCCCGGATATTCATCCCACCTGGAAAGCGCTCTGGAAACTTAAGTTGGCTCCTCGCACGCGATTATTAATGTTGAACATTGTATTTGACAAAATCCCTACATGCACCAATCTCATGAAGAGATATTTTTATGGACCTTTTCATTGCCACTTATGCCAAGGGGAGGAAGAAAGCACAGATCATTTGTTCTTAAATTGCAGCAATACTCTACTGTTTTGGCAATCCCTCACCTCACACTATCCGCATTTGAAAAATTGGCAAGGTAACAACCTCATGGAAGCATGGAATAACTGGTGCCAAAATCACACTGGGAAATCTATCAACATTCCTCTGCTGGCCTGCTGGGCTGTTTGGATCGCGCGCAATCAGGCTATCTTTAATCTCAAAGCCCCACACTGGCCCACTATATTACACCATACGATTGCTGACTTTAACATGATACCTGAAGAGGAATCCACTGCCCCACCTCGTATCATTAGACCTGTGAACATCGACAAATCAAAGCCATGGGCATTCTTTGATGGCTCGGCACAAGATGCGGGCTGTGGGGGAGGAGCAATACTCTATCTCAATGAAATGCACTGCTACAAGATACAAATAAAACTAGGCAGAGGCACCAATAACTTTGCTGAACTATGCACGGCTAAACACATCATACACTTTGCTATCCATAAACAATGCACACACCTTCAGCTGTTTGGAGATTCTAAAATTGTTTACAATTGGCTGAATGATGCATCTCATTGTCATGCATTTTCATTGAGACACATTCTAGATGAAGCTAAAAGACTGACTGCTTCCTTTGAATCATTTGTCTGTCGACACGTTTACAGGGAACAGAACACCGTCGCCGACCAGCTCTCCAAAGAGGCAGCGCACAGACAAGGAGATGACTGGTTGATCCAGGAGGAAATCGACGGAACTTACTATCAGCACTACCACAGACCTTTTGATGATCATATGGGAGATGGGCTATAAAGCCCACAAACTTTCAGTACCATTTTTGTTTATAGCATGTATATATTTCTACTGTCTAGTCCTGAGTACAACTCTACTTTTTTGATATTATCAGCATATATATAGCTCTCTGCGCAAAGCATGGACACAATTTTGATCACTGCTATTTTTACTGTTTTGATAATGCTCCCTGCGTGGAGACAACTTGGTTCCTCTTCCTAGATTCACAGACTATGAACTTGACAGGCACTGCTGCCTCCATATGAATATGCTTCGGCATCTACAAAATGTAATTTCTCAATACTAATAGAAATTACGACTTGTTCCCAGGGGAAAAAAAAAAAACATAGTTTAGAGGAATTTAGTCGCCACATCTCTTCTCGAAGATAAGCTACCATCGCCCGAGCTAGTTTATTTCCATTTATGTATGTAAGCATACTTCAGTCTTTGATATTAATGAATGAAGTTTTATTTGTATTGTATCTCTATGTTTATGTGTATATTTGTATTTTTTGTGTTCCTGCATAATTCTAGATTAGTTTTTAACCTGGGGCCGTTACAACCTACTTGAAGGAAGCACCCACTCCCTGTTGTTTACAGGCACCAACCTAAAGGAAGCACCTACTCCCTGATATGCAAGCACCAACTTGCTTTTCTTGGTAGATACCTCTTTCATTCATTTCAAAACTCATACCTTTAGGCAAACTCTACTCGATTTAGTCTTTAAATTTTTGTCACTTCTTCTCTCAAACAGTAGGATATTCTTTTGCATTACAAACATGGACAAATCAACAAATCAAATATGTTCTCCTCATTAAAATATTTTATGCTCAACCAGTTATTACCACTTCTCATGCATAGTCTCACATTGTTGTACTTGCAAAGTTCATACACATATTCCTTCTTCTCACAGAATGGCTTCATATTT
The DNA here is from genome assembly GCA_031772625.1 of Pinus tabuliformis. Lineage (NCBI taxonomy): Eukaryota > Viridiplantae > Streptophyta > Pinopsida > Pinales > Pinaceae > Pinus > Pinus tabuliformis. Next base: position 687,756,548 of record CM062814.1, on the reverse strand, counting down.
TATAATCAACTATCTCATAGCATAAATTTTGCACTATCAACTCTCTTCTTCGCTCAACCTTAATTGTGCTACTAAACAACCAACCTTCTCATGTTGTTATTCTTTTTCTTTTATAGCATCAACCCTTCAATTCCTATGGGTATAAATCAATTGAATTTACCCATGGGAACTCCATTTGAATGTATCAACAGCCCAAGCTATTTGACTGTATCAATAACCCAAAAATTATTGTGTCAGCAACCATGAGAATTCAAGGTATTTGATATTTGATCCTCAATTGTAGCCCCCAAATGATTGGTTGTATCAATAACTATGATAATTCAATTGTTTTACATTCTATTCATTTCTCTTGTAGCTCGATGGCCCAATAACTGATAAGCCCCATAGGTCCATGCTCCTAAACCCACATAACTGACGGCCATGACTAATAGCTCTTTCTCTATCAGCCCCTCCATTTTTTCGCTCATCAACCTTTGCTTATACCTTTAAAACTTCGCCTGTCGTCTCGATAGGTTGATAGATGACAAAAGAATAGACAAACAATTATTTGTTTCTTGGGCCCGTTGACTAATGACTCTTATTTTTGGATCTCAACCATCAGCAAAAACAATGTTTTTTGTAGTCATGTTTCCTTAAGGTCTTGATAGCCCAAGACAAGACCCATCATGTCCACATCATCTTCTATGTGCTTTCCACATCAACTGTTGTGGCCAATCAAAGCTTGCTACCTACCACATATTAAACGCTCACTTGGTTAACAAAATAAATGCCATTTTCACCTGCCACGTGTCACCCTCACATGTTTCCACATCATGTTGATGTCATATTATCATCACGATGATGTCATATTTCCATATGGTATCCTTTGGGTGGTGCCACGTATCACTGAGAATTAGCCCACTTGATCACCCAATAACACCAAATATGAGTGACACATGTCACCCTTTCATACTACCATGTGTCCACTACCACATCATCCTACTAATTAGACTAATACTTTTCATGCCACGTAGCAACTTAAGAATCATGCACATGCTTGCCGCCCCTTGCTCGTTACACATATAAGCTCTTTGGCACTTTTACTAGCCCTTTACGACCAAAAGTTGTGACTAGGAGTCGGTTCTTCCACCACTTGTTGTTTTGTATTAATGTGCAGATTCCTTAAAAGGCATGCCAACATTTTTGAGTTCTATCAACGGTCAAAATCTATTCCTGGACCCCCCATTTGGATGATGTTTAACAAAGGGAGGGGTCCAATATTTGTCACTTATGCGACTACCTTGCGGTGTTGTCTCCCAAGCACACCAATTGACATCCATCGACTTGTCAGATCAAATGGCCATAAAAATACTTTAGGCCCCACTAAATTTTCTGAGTATTAACAAATGGGGGGGGTGGGGGTATGATATTTGGCATTTGTGTGTGCTAGAACCAAGAGCAACTAGAAGTCTAATTGAACTATCAAACTTCAATATGATTTTTCTCTTCACTCTTTTGGAGTTAGATCAAGTGTCATATATCGTTGGAAATTTATTTAAGAGGACTATCCAACTAAGCATTTAGTGTTATAATTGGAGCTAATTAACTAAAGAAGAAATGCATTCAAAGATACTACCTTTATCATTGACGTCAAGTTGGGCAACAACACACATTAACACAACCATGATAACACACTTACCAATCTCCCCCTAAGCTTGACACTTGACATAAATGACTGAGATTTGCCATCAATGGAAACAACTACTTGAAAATATCCCCTTTGGAATTAATAGAAACACCACCAAACATTGCTAGTTCATTGATCGCAACACCACTACTAAACACTCACCACTATCATGCTCAAAAATTTCTTGTTGTTTTTCTCGCTCTCCCTCTATGTCATTTATGACTAAGCACTCTTCATTTTGAAATGTTTATACATTCTCCCCCTTTGACCATGCTCCCCCTGAACCGATATAAGGGGTTGGTGATTTGTCTTTGGCCAATTTGATATTCATGTGGACCTATCTGATAGATCAACGTGACGGATCACTAAGCTCCCCCTAACAAGATTGTGACCAATTTCTTTTAGCAAACACCATTAATAATTATGTTGAGCTCAAGTGCATATGCAATGACTTGAATTTTGTTCTTCGATATTGTCCTGAGTTGGACAAATTCATAAGTGCCAAATTTTCAGGTTGGAATAGAATGTTGTTGGTGACTCTGCCATAGATACTTATTTTCTCGTGATAACTTGTAGAAATTTCCAGCAGAGAAAATGTGTTGTCAACCATTCCTTTGTGTCAATCAACATTATAATGAACTAATTGGTGCCCATTTTCATGACTAAACTTCTTAATTCTTTATATTATATCTTATCTACGTGGAACTATTTAGTTGATCTAGAAAATCCCCCTGAATGTGATTTTCTTTCTTGTCTTGAACCATTACATCCATTTGGGCAGCTTCCCTCTTTTCCTGTGAATAAAATTAATGACGATAAGAGTGATATATCACTCCACTCAAAATGTTCTTTGGCAAGAGGCTTGGTAAAGATATTAACAACTTGGTCCTTGGTTGAAATATATTCCAAATTCACAATTTGATCAACTACTTGCTCTCTAATAAAACGATACTTAATTGGGATATTAATGGTCTTTGAATGAAGAACAAGATTCTTGGATATGTTGATAGCACTTGTATTGTTGTAGATAATGATAATATGATTATCATATATTACCTTCATGTCCTGCAATGTTTGTTTCATACAAATAATCTGAGTGCAACGTGTTGTAGCTGCTACATACTCAACTTTAGTAGTAGAAAGAGAATAGACATTTGATTTTTGTTGAACCATGCTACTAGGAAATTTCCAAGAAATAAGGCACCTCCACTTTTGTTTTTCCTATCATTTATATTTTTGACCTAATCAACATTTGTGTATGTAGTTAATGAAGAACTTTTACCCTTCCGATACCACAGGCCATAGTCCATTATGGCTCTTAAATATCTGAAAATTCTCTCAACAACTAAGAGAAGACTTTTTTTAGGATTTGATTGGTACCTTGCAACTACACCAACAACTTTCATATTGTCTCGTTGTGAGTTTATTATATACAATAGACTACCAATTATAGATCTATGAATTGTTCGATTTACCTTGGGTGACTCATCCTCTTTGTTGAGCTTACATCTAGTGACCATATGAGTACTAACAAGAGAACACTCTTCCATCACAAATTTCTTTAGAATTTGTTTGAGATATTTTCTCTAAGAGATAAATATACCTTTCTCTGAATAAGTGATATGTAGTCTAGGGAAAAATTAGAGTTCCCCAAGCATGGACATCTCAAATTCAACTTGCATATCTATGGCAAATTCTTTACTGAGTAGATCCTCAACACTACCAAAAATGATGTCATCAACTTAAACAACAATAATTAAAATACTATCATTCTTAGATTTGATATACACGTTACTATCAGTTGCTCCTCTTTTGAATCCTTATTGTTGTAGGTATTTATATAATCTAGAGTACCATGCCTCGGGTGCTTGTTTAAGTCCATACAATGCCTTTTTCAACCTATACACTTCCCCAGTGTTTTTTGATAACTGAAAACCTTCAAGTTGTTTGATATAAACCTCTTCTTAAAGCTTTCCATTCAAGAAAGCCAATTTTACATCCATCGGATATAGCTTAAAAATTTTGTAACATGCAAATGCAAGGAATATTCATATTGCCTCCAATCAAGTTACTGGGGGAAAAGTCTCTTTCAAATATATTCCCTCAACTTGATCATAGTATTTTCATACCAATCTAGCCTTATTTCTACAACTTGTCCATTCTCATCCAATTTGTTCCTAAAGACCCATTTGGTGCCAATAACATTTTTATTTTCTAGTCTTGGAACCAATTCCCAAGTCTGGTTTTTCTCAAATTGATCCATCTCCTCATTCATGGCTTTTAGACAATAATAATCTTGGCTATCTTAAGAAAAGTATTTTGGTTCAATCATAGAAAACAATGTGATATCTACTTGACTGGAACTATTCATTAATGTTCTTCAAGTTTGAACACAAACTTCCTTATAACCAACAATATACTTTGTAGGGTGATGTTTTTGTACATACCTTGAGGGAGTTTTTACATGAGAGAATTATGCCTTATTTTCTTCCTCTTCTTTTGATTCTTCAATTTGTTCTGCTTCATCTTCACTATTAATATGGTTAGATGGACAAATAAATTTGTGTTACTAGCTTTTGGGAGGTAACTCCTCATCCACCTCGACATCAATGCAATTGACTATTTTGCATGCCTTTTATTATAGCATCTATAGCCCTTGATCTTATTAGAATATCCTAAAATTATTCCTTCATCAACCCTTGCATCAAACTTTCCAGAATTATCGTTGTTATTCTTGATGTAGCACTTCCTACTAAAGACTTTGAAATGTTTGATTATGGTTGGTTTTCCATACCACAACTTGTATGGGGTTTTATCATTTTTTGGCCAAAGGCAAGATTTATTTAAAATGTGGACTATTGTAAGGACAAATTCAACCAAAAATAAATGGTAGATTTATTTCATCCATTATTGCCCTTCCCAATTGCTACATAGATTTTTTTGTCTTTCAGTGACATCGTTTTGTTGTGGGTGTTCACAATAGTGAAATCCCCACCCCTGGCTGACCTTACACATTTTATTTTGTAATCAATTTGATTCTCAACCATGGCTTTGAAATTTTTGAAATTTTCAAAAAGGAAACCCATGTAACTATGGTATAATCATCAATAATCAGCATGAAGTATATCTCACCACTTGGAGTCTTGGTCTTAACGAGACCATAAGTTTGTATGAACTAGTTGTAGTGTCCCCATGGATGAATTTTATTTGGTATTGAAAGGCACTTGGATTTTCTTTCTAATTTGACATTATTTACATATGGTGTTGCTTGGCTTAGTAATTTTTGGCAAATCTCTTACAACTGCCTTTTTTTCGAACTTCACAAGATGGTTAAAATTCAAGTGACCAAGTCACTTTTGCCACAACCAACTCTCATCAAGCTTCCCAATATATTAACTTTCATTTTCTTCTTTGAGTATGTACATATTGTTTGAGGTCCTTTCACATTCTTCTATTACCTTCCCTATGTTTTCTAGATTTATCTCAAAGTCTTTGGATCAAAATGTAACATCATACCCTTTGTGCTTGAGTGCTTCTATAAAGAGAATGTTTTGGATTTACCTCTTCCATTGTCCAGGCTCATTGTTCCTTTTCCCCAGATGTTGCATGGTGCATCATTGCCAAAAATGACACTTCATGCCTTGCTTTCATTTAGTGACAATAATTTACTTATGTCACCTGACATATGATTAAAGCAACCATTTTCCACATACCAGTGGCTCCCTTGATTTTGGGTATATAAAACAATGCCACATTCTTCCTTCCTTTCTTACTTTTCCTTCCTCCAGATCTTGGATTCCTGATGTGTTTGTTTAACCTGAGGAACTTATTTGAGTTTGTTAGCTCTACACTCAACTACTCTATGTCCAAAATTATGACAATTATAACATTACATAATAAAATAGTGGAGAAAAAGGATTGTTGTTATTTTAATTATCCTTACATGAATTTTCAAATATGTTGTCACTATTTAACCGATAAGATTCGTTTCTTCTATTTCTTATTATATTGCTTCAAAAATATTCTATACATTCTACAACTTTATGTCCAAAATTTGTACAAGAAAAACAATAAGCATTGAAAATATTCTGGAACCTAGTAGAAAATTTCCTTTATGGGTGTATTATCCATGATAATACCTCATCATCAAATTAGAGGAGATTATTATGCTTTTGGTTGAAATACACCCCTTTACACCCCCCTTTTCTAGCATATTTAAGACTATATTGCAAGTTATATACCATGAGAATAATGTTATCCTAGTCTATAACATTATGTTTCTTCATCTAAATTGTGTTACCAAATTGTTAGCTTGAAGGGGCCTGACCCAGGTTCAGTGTTAATTAGACAAACAAATCCCTGCACTATTGGCTCTTTTAGCATCAGCCCGCAGAGCGCGGACTAAAGTCTCACCCGAAGCAGTATGGGGGGATGCTGGAACCAAGTTTCTGCACCCTGAGATGGTCGTGATGTCTGTTTATTCCCTCTATTCTTACCTTCACGCAGGTCACTTAGTCCTAGGGCTCTGTCTACCTGACCCCTTATTCCTCCCTTCGATACCTCCATGAAAGGGTATGGCTAACCTTCGCGTAGCCCTAACCCTCGATCAAGACTCTTTCGCGTTGCTGCAGCAACATATTGCGCAGATTTTCAAGTTATCTTAAGAATATTACTTGTCTTATTAGATACTGGTGAGCTCTGGTATTACAACAATAATGTTGCAACTCCTGGGGCTCCCTACTTTACTTTTATCAACCCAATAGTTCGTAACAAACTTGGAAGCGACGGTGTTGTATGCACAAGTACTAGCTCTTACTGCAGGCTGTCACTTGATCAGCTGGCACAAGTTCGCTAGGAGCTTAAGCCAACTTCTATGAGTTCTCAGAAGAATCTTTTAACTATGATGGAAGAAAGCTAACTCTACAGGGGCTGTTCTACTTGCGGAAAGAGGAGGAAAACTGAAATGAAATGCAAACCCTAGCAAACCCTAGTTTACCCACTAACCCTACTTTTGTAAGAAAAGAGATGGAAACTATTGAAATAGGTGCCATTGACTATTGAAAAGGTAGTTTGCATTTATTCAAGCTACTTCTGAAGAGAAATGAGAAGAAATCATCTTTTTGTACTTTTGAGCATTTTTATGTGGAATTATTATGCTTGTGTTTTGACTGGTTGTGGCTGTGCAGAGGTTTTGTGGCAAAGGGAGATGGAGTTTGGCTTTTGTAGAAGGTAAGGAAGGTGTGGAGGGGTCCTAAGCAGCCCCTAGTACCCTTCCGAAGACTTCTATTGCGATTAGACTTCGAAAAATCACTCATAGGAAATTCTACAGGAGGCTGCAGGGGATCTACAGGAGGAGGCCGAAAGTGGTTTTTGGAGGTTTGAAGGTGGAAAATTGATGGAAAAAGGGAAATGAAGGCTGGATGAAGGTGTTGAGGGGTCTAGAACTTGTCAAGGAAGATCAGGGATGAATGAGATGGTTGGATTTGTTCAAAGGTCAAGAAAGCAACTTTGTGAAAAAACGCAGAAATTAGGGCAGATTGGCGAAATGTGGCGAAGGAGTGGGGAAATCTAGGAGAAGTGAGTTGGTGCTGGTTGTTTGATGGAGGGATGGTGAGCTGGAATTTTATACAAGAGAGCTACACGCTTACTTCTCAAAACTAACCAAAGCAAGAACCGAAAAACAGAGTTTTGTCTATTTTACCCTAAATTCTGACCTAAACTAGAAAAATGTTGAACAATACTTTATGAACAGAAAAACATGCAAGAGAACTATGATAAAACAACATGAAATGATCTAAACAAGTGAATCTAAACAAATATCAACTCTTCCAAATCAAAGTATCACACTAGCAGTTGCATGAAAAAGCAAAAACTATGTTTTTGGTGGCAGCAGTAGTGCCTTGACCTCAGATCATGGTCCCTAGGAGGGAGAAAGGAGATCAAGATCTACTGGTAGCCTTTTTGGATCTTTTTCTATCACTGCAACAACTTACTTAAGCAACTGGAAACAAAAACAACTATTTTAACCATCAAAAGCAACCTATTCTAACAAAGCAAAATGAATCTATGCAACATAAATTAACTCATGAATGGAAGAAAAACATATAAATACACAAAGGAGGTGCTGGGAAACTTGGGTTGGGCCCTAACCCAAGAGCTTCAACCCTCTGGAAAATATCAGTGCTAGTTCAAAACTTGGTTCATCTTCATTTATCAAAAAAATAGCAGTTACATCTCATAAAAACTATCTCAAAAAGAGCTCGAAAATGAGCTGACTACAATGTTGCACAAAAGTGAGAAAATAGACTAAGAAATGGCTAACATCCAACTAAAAAAACTGAGCACCTAAGCCCTCCTATTTATACAACTGGAGCCTCTAACAGCTCTCCTAAAATCAAGGAGGCTTGGCTCCCAAGACTAGAGATAGACAACAGTTCTTCTTCACTTGCTCGGTTGCCCCTTGGATGCATTGATGTGGTTGCTTGTGCTCCAAGTTTTCTGAAGGAGGATTTGAGGTAGGGAGTCATAAATGAGGGGGACACCCTCCTACAAATCCTCTCCCTTTTTTTCCTCGAATATTGGCTGCCAAATGCTCATTAAACCTTTGATTTTGTCTCAAAATTGACCAAAAATCTGCATAAAGCACACATTAGACTTCTTGGCATAATGACTAACCCAATTCACTCTATTAGCATAAATATAATCAAAAACATGCAATAAACTAATGAGAATGGTGGATTAAGCTAAGTTAGGAGGCCAAATGAGCCCATATAATTACCCATTTATGGGGCTCATCATCACCCCCTACTGAATGTGTTTCTCATCCTCTGAGCAACTAGTCTATCTCCTCATCTTTGATGGCCCTGGTGGCCTCCCTATCATCCCAAGCTTCTGATGTGGTCTGCTCATGTGTGCCATAAAATTCTACCTTCTTGTCCATGTCCTTCCACTGCTCCTCCTATTCTGCTTGTTTGAATTCTTGTGCTTTTCCTGGCCTTGAAATACATGGAGGCCTGCCTTTTTCTCTTTTCTTTTGGCTTAATTGGTGTGCTCAGGGTAGTGAGGCCAGTTGTTGCCTCTCTTTCTAGAGTCTCAGGGGACCCTTTTCTTTGTTTTGCCTCTGCTTCCTCTTTTTCTCCTCCTTCTGTCTCTTTTTCTTTCTTTGTTTGTTCTATTTCTTCCTATTCTGTCTCTTCATCCTTCTCCTCTTCTATTTTAGTTTCTTCCTTCTCCTTTTCTTGTCTTGCTGAGTCATCAGTTGCTTCATCTTCTCCCCTTTTCTGCTCTTCTTCCTCACTGTCAAAAGGACTGAGGTCATCAGTGAGAGTTTTTATGTCATCTTCTCTAGTCATGTTCCTGAAAATTTCCCAAGCTATAAGGATTGTGTATGTGTGGAGGGCATCCTCTACCAGCAATTTAATGAGCCCATGGTGAGCCAGTTGGTCTGGAACCCCTGCATTCAATTTGGTGCCACACTCTATCAAGGATTGGAGGAGGAAATATGGAAGACTGAGTTTTCTAGATGCAGGTAGGTCCATTCCATATCTTAGTTCATGCAATAATCTGAAATGATAACCATAGACTATACTGTATCTTCCTTCATAGGAGATATATTTCATGATCTGGTAGCTGATCTCACCCCATGGATAAGGTATACTTTTCCTTCTGATCCCATTCTTATCCTCCACAGGATGTTCATCAGGCTGGAAAAAGGTCTTTTTAGCAACCTGTCCTAGTGGTTTTTCTTCTTTGCTCCAGGGGAGCCCAAGTGGAAGACTTGTAATTCTGTTGATGAATTCTAGTGTAAGTTCTATGGTTAGACCCCTGAAACTAACTGTAGCATGGGTTTTTGAGTGGGGTTTTAATGACAACAAAAATTCCTCTGTAACTTCGTCATCAAACCCATGAAATTTCTCAAAGAAAGGCATCCAATTTGCCCTAGTAAAGAGGGCTACCACTTCCGGGTGTTCATGCAGTTTGGTGGAATTCAGAGGCTCCTTTCTCATAAAACCTCCTGTCATGATGTTTTAGAAACTGCTGGAAATTCTCAGGTGAGGAGGAAGGTAGCAAATTTTCAAACCCGAAAAAAGAGGAACAACTGAGAGAGTTTTTCATGTTTCTTCTTTTTAACAAAAATAAATTTTAATTTTCCTGCCCTTCAAACTATGTTCTCAACCTTACTTTACTTCTCAGGTTGTTGAAAGAAATCAATAGTTTTTTTTTTTTTTTTAAACACAACACAATGATCAAGACAATGTGTTTCTTTTCCATACCACCCAATTCAAATTCAGTGCTTTACAGGCTTAATTTCCTATGGTTGCATCACTTTTCCATATAGGAGAATACGGGGAAGAAAAAGATAGACTTTTAGTGCAGAGAGTAAAATGGAGAGACTGTATGTAATTCAGAAAAACACAGGCAGACTTTTGTTTTCACTTTCCCTTCCTTTTTCAACCCAGTACTTTGCTTCAAATCCCACCACCTTTTGTAGATATATCACATGCAGAGTGGGTTTCTGAGCCTACCTTGTTTCGAGCTCGAATTTGGCAAAAATTTCAAATTTTCCCTCTGCAGAGCTGCTCTCTGGGCTTCCTATAGAAAGGCTCCTGTAGACTGTGTTTCTGCTCCTGTAGAATGTGATAATGCTCCTGTAGAGCCCGATAAGCAGGAGGGTTTTGAAAACTGGCAGAGAGCGACTATTTCAATGTTCTGAAGGTGGTAGGTGAGTTGTTGCAGCCGAGAACTCGTCGATGCCAATGAAAACAAAAGGTGGTGGAGGCTTCTATAGCAATGTACTTAAACTGATGGCATGATATGTGGTGACAAGGTGAGGTGGCAAGAGGGGTACGTTATCCCCATCCGGACCGTTGGTCCCTACTCTAGTGCCATTATGGTTTTTCATGTCGCCTGCCCACCATCACTTCCGTCATTCCCGTTATACGTTGCCACCACTACCTGCTCTGAGATTTCTGCGAGTTGAATGAACACACGTGCCGAGTGCACCCACTGAGCATTGTTTGAACTGGCCGAAGGTGGCCAGTTAGCTGGCCGCCAATTTGCTTAATTGTAACCATCTCATTTGTCCATGCGGTTTTCAAATCATACGATGCAAAAGAGGAATGGGTTTAGACACCTACCTGGAAGTCAAATGTGTTTGCCGTGAGGTGGTGTGGCCTTTCCTTCTACTGCATGCCTTTGTTTCAGTGGATGCATGCTTGTCTGATTGCTGATATGTGGTTGTGCTTTGTGCAGGTTCCTTTCTGGCTGGATTCGATCTTCAAGAGTTTGCTTCAACCTTCAGATTTGCATGCTCATGCTGCTGATGCTAGATTTTAATGGGACAGTGACTTGTTTTGTCCAGATCTCCCAAACGGTAGACTGGATTGACCTAAAATTTTCTGAGCATGTTTCCATCATCATTATGCACCTCTTCTAGAAAAATTGCGGTCAATGGATGCACGGATTTCGAGAAAAATCGAAAATGGTTGAAGGTTATGGAGGTCAATTTCTTGGAAACCGTGCATTGGAATTGGCTGAAATTGCTTGAGCATGTTGCCATCATCCATATACAACTCCCCATGAAATATTTTTTCAAATGGATTCGCGGTTTTCAAGTTAGAGAAAAAACAAATTTCTGCTCTCTGTGTTTTTGTATCAGAGCATCCTGCAGTTTTTGGACAGTAAGAAAAATGAGCTTGGGGTGTGATGCAAGATTGGAAATGATTGGAAGAGATGTTTGAAGACTACATGAGGATTTTTAAACCCTTTATGAATCTTCCCTATTCTCTAAACTACTTTTAAAATCCATTTCTAGCTCTCTGTAATTTCTACAGGAGCCTCCTGTAGAAAACACAGTTTTCAGAAAAGAAGCACAGTGAGGTGGAAAGAATGTCAAGAATGATGGAGAAGGGTGAGGGAAGGTAGGATAGGTGTTGTTATTGGTTTCAGAGCTTTCTTGGCACCTGTTGTTGTTTCCTGAAGTCTTCCTGCAAACCTGAAATACAACTGGAAATTCATTTTTCTTTTTTTTGAAAACAACTAGGGCGCCTCAAGGAGGTTTTCACCCTAATTGCCTACCCTGGGCGCCTCCAAGGGAGGTTTTCACCTAGGGATCTTATTCCCTTTTTCTTTTCTCTTCTTTCTAACCCATTGACCGCCTCATGGAGGTTTTCAATCAATGAGCCAATCTGAGGCGCCTCCGAGGAGGTTTTCACCTTAGATTTTTATTTTTTCCTCTTATTTTTCATTTTTTCCTTTTTCTCTTTTTTCTTTTTTTTTTCTCTACCCTACCCTACTTGAAAAACAAAATCATTTTCAAGTATAAGAATACTTCCAATGGAGCCATGTGCACAGCGAGATGATAGACAAATTGATGTGGAGGCTTGAAATGTATGCTTTGACATATATCCGGATTTCAGAGACCAAATGATTTGACTTTGAAGGGATCAAGCATAGTTGAGGAAGAGAGTGATGCTGCACCTTAGTGACCGTCTGGAACCATATCTCAATATAGCTGTGATTTCCTTGGCCTTTCTACTGATCTAGATCATTCTTCATGTCTTCTTCTACCATGACCTTCATATCTTCCTCTTTTTGTTGATTCTTCTCTTGAATACATGGAGGATTTGATGGTAACCATGAGGGAGCTCTCTCGATCTCTGATTTTGATGTCCTCTCTTCATCAAGTGTAGCCAATGGTTCTTTGACCTTCTCTTTTGCATCTTCTTCTGCTGGATGTGGTCCTTCAATGATATCAATATAATCTCTATTTTGCAATACTCTTCCTGAGCTATGGTGAATATCATTGAGCTCAAGAGGAGTTGTTTGGAAATGTTGTGCCTCAGCATTGTAATTGGGTTGAGCTACTCCAATGTGCAGGTTTGGAAATGGTGGTTCCCCACTATATACTTGTTGAACCTTTCTGTTATTCGGGTTTGAGTTCGGTTGAGCAAGCATTTGGGGCTGCCTTGGTGGAGCAGGAGACGATGGTTGCAGTTGAGCAGGTGGTGGAGGAAAAAGAGCGGGAGGAGTGTTGTACTGGGGCCTCCACCCTTGATGAGGTGTATTCCACTGAGGTTGTGGCTGAGCATAGGAGTGAAATGAATGAGTAGCTGGTTGAGCATGATATTGAGGAGGATATGACCAAGGAGGGGGTGTGGACCAGGAAGGATGAGCAGGGGGACCCCAAGAAGGTATGAATGTGACTTGGTTGGGGTTGTAGTATGCCTGAGATGTCCCTTGCATCCCCTGCTGGTATGGTCTGGGTCCATGTGGCCTCCTTTGGTTCATGAAATAGAGTGGTTCAGTGGCACCTTCGACCCCCTGATATGCAGCTTTAATTCCGAGCAAGGAAGGGCACTGATTCGTAGGATGGTCTTCTTCACAGACTAAACACACTTCTATAGAGTGCAATGGACATTCGTTCCTAGGATGCTTTCTAGTGCACCTGGGACAAAAGATGGCCAAAGCCCTCTCTGCTTCCTCTTGTTTTCTTTTGATATGCATGGCAAGCATCTGCCTCATCTCGCTCTTGAAATCTTCCAGCAGATTTTCAAATTCACCTCTAAGGGATGAGTTGGAAGAAAAGGTACTGCTCCCAACATTTCTGTTTTCAACCATGGGCTCCAGAGGAATGTTTTCTTCTTCTTCTCCCCTATAGGTTCTTCAAATATGTCTTGTTGTCCACCTAAGGGTTCTTCTTGATCACAGCCATCGAAGAAGAGAGAAGGTTGGCTGTGTGAAGCAGTGGGGGTGTTGGGCAAAAATTTTCCTGAATTATCTCTATTCCTACGAGGCATGAAAGGAAATCTTTTTGGTTGATTTTTGTTTTTTTTTTCTACTTGTACATGCAAAACTGAAATTGATTGAAAAACAAATTGCAACTAGCTGAAATGAACTTGTTGAAATGAAATTGCAGAATTGAAATGAAAGCAAGGAAATGACTAATCTACTTTGCTGGAATAGAAATGAAAGCAGGAAATGACTAATCTACGTTTGCTGAAATGGAAATTGCAGAATTGAAATGAAAGCAGGAAATGCCTAATCTACGCTTGCTGAAATGGAAATTGCAGAATTAAAATGAAAGCAGGAAATGCCTAATCTACGCTTGCTGAAATGGAAATTGCAGAATTAAAATGAAAGCAAGAAATGTCTAATCTACGCTTGCTGAAAGGAAAATTGCAGAATTTGAAATGAAATAAACTACTTAGTAGAATGTTGCAGTAAAAAATAGAAGAAAGTAGTAATCACAAAGTACTCTGACGCTTCCCCGACAACGGCGCCAAAAATATGGTGAGCTCCGATATTGCAGCAATAATGTTACAACTCCTGGGGCTCCCTACTTTACTTTTATCAACCCGGTAGTTCGTAACAAACTTGGAAGCAACGGTGTTGTATGCACAAGTACTAGTTCTTACTGCAGGCTGTCACTTGATCAGATGGCACAAGTTTGCTAGGAGCTTAAGCCAACTTCTATGAGTTCTCAGAAGAAGCTCTTAACTATGATGGAAGAAAGCTAACTCTACAGGGGTTGTTCTACTTGTAGAAAGAGGAGGAAAACTGAAATGAAATGCAAACCCTAGCAAACCCTAGTTTACCCACTAACCATACTTTTGCAAGAAAAGAGATGGAAACCACTGAAATGGGTGCCATTGACTACTGAAAAGGAATATTTCATTTATTCAAGCTACTTCTGAAGAGAAATGAGAACAAATCATCCTTTTGTACTTTTGAGCATTTTTATGAGGAATTATTATGCTTGTGTTTTGACTAGTTGTGGTTGTGCAGAGGTTTGGTGGCAAAGGGAGATGGATTTTGGCTTTTGCAGAAGGTGAAGAAGGTGTGGAGGGGTCCTAAGAAGCCCCTAGTACCCTTCTGAAGACTTCCATTGCAATCAAACTTTGAAAAATCACTCACAGGAAATTCTACAGGAGGTTGCAGGGGATCTACAAGAGGAGGCCGAAAGTGGTTTTTGGAGGTTTGAAGGTGGAAAATTGATGGAAAAAGGGAAATGAAGGTTGAATGAAGGTTTTTATGGGTCTAGAACTTGTCAAGGAAGATCAGGGATGAATGAGATGGTTGGATTTGTTCAAAGGTCAAGAAAGCAACTTTGTGAAAAAACGCAGAAATTAGGGCAGATTGGCGAAATGTGGCGAAGGAGTGGGGAAATCTAGGAGAAGTGAGTTGGTACTGGTTTTTTGATGGAGGGATGGTGAGCTAGATTATTCTACAGGAAAGCTGCACGCTTACTTCTCAAAACTGACCAAAGAAAGAACCGAAAAACAGAGTTTTGTCTATTTTACCCTAAATTCTGACCTAAACTAGAAAAATGTTGAACAATACTTTATGAACAGAAAATCATGCAAGAGAACTATGATAAAAGGACATGAAATGATCTAAACAATTGAATCTGAACAAATATCTACTCTTCCAAATCAAAGTATAACACTAGCAGTTGCATGAAAAAGCAAAAACTATGTTTTTGGTGGCAGCAATAGTGCCTTGATCTCAGATCATGGTCCCAAGGAGGGAGAAAGGAGATCAAGACCTGCTGGTAGCCTTTTTGGATCTTTTTCTGTCACTACAACAACTTACTTAAGCAACTGGAAAAAAAAAACAACTATTTTAACCATCAAAAGCAACCTATTCTAACAAAGCAAAATGAATCTATGCAATAGAAATTAACTCGTAAATGGAAGAAAAACATATAAATACACAAAAGAGGTGTTGGGAAACTTGTGTTTGGCCCTAACCCAACAGCTTCAGCCCTCTGGAAAAGATCAGTGCTAGTTCAAATCTTGGTTCATCTTCATTTATCAAAAAATAGCAGTTACATCACATAAAAACTGTCTCAAAAAGAGCTCGAAAATGAGCTGACTACAATGTTGCACAAAAGTGCAAAAATAGACTAAGAAATGGCTAACATCCAACTAAAAAAACTGAGCACCTAAGCCCTCCTATTTATACAACTAGAGCCTCTAACAGCTCTCCTAAAATCAAGGAGGCTTGGCTTCCAAGACTATAGATAGACAACAATTCTTCTTCACTTGCTCGGTTGCCCCTTGGATGCATTGATGTGGCTGCTTGTGCTCCGAGTTTTCTGAAGGATGATTTGAGGTAGGGAGTTATAAATGAGGGGGACACTCTCCTACAAATACTCTCCCTTGTTTTCCTCGAATATTGGTTGCCAAATGCTCATTAAACCTTTGATTTTGTCTCAAAACTGACCAAAAATCTGCATAAAGCACACATTAGACTTCTTGGCATAATGACTAACCCAATTCACTCTATTAGCATAAATAGAATCAAAAACATGCAATAAACTAATGAGAATGGTGGATTAAGCTAAGTTAGGAGGCCAAATGAGCTCACATAATTACCTATTTATGGGGCTCATCAGATACTCATAGTTAGCACCGCGTAAATAGATATTCTTATATGCGTTCAGTTATCCAACATAATTATACACGTTCACGCACCATATAAGCATTATAAAGGAAATTCATAGATAAAATGACAAGATGCATTAATCGGAAAAAAGACACAGAAATTACAGAATACTTCTCTTTATTAATTTCTTCCAAGTGATTACAGACTCTATCCACCCTACACACACAGTTGTAGGGGTCCGCGCACTCAGTTGCGGACTTCTACGCTAGGCCTCTGCGCACTCAGTTGCAGAGCCTCTACCTATGCTATGACCCAAAACTTAGACTTCTTACTTTGGAGCTATGACTCTCTTATCTTGTGTGTCTCTCCAACTACTTAGAGCTTAACTCTTTTTATACAATCCCATGGTCCACAAACCATGGGTAGATCTCTTACAGCCGACTTTACTTTACAAAACTAAGGGAGGACAACCCTTTATGACTTATGACACCTTCGCACTCCGCAACCACAAAATGCGGAGTCCTTACAATTTTATTACAAAAATTTGACGCAAACTTGGGCTTTTAACCCCAAAACTGCCCTTTGGGGGATCCCGTTCCCAACAGGCCCCCAACACAAGCATCGTGACTAGTCCTCGAGTCACTTGGTAGCCATGAAGATCTTTGCATGAATCCCTTCCAGCTCAACCTGTATGACTACAACTTCGGTCATGGACTGAACTACCGCCTACTTCGCGTCTTTCACTATCTGCTCGGTCACTACTCCTGCACTGTCAGCCTGAAGCTTTTGTTGCGTTGTCTAGAGAGTCACAATCTTTCCTTCTGTTAGCTACCTATACCAATAGGTTTCATTTTTGATGATTGGTAGGGGAAGTGCCAATATGATCTACTTTGGTGATGCAAAGATCTCATATTTTTGTGGAAGACACATATCTACAGTTGGTTGCTGTTGTCCTACTTCTGAATGGGTGATCCAACAGTCTAAGCTGGGTCATGCCATGTTTCAATTTTTTGTTGTAGATTAGAGAAAGAAATCTGTCCAAACAGTTCAATCTTGGCAGATAAAGTAGTTAGGTAGAGAAAGAAGGTTCCCAACTGTTTAATCTGGGGCCTTGGAAGCAATAAGGATAGCCTTAGATAGAAAATCAAAAGAAAAAGCCAAAGGAAAAGAAAAGTCACATAAGGGTTTGCAAGTCTAAGTGCACCCTCTTTGAAGTAACAAAGAATGCTAGGCAATAAAGTGGGTAGGCAGATGGGGTTGCAGAAGCATGATTTCTTTCATATCATTGACCCATGCAAAGGAAATACATGGTGCCAGTGTAGATCTCTTAGTCAACAGTTTTGCAGCAATACAATGAAGCATGTCTAACTTCCTAATCATCCCCCATCACCCTCCTTGCTAACATCCCAAGACCACCTATGTTCATGAAAGAAGTCAAACTCTTTTGTTAATTCTTGTTGCATTAAGAGCCACATTTCTTGTGTAAAATTCTTTTCATTTTGATCTACTTCCTAACTAAGTTTGTTTCCTTAAAAACTTAGTATCTATCACTTCCCATTCCTACTCCCCTCCAATATTAACTACTAACTCTATCTACACTTAATTCCCTATGTTTCCCTTTCCCTATTACTATAACACCATGGTGTATAAAACCCCAACAATATGTATATTCCCTCCCCCTTGGCATTATAGCCATATGTCCAAATATTGGACAGATCATGCAAAATTCAAAGTCTGGTTCAAGATGCTTTGTGCAAAATCAGGGATTAAACTGACCCCACGTTGGTTTAATAACCTAAGCCCTACCCCTTCTTCCCTTTACAAACCTTTGAAATGATTTACCCACTTTACTTACATAAAGCCTTGTAAAAACCCACTATTACCCCTAACCCGCGCTATTTGCAATAAGCACTAAAAACCCATTTTTCCGCTTTGTCCAAAGTTTATTTGCAATGCGCATTTTTTACAAAAAACATTGAAAAAACCCGCAAAACCGCCAAAGCTTAAAGTTCCGCCTGGGCGCGCATTTCAAGGAATACAATAAAATATTCCCCGCCCGCTGCCGTATCGTACTTCCATCTTATCGACCCGTCGACCGTCGGATCTGGGCTTTCCCATCCGACGGCCCATATCAATATCGGGCGGCCCCCGATGACCGGACGTTACCTCCCAAAAAATGTCAGAGGGTGACGTCAGGCCTCTGCCACACGTCGCTCCCAAATCTTATCGGGAGGCCGCCTGCCAATACCACCACCGTACCATAAGCGGTCCGATGGAACCGCTTACCGCCCTTCCTATACCGCCTGCCCACGTCACCGTTACGTCACGCCCGCGTCATGTCAACTCAGCGCCGCGTCAGCGCCAGGCCCGCCACTGCTCCGACCTGTCCGCCACCTCACCAGTCTTCGTGGACCACTCACAGGCCGCCACGTCACCCTTTCGTACCCGACCCCACCCGATGATGTCATGCTGACGTCATCCAAAAAAGCATCAATAACCCAAAAAGTCCATATTTTCGCCAAAATTCACGATTTTTGTCACTTTTACCATAAGAACTATTTTTGCTCTCCTGCATGCATATTACGACCATTTCGCCGCCAACCTGCAGAATTCGACTTAAAAACCGTGGGTGCCTGCAAATTCACCTGCATTGGTCACCATTGCCAAAGTTTTACCAGGTATTTATCTGAGTTTCCCCTCCGCGCATGGTTTTGAATATAATTTACCAATCAAGCATAAAAAGAGTGAAAATCATGGTAATTACCAGCAATTCTCCAGTGACCAGCATTCATCTTCAGTTATAAGGGCGAAATTCACCTACAGAAACCCGCATTGAGCCAAGTTTCCATCAATTAACAGTTAGTTCGTGCATTCGTGGACTTAAACCTTGCTGCACTAATTCATCGTGAAAACAGTCTTATTAGTCCCGGCATTTGCTCTTTCAACTCCCTTGGGGAGCATTTCAATTGTTCTCACCACAATTTACCCTGTTTTCCCCTGAAATTTGCCTTACTTTTGCAAAAATACCCCTTTGCGTTGCTCTGCCTAGTAACACAAGTTCTAGTACAAACCAGAGTCCTAATTAGCCATGGAAACACCGGTGGCTTTGAATGTTGCCCCTTTAAATGCCCCGCACAGGGAGCTGGAATGGCAGGCCCTGGGTGATAGGGATTACCAGATGACAGAGACACTCTCAATGAACACCAAATATAATATCCATGTACTCAATGAGCTGAAGGCCCAGCACCTCAGTGGAACTGATATTCTAGGGATTTGGGACTCCAATTTGCCCATTTATAACCTCCCTCAAGTCAATGTCCTCCCAGACTTGATCCATCGATGCTGTTCCAGCTATGACCCATGTCAAAGAGCTGTCCTCAATACCTCAGGTGCAGTTTTGTTCCATATTACCCCTGAGGCTATAAATCAGATGCTGAACTTTCACTCTACAAAGCCATTGACTCCTCTCTCCATGATGGACTTACTAAAGAAAGGAGGCAAGCTGTCTAGTGCCCAAATCTTAAAGATAAATCAGTTATTCATTGAATCAGGCTCTGAAACTCTGAGGACCCCTCCTATAGGAAATGTATATTTCAATGAGTTGGGCAGGTTGCTTGTGGATTTGATCAGTTATGTCCTGGGTTACAGATCAGTTGAGGATGCTGATGAAACCATTCTGGCAATGATGTCTATCTTCTCCCCTGGAATGCCTCCTGTTGTGCACTATGATTATGCTGCATACATTGCTAATAAGATTCATGAACAATTGATGAATCTAGAGAGGGAAAAGGTGTTCAGATACACCTCATACATCTATCATTTGTTTCTATTCTATCAACCTGATGGCTTCCCTATTCCTCTCAAGAAGTTTGATGCTCGGGGAAACCCAAGGTCTATGGTATTTTGGACTTCAGTCTTTCACCACACCTCTTACTCACCATACAGCTACTGTGAGTTCATAGACCTCTTCATCGATCCAGCTATGACATTGTTATTGGGCACCCCCCCTCCAATATTGACAGATGAGATGCAGAGGATTCTCCAGCTCTCAAAGGCCTACAGCATTGGGGATTGGTACTTTTACCAAAACCATATAGTGATCAGAATATATGGTTGTGATTTGGCCCCATATAGGCTGCCAAGATATGTCCCTATGAGACTCTTTGCCTTAGAGTATTTCAGGCAGTTTGGAAATGCAGACCAAGTCCATTTCCACAGCAAAAACAAGAAGGTACAGCTTAAAATAAAAAACCAGCTAGGGCCTTTTCTGTATAGCAAAAGGGAAGAAGGATGGAAAGAAGCAGATAGCATCCTAGAGGGTCTCCAATTGCAAACCAATTTCCTCTGGTCACCCTATGACCCCAATCACTTCATTAGTCTTAGAAGGGTCAAATATAAGATGGCTAGTTATGATCATGTCAGGTTGCCTCATATTGAAAAATATGCAAACCTGTTAAGATGGAAAGAGGGCACTCTAGAAGAGGCAAGTACTAGAGAGGAAATACTACAAAGAGAGGCAAAGAAACTTGAGAAAGAAGCTGACTTGGAAACTTGTGGGCAGGTTTCCACTTCGTATCAAAGGCAACTTGGAGCAGCTGCCTCGTCCTCTACAGCCCACCAGCAAGCAGCTAAAACCGTTCATCAGGTATCAAGAAAGGGTAAAGAAAAGGAGATGGAGCAGGAACAACCACCCCCTACAGCAGAACTGCAAAAAGAGCAGCCAAAGCAGCAAGAACAAGTGGCTAAAGCTCCCATTTCTACTGAGCAGCAGGCTCAACAAAGTGTGCCTCCAAGGCAGGAAACAGTAGTGGAGACCTCAGTGCTCCAAACACCAGTAAATGAAGAAAGAGGCAAGAAGAGGGACAGAGAGCAAGAGACTCCCCTCACCGCATCCACAAATCAAGGGGAGAAAAGGCAGAGATTAAATCCCCTCTCTGAAGAAGAAATGCCTATTGGGCAATCATTGGGTATGGGTCCACCAAGCATGGAGGCATCTGCCAGTTCCTTTCAACAGGAAAAAGAAAGAACCCTTGGAGGAGAGGTCAGCTCCTCAAGTCAGCAAAGGAGAGCTGAATCAGGCATTAAGCAACAATTCATTGACATCAAGAAGAGAAATGAGCCAGTCAGGCTCCAGCTCTATAATCACTTGCTTAAGATGGCCCCTACAAACCAGCAGAGGCTTATGTCAGCATATGACATAACAGAGGGGAAAATGACAATGAGTCATTTCATGCCCACTATGCTGTAGCCACAGTCAGCTGCAGACTATATAAGTACCAACCTTGAGGTCCTTGCAAAAGACATCCACCCTATGGACCAGATAGAGCTTCACAAGCAAACGGGTGAGATGGTCTATTCAACCCTGGCAGACAAAACCTTCCCGGCACATAAATTGCAAAACAGTCTGCATAATACAACTGCTCAACTTGAGTTGGAGAAGGCATCCTCTCAGGCCAAAGACAACAGGATCAGGTCTTTGGAGGATATTATCATAGAGCTTGGGCATGACCCCAAGGATCCCAAAGCTATACAAGCGCTGCTAAAGGAAAGAGATGCAGATATTGCAGCTTTAAAAAAGATGGTGAAGCTCCCAGCAACGCTTCACCCTCAAACGGAAGAGGTTGCCCAGCAAAGAAAGGACTAGGATGTAGCAGCCATGATGCTAACACTGCATAAGCAACTGGTACAGACAGAGGGAAAATTGGTAGAGACAGAGGCTGCATTACAGGCAGCCCTACAGCAGAAAGAAGGGGGCCAAACATCTCAGCCCCCTCAACAAGTGATCAACCTTGAGGAACCCCCTCAAATTGTCACTCCTCCCATAGTGCAGACAGTTGAGACAGCTCCATCAACATCAGCACCAGCACCAACATCAGAGCAGGCTCCAAGCCTTGATATGCAAAAGTTGATGAATGAGATTCAAGTCCTAGAAGCCTAGATGGCAGAGCTGAATCAAGCCAAGGAGAAATTAGCTACCTTTAATGAAAAATATGACAAATCTAAGCAAAGTGTAGCTGAAAAAGGAAGAGAAGTGAATGCTCTCAAGGAGAAGATAAAGGAGTTGGAGAAAGAGCTCACCCTTGACAAAGTGGTGGTTGAGATCAAGAAAGTTCTATGGGCCAATATTGGCCAATCAATAACCGATCAATGGCAGTACATAAAGACTATTCATGAGCACATGGAGCTCATAGGCAGGGCACACAAAGAAAGCCAAAGAGCAAGGGCATCTCTAGGCACTATGCCTGATATAGCCAATAGAATGATCAATGTTCTTAATAACCGCACAGGTCCTCAGCTAGCAGCAATAGGAATCCCCAATAGAACTGAAACCATCCTGATGATAAAGAGGGTCCTCACATTGAGAAATCTGGTGCAGACCTTGGATAGAAGGTGCCAGGAGATGCAAACAGAAGTAAATAAGTTCACTGATAAATTCACAGCATTGCACAGCTAAGGCCTTCCCAGCTTACTGAACAGCGCAGGAAGGCTACTATCACATGAGAATTATGCAAAAAGGGTAAATACATTTGCCACTAATCAGATCACTGCAGGATCAAGTACTCCAGAGGAAGCAGGGCCTGCATCTGGGCAGAGCCTCTATGAGAAAATAGAAAATTTGTTCTTTATTATGAATGAAATCAGGCATCTGTTTGAAGTGCCTCCTACTTACTTCAAATACACTGAGGCAGATGAGACATTAGGCACAATTTTGAGGCATCAGTTGCCTACACAGGAGTGGTGGACCAGCATGATACAGTTATTACTGTAAACAAGAGGCTTTCATCAAGTTTTTTCATCAAAATATAAGTCATCATGTTCAGAAAATTTGATGCATTCAGTATGACTGGAGAAGAATGGACTGAGCCAACTCAGCAAACCAATTCGGCCACTAAAGCAACACTGACAGCTACAGATGACAGGGCCGAGAAAGCTACAGCACGACAAAGCCATAAAGACATATCATTCAGCATTAATGCAGAAACGCTCAACCGACTCAGTGGCCTCCAAAGGTCGAAAAGACTTTTGACAGAACTAAAGAGTATTTATTTTGTATTTAGAGCAGCAATAACTTCTTTATCTGCTATCCTGAAAGTTGGTGAACGTATTTATTAATCAAATGACTCAGCGGTTCAGATATTTTTGTAAAACTGATTGTATATATTCCCCCTCGCATAAGCTAGCAGGGGTTGTTGATTTTCTCTTCAAGACATCCTATGCTGTAAATGTTCAGAGTTTAATACAAAGAGCTGATGGAATTTCGAAAGTTCGGTGTTGTTTTATGTTTTGTGGTGTGTTTGCTGAATGCTACAGGATTCCTGCATATGTCATGACACAAAAAGTTTCTTTAACCTCTTCGTTATGTATTTCATTCTTTCATAATCCATTCATGTTCTATGTTTCACAGTTTGATAGCAAAGAAAAAGAATAGCTTCAGGATTTATTCATGGAATACCCTGAACTCAATCTATGTTGTTATGAATGTTTTCCTCAGTTATAGTTATGATAGTGTAATTCTTAATTGCTGCACCTTCAGACTATAATTTTCACATTGATTATTGTTCAGGAATTCAAGCCTGCTCCTGGGCAATATATCTCATTCTCACACCACCAGTTTAGTGGAAAACTCTTAATTGCCTTCCACTGGCTAATCATATTTCATCATCACAATTTCAAGTTTGTTTCATGGAATATCTAAATGGCCCTGCAGTTTAAACAATCCCACTCAACATTTCAAACAACCTACAACCACAGACTCCATTGCCCAATGGACTAAACTGTCTAAAGACCTCATCTTAGGTATTGAAAGACATCACTCAACCAAAATTTCAAACCAAACCCTCACCAAATAACTAGCCTAAGATCCTCAAGAATAAAGTTAAAATTTTTTAAAGAGAGAGCCCTCTCTGATTACAGGTTGGCTAGAACCTGTAATCCAAAGCTTGGTTAGTGGTTACCCCGGCCGTATTCCCTCAGGAGTCAAAGGGAACAACCTGGGTGTTAACACCTTCAATTTTCACTGTCACTGTGTTAGGGCCTAAATCTACCTCAGGCTGAGAAAGGTAGGATCTAGGGTAACATCAAACCATGCTTAACCTGGTAGCTAGCCCTACCAAGTCGGGAGAGGGCTCTCTCCTTGTCAATATATGAAGAATATGGTCAATAGAGCTTGAGATGACTAATGTAAAGACTGATTTTAGGCTAGGTATGCGCTCTGAGGAGTTTGATTGAATTTAATTTTGTTTTGCTAGCTCAAATGTGAAAGGCAGATTTGGATCTAGGGAATGGGCACAGTCTTGCAGATATCTCTATGTGGTGAGGTAGGAAAATGGTTTAGTACTTCAAATTGAGTGAGATGGAGAGCTTTTAGACTGGTGAGGAATTGGAGAGGGCATTAAAGTCTCAGGGATCCTCTTCAAATAGCTGAAAACATAAATAACTAAATAAACCCTAGGTAGAGCACTGCAACTTCAATGAATTCTACCTTTATCCTTGTTTCATTTAGTTACGATGAACAGAGAGAGATGATGGCATACATAAACATGTAAACTTGCATTACAGAAGGAAAAACAATACCAAATCAAATTACCACAAGAATCCCACAAAGTGCTGCAAACCCTGGTCTATTCCTTTTCCAAACTGCAGATATGAATGTACAATAATGCTCAAAGCATTCACAAGAGTCCAACCTTCTACAAAATTCCAACCCCTACACTATGAAAATCATAAAATATATACATTTTCTCATCCTTGTACTAAGGGAATTGAGCTCAACCATTTTCTTCAAAATAGAATCAGTTACATTAAACTTGGACCGAATTTATGAAAATAGGTGTTGAAGATGAACTCGTATCTCCTAAACCATAGCACCTGTTACAACACTGAAAGATATTTTTGTAGATAAGGTCATCTTGGAGAAAAACCTCTCTCAAATTTTGGAAATTTGTTTCCAATTGCTCATAATCTGTGCCACAAAATCATCTCTAAAACAGAAAATCATTAAAAATTTAAATCTGTGAAAATGAACTGTAAAGATCTAGTCACATATCCCAATTCATGATGCCTGTGAATAAAATGAAATAATTTTTTGTTATATGGCTTGTTATTAACAAAAACCTCCTTGGGTTTTACAAAATTACTTTCCATCTGTTGTAAAATGGCATCGCACTAAAATGACTAAAACAGTAAAAAAAATATAAAAAATTTGCTCTGTCTTAATGTAGGCTCAAAATATCATTGTATATCTCCCACATAGTAGCATTTGTGCATAAACTGAAGGAGTTTTTTGTTATTTGGTATGTGATGAACAAAAACCTCTTTCACATTTGAAAAAGTCCTTACCATTATTTCATAAACTTATTTTGTACTAAACTTGTCATTGTGTGCAACAACTGACCTCAAAAAATGCATAACCAAGAATCACTCATTCATTTCGATCATATCTTCTAATCCGGGAGCCGGTTACGGAAGTGTGATATACCGTTGGAAATATTTTTCTAAGCTTCTTCTGATGGACACACTTGTGACATGTTTTGTGCTGAACATCATGTGCAAAACATCTAACAAAAACAGACATAGTAAGAGCTCATGTTGATCCCTGGTGACAGGCTGCGAAGACTGGAACTAACATCAGCTCTATTGGGGATGGAAGCTCCTTGGAGGTGTCAAGAACACCATAGACCAAATGCCTCATCCATTGGGAAATACGGTCAAACAACTGCAAACCCAAAACAACTCATACCAATCCAAGAACATATACATACTGCAACATGTACATAAACAAATACCGAAAACTGAAATGCTGCCACAGACAACTTATTTATGTACAAATCTAACCCACTTTGCTGCAAAATTGATAGATCAAGTAATGTTGTAATGCCATATCAACCAATCAAGTAATTGTGACAAGGATGCTGCTTGAAAGTGTTTCAACTAGGATACAAATGTAAATGCTGACAGCCATACATGCACATAACGAATCTGGTTGTGCAAAAGGCAATTTGATCTATCATTCAAAAAAAAAGAAAAAGGAAGAAGAAAAAAAAGAATAAATAATATATATATATATATATATATATATATATATATATATATATATATATATATATATATATATATATATATATATATATATATATATATATATATAATTAATTAAAATTAAAAAGAAATAAATAAAAAATGTACATTGCAATAGGATTGAAAAAACCAGACTCTGTTTGCTGCCCCAACTCCTCAATATATGCTTCCAGCTGCAAATTATCAATGCAATAGGATCGAAAAAATCAATCTCGGTTTGCTGCCCCAACTCCTCAATACATGTTTCCAGCTGCAAATTATCAATGCAAATATCCACGGCAGCCTTACTTTCTGTTCCTTCTGCTGAAAAAGGTCTCCAAAGAATGGGTCTCGATAGTCCATATCCTGGGACTGTATTTGGGTCTCCAATTCAATTAGATCTCCTTCAATTTTTATGGAAAACTCTTGCAAAAAATTGAGCTTAAGTTCATGGCTGCATCGACAGGATTTCAGATAAGAAGAAAGAGATGAAGCAAATTTCTCATCTACCTCATCATCTGTGCACATATCTTCCCATTATCTAAAACCTTAAATAGAGGGCACCTCTATTTTGAATTCATCGTCTTTCTCCATCCATGTTTCAAGAAAGACATGCCAAAAATCTGCGAAGGACTTAATAGATCTGATAGGAAAATCTTCAATCCATTTTCTACATTTTCCTTGAAATGAATCAAAGAACAATCTAATGAAGACATCTTCCTTTTTAACTCTAAGAATTTCCACAAATGTTTTAAAATTTTCTATATGTTCTAGAGTCAAAGTCAGATCTTCCCCATTGAATTTAGGGCCATTACTCAAAATGTATGCATCCTTTGGTAATTGATTAGGAAAACCAGGAAGATTAGAAAAATTGATACATGAATACCTTGAACAAATAGAAGCAACATCTGAGTCCTTCATTTAGCCAGTGGAGCCACCATCAATACTTTGAAACTCGGGACTTCGAACAGTGGAGTCACCAGGTAGATGATTTCAGCCTTCATATGTGTCTGACTGTTGTCCACCATCAACAATCAGATCTGCAACTTGAATGATCTTTCCTGGAGAAGATCTGTCACCTCTTCCCCAGTTGAGTTCAGTTCATAAACTAAACCGGAGATTGACTGAAGCAGCATTCATCTACTATGCACTTGCAGAGCAAGAGCAGTTCGAAGGCTACCTGGCTAACTTCAGGCTCTGTCTGTAGTTTATAAAGCAAACAACAATAACAAACCAACAAACTTTTCATCCCCAGTAGAGTCGCCAATATGTTAGGGCCTAAATCTACCTCAGGCTGAGAAAGGCAGGATCTAGGGTAACATCAAACCACGCTTAACCTGGTAGCTAGCCCTACCAAGTTGCGAGAGGGCTCTCTCCTTGTTAATCTCTGAAGAATATGGTCAATAGAGCTTGAGATGACTAATGTAAAGACTGATTTTAGGCTCGGTATGCGCTCTGAGGAGTTTGATTGAATTTAATTTTGTTTTGTTGGCACAAATGTGAAAGGCAGATTTGGGTTCGGAGAATGGACACAGTCTTGCAGAGATCTCTATGGGGCGAAGTAGGCAAATTGTTTAGTACTTCAAATTGAGTGAGATGGAGAGCTTTTAGACTGGTGAGGAGTTGGAGAGGGCATGAAAGTCTCAGGGATCCTCTTCAAATAGTTGAAAACATAAATAACTAAACAAACCCTAGGTAGAGCACTACAACTTCGATGAATTCTACCTTTATCCTTGTTTCATTTAGTTAAGATGAACAGAGAGAGATGATGGCATACATAAACACATGTAAACTTGTATTACAGAAGGAAAAACAATACCAAATCAAATTACCACAAGAATCCCACAAAGTGCTGCAAACCCTGGTCTATTCCTTTGCCAAACTGCAGATATGAATGTACAATAATGATAAAATCATTCACAAGAGTCCAACCTTCTACCAAAGTCCAACCCCTACACTATGAAATTCATAAAATATATACATTTTCTCATCCTTGTACTAAGGGAATTGAGCTCAACCATTTTCTTCAAAATAGAATCAGTTACATTAAACTTGGACCGAATTTCTGAAAATAGGTGTTGAATATGAACTCGTATCTCCTAAACCATAGCACCTGTTACAAAAATGAAAGATATTTTTGTATATAAGGTCATGTTGGAGAAAAACCTCTCTCAAATTTTGGAAATTCATTTCTAGTTGCTCGTAATCTGTGCCACAAAATCATCTCTAAAACAAAAAATCATTAAAAAATTAAATCTATGAAAATGAGCTGTAAAGATCTAGTCACATATCCCAATTCATGACACCTGTGAATAAACTGAAAGAGTTTTTTGTTATATGTCTCGTGATTAACAAAAACGTCCTTGGTTTTTGTAAAATTACCTTCCATCTATTGTAAAATGGCACCGCACTAAAATGACTAAAACAATAAAAAATATGAAAAATTTGCTTTGTTTTAATGTAGGCTCCAAATATCACTGTATATCTCCCACATAGTAGCACCTGTGCATAAAATGAATGTGGTTTTTGTTATTTTGTATGTTATGAACAAAAACCTCTTTCATGTTTGAAAAATTCCTTACCATTATTTTAGAAACTGATTTTGTACTAAACTTGTCATTGTGTGCAGCAACTGGCCTCAAAACATGCATAACCAAGAATCACTCATTCATTTCGATCGTATCTTCTAATCCAAGAGCCGGTTACGGGAGTGTGATATACCATTGGAAATATATTTCCGAGCTTCTTCTGATGGACACACTTGTGACATGATTTGTTCTAAACATCATGTGCAAAATATCTAACAAAACTAGACATAGTAAGAGCTGATGTTGATCCCTGGTGACAGGCTGCGAAGATTGGAACTAACACACTGCGTAAGCCTCATCCAGCCAAGGTTTTAGTCTCACCTTGAGCACTGCTTCCTTGTGCAATGTTGCATCCACCTGTTCCTTCAGCTGCTTGGCCTCCTGTAGCTTGGCTAGTCTCTATGTCGGCGCGATGGTTCACGATGTGCCCTTAACCTCATTGTAGCATTGTTGTAGCTCGCGTGCTTCTATCTCTAGCCTATGTACATTGGGGTCCTACTACAAGCTTTTCAGGACCTCAAATGACTGCTCAAATAGTTACATGCAGTCTGCTACTACACTATCCACCACCGCTACTGCTTTTGTGACAGCGGTCGCTCGTTGTTCCTTCACTTCTGGCAGAGTTGAAGGTTGGGCCCTCAATTGTAACTCTGTAATTTGCAAGTTCAACTCCAACTGAACCCATGCCATCTCAGTCCGAGTGTCACGCACCCATATGGCCAACTTGCGGATGCGTACCTCAAATCGCTCCTCCTCTAGAATGGCCAACTCTGGGACAATTCTACATGCCTCCTCAACGACCCACAAAATGTGTTTTCTCTGATTGGTCGCCTTTGTCTCAGCAACAATGGTAGAATTTCTCTGTAGGGTCATCTGCTCGTTATTGATCTGATGTTCAATGATCACTTGGAGGGTGCGGTGCTCATGGGCCCTCAGTACTGCAATTACTCCATCTTGCAAGAGGTGGAGTGCTTCACGCAGGAGTGCTGCCAGGTTCAACCCGACTCCCTTTAAGGTGCTAACAGTGGGCCTGTCAGCCTCATTCTCTGTGGTCATTGCTCCATCAGGCAGCACTATTACACTGGAGGCCTTTGTGTGCAGCATATCGGCAACCTCTGAAGCACCGATAACCAGGCTGGTAGACACCGTGCCAGCCTGCAATGCGCGAATTTGCAACACCTACAACCCTGTCTAGATGGCCCCTAAGATGATCTTTTGTTGTTGTTCAAACTGTTGCAAGGCCTCCGTGGTGACATCCCTCAATGTTTCATTGATATCATGCAAGTCGCCCTCTGTTAATGTGATGGGATCCAGTGAGGTCTTGGTCTCCTTTGATTTCTTCCTGAGCCCTCCTTTCTCCAGCTCTCTTGGGCACTTGATGTGGGCAGACATCCCCTGAGGGTCCGCGCCATGTTGTTCATCTGTTTCCTCCTTGGTCTTACGTGAAGGCGACCTCGCGCCTTTGTTAGAGCCCCGCTCTGTCCCACCTATCTGCGTCATTAATTCCAGATTGGCGACATATTTTCAAGGATCTAAGCCATAAATTTCTTCTTGAATGCCAATCACCCACTCCATTTGGCTGCATTTCAATCATCAAATCATGAGCAATGACTTTAACGATCACTTTCTGACCGACCTGTGCAATTTCTCCCTGGGTAGCGCAGCTACCTTCGCATTTTCGTAGACCCTGTGACACTTCCTTGCTTCGTACAATCCTCCAATCGCGCAGCTCCCCAACCCAAGTAGTGTAGTTTATAGTCGTGCGCCTCCTTTCAGCTGTGTGGAGTGCTAAGACTGTGCTGCCTTCATCTAATCACATGGTCGGAACACCAGTGTATGGCTTCAACTGACTTCCATTCACCTTTCTTGGGAAGGGATCTACATTCAGCTTGACCAGTTGTATCGCTCCTCCATTAGTAATCTCCTTAATGACATAAGGCCCTAACCAGCGCATCCTGAACTTCCCTGGAAATTTATCAAACTTACTATCATATAACAAAATCAGGTCATTTACCTTAAAGGTGTGTAGCTTAATATGTCGATCATGCCATGCCTTTTTGCATTGCTTCTAGACCTGTTGGTGAAATCCAACTAGAAATCTCTCTTCCTCAAGATCATCTAGCTGTTCGAGCCTCTCCTCCAGGGCTCCGTGATTCGTCATGCCTGTGAGCATCACTATGCACAGACTAGGCACAATATATTCCATAGGCATTACAACTGCAACACCATAGAAAAGCCTAAAGGGGGTTTGTCCAGTCAACTTCTTGCATGTCATTTGATAAGCCCATAGTACTGCAAGTATGCGTAGGTCCCAATCACTTCGCTAACCATTGCAAACCTTGGTTAGCGCATTCTCTAGCACTTTATTGAATGCTTCCACCATCCCGTTAGCCTACGGGTGGTAAGGCGTGCTCTTCTGGTGATATACCTGAAATTCCTCCATTAGCGCGATGATCGTCTCATTCAAAAAGTGCGTACCGCAATCACTCATCAAGATATTTGGTTTTCCAAATCGCATTAGAACATGCTCAAAGAGGAACTTCGCAAAAGTCGCACCTGTGCAATCCTTCACAGGTTGTGCCTCCGCCCAACAAATCAAATATTCCATCGCGGTGATAATGTACCTCGCTCTCGTCTTTCCTTTGGGCTTAATGGGTCCCACAAAATCTATCGCCCATTTCTCAAAGGGTTGTAACGTCATCTGTGGATTCAAAGGCATCTCATCCCTTCGCAATGGCCTTCCAGTCCTTTGACACACATCACATGCTTTGCAATACGCTTTTGAGTCCTAATGGATGGTTGGCCACCACAACCCTGCATGTAGAATCTTCTGCGCAGTTGCTCTCCTTGCATAATGTCCTCCCGCGGTGTCCCCATGAGCATCTACGAGGATGCTACTTCTCTCAAACTCAGGTACATATAGTCGCAATACCTCATCAGACCCCATTTTGTATAGATGCCTAGCTATGATAGAGAAATCTGTTGCACGCACCACTAATTCCTTCTTCTGCTAGACGGTTTATCCTTGCGGGGTAGTTCCTGTCATCAGGAAGTGTATTATGTCCTCAAAGTGACCATCCGCGATACGCACTACAAATAGCTGCGCGTCAAGCAATCCTTCCTCCAAATTAGTGGGCTCTTCCCCTGTTTCGATGCACGGCAGATAGCCTGGTCCTACGTTCAGTCATCCTAGGTTCACAATAACATCAAAATCATATTCTTGGAACAATAACAGCCATCTGTAGATTCTCCCCCCCAACAAAGGCTTATTGACCAAGTATTTCAGCACGGAACGATATGTGTACATCTTAAAATGACCTCCCAACGAATCATGTTTAAACTTCTGGAGCGCATATACCATGGCTAACCCTTCGCGCTAGGTAGTCGAATAGTTCTTCTCTACCTTGAATAACCTTCTGCTTGCAAACGTGATAGGGCGGTCCAGGTCTTCTCCACCATCCTGTGTCAGTACTTCTCCCAGCACTATACATGATGCGTTGACATGTGAATGAAACTCCTTTTTCCAATCCGAGAAGACTAGGATCGGTGCAGTGACCATATTTTCTTTCAATACATCCAGGCTCTTCTTACAGTCTTTGTTCCAGCAAAACGTGACATCCTTCTTCAACAATTTCTCCATAGGCGCGGTGATTTGGGCATAGCCTTTGATAAACTTTCTGTAATATCCCGTATGTCCCAGGGTAGCGCGCAACTGTTTCACACTCCTTGGCGCTTCCAAGTTCAGTATCACCGCGATCTTCGTGGGGTCTACCATCAGTCCCTGTCTACAAACCACATGACCCAGCAGGGTCCCAAAAGGAACACAAAACAAGCACTTCTTCATATTAAGCGTGATCTGATATGTTAGACAAGTATTCAACATCAGGCCCAAGCTTGCTACATGGGGTTTCACCAACCCAAACATAGTCCAATCATCAAAGTATACTTCCAGGAACTTATGAATAAACTATTTGAATGCAGCAACAACTACGCGTGAGAAGATCCCAGGCGCATTCTTCAATCCAAACGGCATTACAGTGTACTGAAAACAACCCCACTCAGTCGCAAAGGTTGTCTTGCTCCTATCTTCCGGCGCGATTTCTATCTGATGGTACCTCGAGAACCCATCAGTGAAGGAATATGCTTCCTGGCCACCTACATTTTCCAACACTTCATCAGTGAATGAAGTCGGGAAAGGATCATGTACGCAAGCGTCATTCAGCTTTCTGAGATCCACACATATCCTTATTTCATCCTTCTGCTTCTTCTCCTATACCACCATTAGGCTTACCCAGTTAGATTCTTCCATAGGCTCAATAATGTCTGTCATGAGCACCTTATCTAACTCTAAGTGGAACTTTTCCTTGTACTTCGGTTTGAGATGGTAAGGCCTTTGCTTAACCAGATTCGCAGCGGGTTTCAATGTGATCTTCACCATACCTAGGTCCCTGATTATCCCCTTCAGATCCGTAAACTTGGTAGGGAATAAATCCTGGTATTTGCAGAGCAATTCAGAGACCTTATCCACCATCGCGTCTTCTGAGTAATCTCCAATATTCGCGAATTTGGGCTCTGCCTTCGTACCAATGTTTACTTGTTTTGTTTTCAGCGGCGTAGTTATATCCAGATTCTCAACTTGCGGTCCTTCAACCTTGCGGTGACCTTTTGTTTCACAGATGTTAATCTTTCACAGATCCTCGTCCTCTTCTTCACTAGTTACATTATAACATTCTAACGTGTGGCTCAGTTGAGTAGCCCATTCAGGCTGAATCAGGTCCAAAGGATCATGCAATATCCTAAACATTACTGCTTTCACCTCTTGTAATGCTTCATCAATACTGTCAAACCCATCTTCAAAACTGAATGCCATTATGAATCCTTCATGTAGAATATCCCATTCACTTGTTCCATGGTGGAGCTTTGTTTCTACATACCAACTCATTAGGACAATATCCAAGCTATGACAGAACAAGTGCACCCATTCAAGTTGGGGCTTTTCTCCATAAGCCTGAGCCCATTTGGCCAAGTGCGCACATGGATCATCCTGCCCATCATACTTGTCTATCATTCGCATCTTCGGCTTCCCAAAGATATTTCTCATCATTCTCTTACATTCCCGCCAATCATCAAAGCTTCCCTTGTGCATACCCCACAACCTTGCAGGCATAGCGCGCAATGCCTAGTCCAACGCCTAGAAGTGTTGCTTTTCTGGTACCTCCCTCTCAAATGCATCCAGAAAAATATCTACATCATTTAGGACATCATAAGTAGGCATATTTCTTAACTATGATGACACACACTGCAGTGACAGGGTCATCATGTTACAACTCAGCATAGTTACTTCATGTAACCGATTCTACCAGCGCTCTAGTTCTTCATCAAAGTCTGAGGTGTGTGAACTCTTGCGATCCCATGTAATCTGTCCATCCATTGTTGGATTCACCTAATCTTGGTCTTGCGTTGTTATATTATAGATACAGTCCCGATCATCATCGCTCTCATAATCACAGACTGGTTCAGTATAACACAATCCTTCAGCAGGATCTAGGGGTACAATGACGCGTAGCGATTTCTTCTCAAATATCATCTTTTTCTTCTTTAGGTTGATTACCATGTTCATATCAGTAGCCCAATCAGTTCCAAGGAGTGCAGGGTAGGGGTTGTTGTCATCCACTATCTCCATCACTTCAAAGTCAACTAGCGTGCTCGCACCCTCAATATCTACAGTCACCCCCTACAGCCACCCCATGGGGATGATCTTCTTCTGATTTTCCATCCTTAGCTGAATCGTAGACCATTGTAGCACAGGTCTTCCCATCTGCTCCCAAGTATGTTTCGGTAGGACGTTCACATCTGACCCCAGGTCTAAATTAACCTGATCCATTTCATATTGTCCTATCTGTGCGGTCAGTGTCATCTCTCGTCTTGCCCTTGTTTTATGCATACCAAGCTTTTGTACTATGCATGGCTCAGCAGGAGTGTTTTCGGCGCATCTATTTATGAGCTCCTACAGCCCCTTCACAGCCTTGCTATCGCGCAGTAGCTTCATGCAGGTCTCCAAGAAGGTTGTAAGCATAGAAGGGTCCATCTCCTGATCAGGCTTATCTTTGCTTCCTGAGGTGGAGGCCTCAGCGAAGCTCTTCTTCGCTTCCATGAAGGTTTCTCATGCGCGCTCCAAATCAAACTCAACCTCCTTCGCCAGAGCTTTGCACACCCATGTACTGTCTTTGGGTTGTTTTCCCTTGTCATCTCCTATTGTGATTCCACTTCGGAGCACTATATTCACGTTTGGATCCTCTTCGCATGGCTCAGATCTCATCATCTGCAGGTTCTGAGTCGGCGGAGGTGGTAGCGCCCCTTTGTCACGTATCCTAGCTATCAGCGTAGGACAATCTTCCATTTCATGATCAAACAGAGTGCAATACTTGCACGACGGATGTGTTGGGTTAGTGCAATCGTGGGCATAGTGTCCTGGCCCTCTGCAATTGTAGCAGATCAATTGTCCCTGACCTCTATCGGGTCCTCCTCCACCTCAGCCTCGTCCGCGCCCCTGAAATCCTGTCCGCACCATCCCTGTGCTCTGGTCAGGGGACCGTGTTTCGGCCTGAACCATATAGGCAAGAGTTTTATCCATCATCAATTCATAACTCCTGCAATTACGCTCATCATGCCCTACCGACCTACAAAAGTTGCAGAATAGTTGTTGCGGTGTCTCTACAAACTTTTGCAATAGATGACAATTATCTATGGCATGTTTTCCTGCTACCTGACAGATAGCGCACCATAGTGCAGGCCCCGTGCTCGGTCTTGCCTGAGCTTCTAGACTTAAGGGCATTAGCCCTCCTCCTGCCAAGTAGTTTGAAAAGACCGAGCAATGGTCTTTGTCATGGCCCTAACCCTTGCATTTCAGACACCATACCTCTTCGCACACCTCTAGTCGAACTGTTTTGTCCTACTTCAAGCTTTGCATCTCAAGGCAAAGATTTTTCAACTGCACATGGATCTGTTGAACCCCCAGATTTGGATCCTGCATCGGTGTTTCATGCAGCCTCATTGTTATCTCCAAGGCCTCTGCTTGAGTTGTTATCTTCTGTTGTGACAGCGCAACCCTTAAGTGTGGCAAGAGCGAAGCCACAAACCACTTGCGATGTTGTTCGTCTTTTAGGTTCATGTTAGATTCATGGATTGTACACTTCAACCTCTGATCAAGTTCCCGAGGTGTCTCACTTGGTTGCATCACAATTTCTTTGAACCCTACAATAGACTGTGCTTCATATTTAGGACTACTAAAATTCTCTATTCAATGTTGTCTGGATGTCTGGCACTCTAGCATTCGGGTTATCATTAGTGTACTTGATATACCAAGTTAGCGCGCGATCCTATAGAGCACTAACCAATGTCGACTTCTTCATGTTGTCATCTGTAATGCCTTGAGCTTCCCATACAACTTTTACAATGAACCAGAATTGGTCTGGGTCCTCATTCCCCAAGCCTTTGAACAAAGGCAGCTTCACTGAATTCACCATACTGAATTGCGGTGGAGGCGGAGGTGGTACGAGTGAAGTCACAGGTGATGGTGGTGAAGTTGGACGTGGTGTGGGTCGAGGTGGTATTCACAGGAATCCTTTCCTTATTAACTAAATAGCACTTCACGGAGAAACCTGCGTTATTCCCTCTTCATCACCTCATGGAGGTGAAATCAACGGACTATATTCAGGACCCTTTTTCCTTCGTTTCTATAAGTTTTTCCGCTTCGCGTAGCTCCAAACATCAACGTAGCTACATAACCCGTTTTTCACACAATGGAATTTTAATCCAGGTATTTAAAGATTTCACGTACTTACCTCGTGGTCCTTTGAAAAAGCGTTGCTCCGCCTCACTGTAGCTGACTAAGGTGTCGACCGCAAATTCAGTTACAAATCCTCTTATGACGTGATCGAGCCAATGATCAACAGCGTGGGTGATCTTATCCTCCGATGCTTCCAACCTTCACACTAGCTCTGGGGTCCACACAGTAGGATTGTCAAGTTTCCACCTTCCTTGGCTATCTTATAGCTTCGCAATCCACTCGTATAGCTCAATTGGAAAGGAGCAGAAAAAGATCTCGTGGATCTTTGTATACAGGTACCTGTCCAGCCACTGTTCCTTTGTCAGTCGCGGGTTTTTGTTCTCCCATGCCGCGAATTTGTGGATCTTCCTATCCAACTAGTCTCTAATCTCTTTCTTAATTGGATTCCAGTGATACGACATCGTACATCTCTTATGCAAATTCTGGTCCTGGCAATGGAACCATTTGTTGGCTTCAGGGGGCCTGACTCAAGTTCAGAGTTAATTAGCCAAACAAATCCCTACACTACTGGCCCTTTCGGCATCAACCCTCGGAGCGCGGACCGAAGTCTCACCCGAAGCAGTATGGGGGGATGTTGGAACCAAGTTTATGCACCCTGAGATGGTCATGATGTTGGTTTATTCCCTCTATTCCTTCCTTCACACAGCCCTAACCCTCGATCTAGACTCTTTTGCGTTGTTGTGGCAGCATATTGCACAGATTATCAAGTTATCTTAAGAATCTTACTTGTCTCATTATATACTCACAGTTATCACCACGTAAATAGATATTCTTATATGCGTTCAATTATCCTACATAATTATACACGTTCGCGCACCATATAAGCATTATAAAGGAAATTCATGCACAAAATGACAAGATGCATTAATCAGAACAAAGACACAGAAATTGCAGAATGCTTCTCTTTATTAATCTATTCCAAGTGATTATAGACTCTATCCACCCTGCGCACACAGCTACAGGGGTCCGTGCACTCAGCTGCGGACTTCTACCCTAGGCCTCTACGCACTCAGCTGCAGAGCCTCTACCTACGCTATGACCCGAAACTTAGACTTCTTACTTCAGAGCTATGACTCTCTTATCTTATGTGTCTCTCCAACTACTTAGAGCTTAGCTCTTTTTATACAATCCCATGGTCTGTGGACCATGGGTAGATCTCTTACAGCTGACTTTACTTTACAAAACTAAGGGCAGACAACCCTTTATGACTTATGACATCTTCGCGCTCCGCGACCATAAAATGCGGAGTCTTTACAATTTTATTACAAAAAATTGACACAAACATGGGATTCTAGCCCCAAAACTGCCCTTTGGGGGATCTCTTTCCCAACATAAATTTTCATTTAGTCACAAAGTAAAAATTTGGAGTTAACTCACTTTGACACTCTTGTTCACTTAAGGAAACTCTCATATGGTGGAACATGATCGCTTTATCCTCATCTATAGACTTTTCTTAATCAAACAAAGGATACAAAAGTGGGAAAGAGCCATAAAGTATGAGGAAGCTCTTTCCTAAAGAAATAAAGCAATTAAAAGTAGTTAAAAGATTTAAAGCAACAAAAAGGGGGATAAAGCATTGAAAGGAGGAAACATCACCCACCCTAAAGCTTTTTCCCAATTTGCACTAACAAAGAATTTGTTAATCTTCATATCCACCACTTGCCTATATATTGGAGGCTTGGCCATTGAGAAAAGGATCTAATTTCATGTATTGTTATGATGTCAAGATCTAACTTGAAAGAGAGAGGTTTTCAAGCTAAGAGTTGGAGGAGGTGCTACTGCAACTACATCTATTGGTTGTAATCTCCTTCCTATTTTATTAATAAAGATAGATTGATTGTTCTTGCTTCCTAATTGTTGTTCATTGTTCATTTATTATGTCTAAATAATGATCATTTGGAAGTATGGTTTGTCATGATTTATTCAGTAATGTTTAGGTGTTCATTTATTATAGTTTTGATTGATATTATTATTATGTTGTGAAGGTTGCTTTGTTTTCCTTTATGTGCATGATTATCCTTTGGAGCTAGTTGGGACAGCTTCTCAACTACATTGTCGACTCTAATTTCTCTACACAAAAAGTCAAGTGGGTTCTTC
Organism: Pinus tabuliformis; assembly: GCA_031772625.1. Classification (NCBI taxonomy): domain Eukaryota; kingdom Viridiplantae; phylum Streptophyta; class Pinopsida; order Pinales; family Pinaceae; genus Pinus; species Pinus tabuliformis. The sequence continues at coordinate 687,717,904 of CM062814.1, read as the reverse complement.
TCTAGCCTTTCTACGTCAATCTAACTCTATGCTTTGCATTACTGAAAGTTTCGAGCCTTAGAATAATCTTTCCCTTACCTTGTCTACCCTAGGTTTCTAGGAGGACCTGAGAGGGTTTCTTGTCTTTCCAACCAAGCATAAATCCATATAGCAAAATTGGTGACTCCACTGGGGAGCATTCTACTTCTTGGATTATTTTTCCTTCTCCTAAATTCCCTATGTTTGATCTTGTCTTTGCTTGAATTCCTTTCATTTTTTTACATGCATAGTAATCTAACTGATCTGACCACTTTTCTTGGACCCATACCCTCTTTTTTTAAGTAAAATTTGTATAATGTTGGTCTTCTGTGGACACAGAGCATTATAACTCAGGTTATCCCTTATAGACACACGTTACCTCTTCCTATAATGCATTGTGTTGGCCTGCTTACCTACATTACTGCCTTAAAGCCTTTATTTGTCACTTTTTCTATGATTTCCTCTATGTGCTTTCTGCTTGTTTTTGTCTTAAGGTCTTTGCTTTCTTTGGCTATGATCACTATAGTTGCATTCATGTTTTCTTTTGAAGGTGAGTTTATCTTGTACTGCTTGCATCCTAAAAAGAAAAAAGAAAAAGGAAAAAATCATTTTTTGCTTATCTGCTTGATGTTTAGTTCATTAGTGTGCATGTAAGTGGAGTTTGAGTGTCTCCATCTGCTTTTAGGTGTTAGAATCTACATTAGGATTGTTTGTTTTGGAAATGAAGTTGATTACTCTCTCCTTTTATAATTACTTTCTCATCGAAAGCAATTTGAAAATAATATATCTACATGGTTTGATTCAAGAGTCTCATAAACTTCATATGTCAACACCCTTCCAAAGATATTAATAAAGTACCTTTAAAAGCAACCACGTAATAAATTCAATTAGAAACTCTTTTTCACAGGAAAAGACATCTTAGTTTAGGCTAGGATCTTGGGTTAGGCTATGTAAGTCAACTCCCCAAGGCTACAAAACTAAATTAGTGTCATTAAAGAGTGAAAATATTGTTGCACTCACATCGACTGGGACTGCTCCTCTTATACATGAGTTAAGCATGAGGCAACATCGAAGTGTGAGAGAAGGTAGCCCACCTTCGATTGCATTTCGATGGGTATTTTTTGTATCAGTGATTCCTTTGAGGATTTTGTAGCTGATTCGGGGACTCAGATATCCTTCCCACACAACGTACTTCCCACGACCGTGACCCCATCGACAGAGTATGTGATTTGAGGTAAAGAGTAGTGGCCATATTCCTAGGGAAACATACATAAGGTGACTGGGGTGGGTTGCCCCAGTACCTGAGATAGACGAACATACTCCATTTTTGGTTTTTTGGGAGGATACTTGTCTTCATGAGAGTGTTTGGCCCCTCCTTATCGACGTTTGGGTGATTCTCAAGAGTAATCATAATTGTCTCTTTCTAAATTGGTTTTCTCTTATAATCCTTCGATACTAGGTTCCATCTCCAACTAGTTGTGACTATTGGAAAAAGTTTAATTTCAAGTTGAGCTCATAGAGTTTTTTCTTTTTTAGGTGTGTTCTATTTTTTTTATTGAGATGATATATATACATCACTTATCAATATTTTTGTAAAATCTATATCAGTCACTGTGGCTTCCACAGGACTTCATCATCAATATCGACAACTTCAGGGTCTTCCTCCACTTTCTGTGGAGGAATTTTTGTGTGAATCAGATTCTCCTTCTACTCAGGAGAGTCAATCTCCAGTTTATAATTCTGAATCATTACATAGTGACCCATATTCTATTCTACCTGAGGACCCTTTAATTAAAGGTCTAGTACCTCCTTATAATCCTCCAGTTACAGATCCTCTTGGGCCTGTTTTGATTCAAATGACTCCTTTACCTATAGTTTCTTTTCCAGTTTCCCCTATGAACATCCTAGTGATCGCTGGTGAGTCGAGGTATTTTATGGAAACTTTTTCTCTACCAGCATATAACCCACCCACATCAAGTTCTACACCTGTTTTTGGTTACCCTAATATAAAACCTATGGTCAATCCAGGAAACTTAGCTACACCCACTTGGGGTGGTGCTAGACCATATGTTGCCTCTACTATCCCCTACTCCTTTCATGTTTGATCTTGGTGTTCTTAGTGTCACAACCTTCAATAACCTTTTTTATTGGAATCCATTACTTGGTTTATCTCCTCATCCTCTACAAAGTTGGGGCAATGTTTTTGGTACTTATCTACCTGTCAGGGACATTCCTGCACCCATGCAACCTATGGCACAACATGTTCCATCTTTGGTTTACTCTTTTCCTATCAGTGGTTATCCAATTGGTGGTGGTCCCGAACCTAATCTGTCTTATATGGCCAATGGTGTTCTAATCCGTGGACCTGCTACATCTCCTTGGGGCCTCCCAACTCAATCGTCTGCACTTGTTTGGGGCAACCTCTATCCTGAGGGAAATCAGTTCGTTGGAAGCCTTCCTCAGGCTAGGGGCATGCCTTATGGCATGTCACTTTACACGACCCCACTGCCAACTCAAGGAAATTATTATCATTTGCAACCTATGTACCCTGTCAGAAACTTGTTGATGGGAGGACCTCCTAGTCTCTCTGGTCATCCTACTCTTCCCTATTCAGATTCGACAGCACCTACTCCATTTCCATTTTTAGCTACTCTTGACATCTTAGATCTGTAAAATTTGACTAATTACCCCATCAACCATAACTTGTTATGGCCTCTAACCCCAAAAAAATATCCTACCGACATTCCAAATTTTAAGGGAAAATAGGGAGATGACCTGGCGACTCACGTCACTACATACCATGTTTGGTGTGTTTCCAATTCCATGATTGATAATGGTATCTGGCTCAAACTCTTCCTGCTCATGCTAACTGGAAACACTGCCAAGTCATAAATTAAATTACCACGTGCCTCTATTAATAACTTTAATACCCTCGCTATGGAACTCTTGAATAACTTCCATCTACCAATCTATTACAAAACTAGAATGAAACGTTTGACTACTTTGCACCAGAACACTTCCATCTACATCTTTGATCATATCCATGAATGGAGACATAAGCAGAGGTTAGTAAAGGCCCCCATTCTGGATTACCTATTAGTTGATTGGTTTTGCAAATCACTTCTACCCCCCATCACAAAGGACATTGCCATGTCCAGAGCAGTTACTGAAGACCAGTCCATTCAGCGTGCCTAGCATCTAGATCTTATCTATCGCAATCTAGCACACTTTATGAATTGATCCCTAATGCTTGTCGAACATCAAATACTCTTGTTACACAACAACCTAGTCCTCACACCAACAACCTCATCGATGTTGCCTCTAAGACTATTGTCACACAGTTGAGCGGGAAAATTTCCCAATTATCCAGCATCGCTACCCCGCCTCAACTACATCTTATCACACTATTTCTCCTCCCTCCATTGTGATTAAATTTGTGCAGTCTACACATAAATCCAGGAGAAATAAAAAGAAGAACTAAAAGAATACATCTCCTTCTAAGGAGCAAATGTTTGTTCATAACACTCAAGCCAAAGCACTTGTCATTGCTAAACCTGATAAAGTAAAAGAGAAAGCAGTGAAATTTCCTTGCAATATGTGTGTTGAGGATCATTCAACCTATAAATTTCTTCGTGTACAAGAGTGCAATGATCCCCTTGCCCAAAAGGATTCAAGGACCCCCAATGTCCTTAATAGCCCTTTCCCTACCCAACAGGAGTAGTAGTATCAAAACCATGTTGCTAACCCACCCCAACCCCTGCGAGGGGGAAATGGTGGTTCTAATTCCCCTCCTCATGGAGAAGGATCATCAACTATTTATGTTTTTAAGGCATTTGATTTACAAACTCATGCCAAGAATTATGGGAATCTTGTCCTAAACACTCTAGATACCCCATCATCTTCTACTCCACCTCCACCTAATGATTTTCATATCAAGAGGCCCATTGTAGACCTCGTGAGTCATTCCCCCCAAGGGACACTTCACCATACTATGAACAATTTGTCTACCCATGCTTCCCAGAACTACAGTATTATAGAATATTCTCACAAGCGCCTTGTGCCATGTCTACCCTTAAATTATTAAAATGTTGTCCTATGCAATGGAAATCTTTTCTTTCAACTATAGGCGAAGTTGACCCTCATGATTCCAACCTAGTTGTATTTGACATGGATAAAAGTACATTGTTCCTTTCCTACCAACTTGCATTCTAATTATAGGTTCATGCGAAAGGTAAAGCTATTCACCGCACCATCATTGATGAAGTTGCATTTACTTGTGTGATGACTACTTCCTGTTGGCTCACCCTCAGTTCTCCCATTTTATCCCATTATAAAATTCCTTGAAATATTTTGAAAACCACGCCTTCACTCCTATACAATCTTATTCTTGGACATAGTTGGACTTACAAAATGTGATCCATTGTTTTTTCAATCTTCCAATTTATCGCTTTCCCTCATCAAGAAAATAGTGTAACTTTGGATCACTTGTCTTTTGCACCCCTAAGTTTCAACCGTTACCTACTGGCAACATTACTTTGGTAGGTGGTTCTTCTTACACTTTCCTTAGTTTTGGTATCGACTTGTTGAAGGACTCCTCACTGTTAGGCTGTTTCCATCTTCCACCACCTAAGGCCCCTTTGTTTATTTCTATGGTCTTTGTTATACCCACTATATCTATGCATCCATGGATCATCTCAACCCCTTCCACTATTGCCTTTATTGGAGAACCGATGCCACTGTCATAGGTGGAACTAGCTTATCAAGTTATTCCATCTACATCTAAGTCTCCTTCTTATTTGGTTGGGACCCATGATCCTATGAACTCTCCCACTAAAACTCCCTCAACTGATCTTCTCACCACTCTTATCCCCTCTGATGAGGTGATTAAGGAGATCACGTATGAGTGGCCTTGGGATGAGTTCTACTCTCATGTCTCAGTCTCTTCTCCATTTGCACTGAACACGAATCATTTGAAAATCTTGTCCCTTAATCAATCTGACCTTGTTCCTTCCTCTTTGACACATGTTCAAGAGTTATACTTGGAAGGAAACGTAGGCAATCTCTTGGGGGAAAGAACCTTTCCACCCATCTGCCTTAGTCCTTACATTGTTACTCAGGTCCTTTCTAAATGGGTCTATGAACCTGTTAGCGCTTGAAATTTCACCTCAGGCTAAAAAAGGTAAACTCCAAGGCAACATCAAACCACTTAGCCTCGTAGCTAGCCCTATGGGGCAGGAGAGGGCTCTCTCCGGTCTATCTCGGTAAAGATCTTCAACGGGCGAGATAACCAATAAGGAAACACTGATTTTAGGCTAGTAAACTGATAAAAAGGTTTGAATTGGGAAGTTTTAGGATTTTGGTGGAAAATCGGGGAAAGGCAATTTTGGGTGCGGGGATTGGACACAGTTTTTGCAGGGGGTTCTTTGGGGCAAGGTAGGAAAATGTATTGATGCCTTTGAATTAAGTGAATGGATAGGAATGATCGGTGAGGGGATAAAGAGAGCAAGGAACCTTCAAGATTTCTCTTTAGACAGATGAAAACATAAATATTAAGCAAACTTAAAAGCAGAGCATGGCAATCATGAATTCTACTTTAACACTTCATTTTCCTAATTTGCAGAAGGAAAAGTAAGGAGATGATTCACATAACAAACTTACAAGTACAAAGAGAAACACACCATCAATACATGTAACCACAGGAATCCCAAAAAGGACTGCAAAACCCTGGTCTTTCTTCCTTTGCCAAAATTGCAGAGATACAATGAGTAATACAATAGAGTTTTCTCCCTCAAGAGTCCAACCATGAAAATGACCAAGAAGGTACATAATATAGGAAATATAACATCTTTCCTTGCCTCTAGGGGTCGAGCTCACTATCCTAGGAGCTGTTTCAACCAATTCTAAACTGAGCACTGAAAACTAGGCAGTCAAAACAACTTCACTCTATAAGCTAGGAAACCAATTCATTCATTAAATTTTTGCCTATCTCATGAATGAATCTTCTAGAAGAGATAAATAAGTGTCAAAATATCATAAAATTACATCATTTACAACAAGGAGGATCAAAATCTACTCCAAAAAGTCAAATCCAGTCAAAACTGCGTTTTGCTGAGCTGTAGGTGAATTTCTGTGAAAATTGCCCAACACGTCGCGCCCTGATCCTGAACACGTCGCGCGCCTTTGGAGCTGCTTTTGAGGCACTTCTAGGTGTCCAAACGAGGCAAAAGTGGTCTTGTTGGAAAGGTCTGTATGTATACTTTCCAACCCAAGTGGAATTTCTGAATTTGGTGGCCATTTGCCCCTCCAAAATTGCAATCTCCCAAGACTGCTTCCTGTGTGTCAAAAAGGTGGCAGAAAGTCATTTTTTGCTTGTTTTTTGACCTTCTGGAGGCTCAAAATTTGATGAAATCTCTTGGTAATTTCTGAGCAGGTGTATCTTTGCATGAAAAATCCAAAAATGCTGAGTTTTCCTGAAAAGGAGTTGCCCATCGAAAGGGTCGCGCGCGGCGCGCGACGTGTTGGTGGAGAAAACCTGTTTTTGGCACAAAAAATTCACAATTGACAAAATTTTCTCCAAATTTCTTGAAATTTGGGCTGGGAGTCCCCAATCAAGTACCATGCTCATTCAAAGAGGCTTTGGCCAAAATTTGGAGTGGATCGGGCCTTTTTCTCCGTTTTAGTGCTTTGCTCAACCTCCTTGGATCTGGCGATTGTATTTTTGACATTTCTCTAAAACCATGACACCTGTGTAAAAAGTGAAGGAGGTTTTTCTTCTTTGGCATGTTGTGGACAAAAACCTCTCTCAGTTTTCCAAAATTCATCTTTGATTGCTCTGAAACATCTTTTGAGTGAAACTTATCCCGATGTGTGAAACAAGGAATTTTGTCGAAATGAAGCGAAATGAAGGGGATAAGAGGCTTCTAAATTCTTGGGGAAATTTTGGAAGTAGGGAGGGATGTTAGGGAGCAGAGGAAAGTGGAATCATGGAGATTGAGTGAGGGGAAGGGGTCCAAAAGGGCAAAACATAGGCCCAACCTAGAAAATTGCCAAGTTGTAGCTAGAAACTAGGGTTTGTGCGAAAATGAGGAATTGGGGGAATCTCAGTGATGGGAAGCATTTGATAAGGTACTTTAAGGATAGGGGAAGGTGTATGAACATTAGGATACCAGTTTCGCTAATGATTTGACCATCCAAGAGATATTGCCTTCAAAACCCTAGTAGAGGGAAATGACCTTGCCTGGGCGCAACTGAAGCATGAACAAGGTGTAAAATGACTCATTAGACACTAACATGATAATGAAAACCCTATGAATGATGATAGACTCAACTGAATAGTGACATAGATTGGCATTTGGGCAATTTTAGAAGGAGTGAAAGCAAACCCTAGACCTAATGCCTAGTGACCAAATTTTGCTTGAAGACTCACTGAAATGACAAAATTTGACCTTGACACTCTGAGACCACTTTGTAAGAGCATATTTAATCACTGGAGGAAGGTTGGAAAGACTGACACTAACAGAACCCACGTACTATGATGGGGACCCACTAAAAAAGTTACTACGCCTAACACCTAGCTAGCATGTGCTTTGTAAATTTATGTATAAATTTTTGTTTCTTTTAGTGTGGTGCTTCCCTTTTTCATGTTTTTCTCAAGTTTTTAGTACATCGAAAATCCAAAAATTTGGATGTTTGGTTCATTGCATCTGACCAAAAAAATTACATAATTTTCAAAAGCCAAACATTTTTACATGAGCATTCTTTTTATGGTATTTTTTCACTCATTAATCCGAAAAAAACCTTGGATTTACTTCTTTGGGCTCATTAAACTCCCATGAAGAAGAACAAGCTTCCTTTTTAGGGACTTTTTCTCACTTGTAAAACTCCTACAAAGAAGATTTGAGCCATTCTTTTTCTATATTTCTCTAGCCCCCTAAACAAAAAAATATACCACGAGTTTGCCTGACTCGTTTCAAACTTTATGAATAATATTGATTTTACTTTCTCTCCCTTATACTCATAACAAAATGAGGTGAACATTTGTTGAGCATAGGTTTATCACTTTATCTAGACTGAATGGACTTGTTATGCCCCTATACCAATAGGTGTCATATATCATGATTGACTTGGTTTAACTCTGAAATATGTTCATACCTTTGCTTGTTGCAAATGTTTTCCATATTTGTGAAAAACAAAAAATTAAAAAATGTAAAGAGGGTATGCCCTAAAAGAAAAATCAAAGGGCAAAAAGAATAAAGAAAAGGTCAAAAAATGAAAGAAAATGACCCCCGACAAAAATAAAAGACCATGAAAGTGTGCAAGTCCAAATGCCACTGCTTTACTTTTGTGTAATAAAGGTTGTGTGCAGCTTGTTACCTATGCCACAGTCCATGGTAGCCAAATAGTTTAAACTTGGTTATTCCATGCTTTCAATTTCATGTTTATAGAGATAAAGAATAAAAATCTGACCAAATTGTTTTATCTTGGCAGATAATTAGATAGGTAGAGTGAATAAAAGGAGCTCAACAGTTTAATCTGAGTCCTTGGATCTAATAATTGTAGACTTAGATACATATCTATATGTAAAAGAAAAGAAAGTGTGATAAGGGTTTGCCAGATTAAGTGCACCCAAATAAAGAAGTAAAAATGCTATGTTAAGTAGGTAGGGTAAGTGGATGATTAGATGCAGAACAAAGGTGTGATGAATGGTTAAATTTAATGTTTTAATCTTTTTTCTTTCATCACTTAGACAAAGCATGGAGCACAGTAAAGATAGCATATCAATAATTCAAAGTCAAATTAATTAACTTCCGCACTCATTTTCCCCTAATTTTTTACTAATTTCCCCTAAGTACTAAAGGCACCTACAACAAGTTAGAGGGGCTCAGAGCATTTCTCTGACGTTTAGAGGGACACGACCCTCGGCCCAATAATTTGAAATGCCTAAAGTACTTAAGCCCCCTTCATCAATATTTCCCCTTCATAAATTCATTCATCACCTTCATAATGTTTTTCCTAAGTAAAATCCCTATTTTACTTAGGAAAATTAAAATATTCTCTATATAAAAACCCTCATGTTCTATTAGCCTAAGTCATGAATGTTGTATGATGAAAATTCTTTCAGAAACATTTAACTTAGCACATTTCATATCCTATAAGGTCATATTAACTTTAACTCGTATTATTATTTAACTTCTAAGAAAATAAATCACCCCTTTCCCGTATTACTGTTAAAAATCCCAAAAATATGTATCTCACCCCATTGGTTTGCAAAATAACCATAATAAAGTTTGATAAATGGGATTAAATAATCAACGCGCGATTAATTAAGAGCCAAAACCCCCACCATCCTAACAAAGGATTAATTAATCATCCAGATTAATTAATAACTTATCATCCAATCACATCACCCCCGATATGATTAAGGCATTTAATTATGGTCGGGCCCCTCCATTTAACTCCCCGCCACTTTCCAACGTCGTCCACCATCCGATCAGATCTCCCAGATTCGACGCCATCGCTCATATCGCACGGGCCCTTCGGTCAAACGTTAAGCACGCAATATGGGCGGTTTTCCAAAACTTGTCGATGCAACGTGTCAATCGATCAATGGAATCGCGCGACCCTCCTCCAAAACCACTCGCCTCCCAGAAGCGGTGTAATGAAACCCACTTACTGCCTCCCATAAACGACAAAATGTCCCATCATTCAATTGATACCAACTGTCATTGTCGTTAACCCGCCAACATATTTTCTTATGCATAAAAACAAAAATGTTCATTGTTTTCCCTTTTTGTCCAAGAAAATGACCTCTGCCTCCCATGCACGCACAGAGTACGTCCCAGTCTAGAAACTGACTTTTAACCGTTAACCGCCAACAGTTGCTGAACTCCAAAACTGCTCCAGTCTACTGTGCCCACCCACAGAGCTGTCACCATAGCCAATCATCCCTTTGACCATCTGAAAAAGGTATTTACCAAATTCCAGTCTCAAAATCCCTGTTTCAAACTAAAACCTCCATTTAATTGCTCTTAATTTAAGTAAATTGGTTCAATTGAACTGTTCCTTGACTTTGAGACTATCCCAAGTACCTGGTTTACCTGAAAAACCTTAGAAACCCCCAACTTTCTCCCTGAAAACACAAGAACCAGGGATGGAATCCCCAGTTGCCCTAAACATTGCTCCAGTCAATGCTCCCCATAAAGATTTGGACCACCTTCCCTTAGCTAATAAGGATTTCCAAATTAAATACCTTACATTTAGTGACTCCCCCCTGAAGCTATACTGCAAATACCGGGACAATTATCTAAATAATGCTGATAAAATTGGTCTTTGGGAATCAAACCTCCCTAAATACCAATTTCCCATTGTCCATATCTTCCCAGATATTGTCCATCAATGCCATGTGAACTATAATCCCAATCTGAGAGTTGTGATGTCCCCCAACCAGCAAATCCTTTTCACCATTACAGCAGAATCTATCAATAACATGTTGCAACTGCAGCCTAGCCAAGACCTTGTCCCCCTATCCATTGCTGATTTACTTGAGAAATCCTCAAAACTATCCAGCTTAGAGATCACTCGAGTCTGTCAAACCTTCATGGAAGAGAGATACATAACAAAGTACCCCCCTCCTTACATGACATGTACTTTTACTGGCCTGGGTAGGGACATTATCTCCATGATTTCTTGCATTCTAAGTTTTATAACTGATGAGTATGTAGATGAACTAACCTTTGCATACATGACTATCTTCACCCCTGGTCAGCCTCCTGCTGCCAAATATGACTATGCTACATTCATAGCTAACAAGATGCATGACCAATTCATGAGGCTAGAGAATGAGAGAGTGTTCAAATATTCCACAGTTTTGTATCACCTCTTCCTTTACTACCAAACTGACAAATTCCCCTTCTCTGTGCATAAGCTTGATACCAAAGGGAACCCTAGGTCAGTCATTTTTGGACCTCTATTTTTCACTACTCACCCTCTTCCCCTTATTCATATATAGATTTCATTGATCAATTTGTCCATCCTGTAACTACCATGCTGATAGGATGTCCCCCTCCTAGAATCAGTGATGACATCAAAAGAATCCTTCAGTTGTCAAAGCAGTATAGGATAGGTGACTGGTACTTATACAAGAACCATACTGAGATTAGAGTTTATGGGTGTGAACTACCTCCATTCAAATTTCCCAAATATGTCCCCATGAGATTATTTTCCCTGGAGTACTATAGACAAATAATCAACTCTGATCAAATCCACTTCATGAAAGAAAAAAAGAAAGCCCAGCTGAGGATCAAAGACCACTTAGGCCCATTTGTGTGCAACAACAGAAAAGCAGGGCAAGAAGCAGAAGAAATCCTTGAGAGAATGAGGTTGAAAAAGAGTTTTATCTGGCCATATGATCCTCACAGTTTCATCTGTGATAGAAGGATGAAACATAAGTTGTCACCCTACCTCCATCACAAAATTCCTGAAATAGAACAATATGCCAATTTAAATGAATGGAGGGAAGGGACATTGATAGAACAAGATAGTGATGAGGTGGAAGTTGAAAATGTGATGAAATATTTGGAGAAGAGACTTGACCTGGACTCCTTTGTACAGGTACCTGCAGAGTCTTCCCAAAGGCCAACACCGGAACATAGTGCTCCCACAGCAGAGCCTTCACAGAGGCAAACTCAGGAAACAAGTGCCCCTACATCAGAACAACCAGAAACAACAGAACAGCCAGAGGAATCAGAGCAACCTGAAATCTTGGAAGAATTGACTCCACCATAGCCACTACCAGCTCAAACAAACATGGGTGATCCTCCAGTACTACAGACTCCTCTAAATGAGGAAAGAAACTTGAAAAAAGAAAGGGAAGTAGCTACCCCTTCTAGCAGACCCACAGATCAACCCTTTGCTAAGAGGCAAAGGTTGAATCCTTATTCGGAGGAAGAATTCATTGGAGAGACTACAGAGAGCATAAGGAAGGAAGCAACAGACAGCTTACAGACTTTCCCAACAGGTGGGACACCCTCTAGTTCACACAGGCAGGAACTGGAAAGGCAACCCAGCATAGAAGTATCATCTTTCAGGTCTTCTTCAGAGAAGATCATAGATGTAAAGTGGAAATACAAGGAGATCAAAACAAAGAATGAGCAACTGAAGGCCCAAGCCTATGCTCAATACTTAAAAATGGCCCTCACAAACCAAACCAGACTGATGTCAGATTTTGACATCAAAGAGGGTAAAATGTAGATGAGTTTCCTGAAGCCCACAGTGCAGCAGCCAAAATCCTTGGTTGATTATCTTAAAACTAATTTTGAATTTTTAGCTAAGGACATCCACCCAATCGACCAGATTGAGCTTCATAAGAAAACAGGTGAGATGGTCTACTCAACACTAACCAGCAAAGCAATGATGGCTCATAGGTTGCAAAATTCATTGAGCAACACTACAGCTCAATTGCAGCTGGAAAAAGCCTTATCACAAGCTAAAGATAATAGAATAAAATCATTGGAAGAATTAGTAATTGAGTTGGGTCATGACCCAAAGGATGTTAAGGCAGCAGAAAGCTTAATCAAGAAGAAAAATGAAGATATAGCTGCACTTAGAAAAAAACTGAAATTGCCACCCCTCATACACCCTCAAACTGCTGAGGTTATTGAGAAAGAGAATGATGAGGAATTTATGGACTTGGTCCTTAAGTTAAATGAGCAATTAAAGGAAAATGAGCAGGAATTAGAGAAAGCGTTACAGTCAGGGCAAAGTGAATCAACCTCCCAGCCTCAAACTGTAGTGCAAATAGTTTCCATAGCAGTCCCTTCCACTATGGAAACTATTTTAGCACCAAGCAGTCCTTTAGCAACAGCCACACCAGTGGAAGCAACAGGTACAACACAGGCAAGTAAATCAACACAGAGCACAGAGAACTTAATTAAGTCAATGGAAGAAATGAAACTCCAAGTAACAGAGCTACAGAAGGTAAAAGAAAAATTTACTACCTTGGAGCAAAAGTATGATCTTTCAAAGATCAATTATGCAGAGGAAAAAAGAAAAAACAAAGGCATGGTTGAACAAATCAAAGCATTAGAGAAGGACCTGACATTTGACAGGCCTTTAACAGAGATCAGGAAAATATTGTGGACCAATATCATTGATTCCATAAATGATATTTGGTCATCCATTCAAATTATTTTTGAACAAATTGATTTGGTTAAGCTTGCTCTTAAGGCAATTCAGAAGACCAGAGAAGAACTGGTTGGAAAGCCTGAAGAGGCAGTCCAGTTAATAAATTTTCTAAACAGTGAAAACAAGAAATAGTTGGAGCAACTGGGCATTGAGGATAGGATTGCTACTATCCTCTAACTGAAGAAAGTTCTGACAAAAAGGAACTTAATGCAAGGCCTAGAGCGAAGATGTCAAAGTATGTAGGAAGACATAGATGAGTTCATGAGAAAGTTTGACATCTTAAGGAGTAAATGACTCCCAAGCCCTTTAGTCATCAATGATAGGCTAATGGTTCAAATAGACTACATCAACAAAATACATCAGCAAGCTGAAAGTCAAGCTAGTTCATCCTCAGCAAAGGCACTACCCATGGGAAAAGTGTTTTACGATGGTTTAGAGAACCTCTTCTTCATTGAACATGAAGTAAAGCACTTATTCACAGTCCAGCCTAATTTTGTGAAATATACTGAAGCTGATGAAATTTACAGGAAATTGACAAGGATGAATATACCAAAGGAAGAATGGTGGACTAACATGACATACATCCTTTAAATTACTATGGTAACAACAAAGTAAATAGAAATATTTACCACAATAAAGTTTGGTAAAAAGGATGAAAGTTGGTGGACAGGTAAAGTGTATCAGAAACAGGTGAAAGAGTATCAGTAGAAAGAAAGTAAATCAAAGTCCAACACAGATTTACTGAAGCAACAACAAGAAACAAATCTGTATAAAATCCTCCAGCTCCTTCAATAAATCAAGGGATAGCAACAATCTATTTACCATCTGTCTCTATATTGTTGTAAAAGATATTTGTATTTCCTAGAATAAATCTCATTTAGTTATGAGATATTTTGATATAATTTTTGTATAAATACTTCTCCATCCGAAGTGTTGAGGGTGGATTCTATAACATTTCTGTAACTCTACACTATCAAGCGAAGAAAGCTTTTGTACTCAAGTCTGGATTTTTGCTGGAAAAGGAATAAAAGTTGAGGACATTTCATCAGATTCATGTGCAGTCTAATAGCAAATAAGTATTCTATCCTTGTGATTTATGTGTTTTCTACATGTTTTAATGTTTCATGCATCTTAAAACTAAATGGTAAAATAGTCAAAGTATATCAGAATTAGCTTCATTGCTCTCTGCTATCAACAGTATGCCATTTACATGTTTTCTTCTAAACTATTTCGGTAAAGGAATTCTTAATTGCTCCTCTATCCCTGTAGTTTTCTTTAATAAGTCCCTGGTATAGGATTCTTAATTGCCTTATGCTGGTTGACCTATCTTCCTTTCTTCTTTCTAATCCTAACTTGAGGATTCTTAATTGCCCTCTTGTTTTGAATAGAAATATCATCCATTCAAGCCCTGAATTTGTTTTTACTCTGTTATCCTGCCTGTTGGACTCATACCTCAACAATTTGACTTAATCCAGTGAATTATCCCTGATTGACTCCATAGCCCAATGGCCTGAAACCTAGTTTGCCCATTTGTTTCAGAATTCCACCACTCTCAAACAAAACAACCTTGAACATTAATAACTAGCCTAATATCACACCAAAACAAAGCTAAATTATAAAGAGAGAGCCCTCTCTGAGTACAGATTGGCTAGATTCTGTACTTAAAAGATTGGTTTGTGGTTACCTCAAACCCCTTTCCTTCTTCCCATAACTTCTAAGGAAAATTTGAGTGATAACAAGACTAACTAAAGAAAAGGAATTGTGTCATATACACTATTAAATCTTTGTCACACCCAATCACCAACCATGACAAAGATACCTCTTGGATTCTTATTTAAGCTCTTTTCAGACTCTCTAATGTGAAAAGACCATAGATTTTACCCTTTTGGGACTCGTTAAACCTAATCATATTGGGAAAAAAAATGGAAGAAAGAACAATCATTATTATCTATATCAGCCAGAAGTTTTATGGAAACAGTCTACTATCCATCCCTTGAACATGGAACTTATCCAACATATTCCTCTTTTGTTAACTTCTCTTTGAACCCTACCATCTTATGAGTTTTTCCTTAATACCTTGATGTCCCTACATCCTTACATCCTACTCTTTTTTGTGTTCTTGTGTCTAAGCTTCCGGGTCTACTTGGTGTCATGACTTCTATTGTTCAAGGGATAGTTTACTATGTTGACCTTATCAATCATTTTCTCATATGCACTATTTCCTTGAGTTAGTTCATCCTATTATTCTATACTATCTCAAAATCAATTAATTTTTTTCTTGTTTCACATCAACTGATGTAGAACTCCTTATTGCCTACCTTTGACATGCCCCTTCCTATCAACTTCAATGCATTATCTAGGATGAAGATTGAGAAAAATCACAATACCTTGGAGCTTGCAATCCTCAGTGGAAATTTTCGTGCATTTGATGGGGAGCTTTCATTATTGTCTCCCAATTTAATGATTCTACAAGTGTTCTACATCAACTCCTTTATTCACACTCGCTGGATTGTATTGTGCTTCTTGGAGACCATCATCCTTAATGGTGGTCATCCTTGCGTCTATTAATGGTTTTCATTATTGATGGGTAATCAAATGATTTCTTAGATGTTCGACTTCAGCTCATTTATTCACATGTGAAGACTTATGATATTTTGTGATGGTGACAAAGACCTTGGGTAGAGGCTTACACTACTTATCCTTTTTTCCTCTCCCAAGTTGCGAATATTGTTTCTAGAGACAGCTTATCTCAGTCTAATTACACTGCGACATAATTCCACATTGTACTTACTGGTGCACATGATCTCTCATCTTCTACATGGATCCACAATGTATCATTATTTCTATTGAGCATGGGAATGCCCGACTCGGGATGTGATTTATCTCTAACATATGTTTGTTGTTTGCAGGCCTCTTTCTATTACGACGCTCTGAAACTCTCTCTCCTCGGTTGTTTTATAAAGTATTTTTGGTCATTCCTTCTTCTCTAACATCACACTTTAGGGGGGCATATTTTATCCATGAAAACACATCATCATCATCTCAGAGGAGATTACTATGCTTTTGGTTGAAATACACCCCTTTACACCCCCTTTTTCTATCATATTTAAGACTATAACGCAATTTATGTACCATGAGAACAATGTTAACCTAGTCTATAACACTATGTTTCTTCATCTAACTTGTGTTCTCAAATTCTCATTCAATCACAAAGAAAAAAGTTGGAGTTAACTCACTTTAACACTCGTGTTCATGTAACAGCACTAGTGAAAATTCCATGTAATAAAAGTTAAAAACAATAACCACGATTGATGGGACGCTTATTCCAAGATGAATGATCGGTAGGACATCCTAGGGGGTGTTCATTTGGTTGTTTATGGCTAAGTAAATTGGAAAATGCTAAGGCTAAGGCTTTCAAAAGGAAAAATGGCATTTTTGGCACAATTATTTATGAAAATAATGGAAATTAGGAGAAAAGGGAGGTGAAAGGTCACAGGTTGAAAGTGAGGAGGAAAATGAAGGAAAATAATGGAAAATTAAGGAAATAGAGGCCTCATTCATAAAAATGCTTTTGAGGATCAGTTGGTAACCATTTGTCAGTTGAGTTTTGGAGCTCTCCCATTATTTTCTCTCTCTCTCATACTCTTGGACACTTAGAGCTTTCTTGGAGTACTTTTGGCTTTAGAGCAAGAAAGGAAAATAAGGCAAGAGGAAGCAAAGATCAAGCAGGGAAAGGCAGGATCAAGCAACTACAATAAGCTTCATTGCAGGTATCAACTTGCATGTGTATTTTCCTTGCTATATTTGGCATGCATGGTATTGCATGTGGTTCTTTTCTATCATGGCATGGGTTTTTCCAGGTGTGACAGTGTTTTCAGCCTAGCCTTGCCATTTTTGGATAGCCATGGTGTGATGGGGTTCTCATGTTTTTGTTGAGTTGGATTGCCAAATGGATTCGAAGTTGAGTGAGGTGGATCTCTGAAATAATAGAACACATGACCTAGTAACCCCTGAGCTGCACTATGGGATGCGGTAAAGCGGGATTTTTTGTTGCCTCGAATGGCCTCGAAATCCTTGTCGGTGAGTGGAAAGATATACGATAAATCCAAGAGGTGGTTTTCTCTCCATTGGGCCTAGTAATCGCAAGTTTGGGATATGTGCTAAATCCTGGAGAGTGGATCTCGGTTTGGGGCCTCGTGATCTGGGTTTGGATTGCAGTAAATCCCGAGAGACTAGGAGACAGGAAAATTCCTCACAGTGTAGGTGGAGAAATCCACTAGCATCCATGCTTGTTTGGCCTAGTAATCTGGTGGAGATCACGATAAAGCTTGTTATGATGTTTTCATTATGTTGGCCTAGTGATCTAGGATGGATTACGATAAAGCCTAATTTCTATTGATGGGGGTGAGGTGGTTTAACCTCAGTATGCCCTGGTTGGTTCTTTTGGTTTGAGTCCGACATTCATGCTTGGAATATGGCATGGGGGTGAATAGCTGAAGAGAGATTTGGCTCAGCCATTCTATGGTCAGGTGGAACATGGTAGTCACATCTCCAGTTGGTTTATTGCATTCATAAATGATAAATTCGTTCCCTTGATTTCCATGTGTAAATGTATCGATGTATATGTGGATTTTGATGGTCGATTTGTTTATGGTAATTTTGTTCCTATTATGTTGGTTATATGTATATTTTATGACAACAACTATGTATGGATCTCATCATGTTTTTACTTGTAAATGAATGGACAATGCATCTATGGCCTAATAGATGATAATGCAGCAAATGACATGAGGGAACAATGGTTCATATCGATTCTCAGATAAGTATGAGATCCCTACACTTAATTTTGTTGTTTACACCTGTAGGTTACATCTTGATGACTTGTTTGACAAAATTCCTGTTATGGATAGTAGGGGTCTAATTATGGACTTGTTCAACTTATTTCTTTTGCATCATTGTTTCCCTATACTTTTACTGATTTCAAGATATCACTCCATTCTGGGCTCTGGGCCTGAAAACGTGGCTTAAATCTCAGGGTTGTTGGCACGGAACTAGAAATTTTGGTCTCTGGTTGCTAGTATCCAAGCCTATGAGAGTGAATTTAGGTTGCTTGTCACTCCCTTTCCCATAACATGAGAGCGACTATGGCCTAAGAGATCTCGAACAATAGTGGGACCCAGGGACAATCTCTCTGAGTGGCTTACTTGTCTCCTAAGGGTTATGTTGATTATGTTGGATGACTGTATGTGATGTTTCCATGGATTCCACTTCCTTAAGGTCACATAGGAGGTTGAATCTAATCATAGTAGCCTCTCGTCTCATGTTTACCCCGGTTGGCATGGTTACTTGGGTGGATGTGGGAGGAGGGTGTTACAGTTCACTTAACAAAACTCTCATATGGTGGAATGTGATTGGTTTGTCCTCATCTATAGATATTTCCTAAACAAACAAAATATACAAAAGTGGGAAAGATCCATAAAGTATGAGGAAGCTTTTTCCTAAAGAAATAAAGCAATTAAAAGCAGTTAAAATCTTTAAATCACCATAAAGTGGGATAAAGCATTAAAAGGAGGAAACTTCACCCACCCTAAAGCTTTTCCCCAACTCGAATTGAGGAAGAATTTGGTAATATTAATAACCTCCACTTGCCTATATATTGGAGACTTGGTTATTGAGAAAGGCATCAAAGTTCATGTATTGTTATGTTGTTGAGATCTAACTTGAGAGAGAGAGGTTTTGGAGCTAGGAGTTGGAGGAGGTGTTGTTGCAACTACATCTATTGGTTGTAATTCCTTCCTATTTGATTAATAAAGATAGATTGATAGTTCTTTCTTCCTAACTGTTGTTCATTGTTCATCTCTTAGGTCTAACTAATGATCATTTGGAAGTATGTATTTTCATTATTTATCCAATGATGTTTAGGTATTCATTTATTATAGTTTTGATTGATCATATTATTATGTTGTGAAGGTCACTTTGTTTTCATTTATGTGTAGGATTAACCTCTGGATCTAGTTGGGAGCGCTTCTCAACTACATTTTTGAATCCAACTAATATACATGGAAATTTAAGCGGGTTCTTCTTTATCCTTTATATGTCAATCTAACTCTATCCCTTGCATTCCTGAAAGTGTTGAGCCTTAGAACAATATTTGCCTTACCCTATCTTCCTTAGGTTTCTGGAGAACCTGAGAGGGTTTCTTGTTTGTCCAATCGAGTATAAATCTCTATATTTGGGTGTTATTTTCTAATCCTTGGATGACTTTCTCAGGGAGAGAAATGATATCTTTGCTAGTTTCTCAGTCATTCTTTGTGGTTATTCAAGCTACTGCTATAAATTTTAAATCATTTTTGTTGAGACGAATCATTTTCTTTTACCTTTCTTTGTTGTTGTTAATTATTTGTCTTATCTATGTGATTGTTTGAGTGTTTGTAACAAGCTTTCCCTTGTTGTTGTTGATTTCCTTTAGATGAATTGTTGGATGATCCTTTGGTTGTGTTAGCATAGTTGATTTGTATTTAATCTTCAGCTTTATTGATGCTCGATTCTTCTACATAACCTAAACAAGTTTTCATGAGATGTTATCTTTGAATACTCAAAATATCATCCATCTTGTCAGATCCTATAATGAACTTTAATTTTTGGTTTAGTTAACCCTTGGATTTTCTAATGCCTTTATGAGGAAGACAATGTCTTCTTCTCATTTTTCGCACTCCTTATTCTTCTCTTTTACATGTTATAATAATGTATCTTCAATTTTCTTAGCTTCTTCCAAGTCATCTTTCAAAAGAATAAGTTTTGAATCTCAAATTTATCCTTTTCCTCTTCAACTTTTCCAACATCTCCTTCTACTTCTAATTCTTTTTCTCGAGCCTATGAATATTTGTTAAGGCACTGATCAATTCACTCTCCAGGTCTACTTAGCCTCTATCAAATTCATTTCGTCTTTCATCTAAAGTTTCTAAAGCCTTAAGCATAAAATCCTTCATTATTTGTTTAGTTATTTTTCATCAGGGGATTGTTCATCTTCATCTTATGATGAGTTGTTGTCTTCTTGAGTATAAAAACTCTTCTTCTTGAAATTGTTTTATTTACCTTCCTGTATTTATTTTTCTCTTATGGTCTTATTCATTTTTTTCATTCTTGTAAGGACACATAGATGCACAATTACCTACTTCTCCAAAATTAAAGTATTTAAAGGGTAAATTACCTTTGTACTTTCCATATCCTCTCTTCAATCTTTTAATGAACTTTTCTTCTTCTTCATTTGATTCACATCTCAAGTCTTCTAATTCTTTTTTTCTCTTCCTATCAACTATAATACTCTTAACCTATAGATAACATTAGAATGCCATAAAACACCCGATAAATAATGCCAAAAGCGAGACAAGATGGAAATATTTTATTATGAGCAGCATAAAATAATGTTCACTTGCCTCTTCGAGGGGGAAACCTCCAGCAGAGCAAATATTAATTAAAAAATACTTGATGAAGCTTCCCTTGCTATCTTGGACTATATATAGTTTCATGAGATCCAAAACCCTAACTACTCGTGATCCCTTGAATAATGTGGGTTAACCACTTTATTTATTATCTATGACTCACTTATTCATCACCCTTAACTAAACTAACTAATTGTGGTCCCCTTTTTATAATGTGAGTCAACCACTTACAATCATCATTAATGAAATTAATTGCTTAAAAGATTTATTTACTAAACTAACTAATCATGACACTTACGATGCCCCTTGGGCCTATTACATTAATAAATGGGTTAGGTTCGTACCCTAACATGCCCTCCCCCTTTAAAAGTGGGATTTTCCTCAAGCTTGGAGCTGTGGAAATTTCTAGAGAATAGTGGTTGATTCCCATGTCGCATCTTCTGACAAGATTTCATTCCTATGAATCCAGTACCAGTTCTGGTCGAAGCCAAAGAGAACCTTCCTCGTCCAATTCAGGAAATATGGTCTGAACCTTGAAATTGTGTCCCACTACTTTCTTGAGGCAAGAGACATGGAAGACTGGGTGGATTTTTGAAGTGGCTAGCAAGGCTAATTTGTAGGTGATAGAGCCAATATGTTGAATCATTGGATAAGGCCCATAAAATTTTGGAGCCAATTTTTGGAAGCCCTTTTCTTTGAGATATGTTTTATTATAGGGTCGGAGTCAAAGAAACACTTGATCACCCACTTGCAAATACCTTTCAGAGCAATGTTGGTCGGCCTATTGCTTCATCTGGTTTTGAGCTTGGTGGAGATTATCCTTTAGAATAGCAAGCGTGGCAGCA
Organism: Pinus tabuliformis; assembly: GCA_031772625.1. Lineage (NCBI taxonomy): Eukaryota > Viridiplantae > Streptophyta > Pinopsida > Pinales > Pinaceae > Pinus > Pinus tabuliformis. The sequence continues at coordinate 687,696,417 of CM062814.1, read as the reverse complement.
CGGTTCTGAAGTAGTTGATCAAATGCCTACACTTTGGAATATCCTAGGAGACAAGAAGTTGGTGAAGGTGGGAGTTGGCCATACACCACCTTATACGAATTCATCTTGGTTGCTTTATGATAATTAGTATTATACCACCATTCTACTGAAGGTAATCACTACACCTGTTATCACTCAAGTTGTTCCCTGCCTCCTGGAGGGAATACAGCGAGGTAACCACTAACCAATCTTTTAGCTGCAGGTCCTAGCCTACCTGCAACCAGAGAGGGCTCTCTCTTTGTAATTTAGCTTTGTTTTGTAATATTTTAGGCTAGTTATGATGCACAAGTTTTTGTTTTAAGTTTGTTGGATGGTGATTTCAGGCAGAGCTGGGATGCAAGTCCAAGACAGTCTGTTCCATTGGGCTATGGAGTCGATGATGGTGTACAGCTGAAAGTGTCTCTTGGATAAATGGTAATGCTACAGAGCAAGATAGGCAGTTTTGGAACAATTTTCAAATCTGGAAATGATGGAATGAAGTCAGGGAATGAAAGGCAATCAAGAATCTTTCATTATGCTGGCAGAGGGAAAGTGTATGAGTATTGTCCAGGAGCAATTAAGAATTCCTAAACAGTATTCAAAATGAAGGAATTAGTGCAAACATGAGCAGTTAAGAATTCATATCTATGACTAATTCTGAGGAAAACACAAGTAATAGTAGAAATTGAGCACAGGGTGTAATTAAACAAATCCTGGGCTATTCTTTCTCCCTGTTATCAAGATTATGAAACATATGTGAAATTTGTAAACACAGAAAACATAAAACACAGTTTAGAATAACTTATTGTTCCATTGAATGACTCAGGAATTCAGTAGCAGGTCCCAGAACATCATTTGCACATCCAGACAACGCAGAAACCATGAACTTCAACAACCATTTGTATTAGAGAGTCTCAGAAATTACAGCGCAACTTTAGAAAGAAAATCACCAACCCACAAAACATATGAGTTCGGTCTATATATAAGAGAGTTTGTTACAAAAATATCCCGTAGGAAAATATCTAGTCATAAATTTATCCATCTACTTTGTTGAATAGCAATAACTGATGTGGAAGCCAGCGCAAGCCGAGTGAGTAAATATGTTGTACTTGGCCGCCTTAGGTGTCTGGCTTTTGTTGACTTTCCGGCTTCTTTTTCGACTGGTGGCTGTAGCTTTGGTTTGCGTTGCTGATATGCTGTCTCTTGCCACCTGTGATTGCTTTGCTTTGATGAGCTGCCATCCTATTTGACTTTCTCCTTCCACCACCTTGACACTTTGGCAGGTGACCCGTATGTGTGGAGCTGCGGACCCGTAGCTAACCAAAAGGAAAAACAGAGACAAAGTTACCTTGGCAGAATCTCCAGCATTGACTGCCACCAATCTTCTGTAGGCAATTGATGCCTTTGTATCTTTATTAATGTCTCATCTGCTTCAGTATATCTGTAAAAATTTGGTGGAACCTCAAAAAGATGATTTATTTCATGTTCAATGTAAAACAGGTTTTCTAATTTGTCATACAGAGTCTGTCCAGAGGGAGGCCCTGTTTCCTCTGAGGTACTTGAGGATGCTGTAATTTGATTTGAAACATAGTTATTCATCCTGGTAGTATACTGCTCATGGGTCAGCAGTCTTCCAGCGCTGGTTAATAGGCTGGGCAATCCTCTGCTCTGCAATGCTGTAAGTTTTAGCTTGAAATCATCTACTTCTGCCTGCATTTCCTGACACTTTCTTTCTAGAGTTTGGACAAAACTTCTTAGGGTCAGCACCTTTTTTGTTGTCAGAATAGTATCTGTCCTGCTACTGATGTCTAATGCTGCCAACTCCTCTTTGGTATGAGTGTTCAGGAAATGAATCATTTTGTTTGCTTGCTCAGGCATGGTTCCTAATGCTGCTCTAGCCCTTTGAGTCTCAAATTGAGCTAGGCCTATCAATTCTACCTGTTCATGTATGGTTTGAATCGATTTCCATTGGTCAGTGATTGATTGGCCAATTTTGGCCCACAAAATCTTCTTGATTTCAGTCAGAGTTTTGTCCAAAGTCAGCTCCTTCTCTAAGGCCTTTATCTTGTTGTCCAAGGCTTTTATTTCTCTTTGTTTCTCAGCCACTGTCATCTTGGACTTATCATAGCTTGCCTCCAGCTTGGCCAGCTTTTCTTTGGCCTCTTTCACCTCTGTCACCTGACCTTCTAGCTCTTTGACAGCTTTCATCATTTCTTCCATGCTCATGCTAGATTCAGGTGCTGTTGTTGTTGCTGCTGTAGCATCTGTGGTTGTTGTAGTTGTTGTGGATGCTGGGATAATAGGAGGGATTGCTGCTGCTTGTGTGGGAGGAACAGTGACCACAGTTGGAGCTGTTTGAGGTGGCTGGGAGGTCGACTCTCCCTGCTTGCCTTGCAGTGCTCTCTCCAACTCTTCTTCCATCTGAATTATTCTTTGGTTCATCCTCATTAGCAGATCCATGGTATCCTCTCCTTCCTTTTCTTGTACAAGTTCTGCAGTTTGAGGGTGCATTGTTGAAGGCAGCCTCAATTGTTTTTTGAGTGCAGCAATATCATCCTCTTTTTTCCTTATGAGGGCTTGGATGGCTTTGGCATCCTTCTTAGGATCATGCCCTAGATCCACAATAATTTCCTCCAATGTCTTTATTCTGTTATCTTTGGCCGAGGAGGACATTCTTTCCAAATCTAATTGAGTGTTTGTGTTTTTCAATGATTCCTTCAGTTGATGAGCCAGTGTGGCCTTGTCTGCTAGGGTGGCATAGACCATCTCACCCGTTTGCTTGTGCAGCTCTATTTGGTCCATCGGGTGTATGTCCTTGGAGAGGACCTCTAAGCTTGTCTTTATGTAATCTGCAGCTGTCTGGGGCTGTGGGATCTTTGGCTTGAAATGACTTAGTATCATTTTCTCCTCTTTAAAGTCATAGGTTGCCATTAATCTTTGCTATTTGGAGGGTGTTGCCTTGAGAAACTGATCATATAGTTATACTCTTAACAGTTCATTCTGAGCTTTGATTTCCATGAAAGTTGCTTTGATGCCAGGCGGTTGCTTGCTTTGCTGTCTTGAGGAAGACACCTCCATACCATGCTGCCTCTCTTGCTCTTGCTGGAATGAGCTAGTAGGTGTCTGCTGGCTTGTTTCTCTTCCACTCCTCGGGCTCTCTATCACTTCTTCAGTAATTTCTTCCTCAACTTGAGGATCAACTCTTTGTCTTTTGGCTTCCGGTTGCTGTGTTGACCCACTAGCAGGTGTAGTCTCCTCTCGGTCCCGCTTCTTACCTCTTTCCTCATTAACGGGAGTCTGTAAAGCTGGCACTTGTAGTGCCTCAGTTTGTTGTGGAGGGGCTTGTCCTTGACCCTGCTCCTTTGAGGTAGTAGGCTGTTCTGTCACTGTTGCATCCATTACCTCCTTGCCTTTTGTTGTACCTGTTGCTGATGTAGATATTTCTTGGGCAGCTTGTGAAGCTGCAGCGGTAGATGGGCCTTCTCCAACTTGTTGTGGCAGTTTGAATGTTACCTGGTCAAAAGAATCCAAGTCAAGAGTTTTTTCTAAATCTTTGACATTTTGCTCCATAATTTCTTCTTGGGTAAATTCCTCAACTAGTGTCCCTGCCACCCACTCATCTTGGTTGGCATATTGTTCAATTTGTGGGATTTTACAATGCTCATAGGCTGTCAGCCTATATTTTACTTTTCTGGCACTGATAAAGCCATCTGGGTCATAAGGAACCCACCAGAAACTCCTTTTCAACTTGAGTTTCTGCCCCAATATTTGATCAGCATCTTGCCAACCTTCTTTCTTGTTCATGACAAAGGGGCCTAGTTGGTCTCTGAATTTCAGGCGAGCCTTCTTCTTGGCACTATGAAAATGAGTTAAGTCTGAATTGATGAGTTGCCTGTAATACTCCAAGGCAAAGAGTCTCATTGGCACATACCTTGGGAGCCTGTAGGGACAGAGCTCACAGCCATAGATCCTAATGACAGTGTGATTCTGGTAAAAGTACCAGTCACCTATTTTGTAGTTCTTTGAAAGCTGCAATATTTTCTGCATGTCATAGGATAGTCTAGCAGGAGGAGTTCTCTTTAGAAGACAAGAGACTGGATAGACAAACAGGTCAATAAACTCACAGTAAGAGTAGGGGGAGTTCTAGACTTCATGAAAGACTGAGGTCCAGAAAATTACAGACCTCTTTTCCCCTTTAGAGTCCAATCTTTTGATGGGGCACTGGAAGCAGTCTGGCTGATAATACATGAACAAATGATAAATGTATGATGAGTATTTAAAGACTCCCTCCCTATCCAGTTTCAGTAGTTGGTCATGTATCTTGTTGGAGATAAATTTAGCATAGTTGTACTTGATAGCAGGAGGTTGTCCTGGGCTATATGCAGACAATAAGACCAGAATGGTTTCATCAATGTGCTCACTTGTTTTGAAACCTAGAACATAGGATATCATGTCTACCAGTAGTTTCCCTACTTCATTGAAATTGACATAGAGAAAAGGAGGTGGCTCTGTAGGCTGGCGATCCGCTCTCATGAATATTTTGGCAACTCTGGCTATCTCTGAGGTGGAGAGTTTGGGACCTTCATCAAGCAGGTATTTCATTGAAAGAGGCATCAGAAGCTGAGTTTGCTTGAAGTTAAGCATTTGGTTGATTGAATCAGGAGTTATTTGGAAAAGAATGCTCCCAGATGGAGACTTGACTGCTCTTTGATTTGGCTCATAGTTTTCAGCACAGAGATGAATTATCTCAGGGAAAATGTTGACAGAAGGGAGGAAGTAAATGGGCAGGTTAGATTCCCATATCCCATACATATCACAGTTGTTCAAAAAACTATTTCTCAGTTGGCAGAAGGTCTGCAAGTGGTTTATGTCCCCAACCAAATCTTGAATAAGGTGGTCTCTATCAGCTAGGGGTAATGCTTCAAGTTCCTTGTGAGGTGCATTTAGAGGAGCAATGTTCAAGGCTGCTGGGGTGGTCATCTTCAAATTTTTCTATTTTTGTACTTGAAATTAGGATTTGTGCAACAACAGAGTGGTGAAAAATTGCCCCTGAGGCTTTGCTGGGGAGCTGTAGAGTAAGCCTGGCTATAGCACTGGCCTTCACTGTGTATAATTTATGGTGAAACAGTAAATTTTGCAGAATTTGGACAGGTCTTTGAATGAATTCACTGGATTGATAGGTTCTGTGGGTAAACTGCAGAGGGAATGGGGTTGATTTCTAGCCAAAGGGGTGAAATTTTATAGAGGATTTTGACAAAGGGATTTCAATGCATGGGTAGTTTAGAGCATCTGCCGGCAGAAACAAACTTAAAATGTGTTTTAATGGCGAAATTCGCAGAGAGGGCAAATTTGTCGGGTTGCCCTTAAACAGGGGGTTAGCAAGTGAGTTGACTGATGGAATTTTAGGTGCTCAAGTGCCTTTCTGGTTTGAATTTGCAGGTATTCAACCAACTTTAATGGTGAAATTTCTAAAAAATAGGGTTCATAGGTCAGCTGCAGGTAAATACCTGTTTTGTATGGTGCAGAGGGCAATTAGCAGGTTCAATGGCAAGCTGAGGGGCCGGATTTGTAGGCGGAACTTGCTTGGTTGAACAATCTGGAGTGGTGGCGGCAATGTCGTCGTAAAATTGCATGCACGTTGTCCGCGGGTGCAATAATAAAAAACAAACAAAATGGTCGTTTTCGCGACTTTTTATTGAATTTGGGACATTTTGGCGCTTTTGGCGCTTTTCAGGGATGACATCAGCATGATGTATTTTTTGCGCGTCACAGGTACGAGACGGTGACGTGGAAGCTGACGAGGATAGTGACGTGGCGGATGACACGTTGGTGGGGTGGTGACGTGAGCGGGTGATGTGGCAACGGTACAGGGCAGCGGCGGGCCGACGCGGACGTGACGTCATAGGTGACGGGGAGCTGACGTCAGGGGGCAGGCGGGCGGTTTCCAGTTTTCCCCGCACCACTTATGGCCCTGAGCAGTTTTTCAGAGAGGGCCTCCGATCACGCCGGGCGATTGATGCGTGGCGGGGGTACGGCAGCAATACCACCAATCCCCCGGACGCTAATCTCCGGCAGATCGGGGCGCGTGATATGGTTGCCCACCGTTGGATGCTGGGTGCGAGATCGAACGGCGGTCAGGCGACGATGGACGGCGAGCAACTTTGGAGCGGGACCCGCCTATTATTTAATGTTATAATATGTGCGCCAAGGTTTAAACTTTGGTTTATATGGGTTTATGCGGTTGTGCGGGTGGCCATTTGTTTAACAAAACGTTTAAACAAAATTGCTTTTTACACAAGCGCGGAGGGGTTAAGGTATAGCTTACGTGAGAGGGGGTTTGCAGCATGGTTATTAATTTAACCGGATGTCAAATTAATTCCGAAGTATTTTGGACGCGGAAGGGTTAATACAAGTCCCAAATGGACTTAGTATTCCCCAAACTAGGGTTATATGGCTATAGTGCCAAGGGGTGGGGATATTTATACTTTTTTTGGGGTTTTTATATAGTTTTTTGTATTATAGGGATAGGGAAATGATTTAAGGGAGCTAAATAATAAAATTAGAGGTTAATATGACCTTATGAACTGAAATTGTATGGGTGAATGCTAAGTAGGTGGAGTGAAAATTTAGACATAGGAAGATGAAAGGAGTATGGAGTAATGATTTTACACAAGAAATGTGGCTTCTTTTCACTAAGTGGAGTCAAGATTCAACTCAGCATTTATCATGAAATGAAGTGAAACAGGACCCTTGGGCAGATCCCAAGCTCCTTGAGGGGATGTTAGTAAAAGATTTATGGGGAATGAAGGGGAAATTAGTCATGCTTCCATTGTTCTACAGTCCAACAACTGCCTTAGTACTTATGTCACTGATGATATGAGTCTTTCTTGACAAGACAAAAGTGAGCACCCACCTGCTTCTGCAACCTCAAACTACCTACCCAGCCTAATACACCTAACATTTTTTCCTCCTTTTGATTGGGTGCACTTGAACTAGCAAACCCTGATTGTCCTCTCTTCTTTTGACTGCTCTCCTATCTAAATCTACCCTTATCTCTTCTAAGGGCCCAGATTAAGCAGTTGGGCTCATTAATTTCTCTACCTATCTACTCATCTACCAAGGTTAAACTATTTGGACAGATATTCATTCTCTATTCTGCAGCAGGAAATTCAAACATGGCATGGTCCAGATTGAACTGTTGGGTCATCCATCAAGTGTGATAAACAACAGTATTTGCACATTGTGAGCTTGCAAATAAGATAGAAGTGGCATTTTGACTGGCCACTTTCCTGGTCTTTTGGTTTGGGGTTCATTTTCCTTTATTCTTTCTGACCAATTTACTCTTTTTTCCATTTGATTATTCTTTTAGGGCATACCCTCTTTACATTTTTTAATTCTCCCTATCTTTATACAAAATATGGAACCTTTGCAGCATGAAAAGATGGACATATTTGGCACTTCCCTGGTCAATCATGAAAAATGAAACCTATTGGTATAGGAACCTAACAACACCCATTGATGTTATTTGTCCAAAGCAAAGCACCTCATGTAGGTCTCCAAACATTTGTTTACTGCTTCAGTTTAACCATCCGTATGGGGGTGATATGTTGTACTCATTTGGAGCTGCATGCCATTAGCTTGAACAACTCCTGCCAAAATTAGTTAGTGAAGGTGGGATCCCTATTAGACACAATAGAAGTAGGTATGCCATGCAATTTGAAAATTTAATCCATGAAGACTTGAGCCACCAAGGTTGGAGTGAATGGGTGCGATAGGGCACAAAAATGGGCATATTTGGAGAGGAGATCAACTACCACCATGATAACGGGCTTATTTCCTGAGTTATGGAGACCTGTAATAAATTCTAAGGAGACATTCATCCATATAGAAGTAGGTAGTGGAAAGGGTTGTAAGGTTCTTAGTGTATTCATTGTTTCCCCCTTGTTGCACTGGAAAATGTCACATTCAACTACAAATGTAAAAATGTGCTGCTTCATGCCGACCCAAAAAAAGGAGCGGCATGTACGAGAAAAAACTCTCTAAAAGCTAGAATGCACTACAATGGGTGAGGAGTGCAGCTTTGCTAAGATGCGGGGTTTGATTGTGGAGTGAGGGGAGAGAACCACATGATGCTTATATTAAAGAATATCTTCCTACCAAGTATAACATGTTGGGGGGTTAGGATCCCCTTGTAACCTTTTGATTATTTAGGAAAGAGATGGATGAGTAAACCATTCGTTGTGTGCCTCTTCAATCCAATATGGTATGGACAATGATAGGGGTAAGAGGGCATCATCCTCCTCAAATTGTTTAGAAAAGGCATCAGCCACAACATTAGCTTGACCCTTCTTATAGACTATCTCATAGTCATAGCCCAACATTTTGGTAAGCCATTTATTTTGTTGCTAAGAGGATAAGCATTGCTCCAAGAAATACTTCAAACTATGATGTGTTGAAAATGGCAACAAGAAATGTTATAAATATAATTTCAGGTTAGATTCCAATTTTAGTTAGTCCCTGAACTAAAATTGAGAAGTAAAATTCAAATTTGTTCTTAGCAGTTGTTTGTAAAATAATTAATTAATTCATCTTGAGTTAATTAGTTGTAGAAAATCAAACATGAAGTCTATGTGGGGACATGCAACAGTTTCTCCATTGATTGAGGAATTTATCCATTAGTTAAAGAGATAAGGATGAGTTGTAATATTGAGTTGTAATTAGTTGGCTCAGTTAACTAAGTTAAGTCCAGTTAGATTAGTTCCAACAGTTTGTGGAATTAATTGTGAGTTCAATTAGTTAATGCTTGCATGCATGTAACTGTTGCTCTCCAGATAACTGAATATTCTCTCATAAATAACTCATGCATGTCAGTTCAGTCAGAGACCCAGTTGAGATCAGAGGAAGGGACAATGTACTATCAGTTGGAGGATTTTTCCTATATAGGAAACTCATCCATGCAGAAGGAATTATCTCCTTCAGGTTTGTGCAGTTATTTCTGAGCCAAGTGAGCAGTGTGAGGTGGGAATTCACACAAGTGGAAGCACTAGACCCCAGGAAAAATTGCACAAGGAAATAGGAGGCTTGGAGGGCTAAGGAAAGGCATATCTTGTGTCTACTCAGTCTATGAGTTGTATTGTTTGATTGCAGAGAAAGCAGGATAGCTTGAGAACTGATTCTTTTTGTAATACTGAACATATTTCCACTTGTATGATAATACAGAGATTCAGGTTTTAGGCTGAGGCTTTCCTAGAGTATTCTTCTGTGTTCATGTGTGATTGATTTCTCATTCTCAGTTATATGTGTTCTATTTGATCTTGCTCATATTCGATTAAGCTTCTGCAAGTTTGTTATAGAAGTAGATCTTGTATTTTTCTTTAGTATATTGCATAATCTGTTGATCTACAGTGGGAATTTCTACATGGTATCAGAGCAAAGGTGATCAAAGTGAAGAAAAGTATAAAAGAAGGGAGAAGTTTGAATTTTGAGGTTCCTGAATATAGAAATCGAGTTCTTATCACATCTCAATTTCATCAATGGCGTTCAATGGTTTAAGACTCGAGTATGCCCTTGATGGCAGCTCAAATTATATAGCCTGGAAGGATTGCATGGAAGCAGTATTAGAGGATAACGGTCTAAAGGACTTCATTGATCAAGAAGTCCCCAAGCCGGTAGTGGATAATGCTACAGAAATGGCAGAATGGAAGAAATGTGTGGCTAGAGCAAGGAGAATCCTCCTAGAGGGAACCTCCATGGGAAGGAGACACCGTTTTCGATGTGGAAAACATTGAAAGATCTATATCAGAATAGCACTGATCAGAGGAAGCTAGAGCTGAAAGACAAGCTTCGGAAAATCAAGTGTGAAAAGGGTGACACGATCTCTACATATCTGAACAAGCTCACCACCTACAAGGATGAGCTTGGAAGTGTAGGAATCACGACAGCCGATGATGACATGGTGAGTCTAGCTCTCCTCGGTCTTCCTAAGAGCTGGCATAGCTACCAAGACTCGGTAAATGGAAGAGAAAAACTACCAGATTGGGAATGAATTTGGTCGGATCTGATGCAGTAGGAGATAAGAAGAAGCACCGGAGATGGTTCTGTTGAAGATAGCAACAAGAAATGCTAAAAATAGAAAATGTTAAAAATAGCACTACTATAAATAGCAGTTTCATCCAGTGTTGAACTTAGCTATATTGGATGAAAAGTGAAAGTGCTAAAAATAGCTTTTCTAAAAATAGCATTTCAGATGGATTCATGTTTTAGTCAGTCCCTGGACTAAACATTGGAAGTAAAATTCGAATTTGAATTTAACAGTTGTTTGAAAATAAATTAATTAATTCACCATGAGTTAATTAGTTAAGAAAATTCAAACATGAAGTCTATGTGAGGACATGCAACAGTTTCTCTGTTAATTGAGGAATTTATCCATCAGTTAAAAAGATAAGGATGAGTTCTACATTGAGTAGTAATTAGTTGGCTCAGTTAACTGAGTCAAGTCCAGTTATATTTGATTTAAATTGTTTGTTTAAATTAAGTAAGTTCAATTAGTTAATGCAAGCTTGCATATAACTGTTTTTCTTCAGATAACTGAATATTCTCTCATGGATAACTCATGCATGTCAGTTCAAACAGAGACCCAATTGAGTTCAGATAGTGGGACAGTGTACTATCAGTTGCTAGGATATTTCTAGATGAATATTCCTTGCATGGAGAAGGATTTTCTTTCCAAGAGAATTGTGTTTTTATTTCTTGTACAATGAGTGTGATGAGGCCAAATCACACATGTGGCTTCACTGGACCCTAAGAAAAATAGGGGCTTGGAGGACCTGATGAGGATATAAACTTGTCTATGTAGTCCATGAGCTTCATTATCTGATTACAGAGAGAGCAAGAAAGCTTTTGAGATGATTCTTTTCGTAACTTGGAAAGGATTTCCACTTGTATGATAATACAGAGTTGGGGTTTTATGCTTTGGCTTTCCCCTGGTTATATCTTCTGCGTTATGTGTGATTGAATTCTTCTTATCAGTTATATGTGTTCTTATTGATGTTGCTCAATTTGATTAAGCTTCCGCTAAATTGTTTGTAGAAGTAGATCAAGTATTTTGCTTTAGTATATTTCATTATCAGGTGATCTACAGGTGGGAATTTCTACATGGTATCAGAGCACAAGTGATCAAGGAAGAACAATATACAAGAAGGAGAAGTTCGAAGTTTGGTTTCTGAATATTGAAATTGAGTTCTTATCACATCTCTATTTCACCTATGGCGTTCGGTGGTTTAAGACTCGAGTATGCCCTTGATGGCAGCTCGAATTATATAGCCTGGAAGGATCACATGGAAGCAGTATTAGAGGATATTGATCAAGAAGTCCCCAAGCCAATTGATGCTACTCAATTGGTGGAATGGAAAAAGTGTGTGGCTAGAGCAAGGAGAATCCTCTTGGAGGGAGTTCGAGACCACATTGTCTCAAGCCTCCATGGGAAGGAGACTCTGTTTTTGATGTGGAAAACATTGAAAGAGCTTTATCAGAATAGCAGCAATCAGAGGAAGTTGGCGCTGAAAGACAAGCTTCGTAAGATCAAGTGTGAAAAGGGTGACACGATCTCTACATATCTGAACAAGCTCACCACCTGCAGGGATGAGCTTGGAAGTGTAGGGATCACAACAGCGGATGATGACATGGTGAGTCTTGCACTCCTCGGTCTTCCTAAGAGCTGGCATAGCTACCAAGACTCAATTAATGGAAGAGAGAAACTGCCTGATTGGGAACGACTTTGGTCAGATCTGATGTAGGAGGAGATAAGAAGAAGCACCAGAGATGGATCCTCATCGAAGCAAGATGATGAGGAAAATCTAGCCTTAGCGAGTAAGGCAAGGAAGGGGAAAGGGAAGGCATCCCAATCCAAATCCGATTCTTCCCATGGTGGGAAGAAGTTTGACAAATAGAAGGTAAGATGCTTTCATTTTCCTAAAGTGGGCCATTATTCTACAAATTTTCCACAGAAGAAATCCAAGAAGGGTTCCTCAAAGGAATCTGATGGTGATGCACTCGCCTCACAGTTTGAGCTGGATTTCTCTCTTATCACATGCATGGTTTCATCCATGGTGGGATGTGTTTGGTACCTGGACAGTGGAGCCTCTTTCCACATGTCAGGTGACAAGAATCTTTTCAGTACCTTGGAGGAGAAGGATCTCCAGATGCAGATCGAGATGGGCAATGATGGAAAGTATTGTGTCTCAGGTGAAGGTACAATTGTGTTTCAAAGGGAGCATGGAGCTCCCCTCACCCTGACTGATATAAAGTATGTACCAACTCTGAAGAAGAATCTTGTGTCCATTGTTGTTCTAGAAGATAAAGGTTATGATGTAGTCTTTAGCAAAGGAAAGGTATTCCTGAGGCATATTGGCACTGGACAGACAAAGCGAATAGGGATTCGAGTCAAGAATCTCTACAAGCTAGAGGTAGATGACTGTGCTACTTTGAGTTCCAAAGCAGAGATGGTGCAGAGCCAAGGTGTTGGCGAGCTATGGCATAGAAGACTGGGCGACTTGCACCATGGAGCCCTGAAGATCATACAGCAGATTTCTATCGGATTACCCAGGGGAAAATTTGAGCAGACGAGTACATGCAAAGGTTGTACCTTAGGTAAGTATGTGAAATATTCCTTTCCGGATCGAGACAATAGAGCTGGAGAAATCCTGGAGCGAGTTCACTCAGATGTTTGTGGACCTTTCTCTACAGCCTCCACCGCTAAACAAAGGTACTATGTTATTTTTATTGATGATTTTTCTCATAGATGCTAGATCTAATTTATGCAAAATAAGGATCAGACCTTCTTGAGGTTTTGTGAGTTTAAAGCCTTGGCAGAGAAAGAATCAGGAAAGAAAATAAAATCCTTGCGTAGCGACAATGGTGGAGAGTATGTCTCCCAGCAGTTTAAGGACTTCTGTGTTGTAGAAGGAATTAAACGGGAATTGATGGCACCCCATAACCCACAGCAGAATGGGGTGGCCGAAAGGAAGAATAGATCAATTGTGGGAGCAGCTCGAGTGATGTTGCATGACCAAAGCCTACCACTACATTTGTGGGCTGAGGCATGCCATACAGCAGTATACTTGCAGAAGAGAAGCCCGGACCATATACTGGGGATGAAGACACCTATGGAGAGCTATTCTGGGAAGCGACCTGATGTAACTCACTTCCAAATCTTTGGATCATCAGTTTACTTTCATGTGGCCAAAGATGCCAGGAAGAAGCTAGACCCAACAGCTGAGTTGGCAATACTTGTGGGGTACGCGGATACACCTCACAACTATCGGGTGTACCTTCATTCCACTCAGAGGATTGTGGTATGTAGGGATCTGAAGTTCGACGAGAAAAAATCCATGCGCTTATCACTTGAGAGGGAGCTTGAGTTGCATGCAAATGAGGAACTTTCAGTTCCTAAGGAGGAGGAGCCTTAGATTGATGCGGAGCAGCCACATGCAGAGGATCCAGGAGTGGAGACATCCACTCATGCTAATACTTCTATAGATGGGCAGAAACGCTCAAGGGAAGTTGACAGGTTGATGCTGGATGCGCGGGAGAATGTGGGATAGCCATCTTCGCAGCATAGACAGAGGAGGTCACCCGAGCAGTACACTGGTTACATGGCCCTAGTTTGGGAGTGTGTAGATTATGAGCCTTCTTCATTCAAGGAGGCAATGCAACATCCCGTGTGAGTTGATGCAATGGTGGAGGAGTATGACTCCATCATGCAAAACTGTGTTTGGGATGTTGTCCCAATACCTCAGGACAAGTCAGTAGTGAGTTCCAGATGGCTTTACAAGGTAAAGTAGGCAGCCGATGGCAGTGTTGAGAAACACAAGGCAAGGTTTGTTGCCTAAGGTTTCTCACAAGTCAAGGGGATCGACTACGATGAGACTTTTGCTCCTGTAGCAAGGTACTCATCGATTAGATCTATATTGGCACTATCAGCTCAAATGGGGTGGAAGATCCACCAGATGGATGTGCAGATAGCATTCATCAATGGGACGATTGAGGAGGAGGTGTACATTGAGCAGCCAGAAGGTTTCAAAACCTTCAATAGTGAGTTGCATGTGTGCAGACTCAAGAGGGCTCTATATGGGCTGAAGCAAGCACCCCATGCTTGGTACACCAGGATTGACAGCTATTTCACCAGTTTGGGCTTCACCAAGAGTGAAGCAAATGCAAACCTTTACCACATCATGGTAGAAGGTAAACCATTGATCATTGTACTTTATGTCGATGATCTGATTTTGACAGGTGATGATCAGCTGATATAGTCTTGTAAGGAGGACCTTGCAAGAGAGTTCGAGATGAAGTACATGGGCCTTATGCACTACTTTCTAGGAATGGAGGTGTGGCAGAGAGATGGGGAAGTATTTGTGTCTCAAGGAAAGTATGCCAATGAGATACTCAGGCACTTTCACATGGAGAAGTGCAAGCCCATGCAGACTCCTCTAGCTGGGAACTGGAGGAAGGAGTGTTACACAACAATTTGTCACCGTTTGTCACCATCCCTGTTACCCCTCACCCGCACACTGGAGGACTCATTCCTGTTATTCCTCTAAGTTTGAGCTTCATATGCCCTGAAGACATCTCCTGCAGAATACCCATGAAAACAGCTCTTTTTGCATTAGCGTGGGTCCACAGTTTACTGCCCGCGCCAATGGGGGAAATCCTCTAAAGAGGGCGCGCCATTGGCGCTCTGTCTCAGAGTCGCACTCGCGCCAACCGAATTGAGTAAAGTTTTTAACCAACAAGCTTCCGAAGGTTCTCCTTAACCCATTCACCAACTGAACCTATGTTGAGCTAGGATGGTTTGGCTTCGAATCTCCATAGAAGGGAAGTGGTTTGCCACCCTTCATGGAAGTTTCTAGGTGATAAAGCCAATCCCATGAATAATGTGGTTGATCCTATCTCTTTACTCTCTATCTATAAAAGCTTGTCTCTATGCCTTGAGAAAGCTAGTTCCAGTTCCAGCATAGTGATAGAGAATACCAGGAATTCAAGAGTTTGAAGCTGCGAGAGCCTTCTTTGCACCCATAAGGCCAAATCTAAGTGAGGAGATTCTTGTCACCCAAGAGAGAGAGGTTTGTTCCTCATCCCAACAAGCTTTGCAAGACTTGTGTAGCTGACTACCCAGCCAAAGGAGGATTTGACGTCAGAACAATGGTTGTATTCTTCTTTGTTATTTATCAATAATAGATGACTATCATTATGGTTCCACTCTCATTGTCTTATGATTGATGTTGAGTTATATCTTTTCTGACTGATATATAATTGCATCTATTGGATTTTATGCTTGTATTTGTGTTGTTCTTTGCATGTGCAGGTGTCTAATCACGGAGATCGTGGGGATCGTGACCGGCCGAGGCAAAGGAACGAGGGCGACGTCTCTTCTATGAATATTAGCGTTGGAATCCAAGTAGGTTCTCATCATCCACTTTTGATTTGCAATTAGGAACTTGCATGATAGCATTGTTTGATTGTTGCTAGACCCGGTCTGGGCTAGTAGGGATCATCTCTGTCCGCAGAGAGGATTTACCTCCACAACAAGGAGGATGCTACTTCAGGTGATATTGTAACTGCTACTGTTTATCGGCGGCTGGTGGGTTCACTTATGTATCTGGTGAACACACGACCCAGCTTATGCTTTGCAGTGAACCAGCTAAGTCAAGCTATGGTTCAGCCTACCAAGCTGTTTTGGAAGGCAGCGAAGCATGTGCTGAGATACCTCAGAGGCACATCTCAATTTGGATTATGGTACAGACAGAAAGAGGGAGTGAAGCTTCAAGGCTTCACAGATGTGGATTGGGCAAGGAGTCCATCAAATAGGAAGAGCACTTCTGGAGGAATCTTCAACCTTGGTTCAGCTGAAGTTTCCTGGTACAGCAGGAAACAAAGATCAATTTCACTTAGCTTAGCAGAGCCTAAATACATGGCTGCTAGTTAGGCTGCATGTGAGGCCATTTGGATGCGGAAGATTCTATTGGGATTTTTTGGTCAGAGGATGGATCCTACAGTGATCTACAGTGCAGGAATCCCAAGACAGTGCAGAGCTAGAAGGCTGCAACAATGCGAGAGGCACAGGAGTGTTGCAACAGTGCAGGATGGCACAGAGAGGTGTGCAACGATGCGAGATGCATGGAGTGTTGCAGCAGCTCACAGGTCACAGAGGGAGCACTTGTCAGATGTAGAGGGAGCTTCAGCATCAAAGAATTTTTCTAGCCCAACAGGGAGGTCAGTTGGGAGATTTTTTGTTTCTAGAATTGCTGGAGCAATAACACTTGGGAGAAGTGTTGCATGCAGAACATTCCAAAGGTTCAGGATCGAGTTTGAGTTGAATGCCTTTCTTGTTGAGAGGGAGTGTTGAAAATGGCAACAAGAAATGCTATAAATAGCATTTCGGGTTAGATTCCAATTTTAGTTAGTCCCTGAACTAAAATTAAGAAGTAAAATTCCAATTTGATCTTAGCAACTGTTTGTAAAATAATTAATTAATTCATCTTGAGTTAATTAGTTGTAGAAAATCAAACATGAAGTCTATGTGGGGACATGAAACAGTTTCTCCATTGATTGAGGAATTTATCCATCAGTTAAAGAGATAAGGATGAGTTGTAATATTGTAATTAGTTGGCTCAGTTAACTGAGTTAAGTCCAGTTAGATTAGTTCCAACAGTTTGTGGAATTAATTGTGAGTTCAGTTAGTTAATGCTTGCATGCATGTAGTTGTTGCTCTCTAGATAACTGAATATTCTCTCATAAATAACTCATGCATGTACGTTCAGTCAGAGACCCAATTGAGATCAGAGGAAGGGACAGTGTACTATCAGTTGGAGGATTTTTTCCTATATAGGAAACTCATCCATGCAGAAGGAATTATCTCCTTCAGGTTTGTGCAGTTATTTCTGAGCCAAGTGAGCAGTGTGAGGTGGGAATTCACACAAGTGGAAGCGCTGGAACCTAGAAAAAACTGCGCAAGGAAATAGGAGGCTTGGAGGGCTAAGGAAAGGCATATCTTGTGTCTACTTAGTCTGTGAGCTGTATTGTTTGATTGCAGAGAGAGCAGGATAGCTTGAGAGCTTATTCTTTTTGTAATACTGAACATATTTCCACTTGTATGATAATACAGAGATTAGGGTTTTAGGCTGAGGCTTTCCCAGAGTATTCTTCTGTGTTCATGTGTGATTGATTTCTCATTCTTAGTTATATGTGTTCTATTTGATCTTGCTCATATTTGATTAAGCTTCCGCAAGTTTGTTGTAGAAGTAGATCTTGTATTTTGATTTAGTATATTGCATAATCTGTTGATCTATAGTGGGAATTTCTACATGATGGTCAGTTCTGATCTAGAAACGTCACATGAGAAAATATGGTTTCCAAGTGTCTACTGCATATAGGATGGCCATCATCTCCTTCTCATAAGGATATTGATCCATATTCCTACCACTTAATTGTTGGCTTGTGAAAGCTAGTAGTCGACCTTCTTATGTTAAGACTGCTTCAATGTCAGTTCCTAAGGCATCACATTCAAACACAATTGGTTTGGTGAAATCTAGGAGGGCCAACACAAGGGTGGAGAACATGGCTTGTTTGAGAGATAGGAAGGCCTGTTGAGTTGTGTCTATTTATGGAAATGAATTTTTCTTGAGAATATTCGTTAAGGGTTTGGTGATGTGTCCATATTTTTTGACAAATTTGTGATAGTATCCTGTGAGGCCCAAAAATCCTCACGCATTCTTTAAGGTCTTAAGTTGTGTCCAATATTTCATTGCCTGAATCTTTTTAGGATCCAACTGAATGCCTTCATGGCCCAAAATGCATCCCAAGTACTCCACCTCTTCCATTCCAAATGAACACTTGGAAAATTTAACAAATAATTTCTTATCCTTCAAAAGGTGCAATATATTGTCAACATTTTGAAGATGTGTTTCCCATGTTTTATTGTAGATGAGTAGATCATCAAAAAATACCAGGACAAACTTTCTGAGATATGGCTTGAGAAGGTGATTCATGAGACTTTGAAAGGTGGAAGGTGCATTATAAAGACCAAAGGGCATAACCAAAAATTCATAATGACCTTCATGGGATCTGAAAGTTATCTTGGGAATTTATTATTCTTTCATTATGATTTGGTGATAGCCTGAATAAAGATCCAACTTGGTAAAGAATATGATGCCATGGAGTTCATTAAGGAGATCGTCGACTACTGGAATGGGAAACTTGTCCTTAATGGTGAGCTTATTGAGGGCCCTAAATTCGGGACACATGCACCACTCCCCATTTTTCTTCAATACCATGACCACTAGGGATGAATATCGGTTGGTGTTGGGACAAATAACAGTTACTTCTAGTAGCTCCTGAACAATCTTTTCAATCTCATCTTTTTTTGCAAATGGATACCTGTAACAATGAACATTTGGTATTTGGCTACCTGCAATTAAAGGAATGTTATGATCATGCTCACCCCAAGAGGGGGGTAGCTCCTTAGGTTTTTCAAATAACTGTTGATGATGATCCAACACCTATTTCAAATCTGGATGAATGGTGGCAGGGCTAGATTCAATGGATTGTATTGCGTTGAATTGAGAAACTAATCCATGGTGACCCTTTTCTAAAATATTCTCCATTATATGTGAGCTAATGATAGTAAGAGAGCCTTCCTCGAGGCCCCTAAGCATATGAGTGTGTCCATTTTTCTTGATGATCATATAGAGCTCCTAGAAGTACATGGTAATTGGACCTAGTGTCCTAATCCATTCTTCATCAAGGACGACATCGCAGCCTCCCATTTCAATTTAAAACATGTGGCTTTTAAGGTGATAGTCCTCCACCTAGAGCTTAATGTTCTCACAATGTCCTTCGCATTTCATGGTCCCCCCATCAGCTCTGAGGACTTGAAAATTGGGATATTACCCACACAAAACAATGAACTACCTCAGCTACCCATTTGTGGACAAAATTATGCATGATTCCACTTTCAATCAATACTACCACTAGTTTATGTTTAATAAGCCTCTGACTTTAAGTGTTTGTGGAGAATAAATGCCAGTTAATGCATGGAGTGATATAATCAGTTCATTTGGTGTTGCAGTAGTATTTGTTACTTCTTCAGTGGACGGTCTACTTCCTCCTACCCATGCACTTCTGCTAATGGTACCTCATCTGATGGGAGATTGTCAGTAGTGTCAATCTAGAAGAACTTTGGTTCCTTGCATTTTGTCATCACAATAGCAACATAGTCCTTGTCTTCTCCTTTTGGCCATTTCCTCAAGAAACACCTTTTGAACCTTAAGGGTTTGGGTGGGGCCACTAGCAAGGGTGGGACGTGTCTGATGGAAATGAAGGATGACTATATTGAGCATTAATAGTTGTTTTTGCATCTAAATCTTTGTGGCAAGCTTCCAACCAAGTAGTAGGTTGATGCATTTGAACATGTGTTTGGATGGCTTCCTTGAGGCCACTAATGAAACATTCCATATAAAAGGAATCCCCTAGACCCTCAGTCCTAATAGCTAGTTGTTCAAATGTCGTGATGAAGTCTCGGACTGTACTAGTTTATTTGAGATTACTTAGATGACCGAGAAAGTGAGTGTTTTCTATGTAAAATAGAATAAGAAAAAGATCAACGACTTCAAAATAAGCCTCTTTGAGGGGGAAAGCTCATTTTACATCACATAAATGAACAATTATTGGATAAATCAAATGACAAGATATCCATGGTATATATAGGAGTCCAAGGGGTCACAATATAATCAGAGCCTACATAACAATAATGATGTAAGGGAACAACAATAAAAATAAGGAGGCTACACTACCAATAACAATAAGGGGTCTACACTAGTATTATAGGGGCCTAACATACCCCTATCCTTAAAAAATTGTCAGGCCAGGAGTAACTCTGAATGAATTGTGCTTTTTGCATTAAGATAGAATATGACTATATACAAGGAGAGGGAGACTATTTGGTTTCATCTCCCAATGTCTCTTCGTCTTCCAACTTATTTTATTTTTTTATTTACAATATTTACATAGGATTCCTAATCCCAAAGATTAGGTGTCAACATTCCCCCCCTTAATCTGAAAGGATGTTGGTGATTCCAAGCATCATTATGAATCTTCCAAAGTTTTCCCTTCCAATTTCTTTGGTGAATATGTCTACAATCTGCTCATTTGTGGAACAACGTCGT
Source organism: Pinus tabuliformis (assembly GCA_031772625.1). Taxonomy (NCBI): domain Eukaryota; kingdom Viridiplantae; phylum Streptophyta; class Pinopsida; order Pinales; family Pinaceae; genus Pinus; species Pinus tabuliformis. The sequence goes on along the minus strand of CM062814.1, from coordinate 687,676,180 downwards.
AGGTGGATTGTTTTGGCCTCAACATGATCTTGAACCAGATGGTATTTTGTATTGATATGCTTCGTTCTATCATGGAACTTTAGGTTCTTTTCCAACTTTATTACATAAGTGTTGTTAATCGAAAGAGGATTTGAATGTACTTGTTTCTCCTGCAAATCTTCCAGAATTTTGCTGAGCCACACAATTTCCTTTGTTGTTTCAACTACTGCCACATATTCAGCCTCAATTATGGAATCTGTTGGAACTGATTGTTTGCATGACCTCCAGGAGAAAACTCTTGATCCAAGACTCATAACATAACCTGAAGTAGATACCCTAGTTTCTTTATCTCCATCGAAATTTGAATCAGAGTATCCAATCAAGCTGAAGTCATCCACCTATGTATATTTGATTCAAAATTCTTGAGTTCCGTTCAAGTACTTTAAAACTCTTTTTGTAGCAGACTAATGACCCTCACAAGGCTTTTCCATAAACCTGGAGAGTATTCCAACAAAAAATAAAATGTTTGGTCTAGTAGTATTCAGGTAGTTGAGACTTCCTACGAGTTGTTTATACTTTGTTGCATCCTCAAATTCTTTTCCTTCAGTGGATGTGAACTTTAAGTTCTATTCCATTGAAGTATTCAAAGGATTGCATTCATCCATGCCAAACTTGTTCAACAGATATCCAATGTACTTCTTCTAAGAGAGGAATATAAACTTTAGATGTTGGATTACTTCGATACCAACATAGTAGTGAACACATCCCAAATATTTCATTTCAAAACCTTTCCTCGGTTCCTTCTTTGTGGATGCAATGTAATTCTCATAATTCCCTGTCATCAAAAAGTCATCTACATACACCACAAGATATACAATTGTTTTTCCAAATTTCTTGACAAACAAATTTGCATCATTAAGATGATAATGTTTTAAATTGAGTTTCAGAAGATGCTCAGTTAATTTCTCATACTAGGCTCGCGGTGCTTACTTGAGGCCATACAAGGATTTTACAAGCTTGCATACTTTGTGTTCCTGACCCTTCACAGAAATCCTTCTAGTTGAGAAATAAAAACATTATCTTTCAAATCTCCATTCAAGAAAGTAATTTTTACATCCATTTGATGGAATTTCCAACCATTCTGAGCTGCCAAGGTAAAGAGTGTCTGGATGATAACCCATTTTATGATGGGGAAAAAATTCTCCTCATAATTGACCCCTTCCTTATATGCAAAAACTTTCGCCAGAAGCCTGGATTTATGCTTGTCAAGTGAGCCATCTGCTTTATACTCATTTTTTGAAGACCCACTTGTAACCAATTGGTTTGATTCCTAATGGAGGATCAACCAGATTCCAGGTGCCATTCTTTATCAAAGCATCATATTCTTTCTGAATTTCTTCTTTCCATTCATCATGAGAAGCGACTTCTTTGAAGGAAGTTGATTTGAAATCTGTAGACAAATTTAGTTCACAATCATAAGAAACATCCATATCAACTGGTGAATCAAGATCGTCTACATCACCTGCATTCTATCTGGTTGAGCTTCTTGTTCCCGTATTTCCAAGGTCATCATGACAAACACTTTAAAATGTCTTTGTCAGCCATTTTGGAGGACTTTTCTGAGATGGCCCAAGTTTCTTAATTGACTAAGATGGGGCTGAATCAAGATTTAGCCTCCCAATTATGTCAATCACATCACTCAAAGTGTCATCTTGATCAGTGGCTAGAGATTCATGAAAGGGAGAGAGTGCTTCAGAAGAATATTATACATATTGATCTGGTATAGGGATCCCCCCTTCAATATGTGGAATCTCATTATCAAACTCTTGAAAATAATTTGCATGTTTGAATCTATCCAAGTGATCAAGTTGTCGCTCAACAACATTGTCAATCTTGGAAGATTCAAGAAATATCACATCTCTATATATTATAAACTTCTTATTCACTTCATCATAGAGACGGTATGCTTTAGAGGTATTCGAGTACCCCAAGAAGATACATTTGTGACTCCTTGCACCGCTTTTGTTTCTTTGTTCCTTAGGTATCAAGGCATAACAGGTGGAACCAAAAACCCTGAAATGCCTCACCGAAGGAATGTGGCCATACCACATTTCATAAGGAGTCTTGTTTTTTATAGCATGAGATGGACACCTATTCTTTATATGCACAACACATAGAACCTCATCATCCCAAAACATCATCTTAACATAAAACATCATCTAACATACCATATTTAAGATTGTCTTATTCATTCTTTCAGCTACTCCATTCTGTCGGTGATTATAAGGCACGGTAGTTAGATGTTTGATCCCATGTTGGCAAACATGGGTTTCAAATTCATTTGATGTATATTCTTTTCCATTATCACCATGAATAGATCCAATATGATATTGTGCATCATTTTCAATGCATGCATGAAAGTTCTTGAATGTTTCAAAAGCTTCATATTTGTTCTTCAATAAATAAACCCAACACATTTTGGTGTAGTCATCAATAAATGTCAGCATATATTTATTACCATTTGCAGAAGGAACAAGCATTGGGACACATAAATCAGAATGAATGAGTTCAAGCTTTCTATGTGCTCTAGAATGAGAATCATGAAAATATTGTTTTTTGTGCTTTCCTAATATTCAAGCATCACATTGCTTAAGTTTCCTAGGAATAGTTGGCAAACCAGTAACACCATTTTTCTTCAACAAACGAAGGTTGTCATAGTTCAAGTGTCCAAATATAGCATGCCATAAAATACTTGATAGATGTGTAAATTCATCATAGTGAGAACTGTATGAAAATTTGTGTGCACGAGTAGAGGTTTCTTGCAGCTTCAGAAGTATTTCTTCCTCTATCCCAGTCATGACAAGTGAGTGATCTGATGCTTTTATGACTTCAATATTGCCATCAAATATGTGAATGGGGTGTCCTTGCTGGCAGATGTGGACCAAAGACAACAATTTTCTCCTCAATGCCAGGAGGTATAAAACATCATGTAGAAGAAAGTCTAGAAGACTAGGCAGTTTAAGCCTGATGGTGCCAAGCCTTGATGGCTTGAGTTTTGACTTGCCTACAAAGTATATTGCTCCATCAACATTATCAATGTAGGTTTTAACCCTGTATAGAAATTACCTAAATACGAATTCTAAAAATAGAAAATAAACAATGGCGGAGCATAAAACATAAAACAAATAAACACAGAGATTTTCCCCTGGATCCCAAAACCAGGGCTACCAGATTGCTTTTTCATTATGTTCCTTTCAATGTTACAATAGATATATATATATATATATATATATATATATATATATACACACACATGTCGAAGCATCCATAAACCCCAATCCATTAACCCTAGAATAGAACATAATCGTAGTTCCCTTGACCAGATTTACAAAATACCATGGACAGAAAACCATCATGCCCAAAACCAAGTGCGAAATCCATGCACAAAACCATAAGTAGGTCTAATGTTATAGCTCCATTTACCACCCTTGGTATTTTTTATGCTAGGTTTATGGCATAGGGCAAAACCCTCCTTCCAGACTTGGTCCAAATATTTTAAAAACAATGTTTTATTCCTTGTACGCTACTTTTCCTTGAGATAAAAGCGTGTACACGCGGGTTAGTCAATACCCAACCCACGTATATGTGTTAAAACACTTTAAAAAAATAAATTTCCTTAATTATGGGTGGAGTTCACAGTTTTTACCTGTTGATTACCTCTTATTGCCCGTGGCCCAACTGTTTCCCAACTAAAAAACTAATTGGGAGAAGTATAAATAGACTTCTATGGGAAGGCCTTAAGGAGGAGAAGAGATAGAATTATTATACTGAGATTATCCCTGACTGAGTCTGAAGTATCCCTGTGCTTCAAGCACTTCCCCAAGTTTTAGGAAACCCTTGTTTCCTTGAGTGTTGATATTCTCCCACTTGCTTGAGATATCATGGTATTGGTTATGGAAGGAGGTTGTTGAAGACTGGGACTGGACGGATCTAGAGGATAGTTCCGCTTGGAGCTGGAAGAAGAAGACTCAGGTGAATTCTCTCCGTGTTAGTTATAACTTTCTACAATAAAAAGAAACAATGTCTTGTTCCTGAGATTAACTTTTTTTATGCATCAGATACTGTTGTAATTCATCTATGAATGTTATTTTGATGTATAACTAATCATTTTCTTATATGATATAAAGTTAGTTTCATTAAAATGCTTTATCTATATGCTGCTATGTATGTTCCAATTGGTTTATTTGCAGATTCGAAGATCATCAAGAGTTGCAGAGGGTTTGAACCCTGCTGGAACTACCCAAACGAAGGACATCTGGGTATGGTCGCTATCGCATAGTTTATTTATATAAGAATGTTGCCTGAGTTATATGAGTGTTTCTTACTGTAGTTTGCTCTTGCTCTGTTGGGGTTCCAACCCAAAGCCCTAGGGTACTTATTCCCATAACAGAATTGGAGACTCCGTTGGGGATAACAATCCTTTTATTCCTAGTTTGTGTTGTTCAATGTCAATCAGGGCTCAGTTCTTGGTTTGCTTGTTGTGACAGTATTGTTTGATCCAGTAGAATCTCAGACCTTAAGTCTGATCTTTTTTATCTAGCTTTATTTTTTATTTTTCTTGCAAAGCTTTGTATACGCACTTTAGTCTATTTACAGTAGCGTACACATGCTTGTTTCTGTGAAGTGAACCCGCATATACGTGAGTTTCCTTTATCATAAGCACGTGTAAACGCCTCTGTGCTTGAACACAGTCGCGTATACCATTTTTTGCATTGTTTTTTCAAATCTCTCTGCCCAGAAATATTTGTTTCTTGGTCTGTTTGGTCTTTTAGAATTTTGTTATTCAGTGAGATTACTGTTTTGAATTCTCTTCCGTTTTGAAAAGTTTTGGCCTAGGTTTTCTTTTGAGTGAGTTTTATGATTTGTGTTTTGACACACAAGACTTATTATAGAGGTTCTTGATTGTTCTGGTCCTCCAGAACAGCAGATTGTTTTCAATCTTAGTGTCAAGCTCGATTATTGGTCTACTTGCTTTGCTTTCCGTCATTTCATGGCCTTACACCTTTTCTTGCTTTTTGAAAGTTTTTTTTGACAAATTTGAAAGTGTTTCTTTCCTGACTTCTTGGTTAGTTTGTCAAAGATCTTTGCTGTCGTTTGGGTCGTTTAGTACAAGTTCAAGCCCTTTTTGTTCAAGTTTTCATTCGTTGTCAAATTTGTGACTTGCAAAGTTTCCTTGTGCTCTTCTTTTGGTCTTTGAGTCTTTGGTGGCATTTAGAGTGCTTTCGAAAGGTTGTTTTCATTGCTTCTTGAAAAAGAAAGGTTCTTAAAAAACATTGTTTTTGTCTTCTTTTTCCAAGTTTTATTTTGGTTTCTTTTGATTTTTTGAAAGTGAATTGTGATCTTTTTGGATTTTTCCTTCTTGTTTGGAGAAGATTTTGTATTCAAAATTTGTATTCTTTTCAAACACTTAAGTTGGCTTATTAATAAGTTATAAACAATTGCTTTCGTTCTTTTTAGAGTAATCTAGGATCTTGCATCTTCATGTACACCTTGCATTAGGGTAGTTTTGCATTATTAAAGCATCAATAGTCTTTTTAGTTTTTGTGTGTGAAGTGTGCTTTAAGAAAAGAAAAGAAAAAGTTTTTTCTTTATAGAAGTTTCGTAGAACCCAAGTAGAAATTTCTTTTCATCGAAGAACAAACGATTGCATTCATATAAGTTAGTTTTTCATTAATTTCTTTTGCGTCATACAAACACCATTGGTTTCATTTCCATTTATCCTTTTGACTTAAAACAATATCTATTTAAAATCAAGTGCTTAATAAAATAAACTAGAAATTTTTGTATTGTCATCAGAATACACCAACGAGTTTAGGTTTATTTAGGGCCTTTGATTAGGTGAGAGGCGAGTAAACTCTCCAAGGCTGCTCTAAATTGTAAAACATAGAAGTCTGATTAAAGGGCAAAATCCAATAGCGTTAGGGAGACCGGGAAAGCTCCGTGACTGGGAGTAAAGCACGAGGGTCAATGAAGATAAGGACGAGGGATACCCCCTCTCTTACTTTTCGGATTCTACCTCATGACTGTTCCGCCCAACTTCTGATACGAGTTGGTGTCCATAATTGCCTATCCTAGGAATCCACACATGTGGCTGTGGAGGGTAATCCCGTGGCACCTGAGGTTGACGTTGTATCATGTTCAACAATACTTCTGGAGGGCACCCTTACAAAGCTTGGGGGCTTGCACTGGCAAAGGTTGTTGTCTAGAGGTCAGCGTAACTACCTCTGATACCTTTGCTAGTAGGCCTTGGGCGTAATTACCCCAGTCTATTTTTGGAAGGCCCTTATTATTAACTTTCTTGTATTTTGGTGTCTGGTCCTAATCACCCGGAGTGGAAATACTTGGAAGTTGTTTGATTGATGATATCTTTAGGGACATTTTAGTGAGTGTTTTGTGCTCCTAGTCGGCCTAGATTTTAATTTTTTTGAGTCTTTAAGTAGATTTTATAAAAATAATTCAAAGTGGCTGACCAACCATCTCAACGGTCTCGGAGACTTCGTGGGATTTCACCTACGAGTCCAGAGCCTTCTCCTAGAAGGCATAGGAGCGATTCTACCAGTGGTTTCCAACCAATGGTAGTAGGTGCATCAGAGATTGATCCTTTGCTTGGGGGCATTAGTTCACAAGATAGAGCTAGTCCTAGCACAAAGTTAGAGAGGAACACAACAGTTCTTTCTCGAGTACTCTTCCAGTCGGAAGATAGTATTGAAGTAGAAGATCTTTCAGAGTCTGTTGCAGCTCTAAATTCTCCTCTTCCTCCCGATCATCCAGACGTTTTGTTATACATTGGAACTCCGACTCATAGGCCTTCGAGCCCAGGTCCACATACATCTATCCCTTCAATGACCACTGCTGGAAGCATGGCATCCATGACGAGTTTTGCGAGCATGCAGACTCCCATATCTGTGCAAGGGGGAGGAACTATTTCCATCCCTTCTAACACTCCTAGCACATCCTTATTTGGGTCTACTTCCATTCCATCGATGAGTGGAAGTTCTCAAGCTAATGCATCCAGTTTTGATTTTTCCCTTTTGGAATGCCCTCTCAAGGTATTCCTTCAGTTCCTTTGAATATACCATCAACTGCCTATACATCCATGATGAGTGGATCGGCTTCTTTTCAGGGTTTCCCATTTGGAAGTGGTCATATACCACATTCCAATCCAACATTAGGGTCAATGCCTTTTCCTTTTACAAGTCAAGGTAGTAACCCCTTTCAGAGTTGGACAAACCCTGCGGTTAGTGGGATAGGAGCTGGAAATAAATTTTCTGGCCAAGAAGGGAATGTGATGTATTCCTCGGTTAATTCATTTCAAAAAAAAATTCCCTTTGCTAATGCTTGGAACCCTTATCAGGGGCTGTCATCTCCTTTTGAATACTTTGTTAGGGGGTAACTTCACTGGTTACGGAGGATTTTCGGCAGGAGTTGGTCAAACTCCGAATTTTGCTGGACCACAAGGATCACCCTTTGGTTCAGTAGGCTCTACGAGTTACTTCGGGCAGCCTGGTGCCTTTCAAAGTCCAGGGCATTCTTTTCAGACCTACGGGAACCCCGCCCATTTCATATGGAATTCCCAAGGTCCTCCATGACTTTCGTTTTTGGACGCGCTTAATTTGCCAAACTTGACTAAATTTACGAATGATCCAATTAGGTACAATCCAACTTGGCCTCCAGTCTCAACTGAACTTCCATCGGATATTCCAAAATTCGAAGGGAAGAATGGTGAAGACTCGGGAGACCATGTGACCACTTTCCACTTATGGTGCTCATCCAACTCCTTGATAGATGATTCGATCGGGTTGAGGTTATTTCAGCTCACCCTAGCTGGGAATGCGGCCAAATGGTATATAGAGTTGCCAGGGGTCACCTTTACTTCTTTCACTGATTTGGCTAATATTTTCTTGAACCATTTTCAGTTGCATGTCAGCTATGAAGCCAGAATTGAGCTTCTGGCCAATTTTCATCAAGACATGGCAACGCACATTTCAAATCATATCCAGGAATGGAGACAGAGAAAGAGGCTTATCAAAGCTGAAATTCCACCAGAGTTTTGTCTCAAATGGTTTCTCAAATCCTTACAACCTGAGATCTCCAAGGATGTTTCTCTTTCCGGTGTTTATTCGGAAGAGCGGGCTATTTTTCGAGCCCAGCAATTAGAACTGATATATTCTCAGTCTGGGACTCTTCAAAAAATTCTACCTGATGCTCCTAGATCTAAGGTTGATTTATCCAAACCAAAGCCAATCCCTCACGCCGATGGTATAGTTGGATCAATTGACGCAAATACGGTGAACCTTTTGAACCAATTGCAACAGTTGTCTCTACAAACTGCTTCTTCTAACCAGGCAACACTGTCTACACCTTCACCCTCCCAACCTACCTCCATTAACGCCATCCAGGCTTCTAACCCCAAAGGAAATCAAAAATCTGATGGGAAGAAGAAGGGACGAGGTAAGAAGAAGAACCAGGAAGGGAAGGGTAATGCAAACAAGCCCGGCAATGGTGTCGGTGAGGGTAGAAAAGAGTCCAAAAAGAAGGTTAAATTTCAATGCAAGTTATGCAATGGAGATCATTTGACTCACCTCTGCCCCAAGATTCAATATGCCCAGCGCTTATTAGTGCACAAAGGGTCTTCGAGCTCCCAAGTTGTCCTAACTAACCCTTTTCCCCAATGGTAGCAATTACTTGCTGGCGCAAACTCGAATGCTGGTACCTCTGCAGGGGGCAACCAAGAAGGGGAAAATTCCTCAAATGTGTATACTATGAACTCTCATGTCGATGTTGCCACACAAGCATGCGATTATGGTGAAACGGAAACATCTAAGGGTAAATCTGTTCCCAAAACTACAAACCCACTTCATATTGAGCAACCCTCTGTTGAGTCTCTACCTCAGATACCGAAAGGTTCCGCAAAGCACTCAACCATTAACCCTAATGCTAGGGCAACCTAGAACTACTCGATTGTAGAAGATCTAGCACAAAGTCCTTGCGCTATGCCTGCATGGAGGTACTCCAGTCGTGTCCTAGTCAGGGAAGTGCTTTGCTTTCGGCGATCAGGGCAGTAGATCCAAAAAATTCTTTAGTGCTCACTTTTGATATGTTGAATGTCAAAAAGAGACTTCCTCACCATATGGCTTTCCAGATAAAGTCTACTTACCGAAAAACCAATATTTTTCGAACAGTTATAGATGAGGGAGCTTCCACATGCGTAATGTCTATGTCATGTTGGAAGGCCATTGGATCACCTTCAGTTGTTCCTTCACCGACTCTCTTAACAGCATTTGATGGTCATTCTCATAGGCCACACGGAATTATCCCGGCTTTTCCTATATGTGTTGGAGGAAAGGTCGTTAATATTGAGGTAGAAATCGTTGATGCCAACCTGGATTACAACCTCCTCTTAGGAAGGAATTGGATTTATGAGATGGATGCCATAGTTTCATCTCTATTCCACATCCTCTGTTTTCCTCATGAGGGGAGAATTGTTAAAATTGATCAGTTAGATTATTCTTCGGGTGACTCTCGAGCAACTTCAGATTCTACCGTTCCATTGGTGGATAATCCCCATCAACCTATAGAGAATTTAGGAGTTGGGATGTACTCTTCCTTGATGGGTATATTTTATCTTCCCCCTCCTACAGCTAGAATCAATGCAATTTCATCCTCCAAAGGGCCTTCACGGAAAGAGTTCTTTCGAACTCATTATTTTTCAGACCCTTGGACCTTACCTTCATCTACGACCACATTAGATGGAGGCCAAGTTGGTGGAATGGCATTTCCTATCTCTGCAGAAGAACTTAACTATCAATATATCATTAACTCTACAAACAACCATCCCACTCCTTTTTCAGAGGAGGAGCTAGATGGTGATGTGGCTCCAGCTTGGACCCTTGACTCTACTTCTACTCTGAATTGCTTAGATACAGTTCTACCATCTGACGAAGCAATTTTAGAAGCAATGAAGGGTGTAGATCGACCTTGGGAATATTTACATCACCATTCGTATTTTCTTCCTCCATTGCATGAAGTCGAATCTAGGTTCTCCAATCTGCTTACTAGTGATGTTTGTACAGTGTCAAACACTTTGGCTCCAACACATTTATTTGTCGAAGGTAATATGTCGATTATCTCAAAAACTTTACCTATAAACATCTCTAGGAATCCTGACATTATAGAAAATGTCTTCATTGGAGCTAATTGCTCCCCTGAAGAGATTCAAATTTACACTGACCTCTTTAAAGAGTTTCGAGATGTGTTCACTTGGTCTTATGAGGAAATGTCTAGTATTGATCTATCTATAGTCCAGCATGAGATCAAGACGTACGAAAACGCTAAGCCTATTCAGCAGAAGCTTTGACCGGTTAATCCTAGGAAAGTAGCAGCTATTAAAGTTGAAGTTGAAAAGTTGCTTAAGGCGGGTTTCATATACCCCGTTCCTCTAATGGAGTGGGTTTCTAATCCAGTATCGATAGATAAAAAAACAAGGAACGATCTGAGTGTGCATTGACTTTAGGGATTTGAACAAAGCTTGTCTGAAAGACAATTACCCCACACCATTTATTGATCAAATAGTTGATGAGTGTGCGGGTAATGAAATTTTTTCGTTCATGGATGGATTCTCTGGTTATAATCAAATTTCTATCCATCCAGAGGACCAGCATAAGATAGATTTTATTTGTCCTTGGGGTACCTTTGCATACAAAAAGATGCCTTTTGGTCTTAAAAATGTTGGAGCTATGTTTCAGTGGGCCATGTCTTATGATTTCCACGACATCAAACATGAATCGAAGCATACTTGGATGATTTAGCTGCTCGTTCTCGAAAGAAAATCGATCATCCCAGCCACCTTCGGTTAGTTTTTGAGAGATGTCGATCTTATAAAATCCATTTGAATCTGAATAAGTGTGTTTTTGCGGTCACATCTAGTCAGTTGTTAGGGTTCATCCTATCGACTGAAGGGATTCGAGTAGATCCCTTCAAGATTGAGGCAATAATTCAGTTGCCTCCCCCGTCTTCAATTTGTCAACTTCAAAGTCTCCAAGGAAAGGTAAATTTCTTGAGAATATTTATAGCAAACTACGCTGAGATAACTAAAGGATTTATGCATTTGCTAAAGAAAGGAGTTCCATCTGTATGGGACGACTTTGCGCAATGATCCTTTGATGCCTTGAAGCAGGCATTAATCTCTGCCCCATTGTTGCATCCCTCGAATTATGGAAGAGATTTCCTCCTGTATCTCGCAATGGCAGAATCAACCATAGGTATGGTTCTAGTTCAGGAGGATGATGCTCTCACTGAGCATGTGATTTACTACTTGATTCGAGGCTTAGTAGGTCCTGAACTACACTATTCTCCTATCGAGAAATTGGCCTTGGTAGCTATCCATGCTGTCCAGCGGCTTCGTCATTATATTCTACTATGCAAAACGTTCATCTTAGCGGCTATCAATCCTTTTCAGTTTGTCCTCAGTAGGCAAGTGATTGGGGGAAAATACAATCGATGGATTGTTATTTTGCAAGAATTTGATCTCGAGTTCTTGTCAGCCAAGTCTAAGAAGTCATTGGTTTTTGCGGAATTAATTTCCGAGCTGCCTTGTGAAGAAGACATTGTTTATGAGGAAAATTTCCCAGACAAACATTTATTCCTCATTTCTTCACAAGATCCCTAGTATGGAGATATCATCATATATCTCTAGAATTCGAAGTTCCTGCCTGCTTCCTCCAAGGATGAGCATCGAAAGTTACGTCACCTTGCTAAAAACTATGTTATCATTGGTGATACATTATATCATCGAGGGTTTGATTCAATCCTTAGGCGTTGCTTAACTTTAGAGGAAGTAGAATATGTACTCAATGATTGCCATAGTGGAGCTTGTGGTGGTCATCTATCAAGGCTTGCAACAGCCCAGAAAATTTTGCGTGTCGGCTACTTTTGGCCTTCAATTTTCAAAGATTGTATTGAAGCGGTCAAACGTTGCCACCCTTGTCAAGTCTATACTCAGAAGATGTGTGTGCATCCAGCTCCTCTTTTTCCTATTATCACTGTCGGTCCATTTACGAAGTGGGGCATTGACTTTACTACTTGTAATCTGCCTTCGACGACGAATCACAAGTATATCATAGTGGTCGTAGACTACTTTACGAAGTGGGTTGAGGCCATGCCTACTTACAAAAATGATAGTGAAATAGCAACATTGTTTCTCTTCAATCAGATTATTTCATGTTTTGGTATCCCGAGAGAGATTGTCACTGACCATGGCAGTCACTTCTAGAACCAACTGATGACCGAATTGGCTCTTAAGTTGGGCTTCCAGCAGGAGCATTCGTCTCCGTATTATCCTCAGGCCAATGGGCAAGTCGAAGCCGTGAATAAGTCCCTCAAGACGATCCTACAAAGGACAATTGACAAAAATCGCTCCAATTGGCACATCATGTTGTACCCGGCTCTCTGGGCATACCGGACCTCGGTGAAGACTGCCACCAGTTTTACTCCTTTTTAGTTAGTTTATGGGTTGGAATCTATTTTTCCTATTGAATGTGAAATTCCGTCCCTTAAGCTAGCTATAGAGCTTCTTCCAAAGACATCTAGTCTCGAAGAACGCCTCATTCATTTGGAACATCTCAATGAGTAGCATCGAGATGCCGCCATAATAAACGAGGCCCATAAGAAAAGGGTTAAAACTCAATATGATAAAGTTGTTCGTCCTCGGGTTTTTTCTGAAGGTGACCTTGTCTTAGTCTATGACCAAGATAAAGACGCCTTGGGGGCAAGCAAATTCAAGTCTATGTGGTATGGTCCCTTTATCGTAAAATGAGTTTTGGGAAAAGGGGCTTATGAATTAGTCAATTTTGAAGGAAACAAGTTGGCAGAGCCCTGAAATGGGCTCTACCTTAGGAAGTATTTTGCTTAGGTTTCAGCCGAGCAATTGCTTGTTTGGATATATTGTATTTTTATACATATTTGTCGGGCATTTTGTGATATCGACATTTTTTTTTATCTGCTTTGGCAGGTGTTGATGGATGACTTGATATATTTCGGATTCGCTGACGATGCTAGTCAGCACACTCGGAATCTTTCTTCCGTGGCTTGGCTGATTTATTATCCATCTGGTCAATTGATGGTGTCAAGGGGAGTATGTATTGGTCCTACTTCAAATAACATTTCCGAATATACTGTCGTTATTAATTTACTATCCGAAGCAATTTCTTATGGAATTGATTCGTTGGTAGTGTATCTTGACTCACAGCTGGTAGTGTCACAATTAAATAACATTTATCGAGTTCGTGATCCTTATTTATATCGCCAATTTTTTAGAGTGAGAGTGTTGCAATGATCATTTGTTTATATTACATATGTGCACATTCCACGATCTGAGAATTCATTAGCAGACTCTATCGCTAATCAAGCATTAGATTGGCATATCAATCATTCATCAAATTAAGCAAACATCAAAAATTTGGATCTGTATATATATCATAAAATTGCCTGTGTATACATAAAGTGTTCAAAAAATAATATACAAAATTGGGACTAAATTCCCATAATCATGTCCAGTCTGTCTATCGACCTGGCTCAGGATGAGCGGCTAAGAAGTTAACTACTGCATTGGCCACGTGCCGAAGTATGCGGACCCAGTCCCGTGGTACTCCTACCACGCGGCGCTGCATATCCTCAGGTAGATCCTCTATGGCTATCATTGGTACCTGGTGAGTCAATCTCACCAAGTTTCTTTGAACTGCATATAGGACCCTCTCTGTCTTAGCCGCTGCCTCTTCGGCACCTCTTCCGCGACGCCTGTGCCTCGAAAATCCATCTGGTCTCACTAGACCCACATCTGGAACATGGTCATTTCGTCATTATTTTGTCCCATTAAAAATATTTCTAAGTTCATTTCATACTTAAAAAAGGAAAAAATCTTTAAAAATGACAAAAACTTAAAAAATTGTTACCTATGTCTCCCCATGTTGCGTTCGGTGGCATCACCAAGTCCGGATCTCCTCGGAAATCCATACCAGCATACGGGTAGTCGTCGACTACGATGATCTGTTGGTCCCACCAAGCGAAAAACTCATCATAAAAAGTCATCCTAGGCACGTCCCCGCCTCCAAGGTTTTTCATCAAGTCAGCCCATCTACCCATCCGAGGATCTCGTGGGTTGCTGATGGAGATAGATACCTTGGGATGTAGCCCAAGTACCTTCTCGAAGAAGAAGGAGCATAAAATAGTCCCATATCTAAGGTTCTTTGTCTGACCTTTCCGAATGGAGGTCAACTATCTCTTCATATTGGTCAGAAGAGGTGTGCACCAGTCAAAAACCGTGGTTACGCATTCCACTACCAGGCTCATGGACACTCGTGAAGCCTGATGCAGCGAAGCTGATCCATTTATCCTCGCAATGGTAAACAGCAGAATCCTCAGAGATAAACTATTCACGTGTTTTATTGGAATCTAACTTCCAATCCTTTCCGGATGCCCAGGACAGTATATATGTACATAGTCTTCTACTGATAGACTACTCCTTGTCCTTCCAATCAAATGCACAACCTCCCCTCTTCGAGAGAGACCTGTGATAAAGTAGATGTATTCCACCTCTATCCGTAGGGGAATTTGATCTATCATGAAGGCATCATCCTCTACACTCCAGTAGTGGATCAGTAATTCGAGCAGGCGTGTGTTGGCTTTCATGTTCGGCATTTTGAAGAATTTCAACAAGCCGCACCCTCTCAATGCATCTAGTGCATTTTGGTCATTCATTACCTCATTTTCAATTGTGGTATGCTCTCTCTCTCTCTCTCCATGTGATGGTCATCCTGAAAAAAATGAGTTTCAACCGTTAGATTTTGTGTTTGAACTTCAACTCACGTACACGCGGGTTCCCTTTACACACAGTCGCGTGTAGGGTCGTCGTATATGCGAGTTGATCATAGCCAACCCGTGTGTACACAGAGTTTAATTTTTTGGCATGAATTCCCTGTAACATTTGCCCACCTAATATAGGGTCCAAAAAAAATTCCTGGGGCGCTGCACCAAACCCCGTGCAGATGGGCGTTAACAGGGGGGGCAGCCGTCCCCCCTATGACCCCCCAATAGCACCTGACGCAACATACAGGGGGGGGGGCAATGCATGGGGTAGTCGTGGAAAGAATATAACACAACCCAACATTCTCCCACTTGTTGTTTTCTTTCCACAAAATGCCATAGGAGAGCTTAGTCATTGATCCAGCCCTGCAACACCCATTGTTTCTCTACACCAAGAGAACTTCTCAGTGCTCACAGACTTTGTCAATGCATTTGCAGTATTCTTCAAAGTGTCCACCTTTACCAACAACACCTTTTTGTCCTCAACCATATCCCTCACAAAGTGATACTGAACATCAATGTGCTTTGTCTTTAAATGATAAGCAGGGTTCTTTGCTAATAAAATTTCACTTTGGCTATCACACTCTATCCTTATAGCTTGATGTACTAACCCCATACTTGAAGACAATCTTTGTAACCAAATTGCTTCCTTGCTTGCATGAGTGGTTGCCATGTATTCTTCCTTTGTAGTTGAAAGTGCCACTACAGAATGTCTCTTACTCATCCAATTAACTGCACCTCCAAATAGGTTAAACACATACCCACTTGTAGATCTTCTCTGATTTAGATCTGCAACCCAGTCTGCATCAACAAATCCACGGATGTCCAAAACTTTGTCCAATCCTGGTCTTCCTTGGTAGCACAAACCATAATCACTAGTGCCACGCAAATACCTGAAAAATCGCTTCACTATTTTCCAATGCTCCTTCCCTGGTTTTGACATAAACCTGCTCAATACTCCCACTGCATGTCCAATGTCTGGTCTAGTATAGACCATTGCATACATCAGGCTATCGACTACACTTTCATATGGAACATGGGACATGTCCTCTTCCTCTTCTTGTGTATTGGGACATTGTTTAGCAGATAACTTTACACCTACAGGAATAGGAACCTTCACTGGTTTACTATCTTGCATATTAAACCTCTATAGTATTGTCTCGACATACTTCCTCTAGTTTAAATAGAGCTTCCTCTTTGCCCGATCTCATTTAATGTCCATGCCCAAAATATAATTTGCAGCACCAAGATATTTCATGTCGAATTTGGAGGACAATTGCGTCTTCAAATCCTGGATAATTTCTTTGTCATTTCCAACCAGCAACATATCATCCACATACAAGACCACATAAATAACACGGTCACCAATTAATTTAAAATACACACAGTGATCTGCTTTTCTTCTGGTGAAGCCAAGTCCCCGTATAAATGTATCAAATCTATGATACCACATCCTTGGTGACTGTTTTAACCCATATAGAAACTTTTTTAACTTTCATACCAGTTATTTCTTACCCTTCACCACAAAGCCTTCAGGTGGCTTCATGTAGATAACTTCTTCCTGATCCCCGTGAAGAAATGTTGTCTTCACATCCATCTGTTCTACCTCAAAATCAAAAGCAACAACAACAGATAAAAGTAATATAATAGTAGCTACCTTGGCAACAGGAGAAAAAATATCACCAAAATCAATTCACGGCACCTAGGAATAACCTTTTGCTACCAACCGAGATTTCTATTTATCCACCTCTCCTTCTTCATTCATCTTCTTCTTAAACACCCATTTGCTGCCAATGGGTTTCCTTCGAGCCGACAACTCCACCAAATCCCAAGCCTCACTTTCGTGAAAAGATGCCATTTCATCAACCATGGCCTCTTTCTAGAGTTTTCCATCCTCTGAATCTATTGCTTCCCTCATAGTTCTAGGATCATCATTAGTAATATATAAAGAAAAATTTGAACAAAAAGCAGATGGATTATACCTTTCTGGTTTCCTTCTTTCTCAAACTGATCTTCTCACGGATGGATTTTGTGGCTCTTCATCTTCTGATTCCTCTTCTGTTGTAGAGTCTAATTCTTCCTCCTTTAGCTCAAACTATATCTCCTCAAGTTCCTTTGGTAGGACTTCATTTTCAATAATATATTTCACCTATCTAAACACCACATCTCGGTTGTACAAAACATTCCTTGTTTATGGGTTCCAAAGCTTATAACCTTTTAAGCCATCCTTATACCTAATAAAGATGCACTTTTCAGATTTACTATCCAACTTTGTTCTTTTATCCTTTCGAACATGTACATATTCATCACATCCAAATACCCTCAGATGTGAAAGAGAAGGTTTCTTACCAATCCATACCTCTTGTGGAGTCTTATCCTCCAATGTTGATGAAGGTGATCTGTTGACCAGGTAACATGAAGTCTCCACTGCCTTTACCCAGAATTCTTGTCCTAACCCCGCACCATTGAGCATGCTTCTTGCCTTTTCCATCAACATCTTTTTCATTCTTTCTGCAAATCCATTTTGCTGAGGTGTGTATGGAGTAGTCTTCTACCATGATATACCACACTTCTTAAAGAACTCTTTAAATTCCTTCTTACAAAACACTCCATCGTTATCTGTCCTTGGCACCTTTATCTTCTTCTTTGTCTGGTTTTCCACCAGAGCCTTAAATTCTTTGAACCTGTCAAACACTTCATATTTATTCCTAAGGAAATATATCCCTGTATTCCTTGAGAATTCATCTATAAATGATACATAGTACACAGACTTATGTAGTGATGGAACCGACATAGGTCCAAACACATCACTGTGCACAAGATCTAATATTTGTTTCGCCCTCTTAGCACCAGAGGGGAAACTCACCCGATTCTGCTTCCCATATACACAATTTTCACAGAAATCAAAATCCAGAGAGAAATTATACATACCTTCTATCATACCATTACCAAGAAGTATTCAAAGGCCCTTCTCTTCGATATGTCCAAGCCTTTGATTCCATAGCATGGTCTTTTCTCCAGAGACCACTATATTTTCTGTTCCACTTTCAAGAACCACATAATTGTTGCACCCATCAATAATAGTGCTGCCTTGAAGCTTGTATAGAGTTCCAATCCAAACTCCCCACATCAATACCAGTGCTCCCCAAACCATCTTGCAGGTTGTTGAAAATATACTGAGGGGGGGTGAATCAGTATTATCAGGTCAATTATTTTTCATTTCATAATCAGATTTGTATATGCTACTTCAGTTAGTAAATACCGTGTATGTACGCAACTTTAGTTAAGGAAACAAGCGTATATGAGCAGACTTGTAAGTTAAATTATTCTTTAGATGTTGATCATTAATATGTGCATCAAACCATATGAATAGTAACCAGGAACAGTAAAACAGAACAGGAAATCATACATAAGAACACAAGATATAAGGTGGAAACCCAATGTGGGTGAAAACAACCTGCTGCAATTCGTCTCTATCTTCTTTCAATTAGAAACTTCTTTTTACAATGTTTCTGTACTGGTGCAGTCTTATACCAGTACGCAAGCTACTACCTGTAGAAGGCTACAACCTTCTCTCGTTCTCCAGCTTCTCCTCGAAGGGAGCTACAACCCCCTGAGCTCTTGTACTAGCTGAGGTACTAGTATGTAGGTGCCGACCTACAGAAGGCTACAACCTTCTCTTTTCTTCCAGGGACCTCGTTTCATAAATTTTCAGACTAGGTCCATGAATATCAATCAAACATCAAGTATATATGCATTAACCAACCTCCTTTGTACAAACAAATACTGAATCAACCAATAACGTCTCAAAATGTTCTAACCAGAAAACAGTACTAGTAACCAAACACCAATCCTGAACCCAGAATACTGCAGCAATAAACAGAAGCAGCTAAAACATATTTCATGAGATATACGCTACTTCAATATATGAAACCTGTGTGCATACACTTTTTTATCAAGGCCATTTAGCGTATACGTTGTTTTAAGTTAGAGAACCAGCGTGTATACGCGCCTCTGCTGTGTTGAACCTACGTATAGATCTATAAAAGATAATTTATCTTTTTACTTATTCATACATTAGTTATACCCAGATTATCATATTTATAGATCACATTATGCACCAAATATAACAGATCAAAGATTTCACAAAGATACTTCTCTTCAAACCGCCTTAAGAACTTATCCTTCTCCTTGCGCTTAGGTTCTTCCTTGATTCAGATCTAGTTATGCACCATAACCCAATGACAGTATTCTCGATCTTGCTCTTCATAAGATATTCAATGCTTCAGTTGATTCCTTGCCAAATGATCTCCTTCCCTTTTTATAGACTTAGGCCTTACTCACACCATGGTCCAAAACCATAGAGATCCAATACTAGGGACTCAATACCTGGGTTCAACACTTTGGATGCAATACCAAGGACCAAAACCATAGGTTCAAATATGACGAACTAAATACCATGGACCACCCATAAGTTTTCCCACATGTACGTGCTTTTCTTTGCATGAAAGTGCGTGCATACGTATACGCACCTTTTGATCGGTACACCCGCGTGTATATGCGATTTTGTTAAGATTAACATGTGTATACCTCATTTTCTTTCATTCTGAGAGCCTGAACTATGATCTGCCCTTTGAGTGAGTTTCCATCAAGGACAAAACTTGTGCCATAGTGCCAAACCTGTGCCATAATGCCAACAATCTCCCCCTTTGGACTTGATGGCAACCCCAAGTCACTCAAAAACATTCTCCCCCTTTGACATCAAGGGCAAAGGGTTATGCTCCCCCTGAATACATGTTGAATCCTCTGCTTTGTTATGCTGTCCAAGCTCCCCATGACTGTAGGCAAGGTCTGCAAGAAGATGATCTACACAAGAAACATGACTTTATACATTATAAAAGACCTTCCTATCACCAAAGATTCATACATACATCCATCTCCCAACCAAGTGGGGATATACCAGAATTGACTCATCCACCCAACCAAGTGGGGATACACCAGAAGTTTACACATGAAAAATAAGTACATTACATCATTCATCCCAGGCATAGTGGGGAAACCAAAATAGGTTGTTACATGACCTTGATAATAAAAGATATACATGACATAGAGACGAAATATCTATGACAATTTTATGAACGTCATCAGCAGCATCTCTCAATCATCATTCAGATCAACAACCATAATCTTCCTCTCCACCTGAAGCCAAAACAGCTGTGAATGTAAACCAAGATCTTCTAAGATAATGCCAACAATGCATTATTAGAAGAATATATGCTCCCCCTGAACCTGTGCCAGATAGTCTCTGCCAGACCCATATCAGACTCTTTCCAACCTGAGTCTGACCACACTGCTTTCCTTCAAACAATCATATACGCGACTGTATTCACATAAACCAGCGTATGTACATGGATCCTCCTTATGAAACTCACGTACAACCATTTTTCTCTGGAACAGACAAGTTTCAATAGCAAGATGATGCATCAACTACTCCCAGCTTCTGTCTGAGGTATTCAAATGTCTCCCTGGGCAGTGGTTTGGTGAGTATATCAGCAACCTGTTCCTTAGAGGGAACATACTCCAACTTGACCTTTTGTTCAAGCACTTGTTCTCAGAGAAAATGATATTTGATAGGTATGTGCTTAGTCTTTGAATGCATGACTGGATTTTTTGAAATGTTGATTGCACTTGTATTATCACATAGAATGGGGATAGGTGGAGTACAAGTGATTTGCATGTCTTGTAATATTTTCATCATCCATAGGAGTTGTGTGCAGCAAGATGCAGCAGTTACATATTCTGCTTCAACTGTAGATAATGCAATTAAACTCTGTTTCTTGTTGAACCAAGATACTAACCTAGGACCCATGAAGAATGCACCACCACTAGTGCTTTTTCTGTCATCCACACTTCCTGCCCAATCTGCATCTGTATATGCATGAAGTGTGAGATCTATACTTCTAGGATACCATAAACCATAGTTTTGAGTTCCTTGAAGATACTTAAAAATTCTCTTAACTGCCTGAAGATGAGTTTCCTTTGGATTTGCCTAAAACCTTCCAACTATTCCCAATGCATACATAATATCTCGTTGGGTACCTGTTAGATAGAGCAGACTACCAATCATGGATCTATAGGTTGGTTGATGCACTGCTACTGATTCATCATTTGCCATGAGGCTGCATCCTGTTACCATAGGGGTACATACTGGTTTCAAATACTCCATCCCATATTTCTTCAAGATCTGCTTGAGATACTTGATTTCTGATAGAAAAATGTCGTCTTTGTTTTGTTGGACTTATAAACCAAGAAAATATGTGAGCTCACCAAGCATGGACATTTCAAACTCTTTTTGCATTACCAAGGCAAAATTTTGACTCATGTCTTCTTCATTGCTACCAAATATGATATCATCAACATACACAAAAAGTATTAGCAACTTATCATTGTCAACTTTTATATATAGATTGCTATCTGTGGAACCTTTTGTAAAACCTTGTTGATGGAGGTACTTATCCAAGCCATAATACCAAGCCCTTGGAGCCTGTTTAAGGCCATAGAGAGCCTTTTTGAGTCCACATACAAGCTTTGGATCATTTCCAAGGATAAATCCATCTGGTTGCTCAATATACACTTCTTCATCCAAGTCTCCATTTAGAAAAGCAGATTTCACGTCCATTTGAAATACTTTGAACTTCTGAAAGCTAGAAAGAGCAAGGAACATCCTTATGGCCTCAAGTCTGGAAACTGGTGCAAAAGTTTCTTCAAAGTCTATGCCTTCCTGTTGAGCATACCCTTTACAAACAAGTTTGGCCTTGTTCCTAATCACCTCTCCATTTTCATTTAGCTTATTTTTGAATATCCATTTTGTTCCTATGACATTCTTATCTTTTGGTCTAGGAACCAACTCCCAAGTGTTATTCTTTTCAATCTGCTCAAGTTCTTCCTCCATGGCCTTTACCCAGCATTCATCTTTGCATGCCTCTCTTACATTTTGTGGTTCAGTGGAGGAGAGTAATGCTAGATAACTTGAAGCTTTTGAAATGGTTCTTCTTGTTTGTACACCTGCCTCGTTTTGTCCCAAAATTTGAGTTTCTGGATGGTTCTTCTGAACGTACCTAGATGGAGTCTTTTCTTCTATCCTTATCTGTTCTTCTGGTGCCTCATGGGTTTCTTCTTCATCATGAGTCTGATTTGTTGTAGAAGGATAGTCCTCATCATCTTCGAACTCAATAGATCTTACTTGCCTTGGAATGTTTCCTTCTTCATCAACCACTACATAGATACTTTCAACAATTTTTCCAAGTCTTTTATTGTAACACTTATATGCTTTGTTGTGGGGACAATAACCAAGGAGAATGCCTTCATCTGCTCTAGGTTCAAACTTGCCAAGGTTTTCATCAGTATTTTTGATGTAGCATTTGCTCCCAAAAATTTTGAAGTATTTTACCGTGGGAGTCTTACCATACCAAAGTTCGTGAGGAGTCTGAGTGTTGTTTACCCAGACGTTTGTCTTGTTGAGAATAGTAACTGCAACAAATGCGGCTTCACCCCAGAAGGTTGCAGGAGTTCCAGACTCATCAAGCATAGCACGAGCCATTTGTTGAACCGTTCTGTTCATCCTTTCCACTACTCCATTTTGCTGAGGAGTCCTTGCAGTAGAGAATTCCCTTCTTATTCCATGTTCTTCACAAAAATCGAAAAACTCATTCAAGGTAAATTCCCCACCTCTATCAGACCTGAGGCATTTGATTCTACGATCTGATTCGTTTTCAACTAAGGCTTTGAATGCTTTGAACTTTTCGAAAGCTTCATCTTTATGCTTCATAAGTCCTAACCAACACATCCTGGAAAAGTCGTCAATGAACAATATAAAGTATTCTTCTCCTCGAGGTGACCTTTTCCTAGATGGTCCACATACATCAGTATGGACAAGTTCAAGTGGCCTACTAGCTGATCCTTCCTTCTCTGGGAAATTAGTTCTGGTTTTCTTACCAAACTGACATGATTTTCATATTGTATTGTCTAGAATTCTGATGTCAGGGAGATCACGAACTGCCTGATATTTACATGCTTTCCTTATCTGAGAGAAGCTTAGATGCCCCAATCTTCTATGCCATAGCCAGTGTTCATCATTCTTGCTAAGATAGCATTGTTGTTGTCCTCCCTTGAGTATGTATAAATTATTTGGAGTTCTTATGCCTTTGATCATTGTTTCTCCTGTATCAAGCTCACGAACAATACATCCATTTGATCGAAATATTACCTCATTTCCTTGATCACACATTTGACTGACACTTAATAGATTATGCTTTAAGCCATCAACATACATAACATTTCTATCTTTGACCTTTTCTTTCAAAAGAACTGAACCTTTACCTTTTATGAATGCAGGGGTGTCATTTCCAAATGAGACTTTCTTCTCCTTTTCTAAGGCGCTATATGATTGAAGTTTTTCTTTATCACCTGTCATATGTTTCGAGCATCCACTGTTGATGTACCACTGATTTTCCTGTCCTTCGGCATATAAGGCTATACCACTTCTTTCTAGTTGCAGTTCTTTCTTCCTCCATGTTTTGGGGCTCAATGAAGCTTTCTCCTTTTGAGTTGTTTGCCGAAACCTACTCCTGCATTCAGAATCTTCATGACCAAAGTTGTTACAAATAGAACATTCTATTTCATTTTCAAGAGCAGAAAAGTTGTTGTAGGTTCTTTTCGTGATTCTAGTCACACTCCTTTGATTTCGTGCTTCTCTGGTCATGATGGTCTTGTAGGAAACACATTGAGCTGCTTTATGTCCAAAGTTATGACAAGAGAAACATTGGCCATTGAAGAAATTCCTGCGATCATCAAACCTTCCATTGTAATAGCCATTCATTCTTGAGGTAAATTGAGAATGATTTACCTGTGGTTGGTTGTAGCTTTTGTTCATCCTTGAAGTAGATTGCCCTCGATTTACTTGGTGATTTCTGTTCATTCTTGAAGTAAATTGTCCCTGATTTACCTGGTGATCTCCATTGGGCCTTTGCTGTCGATTGTCAACCTGTTCACTTCTCCTTGCAGCTTCAAGATAACTTTTGGAGGTAGATGGCTTCTATGCTTGAGATGTTTCTTTAGTATACCCAAGACCTGTCTTGATTAGAGGAGAACGCTGCACTTTGATAATCTCATCTAAAGTTTCAGATCCTTTAGCAAATCTAAGATTAAGAGCTTTCGTTTTCTCAATGTCCTTTCTAAGTCCCACAATTTCACATTCTAACTTTTCATTGTGTTTCTCCATTTCAGCAAGTTGGAATGTCAGAGTATCTATAATCATATTTTTCTCTTCTAAGCAAATTTTGAGTTTAGAAATTTCTTCATAAAGACTTTCTTCATCTACAGCATCCAAGAAATCATCATCTTCAAAAGCCATCAAAAGTCTATAATCATTACCTTGTTCATCTTCATCGTTATTTGAAAGTCCATCACTGTCTTCATGTGTGTAATAGCTCTTCTTACTTACATTCTGTTTTCTCTTCCATCTAACTGGTTCCTTACCTTTGTCAAGCTTATCTTTATGAGGACACTTGGCAGCATAGTGACCGACTCTTCCACAAGAAAAACATTTAAAAGGTAGCTTACATCTAAATCTTCCAGAACCCCGTTGAAGGCTTTTGACAAAATTTGATTCTTCCTCTTCTTCTAACATATGTCCTGAGTCATTGTAATATCCTTTTCTTGAGGCTTTGAATGCGGCTTCTATCTTGTCTGATGGTCCCCCTTTTCTCATTTCGTAAGCGGTTAGGATTCCGTGTAGCTGTGACATGGTAAGGCTCTGTAGATTCTGTTTTTTTTCTATGGCGGAAACTTTTGATTCAAACTTAGAAGACAAAGATCTTAGAACCTTTTCAACCAAAACAACTTCTTTTAATTCTTCACCCAAATTTTTCATACAATTAATCTTATCTATACGTAGGAAATAGTTAGCCACACTTTCATCATTGTACATTCTAAGATTTTCATATTGAATTCTGATAGTTTGTAGTTTTTCTCGTTTTACCTGTTCATCTCCTTCATAGTTCAGAACGATCTTGTCCCATATTTCTTTTTCGATTTTGAGTTGCATAACCTTGACGAATTCTGATTGAGATAGGATCCCTAATAGAGTATTGACAGCCTTTGCATTTGTTTTGTACTGCTTCTTACCAGCCGTATCTGTAGGAGTTGCTGATGGAAAAGTGTATCCTATTTCCACAATATCCCAAACTTCTGTACCAAGAGATTGAAGATAGGCAGTGATTCTTACCTTCCAATAGACGAAGTTGCTTCCATCAAAAATTGGTGGCCTGATTGATGCTTCTTTTTCATAGTTGCTCATGATGATAGATCTTCCTTCAAGTGATCAAGCTTCTTCTGAAGGACCTGCTCTGATACCAATTGTTGAAAATAATACTGAGAGGGGGGGTGAATCAGTATTATCAGGTCAATTATTTTTCATTTCACAATCAGATTTGTATACGTTGCTTCAGTTATTAAATATCGCGTATGTACGCAACTGCAATTCAGGAAACAAGCGTATATGAGCAGACTTGTAATTTAAATTATTCTTCAGATGTTGATCATTAATCTGTGCATCAAACCATATGAAAAGTAACCAAGAACAGTAAAACAGAACAGGCAATCACACATAAGAACACAAGATATAAGGTGGAAACCCAATGTGGGTGAAAACCACCTGTTGCAATTCGTCTCTATATTCTTTCAATTAGAAACTTCTTTTTACAATGTTTCTGTACTGGTGCAGTCTTATACCAGTATGCAGGCTGCTACCTAAAGAAGGCTACAACCTTCTCTCGTTCTCCAGCTTCTCCTGGAAGGGAGCTACAACCCCCTGAGCTCTTGTACTAGCTGAGGTACTAGTACGTAGGTGCTGACCTACAGAAGGTTACAACCTTCTCTTTTCTTCCAGGGACCTCGTTTCATAAATTTTCAGACTAGATCCATGAATGTCAATCAAACATCAAGTATATCTGCATTAACCAACCTCCTTTGTACAAACAAATACTGAATCAACCAATAACTTCTCAGAATGTTGTAACCAGAAAACAGTACCAGTAACCAAACACCAATCCTGAACCCAGAATACTGCAGCAATAAACAAAAGCAGCTAAAACATATTTCATGAGATATACGCTACTTCAATATATGGAACCTGCGTGCATACACTTCTGTATCAAGGCCATCCAGCGTATACGTTGTTTTAAGTTAGAGAACCAGCGTGTATATGTGCCTCTGCTGCGCTAAACCTGCGTACAGATCTATAAAAGATAATTTATCTTTTTACTTATTCAGACATTAGTTATACCCAGATTATCATATTTATAGATCACGTTATGCGCCAAATATAACAGATCAAATATTTCACAAAGATACTTCTCTTCAAACCGCCTTAAGAACTTATCCTTCTCCTTGCGCTCAGGTTCCTCCTTGATTCAGATCTAGTTATGCACCATAACCCAATGACAGTATTCTCAATCTTGCTCTTCATAAGATATTCAATGCTTCAGTTGATTCCTTGCCAAATGATCTCCTTCCCTTTTTATAGACTTAGGCCTTACTCACACCATGGTCCAAAACCATAGAGATCCAATACGAGGGACTCAATACCTGGGTTCAACACTTTGGATGCAATACCAAGGACCAAAACCATAGGTTCAAATATGACAGACTAAATACGATGGACCACCCATAAGTTTTCCCACATGTACGCGCATTTCTTTTCATTAAAGTGCGTGCACACGTATACACGCCTTTTGATCGGTACACCCACGTGTATACGCGATTTTGTTAAGATTAACATGCGTATACCTCATTTTCTTTCATTCTGAGAGCCTGAACTATGATCTGCCCTTTGAGTGAGTTGCCATCAAGGACAACACCTATGCCATAGTGCCAAACCTGTGCCATAATGCCAACAATATCTTTCTCGAACACTATTTTTACACCTGCATCATCCAACTTGCTTACAAAAATCAGATTTCTGGCCAATGCAAGAATATGAAAAACACCTGGAAGTGTTCTAATCCTTCC
Source organism: Pinus tabuliformis (assembly GCA_031772625.1). Lineage (NCBI taxonomy): Eukaryota > Viridiplantae > Streptophyta > Pinopsida > Pinales > Pinaceae > Pinus > Pinus tabuliformis. The sequence goes on along the minus strand of CM062814.1, from coordinate 687,649,213 downwards.
ACCTTGCAACTTCAACTTGACTTTTTCGCGACCAACGATTCTAGCCTTCCTGTCATACCCTAAGAAGACATCACCACCATCATATTTCTCATACTCACAGAACCACTCTCTATGGGGAATGAAGTGAAAGGATGCACCTGAATCAATCAACCATGCCTCATGATCTACATGTGTACTTGAAGAAGAAGCCAAGTACACATCTCCACCTTCATCTGAGGTGGTTTTCGCCTCTGCAAAAGGAGCATCATCAAATCCATTTCCTTTCTCAGGAGCTTTATATTTACAGTCCCTTTTGAAGTGCCCTTCATTTCCGCATTTCCAACAAACTTTTACAAGTTTTCCTGGATATTTAGATCTCCCTCTAGATTTGGATCTCCCACTCGAGGACTTATTTTTGTTTCTATTCTGGGACCGTCCTTATACAGATAAGGCATCATCATTCTAGCCCTCCATATTTTTCCGTCTCATCTTCTTTGACAGCAAGGATGAGACTATTTCATCAAACTGCAAGGCAGTTGCATTGCTACCTATTGCAACAACCAGACTATCCCATGAATCTCGTAGAGAACACAACAAACTGATGCACTTATCTTCATCTGAAATTTTAATATCAACAGATAATAATTGGCTTACCACAGTATTAAATGCGTTCAGATGCTCTGTCACTAAGTCTCCATCTTTCATCCTCAAGTTATACAGTTTTTTCCATAGGAACAGTTTATTCACCAGAGACTTAGATTGGTACAAAGTCCCAAAGTTGTCCCACAAAGCCTTCATCGAAGTTTCCCCTGATACATTCAGCAATACTGAATCTAAGAAACATAATCGTATTGTGCTCCTTTCCTTCCGATCCAACTTCACCCATTCTTTAGCTAACATTGTTGTTGTTTTAGTACCTTGATCTACCGCGACCCACTGATCTTTATCCACCACCAGATCCTCCATCTTGAGTTTCCACAACTCAAAACTCTAAAAATTAAATGTCTCGATCTCTATCTTTCCACTGCTCGCCATCTTCTTTCACCACAAGAATCAATCCCGCAGATCTCCCATTGAACAGTGTCTACCACAGGGCTGAGCAAAAACCCATCAGCAGCGAAGGTGTCCCCTTAAAGCCAAAACAACTTTGATTCCAAATGTAGGTTTTAACCCTATACAGAAATTACTTGCATACGAATTCTAAAAAATGAAAATAAACAATGGTGAGAGAATAAAACATAAAACAGATAAACACAAAGATTTTCCCCTGGATCCCAAAACTGTGACTACCAGATTGATTTTTCATTATGTTCCTTTCAATATTACAATATATATATATATATATATATATATATATATATATATATATATACGTGTCAAAGTATTCATAAACCCCAATCCGTTAACCCTGGATTAGAACATAACTATAGTTCCCTTGACTGGATCTACAAAATACCATGGACAGAAAACCATCATGCCCAAAACCATGTGCGAAATCCATGCAGAAAACCATAGGTAGGTCCACCCACCTAATATAGGGTCCAAACAAACTTTCCCAAGGTGTTGCACTAGACCCAGACAGGGGGGGCAGTCACCCCCCCTGTGATCCCCCGGCAACGCCCGGCGCAACATCCAGGGGGGGATACCGCCCCCCTGTGATCCCCCTATGCGTGGGGTAGTCATGGAAAGAATACAACACAACCCAAAAATCAGTGAATTCTTCAAAGAAATATCTTCTGAAAGTCATGTGGCAAGTTTCTCCTGAACCAATCAACCAAGCATCTTTCCATGAAGCAAGTGAAGCGTTGAATAAGTCTCCAGTTACTCCAATGTTACAATGTGCCACAACATAATGAGCATATTTAGGTGCTTTACCTTTTCCTTCATTTATTTCCTACTCGATTTTGTCCCAAGGCAGCTAACATGTGGAAGCATCATGTCCATCTCTATTTCATCGTATGTAATGAATTTTAGGCCTTTCTCCTTGGAAATGTTTACCCCTTACCTCTAAAATTCTTCCTTCCTCTTCCTCTTTGGCCACCTCTTCCTCTAGAAGAATCTTGTGCATGATTTTTCTATTATTGTGCAAGGAACACAATTTATTTAGAAGATTGAGGAGTTGTCTTCTTCCTAAAATCCTCCTCTCTCTCAGCAAAATTCTTCTCAAGGGAGTCAAAGGTAATCTCCTTAAGTTTTCCACTTACTTGCAATGACTCAAGATAATGTGAATAAGTGGGATATAGTGCCTTGACGTAAGCTATGAGAGGAATATCTATTTCAACACCAAGGGATTTTATGTCATGCATAATGGATCTTAATTCTGATGCTAAGGAAAGAGGGTCATCAATTTTCAACTCAAGATTGAATAAATTGATCATCAATTGAACAACTTCAAGTTCAGAATGTGAGTCATACAATTCCTTCAGCTTCTTTAAGGCTTCAAATGCATTTCAAAATGGAGATATATGACAACTCACCTCTTCATTTATTGATGCTACAATCAAGGCATAGGCCTTGTTGTTCTTGTTTTCCCAAATGACCAACTCGTTATCTGAAGTGGGCTTTTTGGGCGCATTGTCTCCTTATCCTTCAAATTCCTTTCCAAAGTTCATTGAAAATGAGGGTGTGTTGTATCTTTCGGGACCACTCATGGTAATTCTCTTTGCCATTGAGAACTACTCCGACTATTGATATGAGTGAATGCATCATCAAAAATACTATCTGCCTTTGATTTCCAAAACAAACACAATCTTTCTTGTTATCTTTTATTTAGGTGGAAAAACTTCACTCTGTCAATACTTTAATGTAACATATATTTTATGCATATTATCATGTGATTATCACCCATAATATCTCACTTCTCTTCACATATATTAACATACTCCCTTTCCATATTATAACAAACTTAATACTATATACCCATCATATATGTGAACCATGAACCATTCATGCCCATGACCTTAAAAAATATATGCTCATCATATAGTACACCATGGCCTCAACATACAAAAAAAAAGGATTCAATATACCAAGATTAATTTTATATACGGCATTCAAAAAGGAAGCATGATCAATTCATTTTATATGCCATATATGATTTTAAAGTATATTTGACACAATACACGCCTTCAAAAAAAAAAGGCATGTACCATTTCAATGCACAACCAGTAGACTTTAATTACTCAAACGCACAGGTGAGGCTCCTCCAAATGCATGACGAGCTCGATGGGGGCCAAGGGCACATGGATTCATAGTCGGCACATCAAGTCGTAGTCCTCAAGCCTTACTTTATTCCTTGGTCCTCGGTCCTTACTTCAACGCATGCATACGCCCATCATAAGAAAATTCAATGAAGAGATGCGTTAACAGTGAAAATTTCATTGCAAACCATTGTGCATACTGCAACATATCACACAAAAGTGCACGGTGTTCAAAAAACAACATAGATTCTCAGTTTTCATCCCTCAAACAATAGGATTTTGACGCACCAATATCCACACCTTCAACATAGAGCTTCAAAACAGTCTAGCCAACAAATTGTTATGCACACTAACATACAACCATGTATTGCAATATACATTTCTCCCTTCGACGCTTCAATAGGATCGAATGCAAAGAGACAGAGGAAGGAGAATATGGTAGGAAACTGACAGGAGTTACAATGCAGAAAACTTGTTTTAGGAGTTGGCTCTGATACCATGTCAGACCAAGAGTAACTCCGAATGAATTGTGTTTTTTGCATTAAGATAGAATATGACTATATACAAGGAGAGAGAGACTATTGGGTTTTGTCTCCCAATGTCTCTTCGTCTTCTAGTTTCTTTTATTTTCTCATTTAAAATATTTACATAGGATTCCTAATCCCAAAGATTAGGTGTCAAAAAAAATGTTGTCCCCAATGCTTGAGTGGTTCGAGATGTTTCTATATAAATTATCATCCTCCCATGTGGAATCTTCAGTGGGTAAGTTTTTCCACTTAATGAGATACTCTAAAATTGATCGATTATGTAGTTGTTGAGTTCTTATTTTTGTGAATGCTTCAAGATCTAATATGATTTTTCCTTTCTCGTCAAGTTTTGGCAATATTGTTTGAACTGGGAGCTTGTCCCCAATAACCTTCTTTAAGCATGAAATATGGAAAACTTGGTGTACTCAAGAAGATGAAGGTAGCTCCAATTTGTATGCCATAGTACCAATCTTTTGCAACACCTTCTAAGGACCATAGTACTTGGGTGATAACTTATTATCCTTCTTATCTTGCTTGAGGGACATTTGTTTGTATGGTTGTAGCCATAAAAATACCCAGTCGCCTACGTCAAAACTTGTTTTAATGTGATGTTGATCTGCCTGTTGTTTCATTTGATTCTGCACCAAAATTAGGTTATCATTTAAGAGTTGGAGAACTTGTTATTGATGCTCGATGGGATATTCCATTGCTTGAACCTCATAATTTTCTCCTAAAGATGACGTGATCGATGATGGATGATATCCATAAAGTGCCATAAATGGGGTCATTTTCGCTGCAATATGGAAGGAAGTGTTATACCACCATTTAGATAGAGGTAACCACTTGACCCATTGTGTTTGTTTATCAGATACAAATCAATGAATATATCCTTCCAAAAATGTGTTCACTATCTCAATTTTATCGTTATATTGAGGATGATAAGATGAGCTATGATCTAATTAAGCACCAAGACAAGAAAATAATTTCATCCAAAATTTTCTAGTGAAAACGGGATATCTGTCACTTACAATAATCTTTGGGTTTCCATGTAACTTTTGAATTGCTTCCATAAATGCAGTAGCAATTGTATTGGCTTTAAAAGGATGAGATAATGCACAAAAGTGTGCATACTTGGTAATTTTATCAACTACCACCATGATGACACTCTTTCCTTCGGACTTGGGTAAACCTGTGATAAACATCTATTGAGACCTCCTCCCAATGCTTTCTTGGAACGGTTAAAGGTTGTAATAGAACTGGGGTCTTAATTGTCTCGACTTAATTTTGTTGGCAAACCAAACATTCTGCCACAAACTTCTGAATATCAGATTTAAGGCCATCCCAAAAAATTCCTTCTTTACCCTTTTTAAGTTTTTAAAAATCCCATGTGCGTGCAATTCCAAAAGAATTTTTTGTTTGAGTTGAGAATTATTACATAGATATACGTGATCTTTGTACCATAATGAGTCATTTTCCCATATAGATGTATAAGATGTACTGGAATCTTACTGCAACTTTTGAATGAGTGTCCACTCCTCTTCTTCATTCTTCCATTCCTCCCTTACTTCAATTATCCAGTCAGGTTGAATAATAGAAATGCATAGAGCAATGCTTCCACATCCTCATCCCTTCTTGAGAGTGCATCTGCAACAAAAATTTACTTCCCTTTTTTGTAGATGATTTCAAAGTCATAACCCAACGTCTTAGCGACTCATTTTTTTCGCTCTTATGAAGATAATGTGTGTTCCAAAAATTATCTAAGACTATCGTGATTTGTTTTTACCTTGAAGTCTCTTCCTATTAGGTAAGGGCGTCATTACTTCAAGGCATGTAGTATTGCCAACATTTCCTTCTCATAAATAGGTTTGTGTAAATACTTTCCCTTGATTGGATGACTTTTAAAAGCAATGGGTCTTCCTTATTGCATTAAAACAACACCAATTCCATTTCCTGAGGCATCACATTCCACCATAAAGGTTTTTGTGAAGTCTGGAGTAGCTAAAACTGGAGCTTGGCACATTGTCTCTTTAAGATGTTCAAAGGACTTAGTTGCTTCTAGAGTCCAAACAATGCATCTTTATTCAGCAATGTTGTTAGAGGTCATGTTATTTTCCCATAATTTTTAACAAACTTGCAGTAATACCCTATCAACCCAAGAAATCCTCGAAAATGCTTTAAAGTTGTGGGGATTTTCCATTCCTTGATAGATTTAGTTTTGTTGCATTCTACCTTAACACCCTCGTGAGATACAATATGACCCAAATATTCCACATCATGTACCCCAAAGAAACATTTGGAGGTTTTTGCATACAATTGTTTCTCCTCCAATAGTTTGAGCACCCTGTCAACATGTTGAACAATATCCTTCCCAGACTTGTTGTAGATTAGCATATCATCAAAAAATATTAACATAAATTTTCTAATGAAGGGTTTGAAAATGGAATTCATCAAACCTTGCAATGTGGAAGGTACATTAGTAAGGCCAAAAGGCATGACCAAAAAATCATAATGACCTTCAGGAGTTCTGAATGTTGTTTTCAGAATGTCTTCAGTGTTCATTCTAATTTGATGATATCCTGAATGAAGATCCATCCTGGTGAAGTAAATTGCTCCATGTAATTCATCAACAATTCATCAATGATAGGAATGGGAAATTTATCTTTAATAGTGAGATTGTTGATATCCCTGTAATCCAAACACATACACCATGATCCATCCCTCTTATGTACCAATACTACTGGAGCAGAGAAATAACTTTGGCTAGGTTGAATTATACCTGTCTCTAACACTTATACAACCATATGTTCAATTTCACTCTTTTGGGCATAAGGATATTTCTAAGGTCTGATGTTTGGAGGAACACTTCCTGGAATCAAGTGAATAGCATGATCATGATCATGAATAGGTGGGAGGCCTTTGGGAGTCTCAAATACCTTGGGATGATTTTTAAATATTCTTTGGAGATCTGGAGAAACATATGATTTCAATGTTTGAACATCTAGTGAGCATAATTGTGAAATTATGCCTCGTTTTTATTTCTTCAAAATATTTGTCATGCCATTAGAGTTTATTATCTTCCTTGGTTTCCCTATGATACCCCTTAATTCAATTTCCTTTCCTTCCCAGGAAAATTTCAAGAAAAGTTCTCGAAAATAAATAGATATCATACCCAAAGATCGTAACCAATTGACTCCTAATACAACATCAACACCACACATTGGAATGGAAAGCACTGGACTATTCAATACATATTCCCCCATGGTTAGATTGATATTATGGAACTTCCCTGAGCAATTTATAGTTCCTCAATTTGCAACCATCACTTGACACTGGTGTTGGATATAGGAAGCAATTCAATGCCTTGGCTATCTTATAATGAATAAAATTATGGTTACTACTAGAATTGATCAACACTATTACTTTTTTTTTCTTGATATATCCTTCTATCTTGAGAGTTCGAGGAGCGGTAACTCCTACCAATGCATAACAAGATATGGTCAGGTTCATTTCTTCTTTGTCTGGGGTTGGTTCCTGTTATATATCACTTTCTTTTGATGTTTCTTGTTTGTTTTCTTCCTCCTCTTCACAATCTATGTAAAATAATTTCCTCTTAGCACACTTATGAACCTTAGTGTAATTTCTATCACAACTATAACAAATCTCTTTCGCTCTTTTGCCCTCTAGTTGTTGTGGTGTCAACCTTGTAGGTTGTGGGAGGCTAGGAGCAACAACACTTCCACCTTTATAGTTCTAAGTGGTAGACTTCCTTGTTGCCATAATTTTGCTTTCAACTTTTCTTTCCACCTTGAATGCCTTCTCCAATGAATTAGGTTCCCAAAGGTGAACCTCATGTTGGATGTTATCCTTCAAATTCCCTATGAAGACATCAATCTTATGCTCCTACAGAATATCATTTACCTCAATATTCAATATTTGGAAGTCCTCAATGTGCTCCACCATAGAACCCTTTTGTTTGAGATTTATCCTCATAATGAAAATTGATTTAAAAGAAAAAATCCATCGATACCACACAAATTGATTTTTTTTCTAAATATAAAGATGTAATGTGCACCTTTTGTGTGTATGACACATCATGTAGATCAAAGAATTGCTCCATATATAGTATCCATGTTAGAGGATCCTTGCCATAAAACTTCCTCATATCTATTTTTGGAATGTGGTTATTCTTCAAGCTACTATTGGAGTCTCTAAAATAATAATTTTTATTACATTTGTCTTCATCATGATTTTCATGGAGTACCTTGTGTTATCGGGAAAACTAGTGTCCATTTAGAGCTGCTAGTCCCACTAAGATGGGTAGCTATCTTAGAAACAAACAAACTAAAGTTACTTGTGTTTTCCTTTATGAGAGATAGATGAGAGAGAAGCAGAGAGTACCAACCTCAGTCTTTCGCTAGCCTCCTTGCTCATTTCCTCTCTCCTTTGATAGAGCTTTCACCACTCCTTTCTCACTTGTCCCGCTTCAAAGAACACCTGTAGAGTCAAGGCAGCAAAATACCATCAAAGCATAGAGATCTATAACCATAAATAATGTAGGATCAGATGTACATTAACCATATAAATGCATATACAAATACAAGATTCAGAGATATGCAAGCATATGGAGGAAAACTCAAATAGATTTATTGATAGAAGTAGTAAAAGAGAGGATTACATCCAAGCTGTATGATCCAACATCATCCTCCCAGCATGAAAGCCCTCTTCACCTCATACAAAGCAAGATCGCCCAACAATGCCTTTAAAGAGAAACCAACATCACTTCCTTGCAAATTACAAAATTCCAGCCTTTTTGGATCTCTTGGATGAGGGATCCATATATAGATGGTTACAAGAGAGTGAGTCAGCTTCTGGGATTTTGATTAGTGTCATTTCACTGATAATTCTTGGTTCCACTTGGAGATTTTAGATCTCTTACTCATCCCTGGGCGAATTCAGAGAGGCAAGTGTCATATGAGCAGTTTCTAGAAGATTCTCTGGGTTTCCACCTAGAAAATTGCTTCTACCATTTGTCTGCTCTCGCTCATCGCACCCTACAGAAGGGATTTCCAGTATGCATCACACCCCCCGTGTGTAATAGGTGAGATGCATCACACCCTATGCATGGAGCAGTCTATATGGTCCTGTTTTGACCAGTTCTGAGTAGTTTTTCATGGAGAACTTCTGGGAGATGATGTAATCAGCTGACCTTGTTCCTTTAGGGTATGAAACAACACTTTTATGGGTTTAGAAGCCCTTGGTTTATGGACATATGTGATTGGGATTGCAGTGCCCAAATATGTCTATAACAGTTGCCCCCTAAAGCATGAGGTCGTAAATCTTTTGATGTCGAGTGAAATGCTTTATAATGAGGATCCGAGGTTTTTTGAACTGGAATGTGACCTGTAATAAGATATAATACAATACATTATCTTCATAATATTTTCATGATCTAGCTGAGGTGGCCATCCCCATGCTCAACTTTATAAATTCATATTCATGTACATAAGACAGACAATCGTCTATGTGGTAGACTGATGATCCTGGTAGAGCCATCATCCTTTAGTTTGGATGATTATCTGTGTAGCTGTGATGTACATTTGATGTCTTTATTTTTCCTGAATATATCGCAGCCCGGATGGATGAAACTAGATCCAAGGTCTTCAAACTTGTTCAATCTTCGCCTGAAGTACAAGTCGATCCATGTGAAAAGATGTTCTGATTTCGAACATGGAAAGACATCGCCTGATTACCAGCCAATGATGAAAGTTGTTAACAGGCGCGAGAGGAATCACCGATAATGATGATGACCCTCAAGGTACTGCAGTACAATTCACGTGGTGTGAATACATGAGTTGATGTCGAACACCACATAAAGTATTTCAGTCAAAGGCCATTGATGTAAACCTGTCGCCGGAAGTGAGAAACTTGCCATTGAGGCATGCAAGCTTCAAAGTACTGAAAGGCTTGTTCCTAAGTCAACTTCTTGGATAATGAGCTGATGTCGACAAGAAGTGACCCATCGTAGGAGGGACTTAATGAATCCCACATCTACGACACGGAACGGAACAAATGATTTTGTGGAGGTGAAAACGATCTGATGATATAAGGTTCAGGGTGGCAGTCATGAAAAATGGGTATTGCAGCGGATGAGACGTAAGCTAGGTTGGTGAATTCTCTAAGCGACTTCTCTTGAACATACCGATGACACTAAAATGGATTTGTAGCGTTAACCCCAAAAATGGATGGTACGGTGGACCAATGGTGATATGACCGGTGAACGGAATAACCCAACCCGACTCAATCATGGTGACGGAGTGAAATTGTCATGTTCAAGAGCGACCTGCTATCAATGAAGCTATTCAAGTTTTCTTCCCTTTTTCCCAAGTCATTGCTGATCAGTACCTATTTATTTTTGTCAAGCTTGAGGAGGATAACATATGCTTGTTCTATAATTTTCCCTTCGGGCAAACCTGTCACTATGTTTTAACAAGCCTAGCGACAGTGAAACTCGCTCTTGCCTGCATAGACAAGTTTGTCGTTATTGTTTTAACAAGTTTAACAACAAAGATAAATCGGTCCTTTTCAATTTTAGAGAGTCTAAAAAGGGATGGAAAGGCAACTCCAGTGGTCCTTTTTCGTAATGTAATCCCTTAAGTCCGAAAAAGTGTAAAATAATACGAAAGGGATGGATTTTAAATAGTTTAAACGAGTTGAACAAGACAAGTGCTCGATATTTTTGTGTAATAATCCCTCAGGTCCAAAAAGATTAAAATCTAGAGGAGGGATGGCACTTCCGATCGCTTTAACGATCTGGAGAGGTCAATTGCTCGGAAATCTTTCATGCTTTACGAGTCAGATGAAAAGAGCTTAAAGGAGACTCGTTTTTTTAGGAAGGAGTGATGTTTTTGGATAGCAGTTGGTTCCAGGTAAGGTTTGGAACTTTTTCAATCACGGCAGTGTAAAGAAGGTGGCTAATAGAATCACTCGTCACAGTTATTCCTCAAAAGGGTAAACAATCAAATGGAGGCGTATGATCGGCTAAAAAAGAGTGGAGGTGATGGTAAGAACACAACCAAGGTTCAAAAGTTGATAGTCATGCAATCGTAATGGTTATTTACCGAAGGTGGGTTCATTTTTTAATGAGCTTAAACTCTGGGGGAAAATTTGCTCATTGCTATGTTTATTTTTTAACGAGCTTGAACTTCACGTAAAACTGCTCGTGGCAAGGTTTATTTTTTAACGAGGTTGAACTTTGCGTAAAACTTCTCGTGGCGAGGTTTATTTTTTTAACGAGCTTGAGCTTTGCCTAAACTGCTCGTGCCTGTCATATAATAAGGATGTCTCATCAGTAGGTTCATTTTTTAGGGAGCTTGCCCCATGCGCAACTTTGCTCCGAGCCTTTTGTATGCAAGCTAGGAACGACCAACCAATGTACTAAGGGTTAAAGAACTACTTAGGTTAGGTAGGATAGTTTCTCGGTGGCAAACATTTCCTTTACTTTACCATCACCGTCGTTTCCGACAAAGGTGAATGGTGGATCAGACCAATCACCCAACTTAAGTAGTTGAAGTTAGTAAAAAAATATGGGATTAGAGTTACACTGGTCATTTTTCACTTGCGTAAAAAAGGTTTGCATGCCCCCAAGTATAAAGTAGAGTTTCTAGGTCACCATATGGAAGTTCTTGCATTAGCAAGGTTGTTTCATCCGCGTCACAGGCAAAACACTTCCTTGGCGATGTCCATCGAAATGGACAAAGGTGATTGTTGTCAGTGCCAATCACATAACCTTTGACGGGGAATCCTTTTTTAGTCCAAATCCATTTTCCTAGATGGATAGGGGTATCATACTAGTCATATTCCTACGCAGAAACCTACCTTATATCTGGGGTTTTCCTGCTGAAGTAGACCAGGGTGCATGCCTCCTGGGTTTCAGTTACAATCACCGAATCACTCGCGATCATCAAGTGGACGGACTGGAGATTTATGAGACATTCCTTGTGCAAAAAGACCAGTTAGGGATGGCATTTGACTAATAGCTATGTTTGAACCAGGGAATGAAAGCTAGTCTATGAGCTGGACCACTCTGCCTTCATGTGGAAAACACATCACTCGAAAGAGTGAGGAAACGATAGCTCCCATGTTATAAATGTAGTCACGCCCAAGGAGTATATTGTAATCTAGAGGTCCTTGGACTACCATCACGTTTAGATGAACGGTTTTCCTTCTCAAAGTTATAGGCAAATTTGGAAGGATCCCTAATGGTCGACTGGTTCCTTTGTTGAAGCTTGTCAGATTTCGAATCTCAGGCAGAAGCGATGGCAAACCAAGCGCTTTCCAAGCAGTTGAGGAAAGGATACTCACAGAAGCCCCTTCATCTATAATAGTACCAACCATGATCATTCTGTAAGCTTGTACTATGATTCGGAATGGTACATTAGATGGTAGGCGAGGTCTGCCTAGTAGATTCCAATCGAAGGAAACGACTAGGTTGCTTGGAGGTGGGACCGAATAAATGGCCAGATAAATCTCTGACGAACTTCCTTCCCGCAGTAAAGGAATGGGTAGATTTCCCCCATGTTCATCAGAGTCTGTGTTTACGAAGATAATTTGAATGGTGTCGTTCTCATTCTCCTTGGTGACAGTATCATCTGAAAGTGGACCCTCGAAGACAAGATTGGGTCAACTGTCGTCTCGACCTGTTGACTTTGGTCCGTCGTGGACTCAGAGGGTTTATCTTCAATGATAGGTGCTTCGACCGACAAAAAAGGTGTGTCAGTCAAATTTTCAACTAGCGATGCACTCGGCAAGAGTTTCTTGTATCCGGGAGGAAGTCGCTGCAGTGACGCAGGACAGTTATCCAAGACTCTTTTAGCTTCGTCTAGGAAGGGACAACGGTGGAGGGCATGATCACCTTCACACAGTCTACAAGGAAATTTGGATCTTCCTTTTTGTCCATTGACTTCATTTTCACTAGTTGACGGTGTGCTCTCAACATGATCATCAGCGGTTGAAGACATCGAATTGTGCAAATGAGGAGACCAGTCCCTCAAGATCCCTGGGATGCAGGGACAATCTCGATGATAGTGGTCTCCCTTGCAAATGACACATGGAGGTTTAGGTTTTGAAGGTGAAGTGTGTGGATTTTCGCTAGATGATGTACGGTTGCCCCCTTTTGCTTTTGGATTCTTCTTCTTCTTCTCCTTCCCTTTCTTCTTCTTCTCAGTTACTTGGTTTTTAGCGTTACTGGCTTCACCAAGCGAAGAGGAAGAAGGAGAGGGAGAAACAATTGAAGTAGAAGGTTGGGGAGCAACTTCATCTGGTTGCTGATCGGATTACTGAGGAATTGTAGTGTTTTGAACGACAGAGGTCGAGAAAAGCCATACCAGCAGGCCAATTATGAGTCCTGGAAGGGACAATGTGGCCACGTGTGGAGCACCAACATCCCCCCAAGAGGAGAAGGGACTAGGATTTCCCCCAAGGGGAAATCCTTGATTGGTAGACTCCATTTCTCAACCTAAAGACCAACGAGAGAACAGTGACATTATTCCGATTAAAATAAATTTTATAACACTTTGACACAACTTGCTTTTTCAATTTGTAAGAGTTGAGAAAAAGCTAAAGATGACTCTAATCGCCTTCGATTTTCAATGAGCCTGAAGTGACAAGTGCTCAGATGGACCTTTTCTTTTAAGGAGTCTGAAAAGGAATGAAAGTGACTACTCTGGAAATCTAGACAGAGGGATTACCAAACCAATCGCAAAACTGCAGAATACTTTTTACGGTATGGCAGTCAATCTTCCTGAATGCTATGTTCAGTGCATTGCAATCGATAGGGTAGTAGACACGACTTCCTAAGGATAAAGGATGTAGCTTATTATGGTCTCCCAATATATACTCGACGGTACGTGGGAGCAGAAGTTTGTACTGGCACTTGTCGTCTCAAAGAGGAGGAATCACCCAACCTACGATGAAAGCGATAGTTACCAGGCTTTACGACGCCGGAATACATCTCTAGCCTAGACTTCTAGATGTGTGTGTTAGGTTCCAAAGCGTTTTTATGTTCATTGAAGTTTATTTTACAGTTGATCTTTCTTAAGAAGTCTGCCTTTAAGGTTCACCGCGTGATGTAGATATACAATTCCTAAATATGCAATCTAAGATGATAAACAATCGTTTATTTTCTTTTTGCAATGAAAATCCTAGCTACTAAGGAAAGAGAATGAAATTCTTTCAACATAGAGCAGAGAGCACACACTAGATGCACTTTTCCTAAATCAACTTCAGCATGCAGTCTTAATGCAAATGCACATGCATGTATTGTTTTTTAGTTTCCTTAATGTGAGAATGACAAAAAGAAAACTAAGTATAGATCTGAACTATTTTCTTTCAAAGCGACAGTACTAACAATTTTCTTTTCAAAAAAATGAAAGTAAGGTCAAGACGACACTTTGAAATTTTGAATTTAAAACTGCTTTTGACACTTTAAATACTAATGATTCAAATCAAATACAATGGCAAAAGTGTAATTCGACTATCTAAAAGAGGACTGCTTTGCAACACTCTTTTTCTTGATTGAAAACGACACTTTCAAATCAAAAGATGACAATTCGATTAATCTACTATTTGCCAAGGAGAACTGTAAATGATGAAAAATACATAAAAAAACATTCACAATTCCTTTTGATGGAGGCTAAATAATGCAAAGGAAGATGGTTTCAACAGAGATATACTGATCATAGACAGAAAAACTACTGAATAAAGCTGAAGACAATGAAGAAAAAACCAAAATCTGGAGGCAGAAACAGTCTTAGTCAATCATCACACCTGTAACACAGGGAAACAGGGATGCATCTCACCTGCAACACACGGGCGGTGCAATGCATCCACGTTGCCAGGAAGAGACAGTGCGATGGACCAGGGACGAAACTGAGCTTGGTTTTCACTCACAGTTTGCAGCTAAGTTCAGGGATTTAGGCTGAGCTAATGATTGTTAGTAAACACAAAGTATAGGGGCTGATCTAATGAGGTTATTTGAGCTACCACCAGGGCACTTAGGATGTTTTCAAGCTAGATGTTCAGTTCATAAACCAACCCAGAGATTGACTGAAGCAGAGTTGATCTACTTTGCAGTTGCATAGCAAAAGCAATTCGAAGGCTAGTTGGCTTAACTTCAGGCTCCGCTCCCCAGCGGAGTCGCCATTTTTTTATTGGGAAAACTAGTGTCCATTCAGAGCTGCTAGTCCCACTAAGATGGGCAGCTATCTTAGAAACAAACAAACTAAAGTTACTTGTGTTTTCCTTTATGAGAGATAGATGAGAGAGAAGCAAAGAGTACCAACCTCAGTCTTTCGCTAGCCTCCTTGCTCATTTCCTCTCTCCTTTGATAGAGCTTTCCCCACTCTTTTCTCACTTGTCCCGCTTCAAAGAACCCCTGTAGAGTCAAGGCAGCAAAATACCATCAAAGCATAGAGATCTATAACCATAAATAATGTAGGATCAGATGTACATTAACCATATAAATGCATATACAAATACAAGATTCAGAGATATACAAGCATATGGAGGAAAACTCAAATAGATTTATTGATAGAAGTAGTAGAAGAGAGGATTACAACCAAGCTGTCTGATCCAGCATCATCCTCCCAGCATGAAAGCCCTCTTCACCTCATACAAAGCAAGATCACCCAACAATGCCTTCAAAGAGAAACCAACAGCACTTCCTTGCAAATTACAAAATTCCAGCCTTTTTGGATCTCTTGGATGAGGGATCCATATATAGATGTTTACAGGAGAGTGAGTCAGCTTCTGGGATTTTGATTAGTGTCATTTCACTGATAGTTCTTGGTTCCACTTGGAGATTTCAGATCTCTTACTCATCCCTGGGTGAATTCAAAGAGGCAAGTGTCATATGAGCAGTTTCTAGAAGATTCTCTGGGTTTCCACCTAGCAAACTACTTCTGCCATTTGTCTGCTCTCACTCATCGCACCCTACAGAAGGGCTTTCCAGTATGCATCGCACCCCCCGTGTGTAATAGGTGAGATGCATCGCACCCTATGCATGGAGCAGTTTGTATGGTCCTGTTTTGACCAATTTTGAGTAGTTTTTCATGGAGAACTTCTGGGAGATGATGTAATCAGCTGACCTTGTTCCTTTAGGGTATGAAACAACACTTTTAGGGGTTTAGAAGCCCTTGGTTTATGGACATATGTGATTGGGATTGCAGTGCCCAAATATGTCTATAACACCTTGTCACCACTAGGAAGCCTTTCTTGCAGTAACTTTTTCAAACCTTCCATGTCTACTTTTAAACCTTTGATGTAAACCATCTATGTACCCTTTTATTTTCTTTTCTAAACCATTCATCTTAGTATTCAATTCATTTTTAGTTTCTCTTTGTGAGAGTGAAATTTGTTGCACTTGGTCTTGTAACTTTTATATATCATGTTGCATTTATTCCTCTTCTTCATGCATCATAGTAGAGCTTTCTGGTTGCTTACAGGGTGTATTCATTTTTTTGTTGTGAGGCATGTTGGAACTAAATGATTATATATATGCTTTCCTATGCCCTTTGAATCACTTCAAACTAATTTTTCAAACAATAGTTATGCAAAATTAAAATATACACACCCTTTTTTCTTGTTTTTTGGAGCTTGATCTTGAAATTGTTATATCTCTGTAATTGCGGCTACCCAAGGCCTAAAATTTTGTGTTGTGGTATCCCTATGATTCTTCTTTCCAATTCCATAAGTCAGGCCGATATTGGATTATTCAAGATAAAATTATGACCAATATCGCACAATGACCTCATTATGGACTTGTTCAGTAGAGCGAATTTGTATGGAATGCCACATGTCACTGTTTCAACCTTAAGACTTGAAAATTATACACGACAAATTAAATTTTGTGTAATTTCAATCATTTTTTAAAAAATTCAAATATTTTTCTTATAGAGAAAGTTATGACGATTTTCCCTAGGTTACCTGTTTGAGATAAAATTATGGAGCATGCAAAAACCCTAACTTCGTCGGACCATATCTCAGAAAATATAGCGAACCAAGATTTAAAAATTTTACACAAAGTTCATCAAGGTTTCATATCCACATGGTCGAAATTTCAGCTTCTGAAGCCTTGTAGAAAAAAAAAAAAAAAACAAACAAACAAACAAAACAAAACAAAACATGCGAAAATTCCAAGATGACCTATTTGAAGCAGCAAAACCCTAGAATCCAAAGCTCTAATACCAAATGTTATGTAAAATAGAAGAAGAAATAAATCAATGATTTCAAAATAAGCCTATTCAAGGGGGTTAACTCCTTTTACATCACATAAATTAACAATTACTGGATGATTCAAATGAAAAAACCTCCTTGGTTTATATAGGAGTCTAAGGGGTCATAATATAATCAGAGCCTACATAACAATAATAATGTAAGGGCACAACAATAACAATAGTGGGATTTTACGGGGCACAACAATAATAATATGGGGGATACATGTGCATGACCATAACAATAAGGGGGGTTACACTAACAATAATAATAAGGGGGATACACTAGTATTATAGGGACCTAACAGAGTCCCTCTCAAAACGTGCACAAATGGCTTTAGAGAACATACTCCAAGTTGACTTTCTTGTGTAGAAAATTTTATGCCATTGCCACCACTAGCAACGCTCTTGGTCGAAGTAAATAGATCCCACATGTAGTTTGTTTTTTTCATCCCATATACTGTTGAGTTGAAAATATTGTTCCAATTGCGCCACCCACACTGACGGGTTAGAACCATCAAATTTGTGCATGCCAATCTTAGGTGTCTTATTTCTAGAATATTGGTGACCCCTATGGAAATGATGATACACCTCATATAAATGGTGGCTAGATTCTCCTTCCATGTGGGCATTGACATTGTCCCCGCCCTCCATGGGGTCTTTAGCCTTTATGTACTGATGCATGGGTTCTAGGGCCTTTGCAACTGCATCTTGGATGTTGGTCATGACGCGTGCTTCTAGATCTGTAACTCTCTTCTCGAGGTATTCCATAGCTTGAGCCCTCGCAATTACCATACAATTTCCCAAGTCAAATTCTTTGGTTTACTTAAAATTAATATGGTTGTAATGGGTGTGAAACAAGGAGTCTATTGATGTAGGTCACTTGAAAGAACCTCTGAAAAATTGGAACGTGTGACAAATGGAGGCTTACTGGTAGATGGTATCACTACGGACAGCTCGTCGTCCTCAATGTTGTGGGCTAGGTCTCTTGCAAGAGGAATTTTGGGACCACCATACCTTTTTTTTTCCTCTTATGGGAATATTACTCCCAACTGATCAATATTGCGGTGGTCGAAATCCCAAAATCTCGATACTGCAAAATGTGTACGAATTTTGGTGATCCCAATTGATCAATACTACAACGGTAGAAACCCCAACTTCTAGATATTGCAAAATGTGTAGAAACTTGGTTTTCCCATCTGATCAATAATGCAGCGGCAGAAACCCCAACTTCTGGATACTTTAAAATGTGTAGGAATGTTATGGCCACAACAGTAAGTGAGGGAACTATGGAAGTAAGGAGTAGCAGGTGCTACAGATCATGATATATGGCACGGGTCCAACAGTTGTACTCAACCCAAATTTTTATAACACCAACTAAGGAGGATCGATCATGCCCTTAGTTGTACTACTTGACTACCCTTAGTACGTGCGAGTAATCTCCCTGGGTGTTGTTCTCGGTGTACTACAATAGCAAGATGATATATGACTTATCTAATGTTGGTTTTGGGGTGACCTAGGAGGGATATCCAATATACCAGAGGTACATGGAAGAGCAGTATGTGTATAGGTGTTTCCTGATGCGCTACTACTCAAAGGGGTACCAACAGGGGTTATGAGGGAGTCCAACAGACCTTACCACCTCTTGTAGTTCATGCATGTACGCTTCCCCAATCGCAGGTTGATGTGCATAACGATAGATCTATGTAGTTTAAATACATCAGAACATGTCTCTAGCCTAATTTTTATTTTCTAAAATTGGTGGTGTGGCTGGTCTAAGAAATTGCTCTGATACCACTTGTGATGCTCTTAACCTACGGATAACATAAGAATGCCCGAAATACCAAGGAAATAATTCTATAAATATGTCAATATGGAAATGTTTTATTATGAGTAGTAAAAAATAATGTTCACTTGAGAGGGGGAAACCTCCATTAGAGCAGATATCAATTACAAAATACTTGACGAGACTTCCCTTGCTATCTTAGACTACATATAGTTTCATGAGATCCAAAACCCTAACTACTCGTGGTCCCTTGCATGATGTCAATTAACCACTTTATTTATTATCTATGGCTCATTTATTCATCATCCTTAACTAAACTAACTAATTTTGGTCCCTTTTTATAATGTGGGTCAACCACTTATGATCATCATTAATGTGATTAACTACTTATGGGATTTATTTACTAAACTAACTAATCATTACTATTACGGGGCCCCTTGGGCCTATTACATTGATAAATGGATTAGGGTTCGACCCTAACAATAACTTTGAAATCAAACTCCCTTGATGTAGTTTTCCTTTTGAGGTTTGCATTTCGTAGGCTATCAGTGTTCCATGTAAACAATCTAATGTCAATGTGTTGAGATCTTTCATCTCCTCAATGGATGATACTTTGGCATCCAATATGGCTAGAAGAGATCTCAACACCTTTTGAACTATGAAGGAATCATCCACGGGTTCATCAAGTCATCTTATGATGTTAACTATCTCATCCACTCGAAGAAATAATTTGGTTACATCTTTATCCTCTTTCACCTTTAATGCTTCAAATTGCATTCAATAGCCTTGGAGTTTGGCTTTCTTTACTCTACTATCACCTTCATAGAAACTAGTCATCTTATCCTATATATATTTGGTTGTTTTATAGTAAATGACTTTTAACCAATTCAGATTCAAGCAATCCACCCAAGATTGCATTCATTACTTTAGCATTGTTGCAAACTCAGCCTTCTTATCTTTACTTACAAACACATCCTACTTTTTATAGAATTTCTAAACTATGTCCCAGAAATTTGAACCAAGAGACATTATGTAAGTTCTCGTTCATACCTTCCAAAATGCATAATTTTCTATAAAGAACATGGGAGCTTTGTTTGTGGAGCTTCCATCCTAGTTAGACATTGTCTCGGATCTACTTTCCAATTGTTAGACTATTACTGAATGAACCTTGCTCTAATACCAAATTTTAGAAACTAGGATAATACTAAGAAGGGGGAGGGGGTGAATCAATATTATCTAAATTTTCAACACTTACTAAAATTATTCTCGTTGTCACAAATCAGATAAACCAAAGCATCATGCATCAAACAATATGCACACATGAGACACAAATATTTACATGTAAACCCATAAATAGAGAAAATGACAAAACTTATGTTTGAGAATAGTTGTAGGCTTCAACCTACTATTACATCATCTTTTCCTGAACCAACCAAGAGGAGACACCCATCCCCTAAATTTACAAGCACCTATTTGAAGGGAGCACCCACTCCCTAGCATTTACAGGCACCAACTTGAAGGAAGCACCTACTCCCTAATAGGCAAGCACCAACTTGAATTGCCTAGCAGATCCATCTTTCATTCATTTTCAAATTCAGACCTTCACGCACACTCTTGTAACCGCATCAAGTTAAGGTTTCATGTAATAAAGGATAATAAAGGAAAAAATAACAAGACTAAGGTCACAGTACACGTATTCCAAGCTGAATGTTGCGCAAACATTATAGTGGGAATCACTTGTAGTTTATTTTTGGCTATGGAAATTGGAAAAGACATTAGCAAAGGCAAAGAAGCAATAATTGGCTTTTAATTATGAAAATAAAGGAAAATGGGAGAAAAGGAAGGTGAATAGACACAAATATGCATGTGGGGGATTTTAGAGGAAAAACGAAGGAAGAGGAAAGAAAATGGGAAATCAATGATAAAAAGGCACCTAGGAAACAATTGACAGCTTTTGCTCATATTTTGATCAGGATCAACAAAGGAGAGAGGAAGAGCAAGGGAGCAAGAAAACAAACAAAAGTAAGGGAGCGCAAGAGGAATTTTGGACAACAAGTAAGGGCATAATATAGTTGTGGATTGCAGGTAGAAATGTGCATGTGTGATTAAGCATGCCTAGATCCGAATGCATGGTACATGCATTTGTTTATTTTCTTCATTTGTTATCATTGACATGGGTTTTGCCTGATTTGATAGTGGTTTCAGCCTTGCCTTTCCATTTCCTGGATAGCCATGGTGTTATGGGATTCATTATCAATTGATCTTTGGATTACCAGAAGATTTTAGATCTAGGTGAGGTGGTCTCAGGAAATTTCCGAAGGGTCGGTGGTGGAGATGGTTTTCTCCAGGAAGCGCTCGACAAGTGGGCAGAGACAGGAAAATTCCTCAACGTATGGTGAAGGAATTTTGAGGCATCCAATCTTGGTTTGCTTTTGTGATCTTGGGACCGGTTTAGGTGATATCACAGTAGCTTGAGGGTGGAGGTGGTTTAACCTCTAGATTCCCTATTTGGCTATGTCTTGGTTTGTCCCATGAGGTACCACGGAGCTGATTATGAAAGAGAGATTTGGTTCAATCCAATCTATGGTCGAGTGGTACATGGAAGTCCCTGACTTGGTTTGAATTTTCATATGTTAATATGAGTTATTTTCTTATTGTGATTAATGAGCACATGTATCGGTTATTATGATGGTTTTATGCATATTTCTCGTGGTCTCTATTATGGTTATATGTTGGTTATATGCATGGTTTTATGATGTGCTATAGATATGGCTCTTGTTCATGATTCTATAAGTTATTAAATGGTTGATGAATGCATTGGCTAATGAGTGTTGTTGTAGCTAGCTTGTGAGGGAATTGAGCCTTCTTAGTGATTCTGGGATGAAGTTTAGAAGTTTATGATCAGATATGCATTCATGACCCGTAGCTTTCACGTTTACCATATGTTTGCCAAAATATGGTCTATCATGTACTAGGCATGTCTAGGCCAAGACCTTGTTCAAGTTTTGAATGGTTGGAATTGTTATCATCTTAATCATGATTCTAGAAAGTAATAGGCAATTCTAGGCAATGGTCTGGAGGCTAGCCTGAAAAAGTGGCACAAGTATCAGAATTGTTGGCATAAAACTAAGGAATTTGGGTCATAACCGTTGGTGTTGGAATATAATCCTAACATCTACATTTATTTTTTAGCCTAAATATCCTTGACTTAGCCACATGCACTAAAAATCATATTCACACTTGGTTTTTGGTAAACTATGTTGAGATTGCAACAAGATGATGGAGCTTAGTGAAAAGAGTCGCCTTCACTAAGTGGGCCCGCAGGCAAATTATGGCGCAAGTTCTATTTTTGATCACAATGCGGATGATCACAGTGTGGGTGACCACAATGTGAGTGATCACAGTGTGAGTGATCACAATGTGGGTGACCAAAGTGTGGGTGACTACAGTGTGGGTGATCAAATTCTATTTTTAGACTGGCTGTCAAAAATAGAAAAGTCAAATATTATTGTCTCATAATAATATTTGGACTATAAACTTGATCTTATTCTCTTGGAGCACTTTAGTTTGAGCTACATATGTGGCCCATGCAGCTGTCAGAAGGAAGTACGCTTTTCTTATGAGTCAGTTGAGTTGTTGCATGCATGACTTCAGTTAGAACTCAATCAGTTGAGTTTGGTGGAGTTGATTGTGGAGTTGATGGAGTTGTGTTCAGTTTGACTTGGTTAAACTAGTTGTAGTTAGTCTAACTGCAGATAGACTAATGATGAGTTGTTAAACTAATTATTAACTCATAATACAACTATAGAATACATCAGTTAACTCAGTTGCATGTCAGTGCATGTTCAGTTCAGGAGGGACAGGTGTTAGAGAATCAAATTGCTATCAGTTGTGACTATAGTTGTGCATCAGATCTTGCACAATCAAAGGATTGAGTATGCCAATGAGTTTGCTCATGTATTTTCCCAGTTTGTAGCTTCTGCTCACGTCTTACACATTGTGAGTGATTCTTTGGAGGTCAAATACGAGTTTGGTAAGCCATTCTCATTCATTCTTGAGCAGGTATTGAGCAGTGGAGGCAGGCAAGCAGTGGAATAGATTTGGAGATCAGATCTTAGCTATATTATGTGTAATAGGTGGATCTGGTATTGGATTTCTTGTGATAAGCATTGTACTTTGTAATGTTACATGGTCTCAATCATTAATATACAGATAGTGTGGGGTTTTTAGCGAGATGCTTTCTCCGGGTTACATAATGTGTTAATGTGTGAATGCTCTTGATGTTTTATTGTTATTGATGCTGCTATATTGATGATCAATGTAGAGGAGCTTATGTATTGTGTATGTATTCCGCAATAGTACATGATCAGGATAATCTCTGTTGAATATGTGTTAAATTATTCAAAATTTCTACAAACTAGCTAGATGGACCAACTTTCCCTTGTTTTTTGCCTTTAAAGGCTTAATATTATGAAAATATTGGTGCAACCACTTTCCTAAACCATTTAGACATCTAAGTGCATGTTCACACCTAACCACACCTCATCCACTTGAGTTATTTGAGGATTGGCGCCCACATGAAGATTCCCCCTTAAAATCAAGGGATTTGGTCCCCCGGACCATTTTAGCATGTTTTAAAGTTGCCTTCCTTGGGAAATGCGCCCCTCCTCATGCTTTCCTCGTGGCTGATAGTTGGCATAGGTTGTCTTGAGTCATTGTTGCTATTTTAGGCCTCCCTTTAGCTTTTCTTAGCCTTTTCTAGTTTTTTACTAGTTTTTCCTAGTTTTCTAGATTCAGCAATTTCTATATAACCACCTCCCTTTGGGATTAGAGGTTTGGTTGCTCATGTATTACTATTGTTCATTAATTTAATACATTTATTTTATGGAGCAAATTCTTTCTCTCCTCTCTTGAATATCAGCAAATTACTTGTGTTTAATTTAACTAAAATTCTAGATCTATCGGAGTTTCTACAGGAATTCTACATGGTATCAGAGTTAGTTTGAATCTAGTGGATTGTACACAGTTTTATTTGCAGGTATAGATCATCAGGAGGTGTAGAAAGCAGCAATGGATCATCTCTCTCAACCCACAAAACTCGTTCTAAATCCTTTCAATTACTTCGAATGGAAGACAGAGATCACTCTGCTCCTCCGAAGCAAAGGGATTTACAGGGTAACAATGGGAACGGAGACTGAACCGACTTCTGCAGCGAAGAAGATCAAGTATTTAAATAAATTAGATGAAGCAATTGGGATGATATTCCTATCAATTTCTAGAGAACTCCTCTTTCATGTCAGCGGAGCCACTACTCTCGATGCGGTCTGGACCACATTGGAAGGACTATTCGGCAAGCAGGATGAAATGAGAGTGCATCAACTGGAGAATGAACTCATATCCCTCATTTCAACTCATTTCAGCAACCTACAAGAATACTTCACCAAGTTTAAATCCCTCCTCGTTGAACTTGATGCATGTGGAGTCAAGAAAGAGGAAGATCAACTCATCCTTTCGATTCTCTCGAAATTAGGCCCTAAATATTCTGTATTTGTATTGTCTTTTCAAGCATCTAAAGTGACTCAGGAAAAATGGAAAATGCCTCCATTGCAGAATTGACTCAAGAGCAAGATAAGTTAGTCCAAATGGGTACCATCAAGCATTCAAAGAACCAAGAACTTGCGGCTACTAATGCTCCAAAGAGCAATGGAAGAGACAAGCAAAAAGGGAAGGGTAAATTTAAGGAATCAAAGAAGGAGAGACCCGTACAATATTCAGAAAGCTCTTATTTGCCTAAGGGTAAGAAGAATATGAAAAGAACACTTTGAATCTATTTTTCCAAATGTTTTCATCCCAAATAAAATTTCATGAGGAAAACAATCGATGAGATGGCTAAGAAATTGCAGCAGCACAATCTCACCATGCCTGAGAATGAAAAGAAGAAGGATGATAACAGAATGGGAGATGGGAGAGGGAGAGAACCAGATGGTCTTGCTTTAATGGTTTTCACATCCACTCCATCAGCTTGGATCCTTGATTCAGGTGCATCAAACCATATGGCTGCATCAAAAGTTGAGTTTTCCTCCATCGAAGAAAGCACCAGATTCCCAATTTACTTGGGAGATGCCACACTTGCAAAGGTGTGTGGAGAAGGAATTGTAGACCTTGAAGGGGGCTGCTTCAAAAATGTGCTTCATGTTCCCTTGCTGTCTGCAAATCTTCTCTCAATATATCAGATCACTCATTCCAGCTTTCGAAGGAAGGTGGAGTTCACTCCAGACTCCACAGTGATTACTGACATTTCCACGGGCTCACAGCTTGCACATGGAATTGCAAATCATGGTTCTCGTTTGTATTTATTCTCCCACTTTGTTCCTAAATATATTAACATTGTATTTCTATCACAATCTAATGATATCAAAAGGTTATGGCATGAAATATTTGGCCATCTAAACTATAAGTACTTGCATCAACTTAGCAAGGAAAACATGGTAGAAGGATTGCTCACTATTAAATTCACAAGCGGTGTATGTCAAGGATGCATTCTTGGCAAGCATCCGGAGAAAAAATTTGACAAAGGGAAGGCACAGAGAGCTTCTTCACCTCTTTTCTGATTCACAGTGACATCACGGGACCATTCCCACAGCCTTCAATCAGTAAGGCTCGATATGTACTCACCTTCATAGATGATTTCTCTCGCTTTACTTGGGTATTTTTTCTGAAATTAAAATCAGAAGTATTTGAATTCCTTATAGAATTTAAAGCACTTGTTGAGAATGAGTCTGGGTGTAAAATTAAGATACTCTACACTGATAATGGGGGGGAGTACGTCAACAAATATGTGCAACAACTTTGTATTGATGCAGTTATACAGCTACAACACACAATGCCATATACACCACAACAGAATGGTGTTGCGGAGAGGAAAAACTAGTCGTTAAAAGAGATGGCCAATTGTATGCTACAGTCCAAATCATTAGCTCCTAAGATATGGGCTAAAGGTATTAATTGTGAAGCATACATTCAGAACCGCATTCCTCACAAAGCACTCAAAGGCACCACTCCATTTTAATGTTGGACCGGTAAGAAACCAAAAGTGTCGCACTTTCGCATTTTTGGTTCACGAGCATGGGCTCACATTCCGACAGATAAGAGGAAGGATTTGGAGCCTCAAAGTGTTGAATGTATCTTTTTTGGATATCCTGACAGTGTCAAAGGATATATATTTCTGGACTCTCACACTGAAAAGTTCCTTGTAGCTCAAAGTGTGAATTTTGAAGAAGAATCACTGCATGGTTTTTCAACAGACCCTGTTGAGGAACCGCTTGTTGCCACTGATGAGGAGGAGTCCGAAACTTTTTAGAGAACTTTAGAGAAGCTATCAGAGAAGCCTCTTGGGCTTGATTCAAAGGATGAGGATCAAGTCATGGCTGCTCCAACTCAACTACCAACTTGGGCATAGAAAACCCTGCAAGATGCAGGTGAACTAGTCGATGATCCTGCGGATGTGAGAAGGACTAGATCACAGTTTTTTGGGGATCCTCAAGCCCTAGCTGCCACCAAACCATTGCTTCCCATACATTGCTATATGACACTTGGTTCAGATCCACAGTCACACTCTGAGGCTGCTGGAAACCTTCTTTGGGAGGCTGCCATGGATGAAGAGTACTCTGCTCTCATGGAAAACAACACATGGGACCTAGTTCCACTTCCGAAAGGAAGAAAGATTTTTCGATGTCGATGGATCTATTGAAAAAAGATTGCTGCAAATGGTGAGATCAGAAAGTACAAAGCTCAACTTGTTTCAAAAGGATACTCACAGGTACATGGCATAGACTACACAGAGACATTTGCACCTGTTACAAAAATGGACTCCATTCGACTACTTTTAGCCATTGTTGCTTCTCACAGATGGGAAGTTCATCACATGGATGTGAAGAGTGAATTTCTTCATGGATATCTCAAGGAGGAGATATATATGTAGCAGCCACAGGGATACATTCAGAACTCTTCCCTCGTTTCCAGATTAAAGAAATCTTTGTATGGCCTAAAACAGGGTCCCAGAGCCTAGTATGCAAAGATGGATTCTTTCATGCTTTTCATTAGATTCATTCGATGCAAATCTGATTCGAATGTTTATTTGATACAACATGATGATTCACTTTTGCTGATAGTACTTTATGTAGATGATTTACTGATGACAGGGAACCTTACCTCAGCTATTGATTTGGAAAAATCAACATTGCACAATCGATTTTCCATGACAAATTTGGGACTGTTGCACTACTTTCTTGGTCTTGAAGTTTCTCAGTCTACTTTAGGGATCAAGATGGCACAGTCTAAGTATGCATCAGATCTATTTGTTTGCTTTTAGATGACAAAATGCAAGCCAACAGCATCTCCCTTTCTTTCGGGGATCAAATTTGAGGATGCGGGTACTACACCTTTGGTGGACAGTACACTGTATCGACAGTTGGTTGGGAGTTTGTTGTATCTTACTCACACCTGACCTGATATATCTTTTGCAATAGGAGTTTGTTCCAGATATATGCAAGAGCCCCATGAGCTTCATTGGAAAGCTGCAAAGAGAATCCTTAGATATGTGAAAGGTACTTCCAGTTTTGGTATCTTTTATGTTGCAGATTGCCCACTTTCACTAATTGGGTACACAGATTCTGATTGGGTTGGCGATGGTACAGATCGCAAGTCCACCTCTGGTTATGTTTTCAGCTTTGGTTTAGGGCCTTTTTTTTGTTCTAGCAAGAAGCAATCCATGATTTCTTTATCTACAACCGAGGCAGAGTATAGAGGTGCAGTGAATGCAGCTACACAGGTTGTTTGGTTGCAGGGGCTTCTCTCCGAGTTTGGTATTCAGTATCCACTTCCGACTGTCATATTTTGTGACAATCAGGGGTCCATTCAGATATCAATTGATCCAATTTATAGGCAGAGGACCAAGCACATCAAGATTCACATGCATTACATTCGTGAGATGATCTGTGACCAAGTCATATCACTGCAGTACTGCCCCACTAAGCAGCAGGTTGCAGACATCTTCACCAAGTCTTTTACTGAAAAGAAATTTTCAGACTGAGAGTTATGCTTGGAGTGGTGGAGATAGCTGAATAAGCCCTTCTAGCCACTTAGCCCTTTTTTCCTCTTTTGGGGGGAGGGGTTTCCCACGAGGTTTTCCCTCTTTCTTCATTTTATGAGGATCTTTTATTTATTGTACCTGAGTACCTAACATGGCATCTTGGTCGGGACTCAGTTTAGATAAGTGAGTTAGGATGAATGGGGGGTGTTGGAATATAATCCTAACATATACATTTATTTTTTAGCCTAAGTATCCTTGACTTAGCCACATGCACTAAAAATCATGTTCACACTTGGTTTTTGGTAAACTAGCTCAGTGGACCAACTTTCCCTTGTTTTTTGCCTTTAAAGGCTTAATATTATGGAAATATTGGTCCAACCACTTTCCTAAACCATTTAGACATCTAAGTGCATGTTCACACCTAACCACACCTCATCCACTTGAGTTATTTGAGGATTGGCGCCCCACATGAAGATTCCCCCTTAAATCCAAGGATTTGGTCCCCCAGACCATTTTAGCATGTTTTAAAGTGCCCTCCTTAGGAAATGTGCCCCTCCTCATGCTTTCTTTGTGGCTGATAGTTGGCATAGGTTGTCTTGAGCCATTGTTGCTATTTTAGGCCTCCCTTTATCTTTTCTTAACCTTTTCTAGTTTTTTACTAGTTTTTTCCTAGTTTTCTAGATTCGGCAATTTCTATATAACCACCTCCCTTTGGGATTAGAGGTTTGGTTGCTCATGTATTACTATTGTTCATTAATTTAATAAATTGATTTTTTGGAGAAAATTCTTTCTCTCCTCTCTTGAATATCAGCAAATTACTTGTGTTTAATTTAACTAGAATTCTAGATCTATCGGAGTTTCTATAGGAATTCTACAGTTGGCAGCTAGGTTTATAGGTGTGGTTTTAGCCCCATAACCTCATGCACGAGGTGTTATGGGTGCGGTTATGGAGTTAATTCAGTGAAAAATAATTCCAACTCAGGGATTGATCACCTGGGGTGGTT
This sequence comes from Pinus tabuliformis, assembly GCA_031772625.1. NCBI lineage: Eukaryota > Viridiplantae > Streptophyta > Pinopsida > Pinales > Pinaceae > Pinus > Pinus tabuliformis. The sequence goes on along the minus strand of CM062814.1, from coordinate 687,620,358 downwards.
CTCAGGCGCCTAAGTGATCTATAGTCCCTGAGGGATGGCAGTAATATTTCAATTTATGGGCCCCACTTCCATAACTGGAATTTGGAGGTCGGGTCATGTCATAGTATTACTCAACTCATGTTTACCCTGGAGAGCTTGTAAAAGTGGGTAAATGTGGGAGGGGTTGTTACAACTCTACTCAAATTAGTGTTAAGATATTTCCCTCTTATTCTCTCAAACAATTGGATATTCTTACGCATTACATACATGTATAAATGAACAAATAAAATATATTCTCATCATTACAAAATTTTATGCTCAAATAGATATTTCTACTACTCATGAACAATTTCACATTGTTGCCTTGTTAAATATTGTAGCTCGGACAAGTGTTCTAGTCTTGAGAGGTGTCATTGAGGCTAGAAACATAGAGGAATTAATTATCTCCAATCCCATGTAATTTTTCCTAAGTTTCACCTAGGGAAAATATCTTAATTAAGTCAATTAGTGATTTTTCAAATGTTTCGTTAAAACTTATGGAAACTGGATAATTAATTGACATTAGTTGGGATAAGATTGATTTGCCTCTAGAAGCTTGTTGAAAGTTTTTATGATGACCTTAGCCATCGATTGGATCAAGTTAAATTCTAATCATGATCATTCATTTGTGAATGAGAGATTATAAAGGGAGATCGATGGGAAACATTAGAGACATATATGATCACAAAGATCATTCGAGTTGGGTGGGATTTCAATGAGACACCAGGAGGGTTTCAACAACAATGATTGGGCAGAGACTTTCTAGAGTTATTCTCCATCCAATTTTAACTTAGGAAAATTGGATAATTAATTGACATTAGTTGGGATAAGATCGATTTGCCTCCAAAAGCTTGTAGAAAGTTTCTATGATGATCATAGCCATCGATTGGATCAAGTTAAATTTTAATCATGACCATTCATTTGTGAATGAGATATTATAAAGGGAGATTGATGGGCAACATTAGAGACATATATGATCACAAAGATCATTCAAGTTGGGTGAGTTTTCAGTGAGACACCAAGAGGGTTTCAACAACAATGATTGGGCATAGATTTTCCAAAGTTATTCTCTATCCAAGAGATTTCCAACTTATGAGTTTTAGAGGGAGATTTTTGCTATCAATTTATTTTCTACAAAAGAGGGTCGAGTTAATTTTTTGAAGTGTGAATTTACCAAAGGAGGTGCAAGTTCTCTAGGAGGCAATGCAAATTTCCCTAAGATAGATCAAATTTCCAGGAAGGTAGATTGAATTTTAGAAGGTCGAACATGTGGGTAGTGTGAGTTTCCAGATCGAATTCCCAGAGGTAGTGTGAATTGTCGAGAAGGGAAGTGTGAGTTCTCAGTAACGCAATGTGAATTCCTGGAGAGCCAGTGAGAGTTGTTGGAGAGGAAGTGTGACTTGCAGAAGAGGGCCATGGAATATTTTCTATAGTCGATTTGTTCATCTAGATTGAAGATCTATTTTTGTTATAGCTCAGATAGTGTCAGGATAGCAGTTGATGTAATTTATCAATAAGAAATTTTGCTAAAGATAATAATATAAAACCGTGTTACTGAATATTGGTTTTCCCCACATTGGGGGTTTTTCAGGGACATTTGTCCAAAAATATTTGTGCTATTTGTGTGATTGGTTTCTCGTGTTTTTCACTGAAAATTATTTTTTGAATGGTGTTGTTCATGTTTTTATTCATTACTTTCAGTTGAAGAATTAATTCGTTATGTATAAGTAATAGGAAATATTAACTGGGTTAATAACACCTTCTGGGTAGCCAGAAGTTTCGCATGGGATTAGAGCACTGAAGTGTTGAGGTTATTGTTTATCTGAGCACAAGTATTTTGAAAGATAAATCAAATATTTTCACACGGGATGATTTTCAAATCTCTTCAGATTTATTGGAGTTTATTGTTCGAGGGTTTCAAAAATGGATTTAGCTAGTTTAAGAGATCAAGAGAGACTTGATGTTTCCATGGAGATTTAGTATCTGGAAATCCATAATTTTTTTATTGTTGGAGGAGTATGTGACATATATTGTTGTTCTATTGCCAGATCTGATGCAATTAGCAACCTACCACAAGGAGGATGCCAAAGTTAGGTGTATTATCCAAGATGAGGTTAAAGATCATATCGTTCCCCATATTAAAAAATTGGATACATATAAGAAGATGTGGGATGCCATCCTGAAGTTGTTTCAGAATGCTACTGTGAACAGGAAATTGATCCTGAAAGAGAAGCTAAGAAGCACCAAACAAATCAAGGGAGAAAGCATTTAAGTTATCTCACCAGGTTCAAACTAGTAAAAGACGAGTTAGCAGTTGTCAAAGAGAAAATAGAAGATGATGAGCTTGTGAGAACCACTCTAAACAAGATCCCAAAGCAATGGGATGTGTTTGTCCAAGTGATTGATGGATGATAAGACCTGCTTGACTAGGATTTTCTATGGAGCGATTTCACTCAGGAAAAGCTTAGGTTGAGCCTTGTCAGTGACAGCCACAATAAAAGGAAAAAGTGTCAGGATGACAATAATGTTTCTCTTATAGGAAAGGGAAAAGCCAAGAAAGGCTCAAGCAAAGGACCTAACAGCAAGGGAAAGAAGAAAAAGAAAGAATTGAGTAAAATCAAGTGTTTTGGTTGTGGTAAACATGGACATTATGTCAGCTAATGTCCGAACAAAAGGAAGGGTGATACAAAGAAGAAGTAGCAGACAACAACTTCAATGGATATTAATGAATTGTCTTCAAGACTTGAAGATGAGTTTGCTCTTATTGCTTGTCCATCTAGCTTGACAAGCAGAAGATTTTGGTACATCGATAGTGGGGAATTATGTCACATGAAACGAGTTAGATAGTATTTATCCAAATACAAAGAAAAGGAGATATGCTTCCATACACAAGTGGGAAACAAGTTCAAGTGTACACTAGTTGGGAGAGGGACAACCACAATTCAAAGGGATTCAAGCAAAAATATACATGTTTTAGATGTGTTGCATGTGCCAGGTTTGGGAATGAACTTAATTTTAGTTATGCTCTTCGGGATAAGGGGTATGATGTTTACTTTTGAGGACATAAAGAGTATCTAAAGCACCATAATTGGAAGTTAGTTAAAGATATTAGGGTGAGAAGCAACAAGTTGTATAGGTTGCAGTTAGATGCACCAAAGGCACTAGTTAGCAGCAACATTAGTAGAGGTATGGGAGAGGTATGGCATAGGAGGATGGGTCATATCCATCATGGATCACTTAAATTTCTCAAAGAGATCATGACAGGTATTCCAGAAGTGAGTACAGAACATGATGATGTGGGCAGAGGGTATGTGCTTAGAAATTTTTCAAAAGCAACATTTCCAAGGAGTGAAAGTAGATCCAAGGGTGTAAGGCACTAGTTAGCAGCAACAATAGCATAGGTATGGGAGAGATATGAAATAGGAGGATGGGTCATATCCACCATGGAGCACTTAAATTGCTCAGAGAGATCATGACAGGTATTCCAGAAGTGAGTATAGAACATGATGATGTGTGCAAAGGGTATGTGCTTGAAAAGTTTTCAAAAGAAACATTCCCAATGAGTGAAAGTAGATCCAAGGGCATGCTAGATTTGATACATTTTGATATTTGTGGGCTATTGTACACTAACTCTCTCAAGGGTTATGAGTATTTTGTGACCTTTATTGATGACTTCTTCAGGAAGACCTGGATTTACTTCTTGAAGACAAGAGATGAATTCTTCAGTCGCTTCCAAGAGTTTAAGGATCTTGTGGATAACTTGATAGGAAAAAAGACTAAGGTTATTCACATAGATAATGGGGGCGAGTATATTCAAAAAACCTTCAAGATTTGTATGCAAGGAGGGGATCACGAGGGAATGTATTGCCCCATACAACCTGAAACAAGATGGGGTTGTAGAACACAAGAACATAACCGCAATTGAGCAGCAAGGGCCATGCTAACGATCATGATATTCCTAGATATCTTTGAGCAGGAGAATATAGCACACCAGTTTACATTTAGAATAGGTCCCAAACAAGGTGTTGGGAAAGATGACGCCCGAGGAGGAATTTATAGGAAAGAAGCCAAAAGTCGATCATTTTAGGATTTTTGGCAATATCGCTTATTGTCACATTCTCAATGAGAAACAAGCTAAACTAGATTTGACTACAGAGAAGGGGTATTTCGTTGGTTACAATGAAACATCCAAGGCATACAAGATCTATATTCTAGGGATTAGGAATATCATCATGTGATGGAATGTTAAGTTTTTGGAGGAGAAAGCCTTCAAGGGATCTCGTGGATTGCTAACAGTTAATCAGAGTCAACAAGTAGAAACTCTAAGGGTTGAACAACAATCTTAGGATTAAGGTACAAGTACCAGTTCAATGACTAGTATGGGAACAAGCACAGGTGTTGAGGAGAATTACAGGATGTGGAGAAGCAACATGATGAAGAGATTGAATCTTCACCCACAACAAGTGGGAGAAGGACGTGTGAGGTGATTTATACATTGAGAGATTTGTGGTATTTTTTGGGAGCTCATAGATCGAGCACTAGGGACAAGAGACCACCAAAGAGATTTTCAAGTTACAAGGCATTGATGAGTTTGTTCATTGATCGTGAGCCTTCCATCTATGAAGAGGTTGCACAATACCAAGTGTTGTAGGATGCTATATTGGAGGAGTACAAATCAATCATGTAGTATGATGTTTGGGAGGTGGTTCCTAGACCATTAGATAGGGCAGTAGTTGGCCCCCACTGGATCTATAAGATCAAGCATATTGTATATGGAAGCATAGAAAACTTCAAGGAAAGGTTCGTGGCCAAGGGGTTCTCTCAAAAAGAGGGAATAGGTTATGAAGAGCGTGATATACGAACTCAAGCAAGCTCCTAGAGCATGGTATGCACATATTGAAAACTGCTTGCAGGATATGTGCTTCATGAAGAGTGAGGCAAATTCAAACCTCTATTATCTTATGGTTGGAGGTGAACCACTCATTCTCATTTTATATGTGGATGATCTATTCTTGACTAGGTCACCAGGGATCATAGAAGACTAGAAGAGGGACTTAGCGGCAAAGTTCAAGATGAAGGACTTGGGGTTGATGCACTATTTTCTAGGACTTGAGGTGTGGAAAACAAATGGGGAGATATGCTTCAGTGATCTTGAAGAAATTCATGATGTTGTATTGTAAACCCATGTCTACACCTATTATAACCAACTAGAGGAAGAATGATGCATCAAAATAGGAAGAAATGGACCATGCCTTATATAGGCAATTTATTGGCTCTCAAATATATCTGGTCAACATAAGGCCGAACATTTTCTTTGCAGTCAACACTCTTATTCAATTCATGGTGGAACCAAAGAGAGTGCATTGGAAAGCAACAAAGCATGTGTTACAATATCTATGAGGTACAATTGAGTATGGGTTAAAATATACTCAAGGTGATGGTGTCAATGTGATGGGCTACACTGACACAGACTGGGCAGGTAATGCAGTGGCCCAGAAAATCAATTCAGGGTGTTGCTTCAGCATTAGATCAGGGGTTATCTCATGGTATAACATGAAGCATAAGTTTGTAGCATTAAGCTTTTTAGAAGTAGAGTACATGGAAAAAAACATGACTACACGTGAGTCTTTATGGCTTCAGAAGCTACTAGTAGAATTGTTTAGTCAGATGATAGAGTCGACTATCATTCATTGCGATAATCAAATTTGTGTTAAGCTATATGAGAATCTATTATTCCATGATCATTCAAAACATATCGACATATGATACCATTTCATCAAGGACTATGTACAGTGTGGATCAATCCAACTACAATATGTGCCTAGAGATCATCAGGTGGTAGACATTCTCACGAAGGCCTTGAATAAAGGAAATTTTGTTTTCTTAAGGGATAAGTTGGGTGTTGTGGAGAATATCTTCCTCGCTAAGAGGGAGTGTTAAATATTGTAGCTCGGATAGGTATTCTAGCCTTTAGAGGTGTCATTAAGGCTAGAAACAAAAAGGAATTAATTATATCTAAGCCCATCTAATTTTTCCTAAGTTTTACCTATGGAAAATATCTTAATTACGTCAATTAGTGATCTTTTAAATATTTTCTACGTTAACAACTAGGGAAAGTGGATAATTAATTGACACTAGTTGGGATAAGATCAATTTGCCTCTAGATTCTTGTATAAAGTTATAAGACGATCTTAGCCATCGATTGGATCAAGTTAACTTATAATCGTGGTCATTCATTTATGAATGAGAGATTATAAAAGGAGACCGATGGGAAATATTGGAGATAGGTCATATCACAAAGATCATTCGAGTTGGGTGATTTTTCAGTGAGACACCAAGAGGGTTTCAACAACAGTGATTGGGAAGAGATTTTCCAGAGTTATTCTTCATCTGAGAGGCTTCTAGCTTCCAAGTATCAAAGGGAGGTTTTTGTTATCAGTCTATTTTCTGCAGAACAGGATCAAGTTAATTTTCTAGAGAAAGTGTGATTTTTCTAGAGGAGAAAGTTCTCTAGGAGGCAATGTGAATTTCCTAGAAGATAGATTGAATTTCCAGGAAGGCAGATTGAGCTTCACAAGGTTGCACCTGTGGCTAGTGCTAGTTGCCATATTGAATTCCCAAAGGCAGTGTGAGTTGTTGGGAAGGGCAATTCATATTTTCAGGAAGTGTAGTGCAAGTTTCCCAGAAGGGCAATGTGAGTTCCTAGAAAGGAAATGCGAATTACTAGAGAGTCAGTGTGAGTTGTTGGAGATGCAATGTGACTTGTAGAAGAGGGTCATGGGATATTTTCTATAGCTGATTTGTTTATTCAGTTTGAAGATAATTTGTTTCCTAAGCTAGCTAATGTCAAACAAGTTGTTGATGTAATTTCTCAATAGTAGTTTTTGCGAAGGATAATAATATAAAACCCTCAGACTGAAGACTAGTTTTTCCCACATTAGGGATTTTCTAGGGGCATTTGTCTAAAAATATGTGTTATTTGTGTGATCAATTTCTCATGTATTTTTCTACAATTTATTTTATGAATGGTGTTGTTCATGTTTGTATTCATTACTTTCAGGTGGAGAATTAATTTGTTGTGTATAAGTAATAGGAAATATTAATTGGGTCAATAACACCTTTTGGGTAGCTAGACATTTCACAATACTTACACAGCTCATACACACATGTTATACTTCTCACACAATGGCTTCAGATATTCTCATCAACTATCTCATAGCACAAATTTTGCATTGTCAACTCTCTTCCTTTCTCAACCTTAGTTGTGCTACTAAATAACCAACCTTCTCACATTGTTTTTCTTTTTATTTTATAGCTTCAACCCTTCAATTACCATGGGTATAAATCCATGGTATTTACCCATGGGAATTTTGTTTGAATGTATCAATAGCCCAAGTTGTTTGACTGCATCAATAACCCAAAATTGACTGTGTTAAAAACTATGAGAATTCAATATATTTCACATTATATCCTCAATCATAAACCAAAAATTGTTGATTGTATCAATAACTGTGAGAATTAATTTTCTTTGCATTCTATTCATTTCCCTAGTAGCGCGACAACACGATGGTTGATAAGCCCCCTGGGCCCTTGCTCCTCAACCCATGTAATTGAGGGTCATGAACAAGAGCTCGTTCTTTGTTGTCCCCTCTGTTTTCCACTCGTCGCCCTTTTTGTTATACCTCCATAACTCCAATTTTCAATAATTGATAGGTTGATTGATGACATAGAAGTAGACAAACAATTGTTTGTTTCTGACGATCATTGACTAATGACTCTTCTTTTCAGATCTTAGCCATTTACCAAAACCTTATGATATGTAGCCATGTTTCCTTGAGGTTTCGATAGTTTGATACATAACCCATGTCATCTTCCATATCAATTGTTGCATCCAATCAAACCTTGTCACCTATTTCTTATTAAACGCTCACTTGGTCGACAAAAGAAATGTATTTTCACCTGCCACATGTCACCCTAACATGATTCCACATCATGTTGACATCATATTCTCATCATCGTCATGTCACATTTCCATGTGGCATCCTCTTAGTGGTGCCACGTGTCACTCAAAATCGGCCCACTTGACCACCCAAAAATACCAAGCATAAGTGATACATGTCACCCTTCCGTACTACCACATGTCCACTGCCATGTCATCATGTTGAGTAGACTACCACTTGTCATGCCACCTAGAACCTTAAGAATCATGCACATGCTTGCATCTCACTTCTTGTTAAATAAATATGCTCTTTGGTGCTTTGACCATCCCTTTGTGACCAAAAGTTGTGACTGGGAGTCGGGTCTTCCACCGCTTGCAATTTTTCATTAATGTGCAGACACCTTTAAAGGTGCACCAACAATTCCAAGTTTGTTCAACGATCGAAATATATCATGGGAGCCCCCTGCTTACCTAATGTTTAACAAAGGGGGGAAGCAGGATTTGTCACTTATGTGACTAACTCGCCACAATGTCTCTCAAGTGCGCCAATTTACATCCATCGAACTCTCAGATTGAACAGTGTAACAATACTTCGCGTCCCACCCCCCCCCCCCCAATATTTTCCAAAGTTTAACAAGGGGGGGGTATGATTAGAGTTTATGCATGCTAGAACGAAGAGCAATTAGAGCTCTACTTGAACTTTTATACTTCAATCTGAATTTTCTCTTCACTCATTTGGAGTTAGATCAAGTGCCAAATACAGTTGGACATGTCTATGGGAGGACTATCCAAATAATCATTTATTGCTTTCATTGGAGCTAATGAACTGAAGAATAAATGCCTTAAAAGATACTACCTTCATCCTTGACCTCAAGCTAGCCAACAACACACATTAACACAACCATGATAACACACTTACTAATCTCCCCCTGAACTTGACACTTGACATCAATGGCTGAGATTTGACACCAATGACAACAAATTTCTAATAGGAAAGCCCAAGATCAAAATCAAATAGGTGTAGAAGAAATTTTAAAGAGGGAGTAACATGTAGACATGTCCTCATTATGATACAAGAACATATCCATGGGACTTGTGCTTTCCACTTTCCCTGTTGTTGTGTAAAACTCTATTAATAATGAATATGATACAATTATTATTATTTAATAGGTTGTTAATGTTTATTTTGGTACTTTGAGAAATGGTCAACCTTTTTTTTTCCAAAGAAAAATATGCATTTTTTATTAATGTAGTAAAAATCACATTTTTTAGACACACCAAGTGTGTATGCATGTAAAGTCAAAATAACGTGACGAAACAAAAGAGTGAATAATGCACAAAAAATATCATGAAAAGTTGATAGCCCCTGAGCATATGTCAAAGAGTGACCTCAGGAAAACACTGATAAACTAACCAACTTATTTAGCTAGAATTTTTACCCTTCTTTTTTTGAATCTTGTTCAAGCCATCTAAAGTTGGAACGATAGGAACTTGTGTGAAAGTACCATCTAAAACCACTAAGGGGGTTATTTTTCAAAGTCATAACTTTCCAAAATATGGGATCTTTTGGTGCCCCCAAGCTGACATCCAAAATCTACATACTGACAAGAGAAATTTCATGAAGCAACTAAGTATCTGACCCAATCTTAGCCAGAGACATTGTTGGCATTATGATGCATGTGTTGAACTTGATGGCAACCCACTCGTAGAAGAACAACTCACTTATATATAACTAGATGAATCTACAGAAGAGATATCAGATGTGACAAAATACATGGGATGCAGGACAGCTCAAAGGAATCAGATGACAGTTCTCAGTACGACAAGTTAGCTTTGCCATCAAGTCCAAAGGGGGAGATTGTTGGCATTATGATACAAGTGTTGTCCTTGATGGCAACTCACACAGATGACAGATCATAGTGCAGCAGGTCAGTAGCAAAGAGTTGATGATCAGACTACAAAGAATGAAGAAAGAAGAGTATATACGCAGGTTCACTATATACCAAGTCGCGTACATATGCAGGTTATACGCAGGTTCACTATGTACCAAGTCGTGTATATACGCAGGTTCGCTATATACCAAGTAGGGTATACACACAGGTTCACTATATACAAAGGAGCGTATACACGCGGGATTTCTGATCAAAAGTCGTGTATGCGTATGCACGCACTTTCATGCACGGAAAAGCACGTACATGTGGGAAAGCTTATTTTTGGGTCCGTAGTATTTAGACCTATAGTTTTGGTCCTTGGTATTACGTCCGAAGTGTTGAACCCAGGTATTGGGTCCCTAGTATTGGTTCTCAATGGTTTTGGACCATGGTATTGAGTAAGGCCTAAGACTATAAAAGGAGAAGAAGATCATTAGGAAAAGGCATTGAGAAAGTCTTCAATATCTGATGAAGGATGAGATCCAGTATGCAGGTTATGGGTTCATGATGCATTGCTTGATCTAAGCTAAGGAGGAATCTCAACGGTTGATGGAGAACAAGATCTAAGGATAGATCGGGATATAATGGCTTGGAATGAATCATCTCTATATGGTTTGATCTTGTTTAGTCTAGATCTATATACTGACGCATGTAATGTTCTGTAAATGTTATGATCTGGGTATAAATCAAGTTTGGAATAGCTATAAATCATGAATGAATATTTACAGATGTATACGTTGGTTGACTATGATAAAAGAACGTACATACACAGGTTAGATACATCTAAGTAGCATATACCATATGAGCTATGATGTTTGAAGTTACAGGTGTTTCTGGTTTTTGATGGGTTCTGATGACTGTTTACTGGTGTCAGTATTCTGCATATTCAGATTGGTTGATTATGTTTAGCTTCAATATTGATGGATGAGATCTATAATGGATCAGGATCAGAATGACTTATCTTTATGTGATCTGATGAACTAGATTTGGTTGCTAACATACATATTATCTTTGTATATGTAATGATCTGGGTATGTCTGAAGTCAGGAAGTGGAGCGAAGTTACAAGTAATTAATGACATATATGCTGGTTCGCCTTGGTGAAGTTGCGTATGCACGCTGATTCGGCACTTCCAAGTAGCTTATGCACTCTGATGCATGATTTTTGATGATACAATTGGTTCTGAATATTGTTGAAGAGTTCAGTGTTCTGGTGACTGCATTTTGTTGACAGGATTTTAGTGATTCAGTATTGGGTGATTCAGAGATTGATGATGCTAGTGTTGATTGTGTGCTTCAATGATATTGATGGGTCCAGTATGATAATTATATGAAAAGTGGCCTTCAGATTATGATGTTGTGGTCCATGAGTATCCAGTCTGAAAATTTATGAAACGAGGTACCTGGAGGAAGAAAGAGAAGGTTGTAGCCTTCTATAGGTCAGCACCTACATACTAGTACATCAGCTAGTATAAGAGCTAAGAGGGTGATAGCTCCCTGCTAGTAGCAGCTGGAAAACGAGTAGAGGTTGGAGCATTTCAATAGGCCGGCACCTACGTACTAGTAAATGGATCGGCTAGTACAAGAGCTAAGGGGGTTGTAGCTCCCTTCCACGAGAGTATGGAGAACGAGAGAACGTTGTAGCCTTCTGCAGGTAGAAGCCTGCGTGCTGGTATAAGACTGCACCAGTACAGAACCATTGTAAAAGAAGTTTCTTATTAAAAAGTAGATTGAGACGACTTGCAGCAGGTGGTTTTCACCCACATTGGGTTTCCACCTTACATCATGGTGTTCATGTGTGCTTCTTGTGTGTGATGATCTATTATATTTTACTGCTCCTGTTTACTGTTCATATGGTTAATAATGTTCTGATGCACTCATTAAGGATCAACTAACTAAATCATAAGTTTACTGGATATACACTTGTTGCATTACACACAGTTGCGTATACACGCGGTTTGCCTTAACTGAAGTAGCGTATATAAATCTTAATATGGAAACCCCCCCCCCCCCCCCTCAGTATTATTTCCAACAGACATCTATTTTGGGAGTTGGCCAAACTATGTCATGTTCTCCTCTTCTAATTTGTCTTGGGAATTCTCTTTGGAGCCTTCCTATTCCTCTTCTAAAATGGGAATCTCAATAAACTACCATCCTTTTGGTCACTTGGGTTGCATATTTTTTTTTAGTTTTTTCTTGGCTTGTGGACAAGTATTATGTAGGTGACATGTTTGGAAACATTCACGACATCTAAATGTTGTATTTTCATAGTCAAAAACTTGAGACCACTATAAGTTATTGTGCTTCAAGATTATGTGATTTGGAAGTCCTTTACTCAGATTTATTTCCACACATATTATGGCAAAGGTTAAAAGACCTTTTTCTATTCTTTCCATGTCCCCTTTTTTGTATTTTACCAAGGAATACCTAATGTCTTCAAGAAATTTACGGTGCCAGAAAGGGAGGGGAAGGTTTAGAAGCCTAACCCAAATTGGCATGGATGTTACAACCATTTTTGTGACATCAAACTATAGAAACCATAGAGTGATGAATATACCCTAATTTCCCCAAAACCATGGCCTTTCTTGGAGGACAAAGTCCAAGTACTTTTGTGTGTCAAATTGGACTATAAAGAATCCTTTAGGGCATAAATATTTGTCACAATTTGGAGTCCATGAGGTAAAAAACCATTATGTTAGGGCCTCTGTTTTGGCCAAAACCCGTTGAATCTGCAAAGTATGGCCTTATTTTTAAGGGAAAAAAAAGAGAAGAAACCTCCACATTATCAACCACTATAATTGGGGCATGTTCCATTTGGTCAACAATATCGGGTCCTGGTAAATTTTGGTTTTTTGCAACAGATCCATAGCCCCATCCTTGAACAACTTCTTTGAATGAAGTCGTTGTGCCCTTTGTTTCTTTGGCTCAAGGATCACCCTCACACAATATTGTATTCAGAATGATGATTGAATCTTTACTGATGTTGAAATCCCTAAGAAGAAAAGAGCCATGAATAATCTTTCCTTCGTATTTCAAACACTAAAATCTAATAGGAATACCCAATTTTTTGGTAACAACCTATTTTAGAGAATAAACAGAGGCAAAACCATTAGACCATAAAGAAGAAGTTTTACCACTAAGGTTTCTAATGAAAATCTGAAAGGAGTTATTTGGTTCCATCAAAGGCGAAGTATGGGGGAGTACATTGTTTGTGGCCAGAATGTTAGAAAAAGATGATTGCAATCCCCGCAAATACCCAAAAATCATTGGGACAGATGGAGCATAGTAAAACCCCTACAAAAATACTTGAGAACAAAAAAAATGATAGGGGGAAGAGTAAGCAGAATACCATACATGGAAAAGTTCCACTCCAGGGCCATCTAAATAACCTTTCATTGTAGTTGGCCATGATGATGAGCCCCAAAAATGGGTAACTTATTGGGCTCATTTTGCCTACTATTCTTCATCAATCCACCATTTTTCATAGATTATGCATGTTTTTTGAGTATGTTTATGTTATTTGAACGAATAAGGGTGGTCACTTTACCAAGGAGGCTAATACGTGGTTATTTCAGGTTTTTTGGACAAATTTTGGAGCAAAGCCAAGCAATTATGAGCCAGGTGACAGCCAAGCATGAGGAAGCAAGGGTGAGGATTCGTAGGGAGGTTGTCTCTTGCATTAAATGGCCCTTCCTTGAAATCTCCACCCTCAACTCGGAGCTCAGCAGGCCACCAAAACAAATCCTAAAGGCAGCCGAGCAGCTTTGTGAAGAGTGACTGTTTACTGGCAGTTTGAACAGCCGAGTCCCTTGAGTTAAGGAGGGCTGCTAGGACCCTCGTAGTGTATAAATAGGAAGGCCTCAGCCTTCGTAGTTTACTTTTGGAACTGTTGGGTTTTGCACTATAGTGCTATCATTATCTCAGCTCGTTTTTTGTAGCTACTGCTGTATAACTTTCTTGTGACATGATTATTTTTGAGGAATGAAGAGCAGCTTTGCTTGGCATCAGTTCTGAGTTTTCTTTAGGAGCCTGTAGCTCTTGGGGTTGGGCCCAACCCAAGTGCCAAGGCTTCCTTTATGTACTGTTATTTTCTTTTTATGTCTTTGCAAAATAATTTCTGTTAAGTAGATTAAAATCTTGCTGATTACCTAGGTCATTGTTGATGATTAGAAAGGCTTTTTATGTTCAGATTGAGTTGATAGGTTATTAACAGGGAAGAGCTTCAGAAAAAGGCCATCAAGCACCTCTGATTTCACCTCTCCCTCAGTGGGATCAGGAGTTGGGATCAAGGTGACCTTGCTGCCACCAAAAACATTGTCTTTGCTTCGCCATGCAATCATTAGTGTTCAATTTTTATTTGCAGAAGTTGGTTACATGTTCAGATTCTTGATTGCTTCGTTGCATAGTTAGTATACATGGTTTCATTGCAAATAAACTTCTATTCATTCTCTTTACTATTAACTAGATCAGATTAGGTTAACGTAACTAGGTCTCTGATTTTCCAAGTCTTCGTTGGTTCAGTTGGAGGAACAACTTGCAAAGCACCCGTACCACTTCTCTATCTACCCATACTCCATCAATCCCATCTGCTCCATCCCCTAACGTGGATTCTTGCCTCACGTTTGCCACATTTTCTCACATAACCCTAATTTTTATGCAACATTGCTTCACTCCTCCTTGAAAAAATCCAGCCATCTTCATCTCTCCTCAGCTCCATCCACCAAGTCCTGGACCTCCTCACGCCCTTATCCTACCTCCATACTCACTCCTTCACCTTTCTCTCTCCATCCACCCTCCAAAAGGCCATTTTTGAACATCCTATAGAACCCCTGCAGGCTTCCTGTAGAAGCTCACGAATGCAGTTTCTTGATAGCCAAACTTTGTGAAACTCTTTGGAAGGGTGCTAGGGACCCCTTAGGCCCTCTTTGAACCTTCCCAACTGTCTACAAGCATTTCCTCTCGCCAATCAACCTCTGCACAATCACAAACCAGTTAAAAGCACATGCATGTTAATTCTAACAACTTATTCAAAAATACAAAAAGATGTTTTTTTCAGATGTCACTGTAGAAGTAGCTTAAAGACATGCATTTTACCTTCCTAGAAGTCAATGGCATCTCTTTCAGTAGCTTGTATCCTCTTTCTTGCATCAGGAGGGCTAGCTGGTAAAATTAGGGTTTGCGTTTCCTTTCAGCTTTCTAGTTCTTTCTGCAAGTAGATTAGCCTTCTTTGAGTTAGCTTTCGTCCATCAGTTAAAAAGCTTCTTCTAAAAGCTCATAGAAGTTGGCTTAAGCTCCTAGCGGACTTGTGCCAGCTGACCAAGTGACAGCTGCGGCAAGAGCTAGTACTTGTGCATACAGCACCATCGCTTCCAAGTTTGTTACGAACTACCGGGTTGATAAGAGTAAAGAAGGGAGTCCCAGGAGTTGCAACATTATTGCTGCAATACTAGAGCCCACCACATGATTCTCCCCTATCACATTTTGTAGAAACATCCTGACATTGAGAAAACCTGACCCAAAATAATGTCTACAAAATCAAACCTCCCACAAACATTAAGCACCATGAGAGCATCTCGGAAAGCCAACAACTATTTTGGAAGAAAGGCGGACCAATACCTACTAAAACCATTGAAATGGTCAAATAAACACCCTATAATCCTTAATCAAGAGTCGACTGGAGCATTGTGGTAGTGAAAAAGTACGTCAGCGGTGAACTAAACATCTTTGCAACACACCAAAACCCTAGCAATGTGTGCGATCCTCTTTCTAGGAAATGTTTTCCCTTCAAAAGCAATAGTTGCTAAACAAAAGGAGTTTACCGCTATTCAAGAAATGGTCAACATTTAACATGACTAGCTCTTATTTATTATATTTTTTAAGCTTTGTGAGGCATTGTCTACTTTCATGTAATTGTGAATATAAATGCCTATAAAAGAAGGAATAATATCAGGGACTAGTATGTGCATATTATTAGACATATTCTGGAAATTGTATTTGTAGTATTATTTTTATTTAGAATACAACTTGTTTTGTTGTATTTAATTACAAAATAAAGGTTATTTTATATGGAACTTTACATATTTAATTAAGTGATCAATAAATTTGTATAATGACTAAATCATAATTTTCTTAACCGAAAAGAGTATTGGAATTATATAATTTTGCCCCTGGTTCACAGCAAATACATAAGTCATGACAAATCTAATTCACCAAAAAATTCCAATTATTTTATATTTTCCAATAGGATTACATGATTTTCCAATGACAATATATTTGAGCAACAAAAGAGGGGTTTTGTAGGTGAATGCCTTAGAAAACTGCCCCAACAAAACACAAAAATTACAACACATAATGCTACTGATTGATTATGAAATATTTCATAACTATGAACTTTTTGTTGTCCTAGATAAGTTCACTTAAATCTAGGAAATTAACAGTTATCGAAGTGCTAGAATTCATCTACAATTAGGGAATTATAGCAGGCTTGATTTGTCCAATAATCTTTAATTCACCTATCTTCAATTGACATGCCTTGTTAGCATACTTGTTTGCTTCTTTGTTAGAGTCTCTTAGGACATGGAAATATGCTTTGGATGGGATATATTCTACAATTTTCCTTATTCTTTTCATGATGTTTTCCATATATTTCTCCTTTGGGAGGGAGCCTTTGACCAAATGATGTAGGATTAGGAGAGAATCTTCCATAACCGTAAGTGTGTCCCCCTGATGATCTTTGGCTAACAAAACTCCTTGGTAGAGACCATATATCTATAATTTATTAATTGTCATAAAACCAAAACCCCATGAGTACCTTAACACTTTTTCCTCCTTGAGGCCATAGAGTACCCCTCCCCCTCCTGCCACCCCTAACTAAATTGTAAAAATATTAAGTAATATTAAATTTTAATAATTTTTAAAATACATTTAGAATTGATTAATTGATATCAATTACAACTTATTATTAAGAATTATACATTACACATAAAAAAAAAAAAATGACAATAAGTATCTATGCTCGAATCAGTCCAAAAACTTCTCCACCTAATAATATTGTGCTCTATTACCAAATAAGTGGATGAATTTTCTATCATGGCTTTTACATTGGTTCTTTACCACATCTATCACCTACGTGTTTTAACATGTTAGAGAGACGACAATGATTTAATAAGGGGGAGACATACTAGTTAATTAGAGTGCATGGTCTAACCATGCCATGGTAACCCATATTTGAACAATGTACCTTGTAAGCACAAATTCCCTAATGCACTGAATATCAAAAGAGAATTGGAGCTTAATGTATATTTGGGAGCATCAATGTTATGTGATAATTTTGGAGCATTAGTGCTTCCTATATATTACATAACCTTATTTTTTTGAAAAGAGAGAACTAGAGCTCACAAGTCCCTTGTCCTTGGTAATGTAGATAGTTTAACAAGGCACAATAGTGCACACCGTGTGATCTAAGTGCACTAGTGTATGGATTGAGCAATCTCGGTGTCCTATTTCCAATAGTGCCCATTAATCACCAGTGCATTGGCACACCAATTTTTCCCAAGTGCACTGAAAAGAAAACATGCACAAAAGCCTTCAGTCATGAGGAAAGAATGGCCATAGATACCTTGAGAAATACCTTCACTAATTAGGTAAAAGAATTCATAGATATCTTGATGAATACCTCCACAAATGTTTTGAAATTTTTCTTTGTAGTGATTAGCAAGGATTTTAATAGAGGTTTTTGGCTTATACATTAACACTCAAAACATGTACAAAGTCTATATTATAGCCTAATTTTCCTAGCAATGAACTGATGATTCATTATATACAACATTTGAATAGATACCATGGTACGTGAACATATATGTAGAACTAGGGTTTTCTCTCTCTTTGTTGGGAGACTACATCAATTATTAGTATGATATAACTCTCTTTTTTTTAAGTAAGTTTGATCTATCATATTATAACACAAACTTACATGTGTATCGTAAAGTCCAAAAAAAAATCCATACTAGTCTATCTTGGTATAACTTCACTAGATTATAGGACTGGGGAGTTACCTATATTGTTTGTAACGTGGAGAAACAATCAAAAAATAAGGGAGAGGGTTGGGCCTACCTTAATGGAAATCGAGCATTAACATGACAACCATTGCACTTGGAAAAAGTCATTGTGAAGATAAAATGAAGTTGTTGTGCCACAAGGGAAACTAGAAACAGATTATAAAACAAACAAAAAAACAACATATGAAATAAGAAAAACTATAATAAACCAAATTTAAACTAGAGACCATGACTAGAGGAACTCATAACATTGCCTTCTTCATTTGCTTGCTACATTGGAATTGGGATAGGAGTATCCAAGGGGACTCCTACTGGAATGTTCTACATAATGTCATCATTCTTTTGGATGAGCCATGAACACAAAATAATTAACAGGCAATTTTTCTGCTCTAGAATGTCAAGGTGATGACAAATTTCATGTGGTAGGAATCCTTAGTGTTAGGTCCCTCTACTACTAGTGTAACCCCTTATTGTTATTAGTACAACCCCCTTATTATATTTTTGTGCCCATTTAGTCCCCATATTGTTATTATTATGCCCCATAGAAGCCCACTATTGTTATTATTGTTCCCTTACATTATTATTGTTAGGTCAACTCTGATTATATTATGACCCCTTAGACTCCTATATATATAAAGGAGGTATTGTCATTTGTATCATCCAAGAATTGTTCATTTGTGTAATGTAAAGGAGGTTGCCCCTTCGAAGAGGCTTATTTCTAAGGCGTTCATCTATCTTTTCTATCTTTTTGTGAGCTGGTTTCCTAACACTTAGCTACCAAGGTGTGAACTACAAAGTCCTTAGTGTACCACTATAGCTTCACTATTCGAAATTTCTTTGTATCCCTAGTGTGACTGAAGCCTAAATAAAGGATGAAATTGGTGATAGTTTGACCAATCAATGTATCCTTCTTGTAGGTTCTATGAAGTTTGGAATCCTCTTATACCTCTTAGATTGCTCACTGAAGATTCAAGGAGATCAAATCTATTTATGCCTTTGTTGCAACTTCTACATCTCGTTGAGCTTGAGTCCTGTATTGTTGGCAACTCATTGTAGCCTTGCACTTTTTAGCTACCTCTTGGAGGTATCTGTTGAAGTATTGATGATATGATCTAGTTGCTAGAACTACTAGGAGTGCACCAAGTGATTATCCTGCCCTATGGGAAGTAACGAATGAAATGAAGGACTCACTATAATTCCTAGTAATCATAGAAATTAATGTGATGTTGCAGCATGATGGTCCAAATGTGTGTGGTGTTCATGGATGCAACCCTCAACATGATCCTCTCCTATTCCTTTGGCATAAGTTAGACAACCTCCCACTTCCAAAGTGAATGCACCTAAAACAAAATCCAACAATGCATGGAGGTGAAGATCTAGGTTTACATACAGAATGGGGCTTGTGTTAGTATGCATGCTCCTTGGGCTGCGCAGCCATTATAGATGACCATTAGTCATAATAGACACCCCATACAAGATTGTTTTAAAGAATGACACTGGGGGGATTTGATCCACTTATGTGTGCATTGTAGATTTTAACCTTGTACAATTAATTACTACAAATAGATTATCTATAATACAAAAATGATGCAATGCACACACACACACATTAACATGGATATTTTAACTTGGAAAACCCAAAACCAGGAAAACCAAAGAGATTCTTTAGTATATTCATCTTTACAGTGTCATAACATATATATATATATATATATATCTATATATATATATATATATATATATATATATATATATCCTGCGGCATCCATAAATTGCCAATCCATTTACCTTGGATCAGAATACAATTATAGTTCCTTAACAAAAAACACAAAACCATGGCATAAAATTTCCATGTGCCACAAAATCACTAAAATAAAAAATTGTGTGCCAAAAACAGATGTGAAAAATCATTGAATTATTATTATTATTTTTTATTTTTTTATTTTTTAAGGGGGTGGAGGGGAACTACCCTTGAACCCCCATAAAGTCTCCCCCCCCCCGACGAACACCCCAAGTAGGGGGACACTTCCCCACCTTGTCTGAGTTTTGGGGGTTGTCGTGCCCCCATGACCCCCAGCCTGCGCTCGATGCAATGTACAACACATGTATATAATCATGCAAAGAATATAACACGTGTCCAACATGCATGGATCACAAAAAAAATAATATAATCTCTTTGGGTGTAGCCACAAGTTTGAATACCATCTTAAGGTGTCCCCATGGATTCTAGGGTAAGTGGCCCTCATGAAGATTGAACCTTGCCCAATGTTGAAAAACTTCTCACTTTTCACCAATGGATTCAAACCCTTTGGATGATGGAATTCTTATTGGTCAATAGGTATTAATGTTTATTTTAATGCTTTCAGACATTATCATTTTTTAGTAATGGCCATTTGTTGTTTAATAAATTTTCAATACTTTGGAAGCAATGATCAACTTTGATGATGGTCATGTCCTTATGAATTTATTTGCTTATAAAAGAATGAATCATAGAAAACACTAGTGTGTGTGTGTGTAGGTTTTCTAGTTTGAGAGTCGTACACACCCATGAGGTTTTGAGCCAGGGACCTTTACACAAGGAGTGTCTTAAAAATACACCATGCCACCATCTATTCTATGTCCCGTGGGCCTCTTTTTAAATAAAAACACGGGGATGGGATTTGATCCACTTATGTGTGCATGTATCATGAGACCCTTTTTTATTATAGTCTCTTTGGGTGCAACCACATATTTGACTACTACATCAAGATGCACCCATGGTTTTAGGGCTAGGCCCTCACAAGAATTGAACCTTTTTGAATGGTGAAAAACTCCTTGCTTTCCACCATTGGATCTGTTGGAGAATGTAACTAGATTCGATCTTCATAATGACCTTTGTAAACATAACACCATATATTTTGTATATAAAAAGAGAAAATTAATTCTTTTATTTATCAAAGAATGGGTTCCATGCTCTGGTCTAGGTCAAATCATGTTCTTCATGCTTCTAGGACTTTCTAGGTCAATGAAGAATTTTTGTCATGTATTATAGTCCAATTTGGACTCATTGTAACAAAAGAAAATAATTATTTTTGAGCCAAGAAAGCTAATTTATCCTCCAAGACCAAGTCATGCCAAAGGAATCCTATTCGACCCCTTAATAAGGCTATAAATAAGAAGGATTTCGACTCATTTGGAAAAATCACTCACAACAAGTTTGATCTACAATTGAAGAAAAAGAATAACAAGTGCGAAGGGAAAGAAAGAAAGTAGTTGAATTACCGTAGCGAAGGAAGATCTATTTATGTCAACACGTGTGAATTCTAAGGTTTCTAAGCTTGTTTCAGGGCTGAGAATTGTAGGTTGAGGGTGTTGATCTGAAGTGAAGGTCAAGTCCTATTTGAAGCAGACTTGAAGAAGGTTTGATCTGTGTTGACCTTGGAAGAATTTGCCTTGCTTGAAGAAGATCTTGTTTATGGGTTGACTTGGTGCTTGGGAGGAATTTTTGGCTTTGGTTTTTGGATCTTGGAAGTCTCATTTTGAATTGATTCTATAAGAAGAGAAGTATTATTTCTGAGTTTTCCCCTTGGAGGGGATTTTCCCTAACTTGGAGCCTATATCTTGTGTATTGTGTCTCTTTGTGATCTTCATTGTTTTGATAATTTCTTAATGAACAAGAAATAAAGAAGTAATTAAAGGCCAACTAAATTCACAGGTAATTATCAAGGAAAGTCAAATATAATATACAAGAACCTTGATTTTCAAATAGGATCCAACTACTTTGGTATTTTTTGAAGGAGGACACAAGGGTGGGATTTGATCCACTTATGTGTGAATGGATCACAATACCACTTTTTAATATAGTCTTTTTGGGTGCAACCACATGTTCAAGCACTACATTAAGGTGCTTCCATGGCTTTAGGGCTAGGCCCTCATGGGAATTTAACCTTGCCTAATGGTGAAAAAATCCTTGCTTTCCACCATTAGATCCAACCCCTTTGGTCTTGTTTTAAAGGATAACATTGGGGTGGGATTTCATCCACTAATGTGTGCACAAGTCACAAGATCATTTCATATAATCTCTTTGGGTGCAACTACACATTCAACCACTAGCTTAAGGTGCCCCCATGGTTCTAGGTTAAGCCCTCATTGGAATTGAACCTTTCCTAATGAAAAAATCCCTGCTTTCCACCATGGGATTTAACCCATTTAGGATCTAGTATATGTGTGTTATTAGATATATTCTTGAGTAATTAGTATTCATTGTGTCCTTTCTATTTCATATGCAATTTTTTTGGGGTACATCATACCATCTATGCCACATGAAGGCACATATAATTTGTCGTATTAAATGCTTGATATTTAAAGACTCCCAGTGAAAGTTGGGTGAAATAAAGTATATAAAATAAGATAGATAATCCATTTGTATTATCCTTACTAATAAAAAACACAAAAAACACGTTGAGGCAAAATTAACTTGTTTTAGATATGAACTTGAATAAATATTCCTAGGACACTCTCCTTCCTTTTGGTTCTTCCTAATGTTAATCCTTAACAATACATGACCATCGAAACCCATATATCCTAAACCCTAGATAGAGTTATCCTCAACTTTTAACATTGAACCTTTGCCCTTTAACATTTATCTTGACTTTAAACTCTTGATCTTCAACATTTTATTGGAAATGCTTGGGGGGTGTGAATCGGTATTTCTTTTACAATTGTTATTTTTTATGCCAGTTGAGATCACTTATAAAACATAACACAAAATGAATAATAAAAATAAATAAATTTATTAATAATATTGACGAGGACTCCAATCCTCTTTACAATGAATCAAGTACAATAATGCTTTGGGGATCCAACCCTAGATGAAGACTCCAACCTTCAATCCACCAGGCACCAACCTGTACTTTGCACCAAGCACTAACTTGGTCTTCTTGCGGACTCTAATCCTCTAGGGCTCCAACCCTCTCAATTGGTTAAGGCTCCAACCTGTTCTTCTTCACGACTCCAATCCTCTAGGGCTCCAACCCACTACTTTATATCTTCAGTGTGGGTTCAATGATTCTTCAAGGCTTCTAATGTCTTTTGCAACAAGCCCTGGCAGTATCTTTAAGTTCCCCTTCAACAATGCACTCGCTTAGCTCATTAATGACAACTTTATCAATCACAAAATGTGTCTCTACAACTCTTCACGATGCCTAAGAAATTTCCTTCAACGAGTCTCAATGATTCATTAATCTTTGCTCCAAGGAATTCTTCAATAAAATGTCAAAGTTTAGATGTCTTCTAGAGAGTTGGCAGAATATTGCCCCATCTTCTCAATACTTACAAGTCCAAGTGTAAGTTGTCAAGCATACATAGTCACAACCAGAGAACAATAGTGAACTTGTTATATGCAACCTAGAAATGCTTGAGATGTCTCAAATCAAACCCAAAAGTAGATTCGATTGTTGTAGGTGAGGGGCCAGAAGTATCGAAGAGCATAGGTCCTCTTGGTTGAGTGTTTAACAATTAAGGATAGTGGGAAATGCCTTCTCTTAGAGCAGCTCCAACACTGAATAAGAAATCCCACGATATTCCTTCACCCAAGCTCAGAAATTGAGTTAATGAACAAAAACTTCATTCATAAGAAAAAATGTGTCCTCCATATAAGAAATCAACCCTTCAGGAAAGGTACATGCTCAGGAGAATCATTGTGGTCTCCTGCCAGTTATAGCTTGTCCACACTAGTAGAAATATGCCCCAACAAGAGGAACACTCGTCCAACACCAAGATTTATAATCTCCACAAATATTTAAGAGAAAATATAGGACTTCAATAGGTAAGAGCTTATGTCTGCAATGATCAACGATATCAATTAAAAAAAAAATTGCAATGATAATAAGCTACTATAGGTATGTTTTTTTTTCCCGTAGAAAAAGTCGTAATTTTATTCATGTGAAAAAATTACATTTTGTAGATGCTTAAGCATATTCAGATGTCTGTCCCTGTGTTCACAGGCGAACACAGATTACAAAAAAAACAATAAAAATAAAAAATAAGTGTCGGCAGGCCTATGCTTTCCTGCCCTTCTTCTTCTCCACTCTTCGCCAGCGATCAGAGTTTCTTGCAGTGATAGCCAGCTGATTTTCCGATGTATTGATTAGTTGTTCCTTGTCAGATTCTGAGCCTTCAGATCCATGAGTTCGTTTGATGCCGCTTGTTTCCAACTGTATTTCTTGTTGCTGTTTTGTATTGTCAGACCCCAAATGTGTGTCTGGGCCGTTTCCTTCATGTGTATATTCCTGTTCCATTTGTGTATCAGGTTTTGATTGGTTCCCTGTGGGTTCTGTCTGCACGTCCTCTTTTTCCCTCCAATCGGTGTGCTGCCATCCTTTCGGCTTTTTTTGTTGTTTCTCGTTCTCTTTGGGGTCCTCCTTTCCCAGTGGACAGGTGTTTTGAAGATGCCCTGTTTGCATACATCTTAGGCACCTGAATGCTGTATTTTCATAATCAAGCGGTTGAATCCTCTGTGTATTATTATAGTTCAATGTAATGTGTTCAGGTAGTCCCAGGCTTAGATCCGCTTCTACACATATTCTAGCATAGGTGAATATTCCTTGGTTAATTCTTTCTCCATCTATTTTAAGGAATTTCCCCAAAGAATTTCCAATGGCTGATAAAACTTTGTAGTGCCAAAAGTGGAGAGGGAGGTTGTGAAGCCTTACCCAAACAGGAACTGTTGTTACTTTCATAGTATTTGCATCAAATTCAGGAAACCAGGGGGTGGTGTAGAGGCCAGCTTTGCCACAGAACCAAGGCCCCTGATTGATAATATCGTCACGTTCTTGTTCTGTTGTGAAACTAACTATGAAGAAGCCTTTTGAGCATAGGTGAATTTCACAGTCCGGTGACCATGTTGAGAGGATCCAGTGATGCAGTGCATCTGATTTTGGCCAGAAACCATTAAATCTTCCTATAACAGCACGTTTGGCTAGATCAGAGTGTATATTAATTACCTCCGGTGACGTTACTTGGATCGTTGGTGTTTCCAGTGTTTGTTCCACAATATAGGGACCTGGTAGCTCTGGTGTTGGTGCTGGTTTGGGTTGAATGTTTGCCCCTTTGCCTTTCACCGCGTCCTTGAAGGAGCCTGTATTCTTTGAGCTGGATCCAGAGCAACCTCCTCTCAGATGAAGATTTATGATGATTGTTGAATCTGTGGTTATATTGTATTCCTGGAGGGTGTAGTGGTCCTGTAGACTGTGCCCTTTGTAGATCAGGTTTTGGCCTTGTTCGGGGATGCCAAGAAGGGTTTGTATTCTGTTCCTTAGTTCTAGGATACTACTGCCCCTCCATAATCTCAAGCAGTAACTTCTTCCTTCCGGTGCTTTCAAAAGGAGCTGTATGAGATCCACTTCTCTGGGGTTTGTGTCTTTCTGTGGTTGCTGCCTGACAGTTGCATGTCCCCAGATCTGGGATCTTTTGAGGCTTCCTGTTTTTCTAGGCGCCTGATCTGGTGATTTAAAAACAGATCTGGGCATCTGATATCCTACCGTGGATGGGATGCCCAATCCCATTCTTTGCAAAGCTAATGCTACGCCTTTGTCTAGCGCGCACAGGTTGAAAAGGTGCCACGGCGCAGCGTTTCTCTCGCCGTTCTGCATCAACAGCATCGGAGCCATCGACAGCTTCCTGGGTTCTTGGTCCAGCCACATGGATGCGGGCGTCAGGCCATTTTTCGTGCTCTCGTTGCCTCCCTCAAGCTCTGCAGAAACTCGGACCCCTCCCTTCCCGCGCAGGAAGCGCATGGTTCTAGAGAGGTACATAGCATCCAGTATTTTTCTGGAGAGGCACGCCACGCTTTCTCTGAGAGAGAGGGTACCGTGTGGACCTTTGCGGGCGATCAGGTCAGAGATTCCCAGCAGTATCGTATTCTTCACTACCGGCGATTCTGCAGAGGCAGAGGTGGATCTCCATGCCTGCATCTACCCTGTTGATACCTCTTCTTCGCTCTCGAAGAAACCCTCACCATGCATTTTGCTGCCCATGATCGATTCCCGCTGAGTCCGAGCGTCTTCCTGTATTTTGCGGAGCCGATTCTAAGCTCACCGAGTCTACTTCGCTGTTACTCTTATTGTTGTTGCTACTATAGGTATGTTATAAAAGGCTTCAAATCTTTGAAATAAAACAAGTTTCTCGAAGTCCTCAATAGGTCTGCAAGCCCACAATTAGATCTCTCTTTAACAATCCTACAATCAGAACAAGCCAACAATTCGATTAGAACATTTCTCAACATGTCCTCAAATATATAGTTTCCTCAGTTCCGAAGTGGGTGCTCTTCACAAGGTGTTAGAGAACGAAACAACTACCAAAAACTCTTCACAAGTCGAATTTCATTTGCCTTTTTATTTTATTTTAGTTCATGAGTTGTGAACTCTTTGTTTTGCACTATCCTTATCTCTTTTTTTTCTCACATAGAGATCTACATCAAAAACGAGTTGATCATCCTTGTATTTATACCCTTTTTTTATTTTTTTAGGGTTGAGACGTCACTAATTATAAAGGAGCTAACTTATATGAGGCTTAATTTTTATTTATTAATAACAGTCACATCTTTAACAGCGGACATGAGGATGATTTTATTTGTTAGTGGACAGTCATGATTTTGGCAACTAATATGTAAGTGATTAGGGAGAGATTTTATTTAATAAGTTTTTATTTCCAATAGGTTTAACGATTGGAAAGGTACTTGTAGGAATGGACTTGAAAACCTTCACAAGAAAGTGTAAAAAAAAGGT
This sequence comes from Pinus tabuliformis, assembly GCA_031772625.1. Lineage (NCBI taxonomy): Eukaryota > Viridiplantae > Streptophyta > Pinopsida > Pinales > Pinaceae > Pinus > Pinus tabuliformis. The sequence goes on along the minus strand of CM062814.1, from coordinate 687,593,649 downwards.
AGGGTTTTATGGTTTTAGGGTGGAGAAAATGGTTTTGAGAATAATTGTCTTAGGGTATTGTTTTAGGGTTTATTAAGAAAATTAGGGTTTCTACAATAATGCTAGGGTTTTATTATAAGGTTTCATGGTACCTAGGTTTTGCAAGTAGTTTACTTAATAAGCAAAAATTACAATGGTTAGGGTTTCTTTGTAAAGACAAGGACTAGAGTTACTTAATAAAGGGCTTAGCCTTTTAATAAATTACGGTTAGGGTTTCATTAAGGCACTTAAAGTTAGGGTTATTTTATCTTTAACAATGCTCCACTGTATTGGCATCAATTATAACTTTATCCAACAATCTCCCCCTTTTTCATTGATGGCAATACTCTCCCCCTTTCAACATTCTCTCCCCCTTTGACATCAATGGAAAATAGGGTATTTTTCTTGAAAATGCATTTCCAACAAGTGCTCCCACTATCATGTTGCTCAATTGTTCATCATGTTATCTTATTTTCTCATATTCATCGTGCTTCTCTTCCTTTGACAATGTGGGACAAGAGATATGCAATTCTTCAAGTGATTTGTCAGCTACTCCCCTTGTCTGCATAAACTCCTCTAGCTCTCTTTTTGCTTTTATGGAAACCAAGAAAAGAAATATTTATGCTTTGCAATTGAGTGGAAGACACATTTAACAATGTATGGTGGAGACAAGAGATCATTTTTTTAGACTCATAGACTTTCTCCCCCTGAGCTTTGCATGCCATACTTGCAATATAGGTCAATGAAGCAAATATTTTCTACAACATTCTTGAGAGGGATTTCTTAAACCATCATAGCCATCAAAAGGTATATTTATGTGTCATAAAATGACCATATGTCAACGTGTGACTCATTAAGGGTTTCATGGGGCTTATTAAAGGATATCATCTTGCAAGACTAGTCAATGTCATAACCTCCCCCTAACAATATGCATGGTCTTCATTTTAATAGGTAAAGTCTTAGTACAAGGACTTGATAGAATAACACTTCTTGCTATAACGCTCATATTTGATCAATAACATGGATTGATTCCTTGAGTGTCCAAGGCACTTCCCACATGGTCTCCTTGTGATTCAGTTTGCTTCCTTCTCCAAACTTGTGTAACTCTCTTTAACTCTCTTTTCGTGCTTGGTAGTCATGGTTTTAGCTTGTTTAGGAACCCAAGTCAAGTTACAATCATGAGCTATATGTCCAATGTTATGGCATTTGAAGCATTCCATTATGTACATATATGAGGAGGCATGATTTCTTCTTGAAAATTTGCTTTTAGGGAGCTGACGGGGATCATTATACCTGACCTTATTGTATGCCCTACAATCCTTTGCCATGTGCCCAAAATTTGTACAAGAAGAAGAACAACCAAAAAATATACTTTGGTACCTGTAAGGTGGAGTTTTCCTTGTTGTAATTATGAAGCCATTCTGCCTTGGGGTCCTTTGATGATATCCATTGCCTCTTGCATTCTCGACACCTTCTGCATACCTTCTAGGGTTTATTTTAAGGTTATCTTGATTAATCACTTTTCTTTTGTTGGAACTGGGGACATCAACATTTATTCCAAGATTCTCCACATCCTTATTGTTTGATGCATTAGGGTTTGCATCATTTTTTATTGAGGGTTCATTTGCATAACCAAGACCTAATTTATCAAGGGGGTATCTTTGATGACTTATGATGTCATCTAGAGTTTGAGAGCTCTTTATACTCTTCTTCAGCTGATCAACTTCTTTCCTTAGGAGTTCAATTTCTTCTTTCATCATCTTGCATTCTTCATCCTACTTTGCTAGATGGTTCTCCATTTCTTCCTTCATCCTTGTTGCTTCACATGTTTGGGCCTTGAGAGAGGAGACATCTGATTTCAATCTGTTAGTGTCGGTCATTGTGCCCTCCATCAGTGATCAAAAAACTCTTTGCATATGCATAAGTAGGTGTCTCATCGATGTCAGTTTTGCATTCCATTAGGCATGCCATAAAACTGATGGAGGAGCTGGTCCTTGTTCCCTTCTTGGCTTTGCTGGATCAGGTCATATCAGTTAATGAACTTGTGTCACGCTTGTTTTGTTTTGTCTTGAAGTCCAAAGTCTTAGGTCTAGGGTTTCGGTCAAATGTCATTGCAAGATCATGAGTCAGAGGTCCATGGGTCCCCAGCAAGCCGGAAGGAGGTATGTAAATATGTTTCATGGATATTTTCATCAGGTACAGCTCATTTATACCTTGGATTTAAAAACCCTGTTTTTAAACCCAAGGTCATGTGAAATTTGCAAAAAAATAAGGAAATTTTCAAAATTCTTCAAAATGCCGGCAATAACCCTGGTCTCCTCACTAGAGTCCATCAGATGGTCAACCTGCAAAAAGAACGGAGTTAAAGCACTCGAAAGATCAAATTCAGGACAAAGTGAACTCAAAACAGTGTTAAAAGTGAATGTTAAAACAAAAACATTAGAAAGTGGGTTTGGTAAGTTAATTTTTTTTAAATTGGGCCTATAAAGAGTAAATTTCCCTCTAAACAGCCTCATTATGCATTTGAGAGCTTGCAAAAACGAGTGAGAGGTCAAAAGAGGCAATTTGCAGAAAGTTGGAGTCATTCTCAGGGGCGCGACCACTCAGGCTCAGTGCGCGACCAGTTGGGCGGGGCGCGACCACTCAGCGACCCCTCTGCAGTGTATTTTTCTAAAGGGCGCGACCACTCAGGCAGGGCGCGACCACTCAGGCAGGGCGCGACCACTCAGAGCAGGGGCGCGACCACTCAAGCTGTCTTCTACAGAACCACTCCAAATCGACTAAATCGCCCTCTTGCTTGCTCAATTGATCGAGAAAGCTGTCTTGGGAGAAATGACTTTTGAGGGGTCAAATCAACTCCAAATTCAAAAATTCCAGTGGGGTTGGAAAGTAGACTCACAGACCTTTCCAACGAGCTATCTTGCACCTGATTTGGACACCGGGAAGGCCCTCAAACAGAGCTGTGAATGTGCGCGACCAGTCAGAGTGATGTGCGCGACCAGTCAGGGAAATTGGCCTGTTTTGACCAGTTCGGCCAGCAAAACACTGTTTTCATCTTGGTTGACTTTTGAGGCATGTAAATGATGGATTTTTGTGTAATTTTCATGGCACTTAGATGCTTTTACTCTCCTTCATCACTTCTAGAAGATTCTTTGATGTAAATGGTAAATATTTAATGCATGGATAGGTTTCCTAAGTTTTAGAGGCAAGTTGTTTTGACTACCTATTATCTAGTGCTCAGTTTAGAATTAGTTGAAACAGCTCCTAGGAAGCTGAGCTCGACCCCTAGAGGTGGGGAAAGGAGTTAGATCATCTATATTATGCCTTCTCTTGCTCATTTTCATGGTTGGACTCTTGAGGGAGAAGCTCCTATTGTATATTTTACTTGTATCTCTGCAATTTGAGGAAAAGGAAGACCAGGGTTTTGCAGACATCATTGGGATTCTTGTGGACTCTTGTGTTGATGGTGTGTTCTCTTATTGTAATTGTAAGTGTGTTTATGTGTTCCATCTCTTTCTTTACTGCAGCTTATTAAACAAATGAAGTGATAAAGTTTGAATTCATGCTTGCCATGCTCAGCTTTCAAATTTGTTTAATGTTTATGTTTTCCACTGTCTAGAGAGGATTCAAAGTCATTGTTTGCCCTCTTTAGCTTCTCATTTTTCTTCCTTGATCATCCATCTCAGCTAAAGGCATCAGCACAAACTCCTACCTTGCCCCAAAGACCCACCTGCAAAAACTGAGCTCAATCCCCGCACCCTGAATTGCACTCCCTCCAATTGCCACCAAAAACCCCAAAAACTTTAAATCAACCTTCCTAATCAGTTTACTAGCCTAATATCAGTGTTAACTTGTTGGTCATCTCACCCCATTGAAAATTTGCCGAGATAGACCGGAGAGAGCCTTCTCATACCCCGTAGGGCTAGCTACGAGGTGAAATGGTTTGATGTTGCCTTGAAGGTTTACCTTCCTCAGCCTAGGGTGAAATCTCAAGCGCTAACACAATATTAAGATTTATTCATCTTTTTCTTCTAGTTGACATGCTATGGAATTTCTATCATTTTTTGCTTCACCCACTTATTTTCCCAAGAGGACCAAAACTTTCGTCACCTTTTCAGCTCCTTGTACTTATTTCTTTGCTTCTTCTTGTTGATATTTAAGAGAGGAGACCTCTTCCTTGTATTGACCAATTTTTGCTTCAAATTTGTTCAAGTCCTCATATCTTTGTTCAAGATGGTTTGAAAAATTGTCTTCCCTTTGCTTTATCCAATTGATTTGTCATGGATATGACTTCTTCATTATGCCTCTTCTCAAAGTGATGCAATTCCTCCTTAAACTTGATGAGATCCTCATCCTTTTCTTGTACTTCATGCTTGAAAAGAACAACTTCTTTCTTTGTTTTTTCAAGTTCATGGTCAACATCTTGTACTTGTTCATCGTCATCTTCTTTTATGCAATTGGTGTCTTCATCTTTGCTTTCAGATGTCTTCTCTGGTTCATTTTTGTGCTCTTTTCCACCATCTCTTAATTAGAGGTCACAACCAACAATCCTTTTGAGTGAAGATTTGGAAGGTTTTCCAAAATCTCTTTTGCTGATGAAAATTTCTCCACTTTGATCTTTATATGATTTGGTAGGCCACTCAAGATAGCTTTAATAACTATTGCATTATGTTCCTTAGAGTCTTCTTCTTCCATTTTGTTTCAGGTAACCACTGATTCCCAGACTTCAAAACCTTGAGCCATTAAGAAATTTTTCATTCTTTACCTCCATATTTCAAGGTTTCCATTGAACAACGAAGCTTTCTCAATTTGATTATCCATTGAGGTCAAAGGGTTTGCAAGCCTTCTTCCTTGACTTTGCTATTTGTGTTTTAAGGATCCACCTTCAAGCTATTATGATGTGAGTGAAGGTATTGGATTTGAAACCAATTGTTGGAAATACTGAGAGGGGGAGGGGGGTGAATCAGTGTTTCTCTTAAAATTGTTATTTTTTATGCCAGTTGAGATCACTTATAAAACATAACACAAAACGAATAATAAAAATAAATAATTATATTAATAATATTGACAAGGACTCCAATCCTCTTTACAATGAATCAATTACAATAATGTTTTAGGGCTCCAACCGTAGATGAAGATTCCAATCTTCAACCTACCAAGCACAGACTTGTACTTTGCACCAAGCACCAACTTGGTCTTCTTAAGGACTCTAATCCTCCAGGGCTCTAACCCTCTCAGTTGGTTTAGGCTCCAACCTAGTCTTCTTGATGACTCCAATCCTCTATGGCTCCAACCCACTACTTTAGATCTTCAATGTGGATTCAATGATTCTTCAAGGCTTCCAATGTCTTTTACAACAAGCCCTGGTAGTATCTTCAAGTTCCCCTTTAACAATGCACTCACTTAGCTCATTAATAAAAACTTTATCAATGTAACAACCCTAGTGAAAATTCCATGTAATAAAAGGTAAAAGCAATAACCACGGATGACTGGGACACTTATTCCAAGCTGAATGTTGGGCAAGGCATCCTAGGGGGTGTTCATTTGGTTGTTTATGGCTAAGGAAATTGGCATGAAAACTTTATCAATGTAACATCCCTAGTGAAAATTCCATGTAATAAAAGTTAAAAACAATAACCACAGATGACTGGGACGCTTATTCCAAGTTGAATGTTGGGCAAGACATCCTAGGGGGTGTTCATTTGGTTGTTTATGGCTAAGGAAATTGGCAAAGGCAATGGCTAAGGCATTAAATGGAATTCTGGCACATTTATTTATGAAGATAATGGAAATTAGGAGAAAAAGGAGGTGAAAGGTCACAAGCTGCATGTGAGGAGGAAAATGAAGGAAAATAGTGGAAAATTAAGAAAACAGAGGCCTCATTCATAAAAAGGCTTCTGAGGATCAGTTGGAAAACCTTTTTTCAGTTCAGTGTTGGAGCTCTCTCTCATTATTCTCTCTCTCATACTCTTGGACACTTAGAGTTTTCTTGGAGCACTCTTGGAGGGTGTGGAATACTTGGATTCTTGGAGCAAGAAGCCAAAGGAAGAGTAGGAAAGTGTAAGAAGGCATCGACATCAGCAACTACATCAGATTTGCTTGTAAGTACCGAGTTGCATGTATGGTTTCTTCACTAGTTTTGGCATGCATGGCATATGCATGTGGTTTGTTGGTTGTGATCTGTCATTAGGCATGGAGGATGGCTGAGATTGACACTGGATTACCTAGCCTTTCCATTTCCTAGATAGCCATGGTGATATTGGGTTTATTTCATTATTATATTTTTTATTGGTTATCATGTTTCCTTAGCTTGGGTTGAGTTACTAGTCCCATAACCTTGGTTGGACAAACGCTTTCGAGCCCTGGAACAACTTGGGTTGAGTTACTATTCCCATAGTCTGGGTTGGACAAACGTTATGGAGCCCTTGGTGGGTTGAGTTATTAGTCCTGTAGCCTTGGTTGGGCAAACACTTTGGAGCCTGGTAAAAGTTGTGGGTTGAGTTACTAGTCCCGTAGCCGAGTTGGAAAAACCCTCTAGAGCCCTAGATGGCTGGGATAGAGACCAATCTAATGATGGTTTTAGTGATGTCCGGTTGTGAGGTGGAATCCCTATTTGATGGGTTGAGGTGGATGGCCTCTGGAATTTGTGAATGAGTTTTGATTATTGTGTTCTATGAGATCCCACATTCGTGCTTGGAATATTACATGGGGGCGAATGGCTGAAGAGAGTTTGGCTTAGTCATTCTACAGTCGGGTGGACGTGGTAGTCCCATATCCAGTTGGTTCATTGCATTCATTAATGAGAAATCCATTCCCTTGATTTTCATGTGTAAAGGTATTGATGTATTTATGGATTTGATGGCCGATATGTTTATTGTATTTTTGTTCCTATTATTCTAGTTATATGCACATTTTATGATAGCAACTATGTATGCCTCTTAGCATGTTTTTACTTGTATGTAAATGGATAATGTGTCTATGACCTAATAGATGATAATGCAAAAAATGGCATGAGGGAACAATGGTTCATAACGATTCTTAGATAATTATGAGATCCATGCACTTAACTCTGTTATTTACACCTGTAGATTACATGTCGATGATATGTTTGACAAAATGAATGTCATGGTTAGTATGGATCCAATTAAGGTCTTGAAAAATTACTTGCTTTAGTACTTTAATTTCCATGTTACTTTTCTGATTTGAAGATATGGATCAGTTCTAGGCAGTGTCCTGGGCTTTGAGCCTAAAAAAGTGGCTTAAATCTCAAGGTCGTTGGCACAACACTGACAATTTTGGTCCACATTCACTGGCAGGTAGGCCTGTGAGAGCGACTTTAGGTTGTTGGTCGCTCCCTTGCCCATAGAATGAGAGCGACTATGGCCCAAGAGACCTAAAACATCAGTGGGACCCAAGGATAGGTTGTCTGAGTGGCTAACTTGTCTTTTGAGGGTTTTATTGATGATGTTGGATGTCTGTATGGTGTGTTTACGTCAGTTCCACTTCCTTAAGGTGACTTAGGAGGTCAAATCATATCATAGTGGCCTCTCATATCATGTTTACCCCGGTTGGCCGGTTGCTTTGGTAGAGGTGGGAGGAGGGCATTATAGAGTGGTATCGGAGCATGGTTCACCCCTCGGACTGGATGGGCTATGTGTTGGCCATGCATGCATGTCAATTGCATGTGTGTCTCTTACATGTATATACTTATTGCAAATGCTTGATGTCAGATTAAGGTTGTAGTATGGTTATCATGGAGGATTTGTTATTGATTTCATGAAATGTATTTGAAATGAGTATGTGATTGATTGTATATGGATTATATGTCGCTTACATGTTGATTTCATGGTACCTACTTACATCCTTGTATGTTAGGTTGAATTTTTTAATATTTTGATTACATGCATCATTATTCTAGGTTGATTACAAGAACCGATCTATTATGTTCAACTACATGCAATTATGTGTATTTGTAATTGGTTTGGCATTGCTTATGCATACTGCTGGTTGCATATGGCAATGTGTATAATGGAGTAATGGTTGTTGTCATGCAGGAGGTCATAGCATGTATTGTCAATATGGCCTTGCATTGATGATTGGATCCTATTTAGAGTGATGTTTATGTGTTGATACATTTATCTATGTATGTATATATGATGTTATGATTATGTTATACATGTATCATGCTGATTTTGTGATCTTGAAGACCAGTATTCTCCCAAATTTATACTAAGGTACGTTGGTTTATTGTGATATGGTTTATCTGACATATTATGCCTTGTAGGAAGAAATATCAAATGGATAGCAAGATGGTTGACTAAAGAGACTCTCCCTACAAATTCGAAGAGTGGTATGGTGTTGGGAACTCTTCCAACTTGGCAGTGACATTGAGAAGTTTAAACGAAGAGATCAGGAGTTGTAAGGCAGATAATGACAAAATCATACAATCACAGGAAAAGTTAGAAGAGGTGAATGCAGTAATACTTCAGAGCTTGTCGAATTTGCAGTGACAAGGACCACTACGAATTAGCCATAAGCAGGAAGATGAACTAATGGCGCATACAGTAGTAGATCGCATGGTGGTCATCAATTAGATAGAGATGATATAGTTATAGATGGTAGATTATTAGACACTCTCGAGAGGAGAATGGCTAGACACAGGTATGATTCAAGTTCTGATTCAGATTGGCACTATGATCGTCATTTGTATCATCTTTACAAGAGGAATTATAGGGGATATCTTCTAGATGAATTTAAGAAAGCGAAGTGTTGAGATGGGGTCCCTTGGGTCAGATTCAGGTTAAGATAACCAAAATTTTGTTACAATTTTTTAAATAATGTAAAGTCTCCAGGATTTGTGGATGCGGAGTGCGTAGTTGAATAAAAGTCAAAGGGGCTTAGCCCCTTGTTTTGGATAATTTTTAAGTCAGTTTTTGAGATTCACCCATGGTCCACGAATCATGGCATTGTATGAAAAAAAAAGTCTATAAATAGTGAGTCTTAGTGAAAGGAAGAAGTAACTAGAAAAAACTAAGATAGAGAATTGGGTTGATTGAAGAGTCTTGGGTAGAAGCTAAGGAAGGAAAGCTCTGCTTCCTGCGCTTAGATAGGGAAAGAAAGGCTTCACAACTAAGTGCGCTGAGTCCTAGGAAGAGTCTGCAGCTGATTGCATGGACCCTTGTAATCTGTGAATTGAAGATTAATAAAAGACATTTTTCTGAAGAATTACTGAGTATTTATGTTATATTTGTTACTTTTATATGTTGTTGATGAATGACTTGTTTTATGAAATGTTGGTTGAATGCTACGCGATTATCTTGAATCTATCTTAATAATGTACGCAATGCATGTTTAACCACTTCCGCGAAGTTTCTAGTAATTTCTCTTATGTTTACTGACGAATTAAGTAGATATGCGCCAACGCCAATTTAGGATTGCTTTTTGATGTGTGTAAGTAGGTAAATTGATTGTAAAAGGTCCATGAGGACTAATCATGGACCTTCGCGAAGGTCTGAAGGTTTTTTTAACAAAGTTGCAGTAATGTGCCATAAGAGTTTATCGATCTGTGCGAAGGCAGGTCCAAGGCGCTGAAAGACATCACACTAGTCTCTAGATGCAGAAACTTGGTTCTTGCATCCCCCCATACTTTTTCGAGTGAGACTACAGCCTAAACTACGCGGGTTGTTGCCGAAAGGGCTAATAATGTAGGGTTTTGGTCGTTGGCGCAACTAACTCTGAACTTGGGTCAGGACCCCCTAATCCAACAAATGATTCCATTATCAGGACCAAGATCTGCTTGAAAGAGATGTGTGATGTCACATCATTGGAACCCGACCAAGAAAGAAATTGAAAAGTGGCTGGATCAAAAAATTCACGAGTTCATGAAACAAGAAAAAAGGAATCCATGCATGTCAAAGGAAGATTGGTTGGACAAATATATGTATACAAAGATACACGAAATATTATTCTGCACCTTCCCAATTGAACTGTACGAGTGGTTAGCCAAGTTGACAGACAGTCAAGGAAGGTGGAAGCTTGATAGTCCTATAGTGTGGACTCCAGAATTAGTGTGATGACTAGAAGCCTCTAAAAACAAGATCGCGCAGGTTGTCGATCATTGGCTTGATCAAATTCTAGGAGGATTTGTTACATAATTTGCAGTTGATACCTCAGTCAGCTATAGCGAAGCGGAATGAAGATTCTTCAAGGGACCGTGAGGTAAGTATTTAATATCATTGAATACTTGGATTAAATGTTGTTATGTGAAAAATGGGTGATGCCATTACCTTGATGTTCGGGTCTACACGAAGTGGAAGATTCTTTAGAAATCACATAGGATCAGAACCATAGTATAGTCCCTTGATTGGACCTCCTTCAAGTGATGACGAAGGGGCGAGCAAGACGACACCATGCAACATTGTTCAGCTAATTACTCAAGGGATTCCTAGAACAAACCATCCATCCACTCCACCTCCACCGCATATACTTCGCCCACGCCTCCACCTCAACCGCCACCTTTCAACATGGCGAACGCAATGAAAATGTTGATCTTCAAGGGAATAGGAAGTCAAGATCCGAAGTAGTTTTGGTTTGCTGCAAACGTTGTATGGACAGCGCAACAAACCACTGATGAAAATATAAAGAAGGCACAGTTGGTTACCGCTATGCAGGATCGCGCGCTAACTTGGTACATTAAGTATTATTTTGATAACCCTCTTGCGATGGTAGCAGAGACTAAGACGGCTTTCAACAAAGAATTTAGTAAACCTAAACCTGACTCACAGTAAGTAATTGGACATAAAGAGATCATGAAAAGGGTAGAAGAAATGCCTTGGGAATTTGATCAGAGGTTGAAATGTCAGATCAGATAGGCTAACATGCATATCACAGATAGCCAGCATCGTGAATGGTTTATAACATCACTTTTGCCCCACTTGAGAATTGCTATGTCACAACAGAAGATAGAAACACAGGTAGAAGCCTTGGAGATCGCGATGAGGCTGCATGCATCACCTATTTAGAATACGAACCTGGGAGTACAGCAGATCCACTCAATGTTAGAAATATTACACTTATAGATTCAAAGTTTAAAGAAAGATAAGGAAATTATGCCTATGGTGCGCGCGAAAGTTTAGTGTTTGAAGTGCAAGGGCCATGGACGTGATAAGGATCATTGTCTCATGTACGTGAATTATATTACTTGAGGGGGGGGCAATTCCCTTGAAGCCAGAAGCCCCAGCAGGGCCAAGCAAGGGGGTTGCGCTGTGGAGTGCCATTTGTCAAGTTATTGAGCAACATGTGATGGACAATTTCCATTTACTTCAGAAGTTCGTTCAGACACCCCAACAGTTGTTATGTAATTTCTACAAATCTGTGAGCCACGATGAACGCCACTGTCAGAGCTATGAGATGATGATGGAAAGAACCCATACATACCGTATGCAAGAAAAACTCACCCTCCGGATCAAGGCGTCGGAGGAGCGCGTGGAGGATATCAGGGTCGAGGAAGGGGTTGAGGAGGAGGAGGACCTGGTAGAGGTTGCGGACAGATTATCTGCTACAACTATGGACAGTCGGGGAACTATGCACGAGACTAACAGAATCCTACACACCCATCATGTCAATACTGCAGACAATTTGACCATACTATAGAAGAATGTCTAGTGCTAATAGCTAAAATGCAAGAGAAGAAAACATAGCCTACACAGAATTTATAGATGATGAGGGTTGAGCCCCGCAAGGAAGATCAAAGCTTTAATATTGTGCTAAGAAGTGGAATAAAAATTGGCGTTGATAAAGGTAAACAAACTGAAGAAGAAGGATAGGTCCGCAAAGCGCCAAATAAAGAAGTCGAATTTGACCTAGAGTGCTCTAAGGAAAAAAATTTGGAAGCTAAGAAGAGCTTCGCGGAGGCCTCCACCTCAGAAATCTAGGGAAAGATACAAGAACTTAGCACGCCTGCGGATGTTGATCCTTCTATACTCACTAAATTTTTGGAGACCTGCATGAAACTACTAGGTGATAACAAGGCTGTGGAAGGCATGCATGAACTAATAAATAAATGTGACAACGAGGAAAAGGCCCCTGGTGAACATCACGCGGTCAGAAAGATTTGAAATCATAAGGCACGAATAGGGCGAGAGATGAGGCTAATAGCGCAGATAGGTGATTATGATATGGACCAGGTCATTTTGGATCTGGGGTCCAATGCGAATGTATTACCAAAATAGACATGGGAAAGGATGGGGAGGCATGTGCTGCAGTGGTCTTCGATTCAACTTAGGATGGCGAACCAGTAGAAAATCATCCCCATGGGATGATTATATGGAGTAACAATTTATATTGAAGGTGAGAGCACAGTGGCAGACTTTGAAGTTATAGAAATCATTGACGACAGTAATCCCTACCCCGCGCTCCTGGGAATTGACTGGGCTATTTATATGAATGGGGTCATTAATCTGAAGAAAAGAATGACGTCGTTTGAAAGAAAGTTGCTTCGGGATATAGTGCCACTGGATCCTACAGAAGGGGTGCACTATACTGAACCAATCCACGATTATGAAGAATGTGATGACGAACTGGATCAAATTTACAAGATAGCAACGCGAGATAAGGACTGGATCAATCCAATGATAAATGGATGGTTTGCATGGGACTGAGAGATTTCTTGCACCTATGATTTAGATAAGGAGTTAGAACATTGGCAGAATCGCTTACATGAACTTTCTACATTGCGATACAATATAATGACGAAGTCGCTGCGATGTGTTTCGTCAAAGGTAAGAAAATTACCTTATTATGATGGTTTAACTGACATAGATCTGTTTTTGGAGGAATTTGAGCGTGAGGTCCCTGAGGACCATCGCTTCCAAGCATTAGAGTTGGCACTGTGTGCTATGCCTGCACGATGGTGGGGTACGCATAAGGATAGTTTTGTTGGATGGCGAGATTACAGAAGAATGATGAAGCTACGGTTTGGGCGTGCTAACACCAAAATGACTGAGAAGTATAATGGAAGGGACGATCCGTGCGATCACCTAGCAAAGTGGACTAAAGCGTGGGGAACAGAACCGCAACCAGAATGGGTACACATATTTTGTCATATCTTGGACACAATTCCCATGAACTGGTATTTAGAAACGAAGCTTTGTCATGGCACTGCAGAGTGGGATGTATTGAAGGAAGGGTTCTTATTGACTTTCATCTTTGAAGATGGATTTGCAAGCATCGATGAAGCACTAAAAGAGATTAATGCAGTTATCTTCAGAATGTTGAAGGAACCTATGCAATGGACCCAACCAAACTGGAGCACCCAGTTGCGCCATGCCTTGGAATGCTATAACATGACCGTTGAAGAGGAAGAAGAAGACCCAAGGAACATCAATATCCGAAGGCAGAAGGGCTTTACGAAGTCAAAGTACCACAAATAGAAAACCCAAACATCTCTGCACCTCTGAAAACAAAGCAAGTAAACATTGGCACTAAGGACGAACCAAAGTTCACAAAAATTGGAGATTACTAGGACAACGCTATAGTAGATAAAGTTGTTGAACTACTCCACAAATACTAGGATCTCTTTCCAACTAAGTTTTCATATATAAAGGGCATAATCGGTGATTTGGGCATTACGAAGATCACATTGAAGCCAGACGCGAAGCCTGTTAAACAGAGGCCTAACTGCCTTAATCCTAAGTATAAGTGATCTGAAAATGGGGTGCTAAAGGCTTCTTGTCAAGGTTACAAGAACCTCTCCCACTTCCAAAGCTTAAATGTTCCCAAGATGTAGTGATAACCATTTGCGGAATTAAAAAGTGCTTGAAAATAGGTGTATCCTTGTGTTTGTATTTAAACTGTTTATGTGCCTTAAGTTTATTTGCTTGAACTGATATAAAACATATAACAGCAAATAAAGCAGCAAATACAATGCAGTAACAAGCAATCACACATAACAGAAATATAATATGGAGTTCACCCAAAACTCTTGGGCTATGTCTCCTTGAGCTCTAGTCAACTCGACTAGGCTCTCTCGGATTATGGCAAAGTCCTTTTACAAGCTCCACACTCAACTCCACTGGTTTACACTAAACACAATGGGCTTAGAACACCATCTTATCCCTGGCTCTGAAGCTCTCTGACTTTTTGGCTCTACCTCTGGCTCTACCTCTGGCTCTTGTCTTTGGCTCATGGCTCTTGGCTTTGGCTCGTGGCTCTGGCTCTGGCTCTAGCTCTAGCTCTCACACTGGCTCTTGGCTCTCGGCTCTGGCTTCTCCAAGCTCTCTCTCTTGGCCTCTGTGTGCCTCTGGAGTCCGCCTAACCTCCAAGCGACTCTCAGCAACCTTTTTCAGTCCTCCAACTCCCTTGGCAACCTTCAGCTACCTTCAACACTTGTGCTCTCTGTGTTTTTATCATGCCTCGGTTACAGTCCTCCATCATTGAAGAACCTGATTGTTTCCTCACAAGAATCTGTTTACAAATGGAAAAGAACAGACGGGCAGGAAAACCCGGTCGTTTTTCCTTCCTCTAGCCATGTCAGCCAAATAACGGAAATACACAAGAAACGCACGCAAAACACATCATGGGCCTTTAGCCTGGACTTCAAATATTATGGAATTGGCCCTATAAATCTATCGGATCCGTCCAAATATCGCTTATCGCTATCGCTATCGCTTAGTCGGGAGGTCTAAAAACCTCAATACACGGGAATACATAGAAATCCTGAATTTCGAGGTTTCAAATATTATGGAATCGCGCTTATATATTCCATCGGGTCCGCCCTTTATCGCAATTCACATATCGGCATATCGCAGTGCGTTGGCCCTTTGTATCAGGGGTTCGTTGATTGCCGATCGCTGATATCGTCAATCGCTATCGATCTCGTCGCTATATCGCAATCGGCATATTACATTGGTAATGGTGACAATATGTTTCGGGCGTATAACTTGCGTGGGGATTAACTGCTCGAAAAAGCAGTTTCCTCTCTCCTCCACCATGCCACGCGTCGGCAAATGTATGGATTCGGGTGAAGCCCGTCCAATACCACTTACCACTTGAGGCCTGCACAAAATATTGCTTATTGCCCCTTCCTTTCGGAACTCAAAAGGCTCGCCTGTTTGGTTTATAAATCCGTCGGGTCCATTGAAGGCCTTTGCACCTGTTTTAAGTTCTTTCCCTTTGTTTATTGCAATGCGATGAAGAATGCGATGTGATGGGTTCTAATGGTTTTTATGTTAAAAAACACATTTTTCCTTAAGTCCCATTTATATAAGAATTTTCCTCCTTTTCAAAGGACAAAGGCAAACTTATTTTTGCGATAACTTCTTCATCCGAAGTCCATTTTAGAACATTCAAGTGAAGTAGATTCAGAATGAAAAGATCTACACAATGGGGCTATTTCCAAGAGCATCCTTGGACTTTAATTTTCCTCTGTGAGGAACACTTTAGACTTAGAAGTCTATCCAAGATCCATTTTGGATCACGCCTTCCCACTAAAGAAATTTTGGTCTCCAAAAGACTGATATACTGATCTGAACAGTAAATGAGAGTAGCAGCACCCTCTTCTTTCAACCTCCATACACTTGCCTTGCATAGTGCCTCTGAACCAAAGCCTTTGACCACTCTCCTTCTTGGATGTGCTAGTCCTCTTGGGGAAGAACTGTTTTCCTCCTTGACTTTATGCAGAACTCCTACTGAGAGGGTCACAGAAGGTAGTTTGAACTTCTCTGCCTTGATCATTGATCCAAGGTGGCTCAAACAAATGTGAAGTCACATCTGCTTCACAATATTTTCATTTATACCTGTTTGAAAAGCTGTCAACAACAACAGAAATACAGACAACAACTGGATGGTCTAAACTCCTGCTTCAATAAAAGAAACAGATTTCACATCTTGTGAACACCTCCATGTCTTACATCTGCATACAAATGATGGACTAGATAACAAGCCCATAAAACATGCCTTTAAACAAATGACCCTTCAAGTCAAGCATGTAGAAAAAGACCATTAGGACTCTTTTTCAAAAGATGAAACACTTCATCATTATCTCCGTCTTAGAGACCAAGTTAACTTTTCCCAATTCAACATTGCATGCATGTTACCACAAAGCAATCAACCCTTCAAGTTAATTACACATACATGTTCAAATACAAGGAAAACATCAACATCCCTGTGTTCATGCACATCAAGCTTATGCATGCATTTCATCCTTCAACTTTCGCTTAAGCACACTGTACTTTTGAAGCTGAAATGAAATATAATGTTGCAGCAATAAAGTGAGTCTCCTACTCAACTTCTCCATTCACCATCTTGGTAAAAACCTGCAACTTGCTTTCCATTAACAAAGAAATGCCAATAGATGCATCAATAGACATGCAATCTTTAATTGGATAAGAACTCTAACCATTTCTTACCAATCCATTTCAAAGGTATTTCCTTTGTCTGCACATCAGCATCAACATGTGAATCATCCTGAAACACATCATCCATGGAAACTTCCTTTCCATTTCTGCCATCTTCTCTTTCCACCTTCTTCAGCTTTCATGGAAGCATTGCTGGATTCAGAGTCCAACACTTTTCAGCAAGATTCCCTTGCTTATGGCAGTAAGTGCAACACATGTGCATCCTCTTGACAGCATGATTTGCCTTGTCCAATGGACCTTTGGCTTCTTGCTTCCTTTCCTTCAAAAGTTTCCTGCATGTGGCTATCCTCTTCCAACATCTAGAAACATTATGGTTATCCAAACCACAAAAGGAACATGCAATTCTTTTCCCATATCTATGTGGAAATTTATCATGCTTTGCAAAATCAAAAGTAATATGATTAGAACCATATTTATACCTTTCTCTTTCACCTTTGTTGCCTTCATGAGGAGGTGAATCAAATGAAGAAGAGGCTCCCTTTGGAACGCCATCAATCTCTTCAAGGCTTTCATAGTTTCCACAACTCTCTGGTTCAAGTGTGTGCTTCTGAACACCTGCATCCTGCAAATGAGGTTTCAAGCTATTGAATTCCTCCTGAATACAATCTTCACACTCTTGAGGTAGAAGACATGAAATGCAACTCCTTCTTGGAGTTGTTTCAATTGTCTTCATGGAAGCTTTGGAACTTTCTCCATAAGACTATCCATAGCCAAGACCCAAATACATAGGCCTTTCCTCAACTATTATTGGCTCAAAAATACCTTGTGCATGTTTACCCAAGCCCTTTCCTTCATAGCCCATCTTGGAAAGTAGCTTGGAATGCCTCTGGTATGTTTTTCAAAAGGACCAATACAAGCATTCTTAGAAGAATTTGAAGACAAACAGGAATGGTTTACCTCTTCTTCAAGCTGATACTTGACTAAGGCTTCTTCGACAACAAAGAGTTGTGACTCCAACTCATGCATCCTTTTCAGGTTCATATTTGCAATATGAAGTTGCCTCTCCATTTCCTGCAATTTGTCAAAAAGAAACTCCTTCTCTTCCTCCACGGAATTCAACTGCTCTCTAAGTATGATGCTCTTCCTTCCATCCTCATACATTTCCCTCACCTTGTCCATCATGGTGAACAAGTCTTGCTTCATGTCTTCATCAAAGAATCTTGTGATGAAGGAGGAATTTGAGGACTCACTTGTAGAAGTTGTCATTATGCAAATGAACAAAATAACTTCAAACAAGACTAACAAAGAGCTTGTCTAAGCAACCTTTTGCAACAAACCTCTTATGCTTCAAGGATTGCCTTGAGGTCCTTTGGGATAAGAAGAATGCCTTCAGCCCTTCTTCCTTCTTGTCCTCTCCTAGACTTAGCTATCAATAGCTTTCCCTTCACCTCTGCAAACTCAAACAATAGTCATTCTGCAACAAGCATAAAATCAATCCTTGACTGCCCAAACACCTTTCAGACAAGCAATCTTTGCTCTATCAATCAAGCATTCTGATCTGATATCTCTTGCTCTGGTATAACCAGCTTTGATGTCACCTTCTTAAAGGTGGGGTTGATCAATCTCAAGCTCTGATACCACCTAATATGAAAATGGGATGCTAAAAGCTTCTTGTCAAGCTTAAAAGAACCTCTCCCACTTCCAAAGCTTAAATGTTCCCAAGATCTAGTGATTAACCATTTGTGGAATTAAAAAGTGCTTGAAAATAGGTGTATGCTTGTGTTTGTCTTTAAACTGTTTATGTGCCTTAAGTTTATTTGCTTGAACTGATATAAAACATATAACAGCAAATACAATGCAGCAACAAGCAATCACACATAACAACGATATAATATGGAGTTCACCCAAAACTCTTGGGCTACATCTCCTTGAGCTCTAGTCAACTCGACTAGGCTCTCTGGGATTATGGAAAAGTCCTTTTACAAGATCCACGCTCAACTCCACTAGTTTACATTGAACACAATGGGCTTAGAACACCATCTTATCCCTAGCTCTGAAGCTCTCTGGCTTTCTGGCTTTGGCTCTAGCTCTGGCTCTCAGCTCTCGCTCTCGCTCTAGCTCTTGTCTCTAGCTTGTGGCTCTGGCTCTGGCTCTCACACTGGCTCTTGGCTCTCGGCTCTGGCTTCTCTGAGCTCTCTCTCTCGGCCTCTGCGTGCCTCTGTAGTCCGCCTGACCTCCAAGCAACTCTCAGCAACCTTCCAGTGACCTTTTTTAGTCCTCCAGCTCCCTCAGTAACCTTCAGCTACCTTCAGCACTTGTGCTCTTTGTGTTTTTATCATGCCTTGGTTACAGTCCTCCATCATTGAAGAACCTGACTGTTTCCTCACAAGAATCTGTTTACAAATGGAAAAGAATAGGCGGGCAGGAAAACCCAGTCATTTTGCCTTCCTCTAGCCATGTCAGCCAAATAACGGAAATACACAGGAAACACACGCAAAACACATCATGGGCCTTTAGCCCAGACTTCAAATATTATGGAATCGGCCCTATAAATCTATTGGGTTTGTCCAAACATCGCTTATCTCTATCGCTTAGGTGGGAGGTCTAAAAACCTCAATACACAGGAATACATAGAAATCCCAAATTTCTGAATTTCAAATATTATGGAATCATGCCTATAAACTCCATCGGGTCCGCCCTTTATAGCAAGTTGCATATCGGCATATTGCAGTGTGTTGGCCTTTTGTATTGGGGGTTCGCGGATTGCCGATCGTTGATATCGTTGATCACTATCAGCCCCGTCGCTATATCACAATCGGCATATCGCATTGGTAATAGCCTGGGGGTTCTTTCCTTTGGTCATGTCGATCGCCGACCCACTGATCAGATCCTGACCGTTGATCCGTGACCGCTAATCCAACGGCTTAAAGTCCGTTTCGAGCACATCACTTACGCGGAGATTAACTGCCCAAAAAATCGGTTTCCTCTCTCCTCCGCCGTGCCACGCGTCAGCCAATGTATGGATTCAGGCGGAGCCCGTCCAATACTGCTTACCGCTTGAGGCCCGCCCGAAATACCACTTACTGCCCCTTCCTTTCGGAACTCAAAAGGTTTGCCTGTTTGGTTTATAAATCCGTCGGGTCTGTCAAAGGCCTTTGCGCCTATTTTAAGTCCTTTCCCTTTGTTTATTGCAATGATATGAAGAATGCGATGCGATGGGTTCTAATGGTTTTTATGTTAAAAAACACATTTTCCCTTAAGTCCCATTTATATAAGAATTTGCCTCCTTTTCAAAGGACAAAGGCAAACTTCTTTTTGCGATAACTTCTTCATCCGAAGTCCATTTTAGCCCATTCAAGTTGCAGTAGATTTAGAATGAAAAGATCTATGAAATGGGGCTATTTCCAAGAGCATTCTTGGACTTTAAGTTTCCTCTATGAGGAACACTTTAGACTTAGAAGTCTATCCAAGATCCATTTTGGATCAATAAGGAAAAGGTTCGCTAGGAACTGGATAAGATGTTGGAGGCAGGAATCATAGAACTTGTTGAAGAATCTGATTGGGTGAACCCAATGGTGGTTTAAGAAAAGAAAAAAAAGGGTGAAATAAGGATCTACATAGATCTACAGAAGCTTAACGATGCATGTGTCCACGATCCATTTCTGACATTGTTCACAGATGAAGTGCTAGACAATGTTGGAGGGAAGGAGACCTGTTCCTTTACTGATGGGTTTTCAGGGTATCATCAAATCAATATCGTGCCAGAGGATAGAACAAAAACGACCTTCGCAACGGAGTGGGGTTGTTTCCAGTACATTGTGATGCCATTTGGACTAAAGAATGCACCTGCAATATTTTCCTGCGTAGTCATAACAACGTTCAAGGAGTTCATTCATAAGTTTTTGGAGGTATAATTTGATGATTGGACGATGTTTGGATTAGTGAAGCACCATGTAGCAAGTCTACACCTGATGCTGGATACATGTCGCAGATACCAGATCGCGCTAAATTTGAAAAAATGCATATTTTGTGTTCCTTTTGGGATCTTGCTGGGTCATGTTGTGTGCAAGCAAGGATTGATGGTGGACCCTACAAATATTGCGGTAATTGTGAACTTGGAGGCCCCTAGGAATGTCAAGCAGTTGCGCGCAACGCTAGGACATACGGGATACTATAGAAAGTTTATCAAATCTTATGCTCAAATTATAGTGCCCATGGAGAAACTTCTAAAGAAGGACATGAAATTTTGTTGGGACGAAGAATGTCAGCGCAACTTAGATGTGTTGAGAGAAAATATAGTCACTGCGCCGATATTGGTATTCCCCAATTGGAAAAAGGAGTTTTATATACATGTGGATGCTTCTTGCATTGCGCTAGGTGCAGTACTAACATAGGTCGGTGAAGGAGAACTAGACCATCCTATAGCCTTCATAAGTAGGAAGTTATCGAAGGCTGAGAAAAATTAGTCAACGACTAAACGCGAAGGGTTGGCCATGGTCTACGCGCTGCAAAAATTCAGACATTATCTGTTAGGAGGACATTTCAAGATGTATAAATATCATTTTGCCTTAAAATACCTAGTCAACAAGCATGTGTTGGGGGTGGGGGGGGTGGGGTTTCAAATGGTTGTTATTATTTCAGGAGTATGACTTTGAAGTCATTGTGAAGCCTGGAAGGTTAAATGCGGGACCTGACCATCTGTCGCGGATTGAAACAGGAGAGGAACCTAGTAATCTAGAGGAAGGGTTGTCAAATGCGTAGCTCTTTAAGGTGCACGTAGCGTATGACCATTTTTCACACATTATTCACTTCTTGACTACGGGGATGGCACCGAAAGGATATACAAGTCAGCAGAAGAAGGAATTAGTAGTGCGCGTCATTGATTTTTTAGTTATTGCGGGACATTTGTATAAAATGGGTGTAGATGAAATATTGCAAAGATATGTACTGGACTTTGAGCGGGACAACATTCTCGCTAAAGCTCATGGGGGAGCTGCAGGAGGCCATTATTCTGGCAAGGAAACTATGCAGAATATTTTGTGCGCAAGTCTATGGTGGCCAACACTGCATAAAGAATCCAAGGCATACTATAAGGCATGTGATGCCTGTCAAAGAACCGGCAGACCGTCGTGAATAGATGAGCTACCACTACACCCTTAGGTATTGTTGCGGCCCTTTGAGAATTGGATGATTGATTTTGTGGGGCCAATTCATCCCCCTGGAAAGAAAATGGGTGCGCGTTATATTATCGTTGCGATGGAATATTTAACCAGATGGGCAGAAGCAGAGTCGGTTAAGGATTGTATAGGGGCTATGATAGCAAAATTCTTGTTTCAGTATGTCTTAACCAGATTTGGCTACCTGAAAGTGTTGATGCGTGATAGGGGTACACACTTTCTGAATGAAACGATCATCGCGTTGACTGAGGAATTCCAGGTCTACCATTAGAAGAGTACACTATATCACCCACAGGAAAACAGAACTGTTGAAGCCTTTAACAAGATTTTGGAGACAACGTTGACGAAGATCTGCAACGCGTAGTGGAATGACTGGGATTTGCGCGTACCTGCAGTACTATGGGATTATAAGATTACTTGTAAGAAGTTGATAGGGAAAATGTCGTTCAGATTAGTATATGGGGTCGAAGCCGTAATGCGATGGAATGCATTGTTCCTAGTCTGTGCATTACAGCTTTGAAAGATATGGCAGATCATGAGGCCTTGGAGGAACGCCTCGCGTAGCTGATGGAGCTCGAATAAGATCAATTTTTGGCAGGATTCCATCAATAATTACAGAAGGAACGCGAAAAATCGTGGCATGTTCGCCATATCAAGCTTCGCATATTCAAGGTAAACGATCTTGTCCTGTTATATGATAGTAAATTCACTAAATTTCCAAGTAAATTCCAGATGCATTGGTTAGGGCCATATCTTTTCCAAGAAATTACAAATGCAGGTGCAGTTCAACTCACGAAATTGAATGGGGAACCCTTCCCGGGAAGAGTGAATGGGAGCCGATTGAAGTTGTATACAAGGGATCCTGCGCAATGACTATATGGCAGTAGGATAGTCCTAGTGCTCCAGGCAGTTGCAAGGGAGCGTGGGACTATAAACTACACTGCCCGGCTTGGTGGACAACACAGCGAGTGGGCTACGCGTGCTCGGGAATCTGCGCAAACAGAGAAGGTACCATGCAGCCCAACAAGAAAATGACCGTTGGAGTTACTATTCATGATTTGACGGCCAGAAAATGGTTAAGAGGAGAAGGATGGCAGCAATTAAGGCAAAAATCTATGAATATATACCGCCAAAACAAGATTTATTATCAGAATTTGGGGTGAACGGTCAGATTTAAATTCAAAACCCCCTATAAATTACGTGTGTCGATCCAATAGAGAACACTTTGCGCTCTAAGACTTGTTGCTAAATTTCCCTTTCTATCACCTATGAGCCGTGTGTATCGGGAAGATTTAGTTGCGAGCCCAGTGTTTTTCGAATTGCCTAAGATAAACCGAAAGCTTATTCTTGATCAAATGTCTGCCACAAGCCCTGTTGAAACTGTTAGTGGTGGCGATGTTGTCTCTGACACAACAACCCTGGAAGTTGTAAGTATGGAAGCTCCAATTGTTATGCCCACGGCGCCAAGGTCACCTAGGCCAAAGCACACCCCTACCACAAAAAACCAACCAGCCAAGCCAAAACAATCCGCGAAGGAAAAGCAGAAGAAGGTGTCAGTGAGCGCGTCACCAAGAAAGCATACCAAAACACAGGAAAAGCAAAAGAAAGATAAGCAGTCAGAAAGAGTAGTGGACCTGGAGGCAGAATAATTCTAGGGAACGGAGGATATTGATGTCGAAGGGGTGGAACCCATGACAAGGTTGCCAAAGCCTATCCCTCTGCAGAAGGGAAAAGCAAAGGTAATGAAGGACCCTGATACCGAGAAGTTTACAGTATCCACGCCCTTGCTGCCTAAGCAGGTCCCCTTTGAAGGTCCTCGGCTCGCGCGGATCCTATTGTTAAAGATGGAGAATTGGGACCTCGCCGACCACACTAAGTTTCCACATTTGGTAACAGATAAATACATACGAAAGATATATTACAAAGAAACGGCTATTACAACATTAGAGCTGATGGAATGGGTTTGCAATGTTGAGAAATTAGGGTTGCTCAATCTGTTGTTGGTGCCACAATATCATCACACCCCCATTAATATAATATGTGTGCACCAACTCCTCATGCTAGTGCATGATGAGTGCTTATGGCTAGGAGAGCCTATCCCCATCACGGACATGTTGATTCACAAAATCACGTGGCTGCCTTACAAAGGCGCGAACCCTGCCAAGGAGTTTGGAGGGAAGACTGGGGAGAAAGAGCTTGTAGACAAGATGAAGAAGGATTATGGCCTCCTCAAGAAGTCGCAAGGGTATTCCATTCTCTCTATTTCAGACCAAGAAGTTCAATTTGCTACCTAGATTTTAGCAGGGAAGGTTATGAGAAAATGTCGCACAGACGAAGTTCTAGCGCCAGTAGTTTCACTTGCTGCGCAGTGCGCGAAAGGCGTACAATTTAATTGGGCCAGGTACCTTTGTCAAGAGTTCCTAGCGAACTGACGAGAATCCCAGGAGGAAACCAAGTCATTCCACTATGCTTGGTTTCTGCTATCAATTTTTCTCATTGCGTGGAGATTTCCAAAGGATAGCCAATTTCCTCCTCTCGAGGAAGGATTGCTGGAGGCAGCGCAATTCGCCTCTTTATGGTCTACAAATGATGTTGCGTGGATTGCAGAAACAAAGATATTTTGGAATCTTATGGAAATGGATATCCATATGGTACTCAGTCAGCGTCCAAGGTTGTCCCCAACCTTGTTCATGCAGTTGTCAGCCTACGTGGCATTCAAGGTTGACTTCCACAGAGTCTATATCCAAGCACGGAAGGATCCAGAGTAGAAATGGCACCAGTTTCCCTATTTGGTGTCAGAAATGGATGTGCAGGAGATCGTAGGGTTATGGCCTACAGAGTGGTGCACCCCGTCAGAATTAGATGTTGGAACAAGCACGAGTGCAGAAAGTTCTGTTGCACAGAAAAGAAAGGAGGCCGCTAAGAAAGTTGCACGTACCCTAGCAGAACAGAAAAAGAAGGAAGTTGCAGAAAAGGCTCGCATAGAGCATGAACGTGCTGCTAAGCGCATGAGGAAAAAGAATAGTGTGAGTCGTAGAAAGGTGATAAGTCACCTTCGCCGGAGACAGAGGAAGAAGAGCTTTCAGGACAAGGTGGAGGAGGTGATGAGGGGTAGAGAACCCCCTTTATTTTGAAAAGACGTGGCACGGAGCAGAAGGGTGGAACACAAAAAAAGCATAAATCTGATAAAACACAGGTTGATCCCATGGTATTGACAGAAAGCGATCTCAATGAGATCGGTGACAAAGTCAGGGATACAATGACAGAAGTGCTACAACAGTTTGAGCAGCAATACATGCAGACGTTGGGGAGCATCCAAAAGGATCTATGCGAGTTGCAGATCCAAATGAGCAGAATACAAGCAGGCGTTGGACAAGTGAGCACGGAGCAAGTGAGCCTGACACTCAAGACAAGCTAGGCAGTAAAGCTAGTAAGGACCCAGGATCTCAGAACTATACCATTTCCAGATGGTCCATTCACACAAGAATCAGCCGATGATCATATTATACTTAGTATAATCAAGGATATAGGACTGAATATAGTGGCGCTCTCCAATGAAACCCTTCACGTGCTACATAAAGGGGTGACAGATGAGTTGAGAACTAGAGAGAATCGCGCCCTCAACCAAATAAGTGAGTACAAAGTCAACAATGAACAAATGTTCATTGAAAAGACACAGGATCTAAAGGAAAAGGAGGAACTACGGGCGCATAGTTCAAGTCTGGAGTCAGTAGTAGCAGAGGCCCGTAAGATAGTGCTTGAACTTCACATCTAGGAGGATGCACAACTTGAAGCCAAAATCAGAAAATTAGCTGCTGGTGTGTGTGAGGCTAGAGTAGAAGTTGGACGAGTAACTTTCAAGTTCAACATGAAGATTGCAGAATTGCAGTTGAAGTTGCAACCCACAACTCTGCCTAAGGTCCGGGAGTAGTGCGAATCGTAGTTAAGGAGGGCATGGCTACCTTAGATACCACAATCACTGACTGTGCAACACTGTTTGAGCAGGCTATGGAGCTATTGACCAATCTGCAGGAGGATCCAAACCTATAAACATTAAACACAAAGGTAAGAGATGCAGTGCCAATATGATAAGGTCAGGGCGATTGTGTGCACCTTAGCACCAGCGCAGCACCTTTCCAAGTTACGGGAAGGAAATCATCTACTGGCACAGGTAGAGGAAGCACAGAAGAAAGAGGCCTTTGCTAAATTCCAAGTTGTAACCTTGGTTGGATGAGGCTTATCAGATCACGATCTCCATTCAAGATAAGCTTAAGGGACTGCAACAGACGCAGTGGATGATGAGGCTAGCAGTAGAAGGACAACCACTGAAAAATTGGTCGAGGAGGTTTGACAGGCAGCGACATAGAGCGTTGTTGAAGTTGCAGTGATCCATGTGGAGCTGGGGGATCTTCGCAGTAAGATTGCGGCGCCAGCAGAGTGACTCGAGGGCGAGTCACAATCTTTATGTTGGGGGCCTATTGGGATGGGGTCCCCTGGGTTAGTTTGGGGTTAAGATAACCCAAATTTTGGTACAATTTTGTAAATGATGTAAAGTCTCCGCGATTTGTGGATGTAGAGCATGTAGTTGAATAAAAGTCAAAGGGGCTTAGCCCCTTGTTTTGGGTAAGTTTTGAGTCATTTTTTGAGATTCACCCATGGTCCGAGGACCATGGCATTTTATGAAAAAAAGTCTATAAATAGTGAGTCTTAGCAAAAGGAAGAAGTAACTAGAAAAAAACTAAGATAGAGAATTGGGTTGATTGAAGAGTCTTGGATAGAAGCTAAGGCGTGAAAGGTTTGCTTCCTGTGCTTAGATAGGGAAAGAAAGGCTTCGCAGCTAAGTGCGCTGAGGCCTAGGAAGAGTTTGGAGCTGAGTGCGCAGACCCCTACAGCTATGTGCATAGGGTGGTTTAAGTCTGTAATCTGTGAATTGAAGATCAATAAAAGACAATTTTCTGAATAATTATTGAGTATTTTTGTTATATGTGTTAATATTATATGATGTTGATGAATGACTTGTTTTATGAAATACTGGTTGAATGCTACGCGATTATATTGAATATATCTCAATAATGTACGCAATGCATGTTTAAACACTTCCGCGAAGTTTCTGGTAATTTCTCTTATGTTTTTTGACAGATTAAGTAGATCTACGCGAATGCCAATTTAGGATTGCTTTCTGATGCGCATAAGTAGGTAAATTGACTGTTAAAGGTCTGCAAGGATTGATCGTGGACCTTCGCGAAGGTCTGAAGGTTGTTTTAACAGAGTTGCAGTAACGTGCCCTAAGAGTTTATCTATTTGCGCGAAGGCGGGTCCAAGGCGCTGGAAGACATCACACTAGTCTCTGGATGCAAAAACTGTTAGGTCCATATAATACTAGTGATACCCCCATCACTATTGCCATTATAGTTCTTATTGTTATTGTTTTGCCCCTACTCTGAACCTGGGTCAGGACCCCCTAAGCCAACATGAAGCCACCTGCTTTTGATGGAGAGATAAAGAGATCACAAGATGCAGAGGCATGGTTGCTTGGTATGAAGAAGTTTTTCAGGTTGCATGACTACTTGGAGAACATGAAAGCTAGAGTGGCTACTTTAAGTCTTAAAGGTAAAGCAAACATCTGGTGGGAAGACGTGAAGAATGTCAGGGACATAAATGAGGAAGATATGACTTGGAGTGAATTTGAGCGGCTATTCAAGAAGAAGTATTTGTTAGAGAGATACTTCGATGACAGGGAAAAAGATTTCTATGAACTAAACATGGGATCCATGATAGATGATGAGTACACCAGTAAGTTCTTGGAACTATTGAGGTATGTGCCTTACCTCAAGGAGGAGAAGGATAAGATTCAGAGATTTGTTAGTGGGTTACCAGTTGCATTCAAAGATAGGATTGAGTTCGATGAGCCTAGATCATTGGAGGAGGCTATCCGAAAACTGAAGCATTATTATGAACAATCAAAGCGTCGAACTAAGACGAAGCCAAATTGGAGAGGTAAAATAAAGAATAAAGGCAAATGGGATAAGAAGCGAGTAAGACCATGGGATTTGGGTAACGAGGAGAATGTTGCACCACTTAAGAGGTTCAATGCATCAGATAGAGGACAGGGACACAGATCTGAGGAGCAGAAAAGGAACCCGTACAATGTTGGACTTGTGGAGGAGATCATCGCAGTTGGGATTGTCCACAGTACAACAGTGGTAGGCCTAATATATACAATGCACAGGAGGCACATACTGTTGGAGACGTTGGTCAAAGTATTCCACGTATCTATGCAGCCTTAGATAACAAATAAGCAGAGCATCAGGCATCTATCATCGAGATGGATGGTAAACTTTGTGATCAAGTTATTTCTATTTTGTTTGACCCTGGATCTACTTATAACTATGTTAGTCCTGACTTGGTGGATAAGTCTTGGTTAGTGCAGTTGGCTACAGGTACGAAGAAGCGAGTTCATCATTGGGTAAGAGATTTTTCATTTAATTTGAATGGTATTCCTACTGCAACACATTTGAATATATTACCTTTGAGTTCATACAATATGTTGTTGGGCATGGTTTGGTTGTATCTTCATAGAACCAAGGTGGACTGCTATGACAAGGCCTTTGAATGTGTTGATGACAATGGAGAACCAAGAGTCTTGTAGGGTAAGATGAAAGCCACATCAGTTAGGATGGTGATAGTTATGCAAGCAAAGTGTAGCCACAAGAAAGGGTGCAAGCTATTTGCAGTACATATTTCTAGTGATAAGGGTATGGAGGTTGAGGATGCAAATATGTTGAATAAGTATCAGGTTTTACAGCAATTCAAGGATGTATTTCCTGAGGACATTACAGAGTTTCCACCTCACAGGGAGGTAGACTTTTCTATTCAGCTAGTACTGGGGGTAGCTCTAGCATCTAAAGCACCTTACAGGATGAGCAAATCTAAGTTGGTTGAGTTAAAATTGCAGTTGAAGGAGATGTTGGGCAAGGGATACATTAGGCCAAGTGTATCACCTTGGGGTGCACCAGTCTTGTTTGTGAGGAAGAAAGATAGTACCCTTAGATTATGCATTGATTATAAGCAGTTGAACAAAGTGACTATCAAGAACAGATACCCTTTGTAGAGGATTAATGACTTGTTCGATCAGTTGAAGGGAGCATCAATGTTCTCGAAGATTGACTTGAGATCTGGATACCATTAGTTACACATCAAAGAGGAGGACATTTACAAGACTGCATTCAGGACTAGGTATGGGAATTATGAGTTTGTTGTTGTTCCATTTGGCTTGACGAATGCTCCAGCTACATTCATGTGTTTGATGAATAGTGTGTTGCATCCATATTTGGATAAGTTTGTTATTGTGTTCATTGATGATATACTGGTATATTCTAAAAATGAGGAAGAGCATGTCGAGAACTTAGCAATAGTGTTGAGTTTGTTGAGAGAGCATCAGTTGTATGCTAAGCTCAGCAAATGTAGCTTCTTTCATACTGAGGTACACTACTTGGGACATGTTGTCTCCAAGGAAGGTATTGTAGTAGATCCAGAGAAGATAAGGGCCATCATGGAGTGGGTAGCTCCTAAGAGTGTGGATGAGGTGAGATATTTCATGGGTTTGGCATGATACTATAGGAGGTTCGTTAGGAACTTCTCGCAGATTTCTTATCCCATTACATCATTGCAAAGAAAATGTAAGAAGTTCGAATGGACTGAAGAGTGTGAGACTAGCTTTGATCAACTTAAGTAGTTGCTGACACAAGCACTAGTATTACAGATTTCAAATATGGACAAAGAGTTTGTGGTATGCATAGATGCTTGCAAGAGAGAGCTTGGTGGAATCCTTATGCAAGATGGACAGGTGGTATTTTATGAGTCCCGGAAACTAAACGAGCACGAGCAGAACTACCCGACACATGATCTTGAGTTACTAGCGATTATACATGCATTGAATATGTGGAGACACTATCTCCTAGGCAAGAAGTTCACATTGATGAGTGATCACGGTGGGTTGCGGTATCTATTTGAACAACCAAATCTGAATGGTAGGCAGGCTCGATGGTTTGCCACAATCAGTGAATTCGACTTTGAGATCAGATACATCAAAGGAAAGGAGAACAAAGTGGAAAATGCTCTTAGCAGGCAGGTACAGGTGAATCACTTAGTAGCTATGAGCTCCTATGGGACATATTTACAGGATAGGATCTTGCGAGCAAGACAACGGGATGTCAGATATATGGAGATTGTGCACAGGTTGCAGCAGAGTACAGGTACAAGTACATGTATAGGTATAGGTGATGGTACATGTGTAGGTGCAAGTACACAGGGAATGGAATATTGTCTTACAGCAGAGGGATTGGTCAGGTTTCAAGACAAGATATATGTAATAGATAACAGTGAGCTCAAGAAGGTGATCTTGAGGGATTTTCATACGAAACAGTATTCAGGTCACCCAGGTTATCAGAATACACTCACAACGGTGAAGAGATATTACTATTGGTTGAATTTGAAATGGGATGTAGCAGAGTTTGTGGCTAGATTCTTTGATTTTCAATGAGTGAAGGCAGAGTGTAAACATCCAAGTGGACTGCTACAACCGATTTCGATTCCATAGTGGAAATGGGAGGTCATTTCCATGGATTTCATCATAGGGTTGTCGAAGAGAGTGAAGAAGCATGACTCCATCATGGTCATTGTGGATAGGTTAACAAAGGTTGCACGCTTCATTCCCATATAGTCTACATTCTCAGCTAGTGATGTGGCACAGGTATTCATTAGAGATGTGGTTAGACTACATGGTGTCCCGAAGAAGATTATGTTAAACAGGGATGTGAAGTTCACTTCCAAGTTTTGGAAGGATTTATTTGCAGTTTTGGGCATAGATTTGGCCTTCAGCACAACTTATCATCCACAGACAGATGGAAATACATAGAGGATCAACAGGATTTTAGAGGAAATGTTGAGAATGTATGTGATGCATCAACAATGGAAGTGGGAATAGTATCTCCCTTTGGTCAAGTTTGCGGACAACAACAGTTATCAGGATTCACTGAGGATGAGTCCTTTTGAGGCATTGTGTGGGTGGAGTTGTACCACTCCCATTAGTTGGAGTGATATGGTTAGCAGGGTGTTGATTAGACCAGATATGTTGGCAAACATGGAATAGGAGATGCAGGTGATTAAGAAGAATCTCAAGGCCGCACAGGATAGGAAAAAGATTTATGCAAACAAGAATAGGTTGTTCAAGGAGTTATAGGTTGGGGAACAGGTGTACTTGTGCATCAAACTGAAGAATATCTCCTTGCGGATTGGCTCATGTGCCAAGCTGGCACCATAGTTTTGTGGACCCCTCAACATTATTGAGCGGATTTGGTTAGTAGCCTATCGACTTACACTGCCTCCGACAGTGAAAGTCCACGATGTTTTCCATGTATCTTTGCTTAAGAAGTATGTTAAGGATGTTGATCATGTGATTGAATGGTCTGTATTGCAGGTGGAACCAGATGGAGAATTCCAATCGTAGCCTCAGTGTATATTGCAAAAAAAATGTGCTCATGCTTCGGAACCAAGCAATAAAGCAAGTTAAAGTGCAATGGAAGTACTTTGGGGCCAATGAAGCTACATGGGAGATGGCCGATCATATGTGGGCCATGTATCCTTCCTTATTTTCAGGTTGAGGCAAAGGAGCCTTGATATGGTGGTTTGGTGATTGCTTATGGTGGTTTGGTAGTTGCTTTATGGTGGTCTAGTATTTCCTTATGATTGCTTGGTATATGCTTCATGGTGGTTTCATATTTGCTTTATGTTGGTTTAGTATATGCTTTATGGTGATCGATATATGCTTTATGATGGTTGATATATGCTATATGATGTTTTAATATATGCTTTATGATGTTTTGATATATGCTATATGATGTTTGTATATGTTTGACATATGTTTTGGTATATGATTTGGCATATGTTTTGGTATATATATATATATATATATATTTGATGATGTTTTTATATGTACACTCGTGTATGGATGTAAATACCGTAACGAGCTGTGTTATAAAGCTCCACTATGCAGTATGGGTGTTATGTTAATATTCTATCATGTGGTTATGTTATCATGATGTTATGATGTCATATGAGTTGGCACTCAGCATGATGATCATTGTAAATACCGTAATGAGCTGTGTTATAAATCTCCATTATGCGGTATGTTGTCATGTTGTCATGATGTTATGTATTGAGCAGATCTTTCATTGTAAATACTGCATCGAGCTGTGTTATAAAGCTCCATGAGCAGTATGTCTTCTTTCAGTAGGTTGTTGAGGTATATGTATGATTGAACACCGAGGACGGTGTCCCCCAAGGGGGAGGGTTCTTTAATAGCCCTGGTGAAAATTCCATGTAATAAAAGTTAAAAACAATAACCACGGATGACTGGAACACTTATTCCATGCTAAATGTTTGGCAAGACATCGTAGGGAGTGTTCATTTGGATGTTTATGGCTAAGTAAATTGACAGAGGCAATGGCTAAGGCATTTTGGCACATTTATTTATGAAAATAATGGAAATTAGGAGAAAAATAGGTGAAAGGTCACATGTTGCATGTGAGGAGGAAAATTAAGAAAAATAATGGAAAATGAAGAAAATAGAGGCCTCATTCATAAAAAGTCTTATGAGGATCAGTTGGAAAACCTTTTGTCAGTTCAGTGTTGGATCTCTCTCTCATTATTCGCTCTCCCATACTCTTGGACACTTAGAGTTTTCTTGGAGCACCCTTGGAGAACCCTTGGAGGGTGTGGCATACTTGGATTCTTGGGCAAGAAGGAAAAGGAAGAGCAGGAAAGCATAACAAGGAATCGGCATCAGCAACTACATCAAATTTTCTTGCAGGAAACTACATCAGATTATGTATGGTTTCTTCACTAGTTTTGGCATGCATGGCATATGCATGTGGTTTGTTGGTTGTGATATATCATTAAGCATGGAGGATGGTCAATATTGGCAGTCAATTACCTAGCCTTGCCATTTCCTGGATATCCATGGTGATTATGGGTTTATTTCCTTACTGGGTTTTCGATTAGTTCTCATGTTTCCTTAGCTTGGGTTGAGTTACTAGTCATGTAGCCTTGGTTGGATAAACGCTCTTGATCCCTTGGTGGGTTGAGTTACTAGTATCGTAGCCTAGGTTGGATAAACGCTCTCGATCCCTTAGTGGGTTGAGTTACTAGTCCCATAGCCTTAGTTGGAAAAACGCTCTGGAGCCCAGTAAAAGTTATGGATTGAGTTACTAGTCCCATAGCCGAGTTGGACAAACTATCTGGAGCCCTGGATGGCTGGGATAGAGAACAATCTAATGATGGTTTTGGTGATGTCCAACCGTGAGGTGGAATCATTGTTTGATGGGTTGAGTTGGATGGCCTTTGGAATCCCTGGATGAGTTTTGATTGATGTGTTCTATGAGATCCCACATTCATGCTTGGAATATGGCACGGGGGTGAATGGATGAAGAGATATTTGGCTCAGCCATTCTACGGTCGGGTGGAACGTGGTAGTCCCATCTCTATTTGGTTCATTGCATTCATTAATAAGAAATCTATTCCCTTTATTTTCATGTGTAAAGGTACTGATGTATTTATGGATTTGATAGATGATATGTTTATTGTATTTATGTTCCTATTATGTTGGTTATATGCACATTTTATGACAACATCTACATATGGCTCTCAGCATGTTTTTACTTGTATGTAAATGGATAATCAGTCTATGACCTAATAGATGATAATGTAGCAAATGGAATGAGGGAACAATGGTTCATAGAGATTCTCATATAAGTATGAGATACCTGCACTTAACTATGTTATTTAAACATGTCAATGATATGTTTAACGAAACGCTTGTCATGGCTATTAGGGATCTAGCCATGGTTTTGAAAAAGTATTTTCTTTAGTACTTTCATTTCCATGTTACTTTACTAATTTGAAGAGATGGATCAGTTCTGGGCAGTGTCCTGGGCTCTGAGCCTCAAAAAGTGGCTTAAATCTCAGGGTCGTTGGCACAACACTGAGAACTTTGGTCCACAATCATTAGCAAGCATGCCTTTGAGAGAGAATTTAGGTTGTTGATCGCTCCCTTGCCCATAGCATGAGAGCGACTATGGCCCAAGAGACCTAAAACAGCAATGGGACCTGTTGAAGAATCTAGGGTAGTTAGATTTAGAGCGATTCTTCTTCGCATGATAACATTTTGTGAAGTGTTTTTATAATTTATCTTAGCTTGATCTTCTTCTTATTATTAGTGTGCATGTTTTCTTCATCAAACTGCTACCAAAACAAAGAGACAAGAACACAAGATGTTGGCTTTCTGCCAAGGCCAAAACTTCTCCCTCTTGGAGAGGAAAACCCACACACAATTCTTCTTATAGAGATTCCAATTGACGAATACCAAGGCCTTGACCCTTGACCTACTAGGCCACTCCAAGACCAAGACATCAATCCTCTTCTTATTGTAGAGCTCACCATCATCATTATTGTTGCTTCACTAAGATCATCATCATAGTGTCACATAGGTTATTTTAGTTGCACCATTATTTGTACTTCCACCTAGATCACCATATCAACGAGGTCTTTTATACTTGCATGTGAGATAGTGTTCATGACCGAGACCATCATTGATACTTCATGTTGATCTTGACTGTGTCTAGAATGTTGGAATGAGATCACTGGTAAGTATGTTGAGACTGTAGTGACACCTAGAGAGTAAGACGAGACACAGAGTGTTACTTTAGGACCCTTCCATTCACAAGTATGTCGAGACTGTGAGGTTGCTATAGTGATTACTATGAGATTGTAAGGAGACCAAAAATATGGTGGACTGACTTCCGAAATACGTATTGTAATAGCCCTTCAAAACATTGTAGGTATCCAAGATTCCTTACTGCAATCATCCCTGAGACATTTGAGATCTTGTACCTCTTGTACTTCCTACACATATCCGAAATTCATAGAGAATCCAAAATTTCAAAGCTTCTTGCACCGTACGAAATTTCAAAGGCGTACGAATATATTTTCTGTGGTGACCCCAACGAGGTATATATAGTGGTCTATGTGTAAGTAAGCCGACTTGTATTCATGACTAGACATGTCATGTTAAGAACCAGCTCACAAAAAGATAGAAAAGATAGATCAACGCCTTAGAATTCAGCCTCTTCAAGGGGGCAACCTCCTTTACATTACACAAATGAACAATTCTTGGATGATGCAAATGACTAAACCTCCCTTCTATATATAGGAGTCTAAGGGGTCACAATATAATCAAGTCGACATAACAGTAATAACATAAGAGCACAATAATAACAATAAGGGATACAATGACAATAGTAATGGGGGAATCACTAGTATTATAGGGGCCTAACATGCCCCTCTCATTCCGAAAAGCATTGTCCTCAATGCTTGAGTAGTTCTTGATGCTTCTATATAAAATTCACATCCTCCCATGTGTAATCTTCAGTGGATAAGTTCTTCCACTTGATGAGATACTCCGAAATTGATCGATTTCGTAGCTATCGAGTTCTTTTTTCTGTGACTACTTCCGGTTCCAATATGATTTTTCCTTCCTCGTCAAGTTCTAGCAATATTGTTTGAACTGGGAGCTTGTCACCTATAACCTTCTTTAAACATGAAACATGGAAAACTGGGTGCACTCGGGAAGCTGCAGGAAACTCCAATTTGTATGCCATAGTACCAATCTTTTGCAACACCTTGTACGGACCACAATACTTTGGTGATAATTTATTATCCTTCTTAGCTTGCTTGAGGTACATTTGTTTATATGGTTGTAGCCATAGGAATACCCAGTCACCTACATCAAAACTTCTTTCGTTGCGATGTTGATCTGCCTATTGTTTCATTCTATTATGCGCTAACATGAGGTTATCCTTTAAGAGTTGGAGAACTTGTTGTTCATGCTCAATGTGATGTTCCACTGCTTGAACCTTAGAATTTTTTCTTAAATATGATGTGATGGATGGTGGATGATATCCATAAAGTGCCATAAATGGGGTCATTTTTGCTATAGTATGGAAGGAAGTGTTATACCACCATTCAGCCAGAGGCAACCATTTGACCCATTGTGTTTGTTTATTAGATACAAAGCAATGAAGATATCCTTCCAAACATTTGTTTACTATCTTAGTTTGCCCATCAGATTGAGGATGATAAGATGAGCTATGAGCTAACTGAGTATCGAGACAAGAAAATAATTCTGTCAAAAAATTTCTAGTGAAAATGGGATCTTTGTCGCTTACAATAATTTTTGGGTTTCCATGTAGCTTTTGAATTGTTTCCATAAATGCAGTAGAAATTGTACTGGCTTTAAATGGATGTGATAATGCACAAAAGTGTACATACTTGGTAAGCCTGTCAACTACCACCATGTTGACACTCTTTCCTTCGGACTTTGGTAAACCTGTGATAAAATCCATTGAAACCTCCTCCCAATGTTGGATTGGAATTGATAAAGGTTATAATTGACCTGGGGTCTTAATTGTTTCAACTTTACACTAGCGAGCTAAAGGCCCTCCTCTTTCTGAAACTTCTTACGAAATTTCAATCTGATTCTCCAAACAAAAGTTATGGCGATTTTCCCCAAGTCACCTATTTTGAATGTAATTCGGGAGTCTGCAAAAACCCTAACTTCCTCAGAAAATATCTCCGCACATATAGCGAGAAAAGATCTAAAATTCAGACCCGAAGTTTAGAATGATTTTGTCTCAAATGGGTTTTATTTTATCTTATGAAACGACTCTAAAAAAAAAAAAAAGTTATAACAAAAATTCCACAATGACCTATTTGAAGCAGCAAAACCCTAGAATCCAAAGCTTTGATACCAAATGTTAGGAACCAATTCACAAAAAGTTAGAAAAGATAGATCAACGCCTTAGAATTCAGCCTCTTCGAGGGGTAAAACCCATTTACATTACACAAATGAACAATTCTTGGATGATACAAATGACTAAACCTCCCTTCTAAATATAGGAGTCTAAGGGGTCACAATATAATCAAGCCGACATAATAGTAATAACATAAGGGCACAAAAATAACAATAGTGGGTATCTAGGCGCATACTAATAACAATATTGGGACAATAGGGGCACAATAATAACAATAACGAATACAACAAAAATAGTAATGGGGGAATCACTAGTATTATAGGGGCCTAACATGTCACTTTAACTGAGCTGACATTACTGCTATTTAATATATCTTTGAGGTCGACTTAATTGTTTTCTTCATTGTTTTGCAGGAAGATTTCTTCATGCTTGTCTTGGATGATTGTGCTTGTCTTGGAGGATTGTTCTTGTCTTGGATGATTGTGCTTGTCTTGGAGGATTGTTCTTGTCTTGGAGGGTTGTTCTTGACTAGTATACATTTTACATATATGCTCAAGAAGAGATTTTTGCACACGACTTTGACTCTTTGACTTTCCTAGACCTATGGAATAAGCAAGAAACTCATTCATATAATTTATAAAAATAATATATTTTTTTTCTTGACAAGTACAAAGATCAAATTTATATTGACAAATATCGAACCTAGTTACCCTTTTCTTCAACACCCCCTCTTAACTAGGGAGGTATTTATAATGGTACTTGGTTATTCTCAATCTAAAAAATTTCTCATAAGAAGAATCGGATTGGTAATCCCATCTGTATAGAATCATATCAATCAGCATTGTCATAGTGCAAGGCCTTGACTAACAACTCAATCTCTCCACGAGACCATGAGCTACAATGTTGGCCAGACCAATGATTTATAGAAACCTTCATCATTGTCTCTCAAGTTACATACCCACCCGGGTGTTCACTGAGTATGATCATTTAGGACTTGTTAGAGCCTAGATTTTCCTCAGGCTGAAAAGGCAAGGTTCTAGGTCCACATCAAACCACGCTCAGTCTTGTAGCTAGCCCTACGAGGACAGGAGAGGGCTCTCTCCGGGTCAATCTCAGTAAAAATAAACAATAAGGTCTGAGATGACTCAAAATGTATACTGATTTTAGGCTAGTAAATAAATATGAAAGAGGTAGTTTAATAAATGATTGAGTTTTCAGGGTTGTATGGGACAAAGGACAGCATGAGCTGGGAAATTAAATCAAAGACACAGAGTGTTTCATGAGGCAAGATAGGCAGGAAGTTTAGCAATCAAACTGAAATAATATAGAGTGGAAAGACTGTTGAGAAGCTGAAAAGGGCATACACATGAATCCTTTTCAAACAGAAGAAGATACACAAAGTATGAATTCATTATAAGGCACAGCATAAACTGGATTCTACCTTTCTTACTTAAGAGCATTCAACTGGAAATGATTATGAATGAACTGTAACACATAACAGGATACATATGAAACAGAAGGAAGAAACATATGCTAAACTCATACCACGTGAATCTCATGAATCAGAGCTGCATCATTTCATTAATTCCCTGCCAAAACTGTACAGTGAAAACGTTGGGTTTTTCCTCCACACTACTCCCAGAACTCCAACCCCTTACAAATGATTTTCAATAAATAAACTCCACTATGAGAAAACAGATCGACAAAAAATGAGGGATTATTTAATCATCATTAACAAACAAAAGATGAAGAGCCAGCCATCTGTTCTGAAAAGGAGCAGCGTTACATGTGAAATCTGTTTGATGACCAATGAGTAGGCAGAAACTGTAGCGTAGACCCTTTGAGTCACAACTGAAGACAGAAATAGACCATATGTTCCTATTTCTTTGATATGATAGATATCTACGCTTTATATTTAGGCGTTCGGCCTTTGACTGTTCGCTTTCCTTTTTCCATTTGAATAAAAGTTAACTTTTAATAAAAATGGCTTTTAAATAAGATTTTGCCTTTAATGAAGGGAAACATAGCCAATCTCAGTTGCAATTTCTCCTTTCTTTCAGGCAATGCCTGTGCTAGCTCGTTCTTGTTCTGTGGAATTTTGTACCTCTGAATTTAATTCACCAGGTGAGCGATTATGAACAATCCTTGGTGAAGATGGCCCCTTTGATGTAAAGATGCCATTTGAAAAGGCCCAACAGAAGTGCCAAGTGAGTTCATTGCAACACAATTCATCAAAGTATTTTGGGATCGGCAAAAGCTGGCTGTTTTTGTGAGTTTAGCTTTTCAATTTGGCAGTGAACGTATGTTCGACTAGGAATAGCTGTCTGGTGTCTCTTCAATGGGTTGAATCTTGAGTAGAAACAGAATGTTTTAAATCGAGCTTCATTGCCATCTGAGTCCAAAATATTGCCCTCAGATCTCCAAATCTCATTCTTGATAGAGACATTTACTGCCTGGTACTCTTTAGTTACCCAGAATTCAAAGTTGATAACTCATGGCAAGAAGTCAAATGTCTTCTTGACCCCGCAAAACTGGCGCAATGAACC
Organism: Pinus tabuliformis; assembly: GCA_031772625.1. Taxonomy (NCBI): domain Eukaryota; kingdom Viridiplantae; phylum Streptophyta; class Pinopsida; order Pinales; family Pinaceae; genus Pinus; species Pinus tabuliformis. The sequence continues at coordinate 687,554,686 of CM062814.1, read as the reverse complement.
AAACAAAAGGGGCAGGAGAAATTTTCAGTAACTTCTGTCTTCTACAATGTATTGTTATAATACCTATAATTGAAAATCACATTTCTAGCCCTCAATCAAATAATACGGGACACAAAGATGAGAATCAAATAAGTGGACTGCTGCGAGTCTATAGTCTGTCCTCTTCTCCAAACAACATGCAGCACCAGCTTAAAATCAATGACAAGAGCTCACAAACAACTTGGGGCAAAAATAATTGAGTCGTTCTGCAAATTTGATGAAGAAAGGGTGAGAATCGGCTTTGGAGGCTCTGTGCGCCGCGCATAAACCCAGTGCGCCGCGACAGTGTATTTTTACACTGTGAAAATTGGCCCAATGCGCCGCGCGGCCTATGTGCGCCGCGCCTTCCTCCAATGCGCCGCGCAGCTGGTTTCAAAACACAATTCGGCTTTAAACAATGCCTTCGCTCCTCCACATTTCCACTTTGGCTCTTTGATGTGTTTAGTATGCAAATGAACTCTTGGAACACAAAAATGATATATACGCCAAGGATTTAACTCTTGATTTCAACAACCAATTTGTCATGTTGCAAACTTTGACACTTCACTTTGAAACTCTGTTTTTTGTTTCCATTGATTTTTTGAGCTGATGATGAATCTTTGTTAACTTTTGTAGGCGTGGTGGCATCGGATTTCGGCAAAAAATGACCAGAGGTTGCGTTTGAAGTACTTCATGGCGGAGGACTTTAAAAATACATACTTATTACAAACAATTAATTTGACGATCTCCTCTTCAAAACAAAGTTTTGAAGAGGGATCAACCTTTAGCATTATTGATGATAAAAATTTGAAATAAAAACTTATTTTGATCCTCCCTCTGGCCTGCTGACTTTATTGGACACTCTGAGGACTAAATCAACTAAACCCTAGACCTAAAAACCTTAAATAACTCTTTTCTGACCAAGAGATTAGAACAGGACTGTAAATGACTTAAAATTGATTTAATGAACTTCGATGAACAAACCTAAGCCAGCAGGTACAAAGCATGAGGGGTAATGACTGACAAGACCCTTCCGTCAGATTATGGCATGCCCCTAGCGGAATGCAGATGAATAAACGGAATGAGACACCTAAAAATGAAATGCAATAAGAGAAATGATCTCTGACGGAGGGATGTAAAGACCGACTCTAACATTGGCTCCAATGGGGATGGTAGCTCCCTGGAGGTGCCAAGAACTGCAGATCTTTGGGAGAGCAGATAGTGCCTTCATCCATTGGGCAATGGAGTCAAAACTCAAGCTAAAATGCCTGACTGAAAACCGACACAAACTAACTTAACAACAAGACTGAAAACTGACTCACAAATGACTCATGACTGACTTAACTAAAACAAGAACTTGCAAAGCTTATTGAAGGGCAGCAGTTCATCAAGATTTAAAATCATGATGACAACCACCTGCATACTAAAGAAATATGTACAATCATGTGTAATGAGCTCTCCAACGTAACCAATCAAGCAGATGCCTCCTTGATTGATTCTCCTGATAAGATCTTCTAGTCAACAACAGATACTGGTAACTGGGCATCCAAAAATATAATTGACCATGATCTCCTTCATCACTGAATACTGCAATAATCACCTTCACTGCTGACTGCAACAGATTTGCCAGTGGATCGTGAAAAACATGAAGTCTTTCGTCCTGCTGAAGAAACAAAGTGTCTTTTTCTTTTGATTCTGATCTTCCTTCACAATGTACTTCAGTAAAAGTATGTTCCTGGTCCTCAAAAAATTCTGAACAAGTAGATGAGCAGATCTCCTCTTGGAAAAACATTTCAAAACGTGAGGCATATGAAGAAGAATTTGAAAGGCAGTCCTGAATATTCTGATCTTTTGTAGTCTGAATATATTTTTGATCATCTTCATATGATATAACAGCCAGATGGTTCTTGATACTCAACACTATCATTTCTATCATCTACCATAAATTCATCCAGAGAAACTTTTTCACTTACTTGAAAGAAGATCTCGTCTTGTTTTTCACAGAGGAAATGAACTACCTCCTCATGAAGATCTAGTGGGATGAGAGCATTTAGGTTTGTAACTCTATTTTCTTCATTTGAGGCAGCCTCAACAATGCAACTCTCTTTTATGAGATCCGGAACAACATGTTTTTCCTCATCACAATCTGTCTCTCAATCTGATTTATCATCATCGTTATCTGAGATTGGAATATCATTTTCCTGCGTATCATCCTTTATTTCAACCAGATCTGAAATAAAACTTCTTCTTTCATCATTTTCAGCAACATGAAAATCTTCAACTTGCTGATTTTGACAAGTATCCTCTAAGTTTTCTGTATGCTGCTGAAACAAATTTTCATACAGGGCTTCCATGATCTCTTCATCCATGAAATTATCATCTTCATAATATTTCTCAAGGCTTTCAATAAAACTATAAGCATGTTTGCAACAGTCCTGAACTAAATTTAATGATGGATAAGATTTTTTATATCTTTCAATGAACATGGAATGAAAATCCTTTAAACAGTAAATACAAGCAGGCGGCAAACTTTCATACCAAGATTGGGCTTCACCTTCCAGAATGGCCAGGAATATCTTGATCAAGCAATCTTCAGGAAAATCAACCTTCAACTTGCGAATATGCATGTCAAATCTAACCAGATGTAAAGCAGCATCCTTCCTATCATCATGTTTAAACGTAGGCAAATTCCTTGACCAATCTACCTTCGGAATTTTATTTGGAAAGCCTGGAATGTGATCTCGGCTCATGGGAGCGTATCTTCTTGCAACCCGTTCCATCTTGAAAACCTTAAAGCTATTGATCTTCCTGCAGTGGAATCACCATGAAGAATTGATTTCTAGATTTTTCAGTGAATGGAGTCACCAGGTGAATGATTTCAGCCTTGTTATGTCTGATCGTTGTCCACCATCAACGATCAGCTCTGAACTTGATACATGTACTGGGGGAAAACAAGCAAACCATTTTCTTCCCCAGTATGGTCGCCACTATGTTAGAGCCTAGATTTGCCTCAGGCTGAAAAGGCAAGGTTCTAGGTCCACATCAAACCACGCTCAGCCTCGTAGCTAGCCCTACGAGGACAGGAGAGGGCTCTCTCCGGGTCAATCTCAGTAAAAATAAACAATAAGGTCTGAGATGACTCAAAATGTATACTGATTTTAGGCTAGTAAATAAATATGAAAGAGGTAGTTTAATAAATGACTTAGTTTTCATGGCTGTATGGGACAAAGGACAGCATGAGTTGGGAAATTAAATCAAAGACACAGAGTGTTTCATGAGGTAAGATAGGCAGGAAGTTTAGCAATCAAACTGAAATAATATAGAGTGGAAAGACTATTGAGAAGCTGAAAAGGGCATACACATGAATCCTTTTCAAACAGAAGAAGATACACAAAGTATGAATGCTTTACAAGGCAGAGCATAAACTGGATTCTACCTTTCTTACTTAAGAGCATTCAACTGGAAATGATTATGAATGAACTGTAAAACATAACAGGATACATATGAAACAAAAGGAAGAAACATATGCTAAACTCATACCACATGAATCTCATGAATCAGAGCTGCATCATTTCATTAATTCTCTGCCAAAACTGTACAGTGAAAGCGTTGGGTTTTTCCTCCACACTACTCCCAGAACTCCAACCCCTTACAAATGATTTTCAATACAATAAATAAACTCCACTATGAGAAAACAGATCGACCAAAAATGAGGGATTATTTAATCATCATTAACAAACAAAAGATGAAGAGCCAGCCATCTGTTCTGAAAAGGAGCAGTGTTACATGTGAAATCTGTTTGATGATTAATGAGTAGGCAGAAACTGTAGCGTAGACCCTTTGAGTCGCAACTGAAGACAGAAATAGACCATCTGTTCCTATTTCTTTGCTATGATAGATATCTACGCTTTATATTTAGGCGTTCAGTCCTTGACTGTTTTCTTTCCTTTTTTCCGTTTGAATAAAAGTTAACTTTTAATAAAAATGGCTTTTAAATAAGATTTTGCCTTTAATGAATGGAAACAGAACCAATCTCAGTTACAATTTCTCCTTTCTTTCAGGCAATGCCTGTGCTAGCTTGTTCTTGTTCTGTGGAATTTTGTACCTCTGAATTTAATTCACCAGGTGAGCGATTATGAACAATCCTTGGTGAAGATGGCTCCTTTGATGTAAAGATGCCATTTGAAAAAGGCCCAACAGAGGCGCCAAGTGAGTTCATTGCAACACAATTCATCAAAGTATTTTGGGATCGGCAAAAGCTGGCTGTTTCTGGTGAGTTTAGCTTTTCAATTTGGGCAGTGAACGTATGTTCGACTAGGAACAGTTGTCTGGTGTCTCTTCAATGGGTTGAATCTTGAGTAGAAACATAATGTTTTAAATCGAGCTTCATTGCCATCTGAGTCCAAAATATTGCGCTCAGATCTCCAAATCTCATTCTTGATAGAGACATTTACTGCTTGGTACTCTTTAGTTACCCAGAATTCAAAGTTGATAACTCATGGCAAGAAGTCAAATGTCTTCTTGACCCCACAAAACTGGCACAATGAACCAAACAAAAGGGGCAGGAGAAATTTTCAGTAACTTCTGTCTTCTACAATGTATTGTTATAATACCTATAATTGAAAATCACATTTCCAGCCCTCAATCGAATAATATGGGACAACAAAGATGAGAATCAAATAAGGGGACTGCTGCGAGTCTATAGTCCATCCTCTTCTCCAAACAACACGCAGCACCAGCTTAAAATCAATGACAAGAGCTCACAAACAACTTGGGGCAAAAATAATTGAGTCATTATGAAAATTCGATGAAGAAAGGGTGAGAATCGGCTTTGGAGGCTCTGTGCGCCGTGCATAACCCAATGCGCCACGCCTCCTGGATGCGCCACGCGGCCTATGTGCACCACGCCTTCCTCCAATGCGCTGCGCAGCTGGTTTCAAAACACAATTCGGCTTTAAACAATGCCTTTGCTCCTCCACGTTTCCACTTTGGCTCTTTGATGTGTTTAGTATGCAAATGAACTCTTGGAGCACAAAAATGATATATACGCCAAGGATTTAACTCTTGATTTCAACAACCAATTTGTCATGTTGCAAACTTTGACACTTCACTTTGAAACTCTGTTTTTTGTTTCCACTGATTTTTTGAGCTAATGATGAATCTTTGTCAACTTTTGCAGGCGTGGTGGCATCGGATTTCAGCAAAAAATGACCAGAGGTTGCATTTGAAGTACTTCATGGTGAAGGACTTTAAAAATACATACTTATTACAAACAATTAATTTGACGATCTCCAGGATCAACCTTTAGCATTATTGATGATAAAAATTTGAAATAAAAACTTATTTTGATCCTCCCTCTGGCCTGCTGGCTTTATTGGACACTTTGAGGACTAAATCAACTAAACCCTAGACCTAAAAAGACCTAAAAACCTTAAATAACTCTTTGCTGACCAAGAGATTAGAACAAGACTGTAAATGACTTAAAATTGATTTAATGAACTTCGATGAACAGACCTGAGCCAGCAGGTACAAAGCATGAGGGGTAATGACTGACAAGACCCTTCCGTCAGATTATGGCATGCCCCTAGCGGAATGCAGATGAATAAACGGAATGAGACACCTAAAAATGAAATGCAATAAGAGAAATGATCTCTGATGGAGGGATGTAAAGACTGACTCTAACAGGACTATTCTTATCATGGGTTCTGTTGAAGCCTCGGGATTCACTGCGACAACATGGGGGATAACCACCCGGTTCGGACCTTAAAAGCAGCTCCTTTTCCGTTTGGTGTAGTGGCTCTGACTGGGGATAATGGGACGAGTTTTCCAGTAAGGATTGATTTCATAATGTTTTTGGGGTGATATAAGATATAACGAAGAATGATTCAAATAAAAATGATCTAATCTAAACAATAAACACACACATATATCTTATTCTAACATTACCTTACTATAAATATACCCGGGAATAATATGTGATCTAGAAAGATGTCTCAAAGCAAATGGTAATGAAGATTATTCAGCTGCTATAATTGCATGTATTCAATAAGGAATTAGAGTTGAAACATCATACAAAAGTGAAATAATGTAGAACTATAATTCAGATCTCCTACATAACACAATATAAGAAAAAGTATTGCTAATTCATAAATAAAACACGATCATAAGATAAAAGTACCATATATGAAAGGTCTTGCTCATGAGCTCAGCAATATTGATCCACTTTCATCCAATCAAATACACTCTAAGAGTAGATAAGTGAAATTTCAGTAGAGTATGCTTCGATATTCAAGAAAATTAGATCCTATTCCAATAATTTCATCAAAACCTTCACAAAAATACAAAAGTGCAATGTCTTGCAAAGTGTTTTTGATAAAATCCTGGACCCCTCTCTAAATGCATGAGAGGGGTTTAAATACTATAATACATGCCTAAAAAATAGATTATTACATAAAAAGTTGAGGAGGTTTCAAACAACCTTTCTCAGAATAAGTGAAATAAAAACTAAAAATAAAAATAAATGATGACAAGCTTCTCCAAATTGAATGGTCCTATTTAGCCATTCAGTCCTTGAGCTTGTAAATGTCTATCATTGGCTTAACCTGGGGAGGTTGGCCAATTCTGGATCTCAATTTCCCCGTGAATACATCATTAGTGAGAGGTGGCACCATCTTTTGAGCAGAATTAGTTAAACAATGTATAGTCATCCAATGACTATGTGGTTTTACCAGAAACTGCTAGTATGTTTCCCAATCGAGCTTAGACAGTTGCTTGATTGCTTCTGCATTTGTTTGGGCAATTTCTTTCCACCATTCTTCCAACTGTTTAACGTCTGAGAGAGCTTCTGGACTGCATTCTTTGATAAGATTGGCAGTGTGGAGGTTTTCATTGACAACCTCAATGATGTTGTTTGTTGTACTGGCTACTCTTGTTTCTACCCTCTCTGTTTGTTTTAACTGTATGCCCCAATCTGTAAATAAGATGTCTTTGTGGGACTCCTCGATATTTGGTACATCGTCCTTCCTTCCTTCTTTAGATTCTTTCCAAGAAATGAATTATGTTATTCTTGTGTTTAACTCTTCATATTCTAATCTTTGATCAATCACTTGATTGTTTAATTTGTCACTTGATTCACCATAAGGTTTGATCATTGAAATTCTTTTACAAAATATTTCATGTTGTTGTACCAAAAGAGAATTTAATTCAAGTGCCTCTTTGATAAATTCATCTATTTGAGGACTGTCTTTGAATTTATCCAATATAGCTTGAATTTGGTGAATCTGTGTGTTCTTCACTGCCATGTTTGTCTAATGTTGTACTGTCATTTGTTCAAAATTTTGTTGAATCTATGCCAGTTGTATTTTCGCTTTCCTGTTGGTGCTTTTCCTTTCTTGCTCGAGTTTTTGTTCAAGGAATTGAAATTTTTCTTCTTTTTCTTTCAATAACAGTCGAACTTCTGTTGCCTTATCGATTGTTGCAGTTGCATAAGCTCCTGCAAATTGCGATAGCTTCGTAAGGTTGTCTGATGGATCAATGGGGGTATCTCTCCACACTATCTCCATTGGCTAACTTTCGAGAGTTGTTGTTTCCAATACATCCAGTTTTATTTTCTTTCTCTATCTTTTTACTAAAGCCTTATGTGTAGGACTGTAGAATATGTCTAATGGCAGCATTTCTTCAACCTTCAAAACAATTTCAGAAGTTGGGTGTGCCATGACTTCAACGCCTTGAGTAGTTACAATTTCTTGTATTGTCGCTTCTGGATTTACAACCAGTTGAGTGTGTTGTGGAGTTTGGAATCCAGACGTTCCTTAAAGACCAATCTCTGTTTGGATCTTTTTATTAAATTTCTCTCACTCTTGTTCTAGATTGATGACTAGGGTCTTTTCTGTTTCAACCTGCGGGGAGCTAGTCTCCATGTCTTGTTTAGTTGAGACCTTCTCGGTCATTTCTTCACAATTTTCTTCTGTATCCTATTTAGGGTTTGCCTCGGGGCTTCCTTCTTTATTCCCATATTCATGTTCAGAGTCTTCTGAAGCTTGAGCTAACTCTTCTTTTGATTCTTCATCATAATTGTGCTTGGAACTCTCCTCCAAGCTTACGTTGGGAGTAGGTTCTCTTACTTCTTTCTTTATATGCATGCTTGATGTCATGCAATATGAAAGCACCACATTGTAATGGGAAGGTTGCCCATATGGATTTCTTCTGTTCCATAAGGGTTTTGGTTATTCCATCACCCACTGTCTGATAAGTGATCTCTCGTGCCAGCAGTTTATCCGGAACATAGTATGGGAGAACATGGGGAGCTGTAATACTCTTGAAAACTCTTATATAAGTGAACCATTCCTCACCAAACAATCTTGCCACTGACAAAGATGTCTATCTTTGCTTCTTCTGAAAGCCTGGGGGCTTTCCTATTAAAAATGGTATGATAAATAGGCAACATGATGCCATGACAAATCTTATAAAAATGGGAGCCGAACTGTGATTCCCACTGTATTTTATGATAAACATGGATGGGTGTAGGATCCTTTGAAGTCCATTTCCAGCCCATGTTTGGAAAATGTGAGCAAAAACATATAGCATCCATGACATAAGCACTTATGAAAAAGGGAGGGATAACCCGAGTGGAGACAATTCTATTACGCATGTATTCTCTAATGGCCATGGCTAAATTATCCAACAAAATAGTACTCCAGTTCAAAATGGTAGCATTTACAATTGCATCAATCAAGGGAACCCATTCAATGGAAAATTTGGTGGTATCAACTTTTCCTAATAGCCTACACAACACTGCAACTGCAAAATTATACGGGGTTGACAGAGGTGTGATGGGGTACATACCAGTTTTCTCTCGTCTAAACTTGTTGGAACCAGACCTCGAATTCTTCATTACGTCCATTGGATCTTCATTCTCTTTGGAAAAATGTTGGATAAGAGTTTTTTTCGTATATCTTCTGTGGCTGTGGCAGATGCTACATTTGGCTCAAATTGTTTGACTTGAATGATCCCATAACGTATTGCCCGGAGTTTCTGAATGTTCTATCTAAAACATCTACTTCATCAATGATCCATATTACCATATCTGTGTATGGTAAGATTTTCGGTCTTGTAGCAATCCTTTGTAGAAAAGAGTAGGTCGCTTCAAAGTAGGAAGAATTGGATGAAGCCATGGCATCTAGTGTTGCCTTAACTTTGAGGGGCCTTGGGTTTTCTCCCTCTAGTAAATTGTACATCGCCTCCCAAGATGTAGTCCCACCATCTTTGTTACAAGTGGTATCAAAGAATAGTGGTAGCATTTCTGACTGCTCAGGTGGAGCATCCTCTGTGGTCTTTTTTCCTTTCTTAACCATTTTTGTGAGTTTTGTGTTCTTTGAAAAAATCCTAAAATTCAGGCAAATGGAGAAAACAGGATAAACGTAGAGCGGTAAATGCAAGCGAAAACATGATTAGCACAGTAAATTCTGAAAGCATGTAAGGATGGAGCTTTTATTTCAAACACGAATAAGAAAGATATCTATCATCTCAAGTCATTAAATGAATAAATGCCTTTAAATCTCATTAACTATACATTAAGGCTTACACAAGATTTCCTTTATGTCTTGTCAAAATGTCACATCGCATATTTCAAACTGATATTTCCTATTGGTTTGAATATTCGCGTAATACAGATTGTTTTTGCGATTGCGATGAATCGAAACATCGCAAATCACAATTCTCGCAAATCGTAATTCTCGCAAAACGCAAATCACAATATCGGAGATTATGAATAGAATGATTCAAAGTTTCTTTAATATTTTGCGATATGCGATAAGCGGCATTACAATATGTTGGACCCTAATGTAATTTTATAATAGTTTTAATATTCCGTGGGGTCTGAATTACATCGCATTTCGCATTTTCTTATGGTTTGTATGTTTGCGTTCTTTTAAGAACCGCAATGCGATTACGATAAGGACCTTTGAAAAATAGTTTAAGCCTTAAGTATTATAGAATCTAAATGCTATCTCTGGGTTTTTTTTCGGGAATTTCACTTGTCGCATCTACAATATGTTGGACCCTAATGTAATTTTATAATAGTTTTAATATTCCGTGGGGTCTGAATTACATCGCATTTCGCATTTTCTTATGGTTTGTATGTTTGCGTTCTTTTAAGAACCGCAATGCGATTACGATAAGGACCTTTGAAAAATAGTTTAAGCCTTAAGTATTATAGAATCTAAATGCTATCTCTGGGTTTTTTTTCGGGAATTTCACTTGTCGCATCTCGTGGATTCTACCTCATGACTAACCCTCGTTATTATTAGATCATACGATTTGCGATAAAGTGGGAATGTGTTATCATGAAACGACTTGGTTTGATATCTTAGTTTATTCAAATTTTTATTTTGAATACTATACAAAAGGCAAGCTCTTATGCGCTAAGTTATTTGGAGAATTTTTTTAAAAGGGTCCCCATTTATTAATACAATATTAACTATTAAATCAATAAATGGGGGGGTTGTTGAACAATACAACAATTGGCGATTCACTGGGAGAACTAGTTATCTCTAATTATTTTGAGACTTCTAAAACTCCCAAAATAAAGATAGTTTAGAAAATAGGAATTACATGAAATTTAAGATAAGTAATATTTCTTTGAATAAGAAAACAAACTCACCTAATTATCATTCACTTGATATCCTCTTCAAAATGAAAAATTCTTTGTCTATATCAGTCTTTACTTGGTTTAAAGATAAAGTAGGGGGCTCTTGCAGATTAGCTTTTAGATGTACTCATTTGTCACAGGTAGAGCCTCTGCTGCCAGCAGGCGTCCATAGCCTCGATAGGGTTACCTTTTAACCATCAATGATTCAGTATCCCATCCAGATAAGAGTGCAATTTTTAGAGATAATTCAAACTGATATACTTATTCTCTTCTTTTTCTTTTTAAAACAGTTTATTTTTCTTCTAATTTTTTTTCTTTTTTTTTAACTTAAAATTCATTGTCTTGGTTTGGTGGCTAAATAGTGACAATGCCATTCACTGGTTGTAATTCAACTGAACAAGCTGGCTCGTGATGAGACCCCTTGTCTTTTGATTAAAATAATCTCAATCCATTGCCCTATTTTGTTATGAGTATTGGTAGTGTTAGTCTATTACTTCCCTATGAACATGGTAAACCAGCTCTTGATGAGACCTCTTATCCTTTAAGTTTTAGTATGTTTTAGAATTACACTCTAAAAAGAGAAAAAATTACTGGATGGGGAGAATCATTGACTCCTTAAGAGTTTCTCAATGGCAATTATAGAGTTAAAGGTGCTCATTTGCAAAGAGTCTTTACTTTGCTAAATATACTTTTCTTAACTGATAATTGAACAAATGTCTCTTTATAAAGTTGGGGTTTTACAAAGAATAAATCATTTTGGTGGAAACAAGCAGATTTCAGAGAGATAGAACTTAGCTTATTTTCGAATGTTATAATTATTTCCTTAACAACCTCTACTTAAAAGAGGGTGGAATGACCTATGAGTGAGTTTTTTAACCCAACATTTCAAATACACTCCACATGTATGGACTCTTTATTCAAAACCTCTACTTATACAAACGAAAAATCAAAATATTTAAAGAGATTTTTATTGTAAGGCCAAAAGTAAATACCATTTAAATTTTATTTTCCTAGGAAAAGTAAAGGCGATAGTATACAAGGGATAGAAGAGGTTATCTTCTATGAAAAATATTTCTTCAAAATCTACCCATTCACAGGTACAGAATCTCTCTTGCCTAAAAAATATTGCAATAGAAGCGTTGATGGGCCAAGCCACATTCTTTGGAATTTGGCATGCTTACCTTTTTCCTCGTGTGTTTTATCCCACTTCAATACAAGGTCTCCAATTTGAAAAGATCAAGGACTTACAGAATTTGCATCAAAGGAAGATTTAACTAAATGTTGATGATGTGCATGCATGATTTTGGCTTTCTCTCTTTCTTCTTATAGTTTGAGGATTTGTGATTGCCTTAATTGCATAGAAGAGGAAGGAGTTTCTTCAATAAATTGAACTAGGCTAAAGAGTGAATAGCTACATTTGTAGGGAAGTTGGGTGATGTTTCATGTTTGTTGACGACCATGAGGGGAAAAACCACTCAGTACTAGGGTTTGTAGCAGGATTTCGGTGTTGGGCACCATGGAGGGGCTTGAGGGGGGGGGTTCTACTCCCTCCTACAGTCATGTAGTCTCTAATCGTTTCAAGAAGCCCATGGAAGTGGAAACCGGGTGTACAAAAAGAGGAAAACAGGAAAACAACAGAGCACAGAAGATGGCAGAAATGCAGGAGGAAGTCAGAAGAGAGAAACATACAGAAGTAGATAGTTAGAAAGTTGACCCCAGAATTCAGACAGGACCTTGTAAACCAAGGGCTTCCATCACACCCCGAGTGGTGTTAAGTGATCCAACGCTACAGGCGCACAGGGAGCACATGGCAAGCTATGCAGTGATATGCAAATTCATGGGGGTTTGGCCAACGGAGAAGGCCCTACACGCATGGATAAAGAACCATTGGAAACCTAAGGGAGATATAGATCTGCACCTTGGATCCAAGGGTTTCTTTACAGTTGTGTTTGCAAACATAGAGGATAAGGACAAGATGTTTGAAGGAGGTCCTTACTTCTATGCGGCTGCAGGTCTCTATATGTGACCTTGGGTGATGAACTTCGTCCCGGAGCGTGAGACATTTACTTCAGTGCCGGTATGGATAAGACTTTATTCCCTACCTCTAGATTACTGGCAGCCAGAATCATTAAAGGCCATAGGTAATAAACTAGGGCATTTCATAAAAATATCAGAGGCCACACTGCATGGAAAATATACCTCATTTGCTAGAATATGCGTGGAAATGGACCTCTCTGGGGCTTTTCCAGATGAAATAATTCTAGAAGTTTATGATGAAGATTGGGTGCAGGTGGTGGATTACGAGCATATACCCTTCAGATGTCGCAAATTCCGTGAACACGAGCACCTCTTCAGAGACTGCCCTGTAAATAAAATGGAGAGCAGCATCAAAGAAACCTCAGGTAAAGAGACTGAAAGCTTTACTAAAGTGGGAGGCAAAGGAAAAGGGGGGAGAAAGAACCAAAAAAAAATCTATGAGGAAAAGCAACCTAGTCATAATAGGTTCAAGGTATTAGAAGAAGAAGAGGGGGTTGAAAGATAGAAGCAAGTATTGAAGGACAATCCAGTAGTGAAGGAAAAGGATGACAGCATAGAGGATAGATCTGAAAAAAGCCAACAAAAGGAAGATCAGCCCAGCACGATGGAACTTGATAGGGACCAAGAGATGACCTCAAGTGAAGTGGGAATGGAGGAGCAGGAACTGCAGGACATACTGGAAAGGGAGCATCTAGATCTAGAAAAGTTCCTGGAGGAAGGAACTACCAAAGAAGTGGATTTGCTACCTCAAGAGGAATTTGAAAGAGTACAACAGCTCTTCCTCTTGAGAACTCAAGCAAAGGATTTGGGAGTCAAAAGGAACCATGATAGTCAGGATAACAGAGGGGTCAAAACTATGGAGGCAACAGAGGGACATGCTCCCAAGAACCCAGGAAGGAAAAGAGGAAGAAAAAGACAAAATGAGCTACTGATAGAATGTGGAAAACTCATGATCAACTCAGGTAAGATGAAAGACCTATATAGTTACTCATTTACAAATCTTTCTTAATGAAACTTACAACATGGAATATTAGGGGTCTAGGAAGTAAAAGGAAACAACGAAATCTCAGCAATAGAATGAAGGAGGAAAAACCAGATTTGGTATTTATCCAGGAAACAAAATGTTCTGTAGACAAAATAAGAGAAATACATAGCAAGTGGCTTATTAAGTATGAATATCTAGAAGTTAAAGCAGACAACGCAGCAGGAGGAATTTTTACATTGTGGAGCCCTCAGAAACTTGGAATCCTAGATGCTGAAGCATCCAGGAACTACCTATCAGTGGTCATCCAACCTTTGGGGGACAAGGAAGTTTATTTGATCACAAATGTCTATGGTCCACAAAAGCTTGAGGATATATTCAGGCTTCTAACCTCTCTAGAGGGGCTAAGAGAAAGATATACGGGCATCCCATGGATTCTGGGAGGAGATTTTAATCAGATCTCTCTCGGGAAAAAAAGGTGGGACTAGATCTCTAGGCAGAGATTCCATAGATTTTCAGAACTTCATTACCAACATGAGGCTAGTAGATACAAAAACCTACAATGGTATCTACACCTGGAATAATAAAAGGGGAGGGGTTGCTCAAGTGGCCTCTAAACTAGATAGATTCATTATCTCTGAGGACCTTATCCTCTTAGGCCTTGACTTATCAGCTATGATTCTCCCTTTTGGAGGCTTGGACCACTGGCCCATTCAATTAGAAGCGTCCTTTATAGGAACACCAAGAAATAGACCTTTCAGATTTGAAAACATTTGGCTTACCCATCCGGACTTCAACAGCAATATTGAAAAATGGTGGACAGAAGATTTGAATGTTCAGGGTACTAAAATGTTCCTTCTACAGTGGAGGCTGAAACACATCAAACTCAGGCTTAAAGATTGGAATAAGAATGAGTTTGGAAATATCTTTGAAGCCAAAAAAGTAGTTGAGGGGAAGCTATAGGAAATTAACCAGGAGCTCATCACAAAGGGATTCACCAAGGAGGGTAAGAAGCAAGATGATTCGCTTCAACAAGACTGGGAAGGCTTATGTAAGCAAGAGGAAATCTTCTGGAAATAGAAATCAAGAGTTCAATGGTTAAAGGAAGGAGACAGGAATACAAGGTTTTTTCACAAGGCCACTATGGATCATCGGTCTCATAACAAGATCCTAAAACTGAAAGATACGCAAGGAAAACAACTCAATACCCACAAAGAAATAGAATCTGCTTTGGTTCAACATTTCCAAGGCATAGCAGAGGATCCACTCATAGACAGATCACATTTCATCAATGACTTCACTAAACACATTCCTAGGCTTGTGACAAGAGAAGATAATTATAATCTTAACAGGCCAGTTAATGAACAGGAGGTTAGCGAAGTCATCAAAGAAATGCAAAATGGGAAAGCTCCTGGCCCGGATGGTTTCAATGTTGACTTCTTCAAAGCATGTTGGAACATAGTCAAGCAAGATATTTTGGAGGTGGTAGAGGACTCAAGGAAAAACAAAATTGTTTTGAAGGTGCTCAACACCTCTTTAATATCCTTGATCCCAAAGCATGAAAATGCAATGACACCAGATAGATTCAGACCCATAGCATTATGCAATGTGGTGTACAAAATTATTTCCAAAATAATTGCAAACATGCTTAAGCCCCTTCTTCCAACTCTAGTGTCTAAGGAGCAAACTGGATATGTGGAAGGTAGACAAATTCTAAACAATATCATTCAATCTCACAAAGTGATCCACTCTTTGAAGAGCAATAAGCAGACAAGCATGAACATACAACTTGATCTTGAAAAGGCTTATGACAAGCTTAGTTGGGCATACATCAGGGAAGTTCTAAAAGCTTATGGCTTTGACAATAACTGGATAAGATGGGTAATGGACCTCGTTACCACCTCAAGCCTTTCAATATTATTGAATGGCTCACCATCCAAAACCTTCAAGCGTACAAGAGGTCTTAGACAAGAAAATCCGCTCTCACCCTTCCTCTTTATTCTCATTATGGAAGGGCTTGGCAATGCGATCAAAGCTGCCAAAATAGAAGGCAAAATTCAGGGGCTCAAACTCACCATGAATGGGGATGCTTTAACTCATCAACAATTTGTGGACGACACAATGCTACAGGGTACACCTACGGTCCAATAAGCTCTTGCCTTCAAACAAATTCTGAAATACTTTGCTATGGCTGTAGGTACTGAGGTAAGCCTTACCAAATCAAAGATTTTCTTTTTTAATACTGATATTGCTATACAAAGAAACCTCACCAGAATTCTAGGTTTTCAAAGAGAAATGCTACCCTCCAAATATTTGGGAGTTCCTCTAACAGACAAACCTCTAAGCAAGATAGTTTGGGAGCCTATTATTAATAGACTTCAGGATAGAATCTGGAAATGGAAAAATAGGTCTTTGAATTTGGTAGGAAGACTAGTGCTTACAAAATCCATCCTACAAACTGTTCCTATTTTCATGTTTTCAACACTCCCAGCTCCTAAAGAAGTTATGCAACGCATTAGAAATATTCAAAGAGATTTTCTTTGGGGCAAAGGGGAAGAGAAAAAGAAATGGGCTCTGGTAGCCTGGGAAAAGATCTGTAAACCTAAGACACATGGAGGTTTGGGACTTGATGACCCTAAAATCCTAAACAAAGTTTTGGGGGCAAAACTATGGTGGAGATGGCTAAAGGAATCAGATGCCCCTTGGGCCAAGGTTTGGAAACAGAAATATGCAAACAATTGGCAAGAAAGGGAGCACATCAGAATGTCTGGAATAATCAAAGGCTCCCACATCTGGAACAAAGCTTGGGAGAATAGAGCTATTGTTCAAAAACACAGTTTCTGGGAAATCAGAGATGGAAACCTTGCTTGGTTTTGGGAAGATAATTGGCAACAGGAACCAAAACTGTTGAGAGAAGATTTTGACAATCTTAAGAAGGATACCGATGACAAAGGGTTACATAGGGTAAATGACTTCTAGGAGTAGGACAGAAACGAAGGAAAATGGAGAGTATGGAAGAATCTACTTTACAGTGAGGACTCTCCATTGAAGGCCCAGGCAGAAGCTCTCACAGTTATCTTGGAACAGAGAAAGATTATGATTTCAACATCTTCAGACCAACTGAGATGGGGCAAAAACAATGAAGGGAACTTTAACCTTAAAGAGGCCAAGCGAATATCCCTTGGGCTTGACTTTCCAAACCCTGATACAGTATGGAAGGACCTATGGAAGAATCAAATTTTGATGAAAATCAAACTATTCATGTGGTTGGTGCAACATAAAAAGATTCTAACTTGGGAAAACCTGCGGAAGAGAGGTGTAATTGGTCCATCAAGATGCCAGCTTTGCAAATTACAAGAAGAAACTATGGAACACCTTCTCAACCTATGCCCATTCACCTCCACCTTGTGGAATTGGATAGCTTCAATCTTCAGACATTCTGACAGGGACATTGGCAGCATCAAAAGCACATTGAGGAATTGGAGGAGTAATTTCTCTGCAAATGAAATAATCAACAAAGCTTGGGAACTGGTTCCTGGCTTTCTAATTTGGGATGTATGGAAAGAACGCAACAATAGAATCTTCAAGAACAGGAGTGGTTCTGCCCAGAGCATTATGGATCAGATCATAGGACAGCTCAAAGAGACTGTAGGAAGCCTTATAAAAAACCCCCCTGAGAATCAACCTCATGAACAGGATAGGCAGATTCTGCTACAGTTGAGCCTTTAAGGGCTTTTGCCCCAGGGAATAACCAAGAATGTAAGTCATATATTAGCTGATAAGGATCTCTGGCAACCCCCCCCCCCCTTGGTTTTATGAAGTGCAATATAGATGGGGCCTCAAAAGGAAACCTTGGCATTGCTAGGTATGGAAGAGTAATAAGAGATGATAAGGGGTTAATAAAATCCATCTTTCACAGTCATCTGGGTAAAGCCACTAATAATATGGCAGAGCTCATGGCCCTAGAGCAATGCCTAGAAATCTTAAAGGACTCAAACTTACATAATACCATAATTGAAGCTGATTCTGCACTGATAATCAACTCAGTCAAGAAAATATGCAATGGCTCAGTGCCAGATGAAGTTTCGAAACACTGGAGATTACTGCAAGTCTATCAACTTATTTAATCCCACCTGCGCACCATGAGAACCCTTAGTTTCACTCAAGTGCGAAGAACAGCCAACAGGTTAGTGGATATTATGGCTAATGACGGCGTTCTAAGTGCCAAAAGTAATAAAATATATGAATGGTCAAAGACTCCTCGGGGTCGATTGAGGGATGAGTGTCACAAACAGGCATCATTAGACAAGGAGATCTTTCATAACAAAGGAAATAGGTAGGATGATGTATAATTAGGGTGTTCTTCATGTACAGAGGACATTTAGTCGACATGAGGGAAAGTATGAGCAGGAGGTCAAGAGCGAAACTAGAGGTTTACTCTGGTTATCGGGTGGGAATTTGGACACAAAAATCTACAGTTATAAGCTTCTTGGTCGGGAACCTGTTTACAAAACAAGTCTTCACAGGTATAAGAAAATCATTAACTGTAGCCTTTTAATGTTTGGTGCCGAGAACTTCACTAAAGAGTGGGTAGGTCAGAGTAATCACAGAAATGCAATGCATTTTGCACGGCAAACTGCTCATTGGTTAACCTTCCATTCGGACCCAAAATGTGTTTAAGAATTGACTCTATAAGGCTTCGATTCTGATGGCGCAGTTAAGTTCTGCGCTTGTTGGAGAGGCATTTTGAGATTGCTTTCATCTGGTGAATTTCGGGCGACTAAACTGCCCAAAGGTTATCATCCCGTTCGGACCCGATATGGATTATAATGTCGTTCTATTTTCTTTTTGGGTCTGGTTTTGTTGTTAACATGTGAGCTTGTTGCTCACCTGAAATTTCACCTAGACCATTAGATCTTTAGGGCTTGATCGAATGACCATGTTGTCGTAGGACCGCGATGGTATCATGGAAAGTTGGTTTGGGCCCGAGGCTTGGTCTGTGGACCCATAGACCGAAGCTTTGTTAGGCTCAGCTTTAGCTTGGGCAACTATGCCCTTTTTGTATATTATGTAACTTTTCTTTTAATTGGAATAAAAGGACCTACGCTTGCTTTAGCAAAAAAAAAGAATAGCTACATTTGTAGGAATGACAACTTCTTTCCCATAGACTAGATTAAAAGGAGAAGTGCCTATTGAGGCCTTCTGTGTTATCCGATCTGCCCATAGAGAAAATGTTAAAGATTTATGCCAGTTTCTTTGACTCTGATCAATAGTTCGTTTGATGATCCTTATGAGATTTTTATTTGTTGATTTAGCTAAACCATTTCCCCGAGGATAATAGTTAGCAGAATATTTAAGTTTAAAACCTCTTTTGAGAGCGAATTTTGTCATAGAGTTTCCTGTGAAATAGGGCGCATTGTCAAACATGAGGGCAGTTGGTAAACCAATTCTGGTAATAATAAGTTGATCAATAAATTCAATAACGTTTTCAGAATTAGCTACCTTTAGTGGAATTGCTTCCACCCACTTAGTGAAGTAATCAGTTGTTGTAAGGATATATCTATGTTGCTTTGAAGAGTGAGGAACAATCTCACCTATTATGTCCAGTCCCCATTGTTCAAATGGTTGTTCAATGTTGACCAACTGTAATGGAAATGCGGGTTTCCTTTGTCTTCCAGCAGTTGTTTGACAAATTTTGCACTTCCTTACATATTCATGTGCATCTTTGAATAAGGTTGGCCAATAATAGCTAGCATGCAGGATTTTATGTGTTGTTGTGTCTCCTCCAAAATGTCCACCAGCTAGTCCATCATGGAGTTCTTGCAGAACCTTTTTTGCCTTAGATTTTTCAAGGCACCTAAGTAAAACAAAATCATAATTCTTCTTGAACAAAACATCATTGATGATTTCATATTGCTTAGATTTTAATCTCAAATCCCTTTTTCTTTTGTAACTGAGTTGCATAGGGGCATATCCATTTTTCAAATAAAAGATGATATCAGCATATTTAGATTTAGTATCGTTGAGGCTTACCTCACATATTTGTATATCATCACCTGAATCTTCTAGTGTTGGTAGGTTGGATGCTCCAGCTAACATTCTATAAAAACCTTGACCTCCAACAATTTTTAGCTCATCTAATTTCAATGTCATATTCTTGCAGTGTTGTTACCTAATTGGCTCTTTTCTCACCTAATTCTCTTTGCATTAGTAAATTTCTCACAAATGAGAACAAAACTATTACTTTAATGTGAGTTTTAAGAAGAAAAGGTCTGAAATGTTTTATTGATTTGAAAACAACAAAAGCCTGCTTTTCAACATCTGAGTAATTCAATTCAAAACCTTGCAAATTGGAGCTAAAGAAACAAATCGGTGCTTCAACTTTCTCATCATTGACTTGTGTTAAAATAGTTGCATATGATGTTCCAAAACCAAAAGTATATAAAATAAAATGATTAGAAAAATTCAGAGTTGCTAAAGAGGGAACATTTATAATTGCTTGTTTGATAAGATTGAAAGCTTCATGCTCAGTGTGTCCCCATTTAAAAACAATTTTTTTCTTGATCATAGATTGGAGGGGTAAAACAATTCGTGAAAATTCAAGGACAAATCTTTTGACAAAATTTATCTAACCAAGGAAAGATTGAATGGATTTTTTATTGTGAGGCAAAGAGGTTTCAGATTTCCCTTATCCTATCAGGATCTATGTGAATGCCATCTTTAGATACAATAAATCCAAGAAGTTTACCTTCACTTAAAGCAAAGAAAGATTTCTTTGGATTTAGAGAAATTCCATATCTTTTACAACGTTCAAAGATTTGTCTTAAGTCCTTTAAATGATTAGTGCGCTTTTTTTAATATACAGTGATATCATCTAAATAAATGACCACTAAAATATATAGTGGTATCATCTAAATAAATGACCTTTGAAATCTATATCCATGGCTCTCTGAAATGTTGCACCAGCATTGATTAATCTAAATGGAATCTTTTGATAAGCGTAAGTTCCCCATTTAGTTCTAAATGTGGTCTTTAGTCGATCATTTGGATGTATGAGAATTTGATTGTATCCTGAAAATCCATCCAGAAAAGACATTAACTCTGAGCCCGCAACTGACAACAGTATCTGTTCCATAGGAGGCAGCATAAAGTTTTCCTTTTGACAAGCTTTGTTGAGTTTGTGAAAGTCTATACAAATTCGAATATCACCATTCTTTTTCCTGACTGGAGCTAGGTTAGGAACCCACCTTGGCTTTGAGAAGTTTATTTAATTCAGGTTTGATTTGATTTTCTAAATTTGGATGAATCTTTCTCAACTTCTGTTGTAAAGAATTTTCGTTGGATATCATAGGAATGGTATGTTGAACGATGGAAGTATCATGTGCCTTCAGATCATTATAATTCCAAGTAAAAACATTTTTATATCTTTTCAACAAATGGATAAAGGCTAATATTTCATCAGGTGTAAGACAAAGACCTAGATTAATATTTTGTGGTTTAAGGTCAATTCCAAGATTTACTAATTCAAAACTCAATTTTGAACTCTAAAGCTTTAAGTTAGTTGGCTTCTTGAATCTATCCTTAAGATCATACAGATCTTCCATCTTAACTATAGATTTAGGTATGGGATTTACACTTGTTTTTTGCTTAAGTTGGTTATCGTGTTGGTCTTCATCTATTATCTGGTCATCATATGAGCCTTCATATGTTAGAAAATTTATGATATCCGGATATTCATTAAAAACTCACCAATTGGTGATGTTATGGGGAATAGAAGGTCTAAAAATTAATTCTATAGAAAATTGATTAGGACTATAATCTCCTGGTGGTATGAGCTTGGATGCAACGTTAGCCAAAATATTGGCACTTGCATTTTGAAGTCTTGGAATTGGGGAAATGTTAAATGCTAGGAAATGTGAGGTGAGGTCCTAGACTAATGATTGATAATGCTTCAAATGTCCAGAAAGACAGTGAATAGTATTCCTCACCTATTTGATTACAATTTTCGAATCTCCAAATACTTGAAGGTATTTGATATCAAGGCCTATGGCTTTATACAATCCTTGAACTAATGCTTCATACTCAGCATTATTATTTGTGCATTCGAATTCAAGTCTGCATGCCAACATAGTTTTTTCTCCTTCGGGGCTAACCAATATGCAACCTGCCCCAGCTCCATCATTAGATTTAGATCCATCAAAAAATAATTTCCAAAATAAAGAATTGGCTAAAGGTTTATCTACAAAATTGATACATTTAGAAGAATTTGTTTGCGAATAATTTTCAATTTGTGATGTAACAAAATTTTCCAAAAAGGGTGAAGTGTGTGCATTAAAATTGCCCAAAAATGATTCAACTGAATAATTTCCAATGATATTACCATTGTATGTGACGGGCCCATTTTCTCCTTCCAGTTCAGTCATGATATACTTTAAATGTTTTTCACGATTGACCCTTATTTGATTTGACTTACCATTGTAAGGAAGCCACATATGAGACCAATCCGTTGTGAAATAGACATGAAGCTTTTCGGACCAATCTCTACTAAGGATCAAGTCGTAGAATTCAGGAATATCAACGACAAGAACGTTAATCACTTGACATACTTTCGGGTTTGATGAGAGTCTAATGGTAACCTAATTGATTTCTCCTATGACTTTGACTTGAGATCGATCTAACTGTACAATGCGAACAACAAATTTTGTTATGAAACCAGCTCACAAAAAGATAGAAAATATAGATCAGCGTCTTAGAATTCAACCTCTTCGAAGGGGCAACCTCCTTTACATTACACAAATGAACAATTCTTGGATGATGCAAATGACTAAACCTCCCTTCTATATATAGGAGTCTAAGGGGTCACAATATAATCAAGCCGACATAACAGTAATAACATAAGGGCACAACAATAACAATAGTGGATTTCTATGGGGCACACTAATAACAATATGGGGACAATAGGGGCACAATAATAACAATAAGGGCTACAATGACAATAGTAATGGGGGACTCACTAGTATTATAGGGACCTAACATGCCCCTCTTCTTCTGAAAAGCATTGTCCTCAACACTTGAGTAGTTCTAGATGCTTCTGTATAATATTCTCATCCTCCCATGTGGAATCTTCAGCGGATAAGTTCTTCCACTTGATGAGATACTCCGAAATTGATCGATTTCGTAGCTGTCGAGTTCTTGTTTCTGTGACTGCTTTTGGTTCCAATATGGTTTTTCCTTCCTTGTCAAGTTCTCGCAATAATGTTTGAATTGGGAGCTTGTCACCTATAACCTTATTTAAACATGAAACATGTAAAAATGGGTGCACTCGGGAAGCTGCAGGAAGCTCTAATTTGTATGCCATAGTACCAATCTTTTGCAACACCTTGTATGGACCATAATACTTTGGTGATAATTTATTATCCTTCTTAGCTTGCTTGAGGGACATTTGTTTATATGGTTGTAGCTATAGGAATACCCAGTCACCTACATCAAAACTTCTTTCGCTGCAATGTTGATCTGCCTGTCGTTTCATTCTATTCTGTGCCAACATGAGGTTATCCTTTAAGAGTTGGAGAACTTGTTTTTGATGCTCGATGTGATGTTCCACTCCTTGAACCTTAAATTTTCTCTTAAATATGATGTGATGGATGGTGGATGATATCCATAAAGTGCCATAAATGGGGTCATTTTTGCTGCAGTATGGAAGGAAGTGTTATACAACCATTCAGCCAGAGGCAACCATTTGACCCATTGTGTTTGTTTATTAGATACAAAGCAACGAAGATATCCTTCCAAACATTTGTTTGCTATCTCAATTTACCCATCAGATTGAGGATGATAAGATGAGCTATGAGCTAACTGAGTACCGAGACAATAAAATAATTTTGTCCAAAAATTTCCAGTGAAAATGGGATCTCTGTCGCTTATAATAATCTTTGGGTTTCCATGTAGCTTTTGAATTGTTTCCATAAATGCAATAGAAACTGTACTGGCTTTAAACGGATGTGATAATGCACAAAAGTGTGCATACTTGGTAAGTTTGTCAACTACCACCATGATGACACTCTTTCCTTTGGACTTTGGTAAACCTGTGATAAAATCCATTGAAACCTCCTCCCAACTTTGGCTTGGAATAGATAAAGGTTGTAATAAACCCAGGGTCTTAATTGTTTCAACTTTATTTTGTTGGCAAACCAAACATTCCACCACCAACTTTTGAATATCCGATTTAAGGCCATCCCAAAAAAACTCCTTCTTAATCCTATGGTAAGTTTTTAAAAATCTTGAGTGCCCTCCAAAGGGAGAAGTGTGCAATTCCATAAGAATATTTTGTTTGAGTTGGGAATTCTTACATAGGTATAAGCGATCTTTGTATCATAACAAATCATTTTTCCAGCTAAATGTATCATATGTATTGGGATCTTATTGTATCTTTTGAATGAGTTCCCACACTTCTTCATCATTCTTCCATTCATCCCTTGCTTCGTTTATCCAATCTGGTTGAATAATAGAAATGGCACACAACAATGCTTCCACATCCTTATCCTTTCTTGAGAGTGCATCTGCCACAACATTTTGCTTCCCTTTTTGTAGATGATTTCAAAGTCATAACCCAACATCTTTGTGACCCATTTTTGTTGCTCTTTAGAGGATAATCTTTGTCCTAAAAAGTATTTAAGACTATCATGATCTGTTTTTACCTTGAAGTGTCTTCCCATTAGGTAGGGTCATCATTTCTTAAGTGCATGTAGTATTGCCAACATTTCCTTCTCATAAATAGCTTTGTGTAAATATGTTCCTTTGATTGGACAACTTTCAAAAGCAATGGGTCTTTCATCTTGCATTAAAACAACACAAATTCCATTTCCTGAAGCATCACATTCCACAATAAAGGTTTTTGTGAAGTCTGGAGTAGCTAAGACCGGTGCTTGGCACATTGCTTCTTTAAGACGTTCGAAAGCCTTTGTTTCTTCTGGAGTCCGTGAAAATGCATCATTCTTCAATAATGTTTTTAGAGGTGTTGTTATTCTCCCATAATTCTTAGCAAACTTGCGATAGTACCCTGTCAACCCAAGAAATCCTCGCAGATGCTTTATGGATGTGGGGATTTTCCATTCCTTAATGGCTTTAATTTTTCTAGGGTCTACCTTAACACCTTCATGAGATACAATATGACCCAGATATTCCACCTCTTGTACTCCAAGAAACATTTGGAGCTTTTTGCATATAATTGTTTCTCCTCCAATAGTTTGAGCACCCTGTCAACATGTTGAACATGATCCTTCCAAGACTTGTTGTAGATTAGTATATCATCAAAAAATACTAATACAAATTTTCTAAGGAAGAGTTTGAAAATGGAATTCATCAAACCTTGAAATGTAGAAGGTGCATTGGTAAGGCCAAAAGGCATGACCAAGAATTCATAATGACCCTCATGAGTTCTAAATGTTGTTTTCGGAATGTCTTTAGTCTTCATTCTGATTTGATGATATCCTGAACAAAGATCCAACTTGGTGAAGTAAATTGATCCATGCAAATCATCCAATAATTCATCAATGACAGGAATGGGAAATTTATCTTTAATAGTGAGCATGTTGAGCTCCCTATAATCAGGACACATGTGCCATGATCCATCCTTCTTGTGCACCAATACTACTGGAGCAGAGAAAGAACTTTGACTAGGTTGAATTATACCAGCCTCTAGCATTTCTGCAACCATACGTTCAATTTCACTCTTTTGGGCATAGGGATATTTGTATGGCCTGATGTTTGGAGGAACACTTCCTGGAATCAAATGAATAGCATGATCATGGTCACAAATAGGTGGGATGCCTTTGGGAGTCTCAAATACCTTGGAATGATTGTCCAAGACTTTTTGGAGATCTGGAGAAATAGATGATTTCGATGTGGGGACCTCTAGCGAACATAATTGTGCAATTATGCCTCGTTGTTCCTTCTTTAGAAGCTTTGTCATACCGTTAAAGCTTATTATCTTTCCCGATTTTCCTGCAATACCCCTTAATTCAAATTCCTTTCCTTCCGCACAAAATTTCATGAAAAGTTCCTGAAAATTAAAAGCTATTGTACCAAAAGATTATAGCCATTGGACTCCTAGTACAACATCAGCACCACCCATTGGAATGGAAAGCATTGGGCTATTCAATACATATTCTCCCATGGATAGCTTGATATTATGGCACTTTCCAGAGAAATTTATGGTTCCTCCACTTACAACCATCACTTGACGCTCTGGTGTTGGATATAGGAAGCAATTCAATTCCTTGGCTATTTTACAATGACTAAAATTATGGGTACTTCCTGAATCAATCAACACTATTACCTTTTTCTTCTTGATATGTCCTTCTATCTTGATAGTTTGGGGAGTGGTAATTCTAGCCAATGCATTACAAGATCTGGTTGGATCCATTTCTTCTTTATCTAGTGTTTGTTCCTGGAGTATATCCTCTTCTTTTGACATTTCTTGTTCCTTTTCTTCCTCCTCTTCACAATCTATGTAGAATAATTTCTTCTCAGCACACTTATGACGTTTAGTGTATTTTCTATCATAATTGTAACAAAGCCCTTTTGATCTTTTTTCTTCCAATTGTTGTGGTGTCAACCTTGTAGGTTGTGGAAGGCTAGGGGCAACAACACTTCCATATTTATAGTTGTGAGTGGTAGGCTTCCTGGTTGCCATAATTTTCTTTCCATTTTTCTTGCTAACTTGAATGCCTTCTCCAATGAATCAGGTTCCCAAAGGTGAACCTCATGTTGGATATTATCTTTTAAAGTCGCTATGAACACATCAATCCTATGCTCCTATGGAATATCTTTTACCCTTATGTTCAATTTTTGGAAGTCCTCAATGTGCTCCATCATTGAACCCTTTTGTTTGAGATTTATCAATTGGCTAAAAAAGGTGTTGCTTTTTGTATCCTCATAATGTGCTAACATTTCTTCCATAAAAATTGCCCACGTGACAATTTGTTTACGAGAGCAAAGCCATAGATACCATACAAACTGATTTGGTTCCAAATATAAAGTTGCAATACATACCTTTTGTGTGTTTTGCACATTATGGCGATCGAAAAATTGCTCCATCTGTAGTATCCATGTTTTGGGATCCTTTCCATCAAACTTCCTCATATCGATTTTTGGAACATTGTGGGTCTTCAATCCAAAATTAGAGTCTATGAAATCATGATTAACATTTCTTTTGTTCTCATCATGGGTTTCCTTTACTACCCTTTCACCATTAGTAACCATTTCTTGTAGCAACTTATTCAAATTTATCTTCAATTCTTCCATCTTAGCATCCATGGCATTCATCTTATCTTCCATGCCATTCATCTTATCTTCCATGCCATCCATCTTAGATTCAGATACCTTTTGTGAGGGTGAAATTTGTTGTACTTGGTCTTGTAATTTTGATATATCATGTTGCATTTCTTCCTCTCCTTCACGATCCATGCTAGATATTTTAGGTTGCTTACTAGGTGTTTCCGTTTTCTTTCTTCGGCGAATCAATTAATGCTAATAATTCTTCATTATTCCCTTTGAATTCCTTCAAACTAATTTTTCAAACCATTCTTATGCAAACTTTAAAAAAAAACTACACACCTTTTTTCTTTTTCTTTGTAAGAGCTTGATATTGAATCTGTTGTATCTCTGTAATTGTAGATCTCGAATATTTGAAATCACGTCTTGCAGTAGCCCTTTGAGTCCTCTTTCTAACCCCGCAAGTCTGATCAATATTGGATTCTCCAAGGAAGAGTTATGCCAAATCTCCCACGGTGACCTGATTATAGACTAGTTCAGTAGAGCGAACTTGTACGAAGTGCCATGTGTCACGTTTTCGACCTTAGTACCATAAACTAATATACAGAAAACTAAAGGTCGTCCTCTTTCTGAAACTTCTTACAAAATTTCAATCTGATGCTCAGAACAAAAGTTATGACTATTTTCCCCTGGTAACTTTTTTGGAATGTAATTTGGGAGTTTGCAAAAACCCTAATTTCCTCAGATCATATCTCGGAAAATGTAGCAAGAAAAGCTCTGAAATTCGAAACGACTTCGGCTCAAATGGGTTTTTATTTTAGCTTTTAAAACATCATAGAAAAAAATTTTATAGTGAAAATACCACATTGCCCTGTTTGGAGCAACAAAACCCTAGAATCCAAACCTGTGATACCAAATGTTATGAAACCAGCTCACAAAATGATAGAAAAGATAGATCAACGTCTTAGAATTCAGCCTCTTCAAGGGGGAAACCTCCTTTACATTACACAAATGAGCAAATCTTGGATGATACAAATGACTAAACCTCCCTTCTATATATAGGAGTCCAAGGGGTCACAATATAATCAAGCCGACATAACAATAATAAATAAGGGCACAACAATAACAATAGTGGGTTTCTATGGGGCACACTAATAACAATATGGGGACAATAGGGGCACAATAACAACAATAAGGGCTACAATGACAATAGTAATGGGGGAATCACTAGTATTATAGGGACCTAACATATTTCTGGGGTTCGACATTCAATTTTGCACAAATCGTTTTTGGCAAAATGTTGGATGAGGCTCCAAAATCAACCAAACAATTGTGCAAATTCTTATTAAAAACTTCAAAAGTTAAAAGAAAAGGAGGAGTATGATAGATCTACCACCAATTAAGGCAACATCAATTGAACTAATTTTATCTGATGAGGTATTGGGAGGCCTACCCATTCCTTGAGTAGCCTGGGAAATTATAGCATAAGGAAGAGGAGAAGTGGGGACTGATTCTAATTTTTTGAGAAATAGCTTCCACTGATGTTTTAGCTTGCTAAGCTCATAAAACGTGATATTAGCTCTGGTCTTTTTCATGTCTTCGACGATACTATATTCCATATCATCTGAAACTAGCAAGGTTTTGTTGGAGGTGAAGAATTGGACTGAGTAGGAGATGTTTGAGTAGATTTGGGAGAAGATTTCTTACCTATTACTTTATCTTTGACAGCAAGAGCTGATGATTTCTGTTTTTGATTTGTTTGTGGCAAATCAACAGTGCTCTTGCTTCTGGTAGCGATAGGTAAATATTCTTTTGATTATTCATTATCTGAAAAAGGAAGAATGAAATCCCACATTCCATGTACTTCAACTATCTCCTCGTCATCAGTTTGTTCTTCAGTTGTTGATACTTCTTCTTCATCCACATCTGATTCAGCATTAGATATTGTATTTGGAGGTTTAGGATCAGAGGGGGGATTTCTTTTGAAAGGTGTAAAATATTTCCTAGAAGAAGTCTCAGCTACCTGCTTTTTAATGTTGACCATTTCATTGGACATGGTTTAAGTACCTTTTGTAAACCTTCAAGATCGAAAGGGTCTTTAGGTACTTTCTTCTTGGATTCATCCTTGAAGGTGACCTTTTTGGATTTTCTTCTTCTAATGCATTTTTCTTTTCTAAAGCTAAAAAAAAAATTTCCACAACTATAGATTCTTTCATGTTTTCTGCTAAGGTTGGCTTGGCAACTCTATCAACAAAAATAGTTGCATTTGAGGGAAGAGTAGAAATGTACCATTCATTTTGAACTTCAGTGCTTGGCCTAGATGCCATTGGAATTTTGTTTAATAATTTGTTAAAACGAGAATTGAAGTCCTTAACTGGTTCTTTAGATTCATTTTTCAAGTTCGAGAGATCATTAAGAAGACTAGTCGTTGAGCGTTCATCTCCAAACTTGGTTAGGAACTATTCCTGGAATGCATTCCAACTATCAATGGAACCAGATGGTAATGAAAAGTACCAGGATCTTGCTGATCCTTGTAAAGTATAAGGGAATAATCATACAACTGTGTCTTCTTCTACAACTCCATTTAGATTTATGGACAACATGAAGTTATTTATGTGTTCTTCGGCAGGAAGACCATCATCGAGATTGAATTTTGGTAACCATTTCAATGGATGAGTAGGTAATGGATGCAATGGTCCTTCCATTTGAACGGCTCCTAGATTTTTCCATGGTCTTTGAGCCATTATGGGTATTTGTGTGGAAGAAGATGCACCAGTGGTTGAAGGTGATTGGGTAGAGGAAGATTGTGCTCCTATATCAGTGTAAATCACGATCTGAGATGTTGAGGTGGATGATTGAGTTTGTGATGAAGATGATGAAATGAATGAGGGTGTTTGTGGTGATGATGAAAGAATCTCACTATGAGTTTTAGACTTTGATTTCTTAGTTTTCCTTCGAGGACGAGGTAGAGGAAATTCAAATGGAGCAATTCCAAAATTTTCACTCTGTGATCTAGTTAATCTTCGAGAGGAAGGAAAATGTGAAGAAACACTAGCTTGAGATAATTTAGATTCTTCTTGAGATGGAAAAATCCCTTGTAATTTATGAATTAAAGACTGAACCTCGGGAGTTTCTGCAAATGAAGGTTGATCTGATTTCTTTGGAGAAACACTAGTAGATTGCAAATATTTTTTCACAACTTCACTTTTATGAATTGGGGATTTGGAATGTTACTGAGAATTTGGAGGTGATGGTGAGGGAGTTTTTCTCTTAGAATGGCTTTCTGATTTAGATTTACTTGCCATTCACAACAGAATCCATCCTTCTAGCACCAAAATGTTGAAGCCTCGGGATTCGCTGTGACAACATGGAGGATAACCACCCGGCCCAAACCTTAAAAGCAACTCCATTTCCGTTTGGTGTAGTGGCTCTGACTGGGGATAATGGGACCAGTTTCCCAGTAAGGATTGATTTGATAATGTTGTTGGGGTGATATAAGATATAACGAAGAATGATTCCACTAAAAATGATCTAATCTAAACAATAAACACATGCATCTATCTTATTCTAACATTATCTTACTATAAATATACCCGGGAATAATATGTGATCTAGAAAGATGTCTCAAAGAAACTAGTAATGAAGATTATTCAACTGCTAAAAGAAATTAAATCGTGAATGATAATTGTTTTGGCTAAATAGTTAGACAAAACAATTGAGAAAAATGTATCGCATATAATAATTATGCGTGTATTCAATAAGGAATTAGAGCTAAAACATCATACAAAAGTGCAATAATGTAGAACTATAACTCAGATTTCCTACATAACACAATATAAGAAAAAGTATTGCTAATTCATAAATAAAACACGATCATAAGATAAAAGTACCATATATGAAAGGTCCTGCTCATGGGCTCAGCAATATTGATCCACTTTCATCCAATCAAATACACTCTAAGAGTACAGAAGTGCAATTTCAGTAGAGTATGCTTCGATATTCAAGAAAATTAGATCATGTTCCAATAATTTCATCAAAACCTTCACAAAATATAGAAGTTCAATGGTTTGCAAAATGTTTTTGATAAAATTTTGGACCCCTCTCTAAATGCATGAGAGGGGTTTAAATACTATAATACATGCCTCAAAAATATATTATTACATAAAAAGCTGAGGAGGTTTCAAACAATCTTCCTCAGAATAAGTGAAATAAAAACTAAAACTAAAAATAAATGATGACAAGCTTCTCCAAATTGAATGGTCTTATTTAGCCATTCGGTCCTTGAGCTCGCAAATGTCTATCATTGGCTTAACCTGGGGAGGTTGGCCAATTCTAGATCTCAATTGCCCCGTGAATACAGCATCAGTGAGTGGTGGCACCATCTTTTGAGCAGAATTAGTTAAACAGCGCAGAGTCATCCAATGATTGTGTGGTTTTACCAAAAACCGCCAGTATGATTCCCAATCGAGCTTAGACAGTTGCTTGATTGCTTCTGCATTTGTTTGGGCAATTTCTTTCCACCGCTCTTCCAACTGTTTAATGCTCAAGAGAGCTTCTGGACTGCATTCTCTGATAAGATTGATAGTGTGGAGGTTTTCATTGACAACCTCAATGATGTTGTTTGTTGTGCTTGCTGCTCTTGTTGCTGCCCTCTCTGTCTATTTTAACTGTATGTCCCAATTTGTAAATAAGATGTCTTTGTGGGACTCCTCGATCTTTGGTAGATTGACCTTCCTGCCTTCTTCATATTCTTGCCAAGAAATGAATTCTGTTATTGTTTTGTTTAGCTCTTCATATTCTAATATTTGATCAATCACTTGATTGTTTAATTTGTCACTTGATTCATAATAAGGTTTGATCAATGAAATTCTTTGACAGAATATTTCCTGTTGTTGTACCAAAAGAGAATTTAATTCAAGTGCCTCTTTGATAAATTCATCTATTTAAGGATTGTCTTTGAATTTGTCCAATATAACTTGCATTTGGTGAATCTGTGTGTTCTTCACTGCCATCTTTGTCTGATGTTGTACTGTCATTTGTTCAAAATTTTGTTGAAGTTGTTCCAGTTGTATTTCTGCTTGCCTATTGGTGCTTTTCCTTTATTTCTTGAGTTGTTGTTCAAGGAATTGAACTTTTTCTTCTTTTTCTTTCAGTAACAGTTGAACTTCTGATGCCTTATCGATTTTTGTAGTTGCATAAGCTCCTGCAAATTGTGATAGCTTCGTAAGGTTGTATGATGGATCAATGGGGGTATCTCTCCACACTATCTCCATCAGCTCACTTTCAAGAGTTCTTGTTTCTGATACATCCATTTTTATTTTCTTTCTCTGTATTTCTACTACATCCTTATGTGTAGGATTGTAGAATATGTCTAATGGCGGTATTTCTTCAACCTTCAAAACAATTTCATAACTTGGGTGTGTCGGGATGACTTAAAGGTCTTGAGTAGTTACAATTTCTTGTATTGTCGCTTCTGGATTTACAACTTGTTGAGTGTGTTGTGGAGTCTGGAATCCAGACGTTCCTTCAAGACTAGTCTATGTTTGGAGATTTTTATTAAATTTCTCCCACTCTTGTTCTAGATTGATGACTGGGGTCTTTTCTGTTTCAACCTGCGGGGAACTAGTCTCCATGTCTTGTTCAGTTGAGACCTTCTCGGTCGTTTCTTCATGATTTTCTTTTGTATCATGTTCAAGGTTTGCCTCGAGGCTTCCTTCTTTATTCTCAAATTCATGTTCAGAGTCTTTTGAACCTTGAGCTGACTTTTCTTTTGATTCTTCATCAGAATTGTGCTTGGAACTCTCCTCCAAGCTTACGCTAGGAGTAGATTCTCTTACTTCTTCAATTTGTAACAGGTCCAAAGGGACATGTTCGAGCCTTATATTTTTGTATATGTGGAATTCCCTGAGGTCCTTTGGGTCTAGCTTTAGTGATGCTAAATGCAAGACTTGTGAAAATCTCTCAGCTTTCTCAAAGAAAACATCAAACTGATCATCCCCATGACTGAATTGCCTAACTTTGACCATGGTAGTGAAATTCTTAGCAATCTAGTTAGGGTCATACTGCCTACCTGGCACGGTAGCTAGATTTAGAGTTGTGATGTTTTGCATTTCTTTAGATGCATGCCCGAGATCATGCAATGCGAAAGTGCCACATTGTAATGGGAAAGTTGGACAAATGGTTTTCTTTTGTTCCTTAAGGGTTTTGGTTATTCCATCACCCATTGTTTGATAAGCGATCTCTCGTGCCAATAGTTTATTCGAAACATAGTATGGGAGAACATGGGGAGTTGTAATACTCCTGAAGACTCTGATATAAGTGAACCATTCCTCACCAAACCATCTTGCCACCAACAAGATGTCTATCTTTGCTTCCTTTGAAAGCGGGGGGGATTTCTTATTAAAAATGGTCTGATAAATAGGCAACAAGATGCCATGACAAATCTTATAAAAATGGGCACCTAATTGTGATTCCCACAGTATTTTATGATAAACATGGATGGGTGTAGGATCCTTTGAAGTCCATTTCCAGCCCATGTCTGGAAACTATGAGAAAAAGCATATAGCATCCATGACATAAGCACTCATGAAAAAGGGAGGGATAACCCGAGTGGACACAGTTATATTACGCCTATATTCTCTAATAGCCATGGCTAAATTATCCGACCAAATAGTACTCCAGTTCAAAATGGTAGCATTTACAATTGCATCAATCAAGGGAACCCATTCAATGGAAAATTTGGTGGTATCAGCTTTTCCAAATAGCCTACACAACATTACAGCTGCAAAATTGTATGGGGCTGACAGAGGTGCGGTGGGGTACATACCAAGGTTCTCTCATCTAAACTTGTTGGAACCATACCTCCAATTCTGCATTATGTCCATTGGATCTTCATTCTCTTTGGAAAAAATTTCAATAAAAGTTTTGTCATAGATCTTTTGTGCCTGTGGCAAATGGTACATTTGGCCCAAATTGTCTGACTTGAATGATCCCATAACGTCTTGCTTGGAGTTTCTGAATTTTCTATCTAAAACATTTACTTCATCAATAATCCATCTTACCATATCTGTGTATGGTAATATTTTTGGTCTTGCAGCAATCCTGTGTAGAAAAGAGCATGCCGCTTCGAAGTAGGAAGCATTAGATGAAGCCACGGCATTTGTTGTTGCCTTAACTTCAAGGGGCCTTGAATTTTCTCCCTCTAGTAAATTGTACATCGCCTCCCAAGATGTAGTCCCGAATAGTGGTAGCATTTCTAACTGCTCAGGTGTAGTATCCTCTGTGGTCTTTTTTCCTTTCTTATTCATTTCTGTGAGTGTTGTATTCTTCGAAAACTTCCTAAAATTCAGGCAAATGGAGAAAACAGGATAAACGTAGAGCAATAAATTCTGAAAGCATATCAGGATGGAGCTTTTATTTCAAACATGAATAAGAAAGATATCTATCATCTCGAGCCGTTAAACGAATAAATGCTTTTAAATCTCATTAACTATACATTAAGGCTTACACAAGATTCCATTTATGTCTTGTCAAAATGTCGCATCGCATATTTCAAACTGATATTTCCGATTGGTTTGAATGTTCATGTAATACCAATTTTTTTTGCGATTGCAATGAATCGGAATATCGCAAATCACAAATCTCGCAAATCGCAATATCGAAGATTATGAATAGAATGATTCAAAGTTGCTTCAATATTTTGTGATATGCGATGAGCGACATTACGATATGTTGGACCCGAATGTATTTTTATAATAGTTTTAATATTTTGTGGGGTCCAAATTATTGAAGGACAGTTTTGGGGCTAAAAGCCCATGTTTTGAGACAATTTTGTAATAAAGTTGTAAAGTCTCTGCATTTTGCGGTCGCAGAGCGTGATGGTGTCAAGAGCCATAAAGGGTTGTCCGCCCTTATTTTGTAAAGTGTAAAGTCGGCTGTAAAGATCCACCCATGGTTCGCAAACCATGGGATTGTATAAAAAGGAGCTAAGTAAGTAAGCTCTAAGTAGTTCGTTGACAAGTTTTGGAGTCTTGGTAGAGAAGTCTAAATGTTTCGAGTCTTAGCGTAGGTATAGGCTCTGTAGCTAAGTGCGTAGAGGCCTAGGGTGGAAGTCCGCAACTAAGTGCGCAAACCCCTGCAGCTATCTGCGCAGGGCAGATAGAGTCTATATTAAATTGAAGATATCAATAAAGAGAAGTATTCTGCAAATTATGTGTATTTATTTCTTGTTCCTGCATCTGGTTATATTGTGTTTTGGGTTTAATTTACAATGTTCATGTGATGCTCGAATGTATGTGACTGTATTAGTTAATCGAGCGCAAGTAAGAATATATGTTTATGCAGCACTAACTATGGCTGATTAGTAAGATAAGTAAAACACTTAAGATAACTTGGGAACCTATACAAGACATTGTCATAGCAGTGCGAAAGTACCTGGATCGTGGGTTAAGGTTGCGCGAAGGTCAATCGTACACCTTCGCAGAGGTACTGAAGGGCGGAATAAAGGGGTAGACTAACAGAGCCCTAAATCTTAGTGACCTGCACGAAAGTAGGAACAGAGGGTATAAACCGACATCACGACCATCTCAGGGTGTGGAAACTTGGTTCCAATATCCCCCCATACTGCTTCGAGTAAGACTTCGGTCCGTGCTTCGCGGGCTGATGCCGAAAGGGCCAGTAGTGTAGGGATTTGTTTGAATAACTAACATTGAACCTGGGTCAAGCCCCACAAAGCCAACAAATGGTTCCGTTTCTGAGACCGGAATCTGCATGAGAGATGTGTGATGTCGTATCCAACTAAGAAAGAGGTCGAAGACTGGTTGGATAGGAAGATCCACGAATTCGTGGCGCAGGAGAACAGAAATCCACGAGTAACAAAGGAACAGTGGTTGGATAGGTACCTGTATACAGAAATATACGAGATCTTTTTCTGCTCCTTTCCAATTGAGTTATATGAGTGGATCACGAAGCTATCAAATAGCCAAGGAAGGTGGAGACTTGACGGTCCTATTGTCTGGACCCCGGAGCTAGTACAGAGACTGGAAGCCTCTAAGGATAAGATCGTCCGTGTTGTCGATCATTGGCTCAATCGCATCATAGGAGGATTTGTGACTGAATTCGTTGTCGATACCTCAGTTAGTTACAATGAGGCGGAGCGACGCTTTTTCAAAGGTATGTGAGGTAAGTACTTGAAGTCTTTAAATACCTGGATTAAGATGTTATTGTGTGAAAAACCGATTATGCAACTACCTTGATGTTCGGAGCTACGCGAAGTGGAAATACCTACAGAAACAAAGGAAGAAAGGGTCCTGAATATAGCCCACTGATCTCACCGTCGTTGGGTGACGAAGAGGGAGTAGCGCAGGCTTCTCCGTGAAGTGCAGTTCAGTTAATAAGATAGGGATTCCTGCGATTGCCACCTCCACCTACACCACCTCCAACTTCACCACCATCACCTACGACTTCACCCATACCACCACCACCTCCACCGCAGTTCAACATGGCAAATTCAATGAAGATACCTTTGTTTAAGGGCTTGGGAAATGAGGACCCAGACCAGTTTTGGTTCATCGTGAAAGCTGTATGGGAAACTCAGGGTGTCACAGATGATCACATGAAGAAGACAACATTGGTTAGTTCTTTGTAGGATCGCGTGCTAACTTGGTACATCAAGTACTCTAATGATAACCCAAACGCTGGATTGGCAGAGATCCAGAAGGCGCTAAATAAAGAGTTCATTAGGCCTAAGTCCGAGGCACAGTCGATTGTGAGGTTCAAGGAAAGCGTGATGAAACCAAGTGAGACACCTTAGGAATTAGATCAGAGATTGAAGTGTAAAATCCACGAAGCCAATATGAACTTAACAGATGGACAACACCACGAATGGTTCGTGGCTTCGCTCCTGCCTCACCTAAGGGTTGCACTATCACAACAGAAGATTACAACTCAGGAAGAGGCCTTGGAGATTGCCATAAGACTACATGAAACGACGATGCAAGACCTGAATCTGGGGGTTCAGCAAATCCATGCGCAGTTGCAAAATCTTTGCCTTGAAATGCAAAGTTTGAAGCAGGATAGAACAGTTCGACCAGAGGTGCGCGAAGATATATGGTGCTTGAAATGTAAGGGTCAGAGGCATGACAAAGACCACTGCCCAGTCTTTGCAAACTATATTTCAGGAGGAGGACTGATGCCTTTGAGGCCAGAGGCCCAAGCAGGACAAAGTGTGGAGCTTGCGTTGTGGTGTGCTATATGTCAGGTAGCAAGGAAACATACAACGGATAACTGCCATTTGTTGCAGAAGTTTGTACAAACACTGCAACAACTATTCTACAACTTTTGCAGGTCGGTAGGAGATGATAAGCGCAACTTCCAAAGTTATGAATTGATGATGTATAGAACACTCACCTATAGGGTTCAGGTAGAAACATGGCCCCCTGACCGGAGCGTTGTGATGGCGTGAACAGGCTTTCAAGGGCGCGGATGAGGCCGAGGTAGAGGAGGACCTGGCAGAGGTCGGGGACAGCTAATCTGCTACAGCTGTGCAGGACCAGGACACTATGCCCATGAATGCACTAACTCGACGTGTCCATCGTGCAAATATTGTACTCTGTTTGATCATGAGACAGAGGACTGTCCTACGCTGATAGCAAGGATAAGTGACAAGGGGGTGCTACTACCTCAGCCAATTGTAGGGATTTGTTTGGCTAACTAACGTTGAACCTGGTTCAGGCCCCACAAACCCAACAGATTACATCACATTTCACGTTTTCTTGTGGTTTGTATTTTTGCATTCTTTTAAGAACCGCGATGCGATTGCAATAAGGACCTTTGAAGAATAGTTTAATCCTTAAGTATTATAGAAGCTAAATGCTATCTCAGGGTTGTTTTTCAGGGATTTCACTTATCGCATCTCGCGGATTCTACCTCATGACTAACCCTTGTTATTATTAGATCTTGCAATTTTCTTTAAAGCGAGAATGTGTTATCATGAAATGACTTGGTTTGATATCTTAGTTTATTCAAAGTTTTATTCCGAATACTGTATAAAAGGAAAGCTCTTATTCGCTAAGTTTTTTGGAGAATTTTTTTTTTAAAGGGTCCCCATTTATTAATATAATATTAGCTATTAAATCAATAAATGGGGGGCTTGTTGAACAGTACAACAGGTTCCCATCCCTCAAAGGATATCAATCGTCTTGCCTACTCTTATCTTGGATATCCTACACATCCTCAAAGAGTATCGGATGCCAAATGATTACCCAATCATCCCATTCTTTCTTCCCAGGTGAAGACAAGAATGTTGTGTTTATCATGTGTCTACATTTCCATTCATGACCTTCAACTAGACTTATGGTCATTAGTCTTGGTCTAGTGCATGACACATGACATGGAAAAACACAATTGTCACTCCTTTGTAATCATGGGTGATCTTAATTCAAACTCCCTCTTGATCAGGGACCTGTCAGAGCTCCCTCTTAGCTAGGGACTCTTCTATATATCAACAACTTTTTCTTTGTGGGTCCTTCAGCTACTTGATCAACTTCTCTCCTTGATGTCATGAAATTTAGTTGAGCTTCTTCCTTGTAGGGAAACAACCATCGATCAATTTCCTTCTTATTATGTCATGTCATTCCTTTCTTCATGGAAAGTGGCCTTCTTGGTACATATCTGGAACCTTCTTCATGTGGCTACTTCTTTTCTCTCCGTGCTTCTTTCAGGAGTTTCCATCCATTGCATGAATGTTGGTTGCACTTGTACTTACAAGTCTTGTTATTGTAGCCATGCATGAACTCATCAAGATATTATTCAAGAAATTATATTAAATTAAATCATACCTTACGAGATGGATTTTCATCATGACATCTTCTTGTGGGTATCAACATCCTGAACACATATTGTCACATCTCCCAAAGATATCCATTATCAAGGGTCTTCATTCTTTTCATACTTTTATCAGAGTCTTCATATCTTTCTGGGAGATTTCCTAGTCAAATCTTCATGGTCTTTTGGGTGTTGATTTCCTTTCATCATGGTTGCATATCTTGTGATTTCTTCCTTCCTCACACATTCCATAGCTTTCAATCAAAGTTTCTTTATTGTAGTCAATCACCTCATACTTCATATGAGGACATATTATGTTGATTTCATTTAGTGTGACTTATGCCTTCCTGCATCCTTTCAGAGGAAGAGATCCTTTTTTCTCTTGTTCGTGCTTCTCAAGATAGAAGCAATGGTCCATGTTATCTGCAACCATATGATTGACATTATAATATTAAACGTAAGAATAAATACCTTGTTTTACCTTTAGATCATCGAGGCTTCTTCCAACAGCTTCCTTGATTGAAAAGATTTGCAATTCCTTGATTTGCTTCATGTCATCACATCATCATCTCATGGATTCCATAAGTTGGAGTTCCTATTGAAACACTTGCTTCCT
The DNA here is from genome assembly GCA_031772625.1 of Pinus tabuliformis. Lineage (NCBI taxonomy): Eukaryota > Viridiplantae > Streptophyta > Pinopsida > Pinales > Pinaceae > Pinus > Pinus tabuliformis. The sequence continues at coordinate 687,515,287 of CM062814.1, read as the reverse complement.
CTCTATATTAGTGAACCCTACAATGAGGATTCCATCAGAGATTTTTTTTTTTTTAAGATCTTGTATATCCCCAAGTGACAGATGTTTCCTTTTTGACTTGATGTATGATGAGCCTTCAATGACTCCTTTCTTTCCTTCAATGTCCACTGAGGTTACCAAGAGATATATATCCTACATGTTGTCTGCCATGGATTTTTGTCCTTCATGATCCCTATGGAGATGTTACGTGCTCTTGTTTCTAATGCTTCCATGATTCCATGATGCATCTTATTATCATTGTCATGTCTTATAACACAAGATCTAGGATATTATGATAGGACCTTTTTGTGAGGGAACTATATTACTCATAGGAGAGATTTGTTACTCCCTCTTTCCTTGGCCCTTTTCTTCAGCTTCCTCCATCTTTTAGTGATATGAGCTTCCAAAATCTTTTTATAGCATTGAATCTTAACTATACTTATTTTGTCTTGCTTGAGGACCAACCTTGCCTTCCTTTTCTGCAGATGGTTGAGTTCTTTTAACCTTCAATATTTTTGCCATCAACTTTTCGTTCTCTATTTGGCATAGAGACCACAAGTTGTTGAATGAGGTAACCTTCTTGTTCATGGACATTTGTTACCTTGATTGTTAGTGCATTATGGTTATCTTCCTTTCTAGGTCTTGTATATGGAAGATATCCTACATCCTTTGATACCCTTTACTTTCATGTAGATCAAATTTCATGTGACCTTATTCATTGCACCTTAAGAGAATGAGTTTATCATCTACATCCCTTTGATGTCTCCAATTTTTACTATGTGAGGGAATCTTTCATAAATATCCCTTTTCATAAATTCAGAGGAGACCTTTTGATGACTTCAATTACTTAGAGGACTATGTCTATTCTCCTTCTTCATGCAAGGAATCTTGATAACCCATCTAATTCATAGATTTCCTTGCAATCATGAAGTCATTTAACCAAACTTGAATATAGAATAAAAATATACTTACTTGTCATGTGAAGATGAAATATTCACCTTGATGCTTTCTTGAATGATCTCCTTTAATGAGATTCTTGCTTGAGCTGCCTGGTACAATAGAGTTCCAGAACCTTTCTTGAGACTTCCTTGCATTCTTCAACACCAAGCACTACTGCCTTTTATGATATATTGAGATTATTTGATTCCTTGACTGTGAGGGTATGGAATCGAAATCAAGAATTTTGGGAGCATTGTCATGATGTCCACCCGAGATGTGGATTTGTGTTCTCCTTTTGAAGTGATATTGTTGTAATGTATGTTGTGACTATATTTCTTTGTAACCTTCCTGGAATTCTCCTTGCTGGAGTAGAACCTTGCTTGAGTTGACTAGCATGAGCAAAGATCTTTGTGGCCTTTGAGCATTGTTCAATACCAATCATCGAAACCGCTCAAGTCATTAAGATTGTTGTGGTATGACATGGGTTGTAATGACACCCAAATTTTGAGTCTAGCATCGAGACTGTGAAAGGTATTGTGTTTTCCTTTTGTTGTAGTGTAGATTAGGGCTGCTCCTTGGATTTTCGACCTTATCCGAGATGATAATATTTGCTGATGTAGATTTCCTATTGTAGACTTGATCCTTTATTCTTGACAAAACCCTTAGCCTTACTTTTGTGCCTTTGAAGATTGATCCTTGTATGTCTCTTTGTTGCCCTTCCTTTGAATTTTGAACCTTAGCTATGATTCCATGTTGAAGAATCTAGGGAAGTTAGAGTTAGAGTGATTCTTCTTAGGATAACAATGTGTGAAGTGCTTTTACAATTTATCTGAGCTTGATCTTATTCTTATTATTAGTGTGTGTGTTTGCTTCATCAAACTACCACCAAAACAAAGATACAATAACACAAGATGTTGGCTTTTCGTCACGGCCAAAACCTCTCCCTCTTGGAGAGGAAAACCCACACACAATTCTTCTTATAGAGATTCCAATTGACGAATACCAAGACCTTGACCCTTGACCTACTAGGCCACTCCAAGACCAAGACATCAATCCTCTTCTTACTGTAGAGATCATCATCATCATTATTTTTGCTTCACTGAGATCATCATCATAGTGTCACAAAGGTTCTTGTAGTTGCACCATTGCTTGTACTTCCACATAGATTGCCATATCAACGAGGTCTTTTATACTTGCATGTGAGCTGCTCTGAGATAGTGTTCATGATCGAGACCATCATTGCTACTTCACCTTGATCTTGACTGTGTCTAGAATGTTGGAATGAGATCACTGGTAAGTATGCTAAGACTATAGTGACACCTATAGAGCAGGCTAAGACAAAGAGTGTTACTTTAGGACCCTTTCATTCACAAGTATGTCGAGACTGTTAGGCTGTTATGGTGATGACTGTGAGATTGTAAGGAGACCGAAAATATGGTGGACTGACTTTTGAAATACATACTGTAACAACCCTTCAAAACATTGCAGGTATCCAAGATTCCTTACTGCAATCATCCTTGAGACATCTGAGATCTTGTACCTCCTGTACTTACTACACCTATCTGAAATTTAGAGAGAATATGAAATTTTAGAGCTTCCCTCACCGTACGAAATTTTAGAGGTGTACGAATATATTTTTTGTGGTGACCCCAAGGGGGTATATATAGTGGTCTGTGTGTAGGTAAGCCGACTTGTATTCATGACTAGACATGTCATTTTAATTGAGCCGACATGATTGTCCTTTAATATATATTTTGAGGCCGACTTAATTGTTTTCTTCATTGTTTTGCATGCATATTTCTTCGTGCTTGTCTTAGAGGTTTGTGCTTGTCTTGGAGGGTTGTTCTTGATTAGTATAAATTTTCCATATATGCTTAAGAAGAGATTTTTGCACATGACTTTGACTCTTTGACTTTCCTAGACCTATGGAATGAGAAAGAAACTCATTCATATAATTTATAAAAATAATATTTCTTTTTCTTGATGAGTACAAAGATCAAAGTTATATTGACAAATACCGAACCTAGTTATACTTTTCTTCAACACACGGACATGTTGTCTGAGTGGTTGACTTGTCTTATAATGGCTTTTTTGATGATGTTGGATGTCTGTATGGTGTGTTTCTATCGGTTCCACTTCCTTAAGGTAACTTAGGAGGTCGAATCATATCATAGTGGCCTCTCGTCACATATTTACCCCAGTTGGTTGGTTGCTTCGGTAGATGTGGGAGGAGGGTGTTACAATCAATCACAAAATGTGTCTCCACAACTCTTCATGATGCCTAATCAATTTCCTTCAACAAGTCTTAATGATTCATTAATCTTTGCTCCAAGGAATTCTTAAATAAAATGTCAAGGTTCATATATCTTATAGAGAGATGGTCCAAGATTAGATCCAAACACACTCAAATGTAATTGGTGCAAGTATGCCCCCTCTTCTCAATACTTACAAGTCCAAGTGTAAGTTGTCAAGCATACACAGTCACAACCAAAGAACAACAGTGAACCTGTTATATGCAGCCTAGAAATACTTGAGATGTCTAGAATCAAACCCAAAAGTAGATTCAACTATTGTAGGTGAGGGGCCGGAAGTATAGAAGAGCATAGGTCCTCTTGGTTGAGCGTTTAGAAATTAAGGATAGTGGAAAGTGCCTTCTCTTAGAGCAACTCAAACATTGAATAAGAAATCCCATGATATGCATTCACCCAAGCTCGGAAATTGAGTTAATGAACAACAACTTTAGTCATAAGAAAAATTACTTCCTCCATATAAGAAATAAACCCTTAAGGCAAGGTACATGCTCAAGATAATCACTATGGACTCCTACCAATTTTAGCTCATCCACACTAGTGGAAATACACCCCGGCAAGAGGAACACTCATCCAACACCAAGATGTATAATCTCCACAAATCTTTAAGAGCAAATATGGGTCTTCAAGAGGTGAGAGCTTATGTCTGCAATGATCAACGATATCAATTAAAATTGTTTTGTAATGATAATATGCTACCATATGTCTATTATAAAAGGCTTAAAATATTTGAACCGAAACAAGTTTCTCAAAGTCCTCAACAGGTATGCAAGCCCGCAATTAGATCTCTCTTCAACAGGTCCACAATTAGAACAAGCCAACAATTCGATTAGAGCATTTCTCAGCAAGTATGAAAATATATAGTTTCCTCGGTTCCGAAGTGGGTGCTCTTCACAAGTTATCATAGAATGGAACAACTACCAAAAAATCTTCACAAGTCAAATTTCATTTGCCTTTTTTTTTTTAGTTCACGAGTTGTGAACGCTTTGTTTAGCACTATCTTTATCACTTTTTTTTTCCTCCTGGAGAGATCTACATGAAAAGCGAGTTGATCATTCTTGTATTTATACCCTTTTTTAATTGTTTTAGGGTTGAGACATCACTAATTATAGAGGAGCCGACTTATAAGAGGTTTAGTTTTTGTTTATTAATAGCAATCACATCTTTAACAACCAACATGAGGGTGATTTTATTTGTTAGTGGACAGTCATGCTTTTGGAAACTAATATGTAAGTGATTAGGGAGATATTTTACTTAATAAGTTTTTATTTCCAATAGGTTTAACGATTGGAAAGGTACTTGTAGGAATGGACTTGAAAACCTTCACAAACAAGTGTAAAAAAAGGGTAGGGTTTTATGGTTTTAAGGTGGACAAAATGGTTTTGAGAATAATTGTATTAGGGTATTGTTCTAGGGTTTATTAAGCAAATTAGGGTTTCTACAATAGTGTTAGGGTTTTATTATAAGTTTTCATGGTACCTGTGTTTTGCAAGTAGTTTACTTAATAAGTAACAAGGACAATGGTTAGGATTTCTTTATAAAGACAAGGATTAGGGTTACTTAATAAAGGGCTTATCCTTTAAATAAATTAGGGTTAGGGTTTCATTAAGGCACTAAAAGTTAGGTTTATGTTATCTTTAACAATGTTACTTAGTTATCACGCTTTCAATAATGGTCCACTGTATTGACATCAATGACAACTTTATCCAACACATTTGGCCTTTAGCACTAAACCCCAAGTCTTCATCCTCTTCATGATACGATAATTAACTACATACTAAACACTTAACAAATCCTTCATCTTAATCCTTAATCTTTTTATTTTAACCATTAAACTTAGCCATTGGGACTTAACCCTAAACCTTTCACCTTGACCCTAAACCCTTAACACTTAAATCTCAATCCTTGACCCTCAACAACTTATCATCAATTATTACACCCAACTCTTGAACCATTGACTCGTTCATTAAGCCTTAACCCTTAACCCACAGTCCTTACGTCTTAACCTTGATCCCTTAACAATCACACATGAACCTTTGGAATAGTTTAAGGAGGTGACTTTTGGGCCTTTTTCGTCGGAAGCTGACGACATGATTCTTGGTGAATTCGCAATGTTCCATCATTTAAATTGTATTTTTTAACGCATAATGTTTGTCAAATATGTCATTGATGTCAATATGACATTGTTGAAGAAGGTGAAACCCTAACATTCTTAATAAACCCTAGGTCTATGTTGACTTAATGTTGGAGCCCTAATTAAGAATTCCTAGCTTGTATTGAAGCAATTCCTAAATACATATGTCAAATATGTGTCCTAAAAGTCATAAACATCTATCCCTAACCCTAAGTCCATACTCAAACCCCTTGTCCTTGAAGCCCTAATCCTAATAAGTCCATGACAACGATGACCCTAGCTTTATTGAAAACCTAACCTTTCTATCCTAAGTCCCAAATGCATATGCCAAATATTTAACACTGCCCTAGGAGCATAAAGATGATGAAATCCTAGATAATGAAATCCTAAATGATGAAACACTAAACCTATAGAAACCCTACCCTAATTGTGTTGTCACCTTAATGAAACCCTAACCCTAATTTTGTTTAAAACCTAAACTCTAATATTATAACAAAACCCTAATCCTAATGATACCCTAATCACTTAACGTTATAACTCTAATCCTAGTAAAAAATGTTCATGAACATATTACATATTATGTGAAAAGCTAAATGCACTAACACAACGTTGCATATTTAAAATCTTTGACCACAAAAAAATGAAACATTGATGGATTAAACAAAATTTGAATGTATTAAGAACTTGACATTGCATACTGGATGAATTTTCTCACGTATTATAAAAAGATTATATAATCAATGTTGGTCGGCCAATAAGTCGGTCCTCGTTGAGTCAACGGTTGTGACTTTTAAACATTATATATACATACATGTTTTCATCATCCAGGAAGGTATTTGATCAAGTAGCAGAATTTGGTAAAAATAAAGGTAAAGATAGTTCGCATTTCAAGGAATGTATCTAAAGTTTTTTTCTACATACTGTTGCAGACTCATCATACAAATTGAAGATCGAACATGTGAACTGTAGTATTTTTGGTGAAGAAAGGGATCATAACACGAAGAAGAAAAAAGGTCAGAAGGACGACAAGGAATGGAGATATTTCTAAATTGGAAAATATTGTTGAAAGACGTTTTTTTTTTAACTGATTTTGTGCAAACCTATGGTGAATTACATTTCACCTGTGATTACAAAACTGTGAAAACTATTTTTGCGAACTTGTGAAGGATTCTTTTGATAACATACCTAAAATTTGATTTGTGTTGACTTTTGTTGCAGACCTGTGAGAGAGTTTTGTGTAGATTTAAGAAGCACCTATTTTCGGACCTGTGGAAAGAAATATGGAAATATAATTTTGGACCCGTGACTTGTTGAAGGAGCTTTTTGGACCTACAACAACATCTTCTTTAAAACTGTGGAAACCATCATTTTGGACCTGTGAAGGTTACACTTCAGAATTGTGTTGGATTGTTGTAGAATTTCAATGTTGTCAAAGGTTTGGATTTTTCCTCCAATTATAAGTACAATATTGACATTGATTTTGCAAACCCTATTTCAAGGATTGGAGTCCTCAAGTGTATAGCAGATCCCTGAGGCACAATTTTGGTAGTCTATTTCAGACCTTGGAAGCACAAGAGTTGGTAGTTTATTGCAAATTTTGGAAGCACATGATTAGCAGTTCATAAGTGTTTGAAGACATTCTTGATTGAGAAAAAATGTTGAGCTTGATTGGGCAGTTTTGTTGGGCTTGATTGAGTTTACTTGTGGGCTTACTCTGTGGGCATCTTGAAGCTAATCTTGGAGACATTATTGGAGACCATGATGCATTGTTGAAGCCACCACGAAGTAACCTTGAAGATTTTTTTTGGGTAACATGAAGAGCTATGGAGATACATTTTGAGAAGGTAAAGTTGTCATTGATGAGCTAAGTGATTTGGAGATTGTTTGAAGGCAATGTCGAAGGTGAAGATATTGTCAGGGCTCATTACAGAAGATATTGGGAATCGTTTATCTTATATTTAAGAATCGAAGTAAAGGGTTGGAGCCCTGGAGGATAGGAGTCCTAAAGAGACCATGTTGGAGCCTGTACCAGAGATAGGGTTGGAGCCCTAGAGGTGTTGAAGAAAGTGTAACTAGGTTCGGTATTCATAACGACACATTCCAATGTAAATGATGTAAATTGCATCTAGCAAAAATATTTTGTGAATTTGAGTCATGGGTTTCATGCTCAAAAATGTATTTGTTTTAGTAGCTCTCATTGTGAGCTCTAGGCTAGGTGATAGATTTATCTCATTGATGTAAATGTTTACACTTAAAGATGTACAATTTATGACTCCAAGATCAAGGGAAGAATCATGGTGCAAGACTCCTTCCAAGTCAAGATCAAAATGCTAGCAATTACCCCCTCCAAATGAATATGGAAGAAGCAAAGTATTTTTGGCATAAATATATATTTATATTTGAGTGTTCATGTCAGCTTCATATCACATTCATGTCAGCTTAGAGGCATGTTATGTCGGCCTAATGAACAACCCTCATATGCTATAAATATAGGCCTCCCAACATATATTTAGAGACATCATCACAAGATTAATTGGGTCTCACTCCATGAGAAGAAGTTTGTCCAAGAGTGCGAAGTAAGGGAGCCGCAGAAGAAGTCTGTCCACAATCGTAGAGAAGCCTGTCCATAGCCACAGAAGTCTGTCACACGTGCGAGGGTAGGGAATCACATAATATGCCCTCATCATCAAAGAAAAATCTCGGTCTTGGGTCTATCTTAAAGGTAGATTCATGGGAAGAAGAACGACTACTGAAGGGTTTAGGAAGGCTAGAAGAGCCCTAAACCCTCCACACATGCGAAGGTATTGGTCACCATTAGGGTTTTGTTATAGTCCCATGACATCTTCATGATTAGAGCTGATTTGAAGCCTAAAGGATTCGGTTGTATGCCTAGAAGAAATCTACTAGCCTAGCAAAGCAAGGAGAAGGTTTCTAGACCAAGTGGATCACCCACACGTGGGAAGGAAAGTGTCATCTTCAGATCTGTTGCTAGGGTTTCTAAATAGTCTTCTTGAAGAGAGAAGATCATCTTGTTGAAAGAAAGCGTTGAAGAGATCTACTAGGCTAGTGGATTAATTTTGGACAAAGGAAGCTTGGAAGGAGAAGAGGAAGGAAGAAGGAAGTCAGATCATCCATCCATGAGAGCAGATCTGATCCATGGGACAGCAGGTCAAAGAATTGCAGTAGCAAAATGATCTAGCCTTGATCTTGGAGTCACATTGGTAAGAAGGGTCTTGTATTGGTCTTGGAAATTTTGTCAAGTGAAGATTTTATAAGAAGAATTACCATGGGTTTTTCCTCTTAGATTTGGAGAGGTTTTTCCCTGGGTGCTGCCTGTATATTGTGTTACTGTTATTTTATTTATCGTGCATTATGTTAGTTTCAGTATATGCATACTTCCATCAGGGATCAAATCTTCTCTTTGCATTTTCATTTTAGGTGTCTCATACTAAAATTTTGGATCATTCCCATTAGGTCATGTCAAAATGGTCCACTGATGTTTGTCTTCTTCTCTAAAAATCAAATCTTCCCTCACAAGGTACATTTGTTGACCCATCTCCATGTTGTATTCAGTTGAGGTTTCAAATATGTTACTTTAGGTGTCAAGGCAGTTGTCTTTCCATTAGGTTTTAGGGTTCATTTCCAAGGTCTTTCCATTAGGTATTTCTTAGGGTTCATTTCCAAGGTCAAAAGCATGGTTTCAAGTGTAAATAAAGGGCATAAAAAGTATGAGGATGACCAATAAACAAAGAGTGATTACCAGTAAGTCATGGTGATTGTACAAAGATCTTTTGTCACTAATGTAATTTTCATCTCAAAAACATGTTTTTGAGATGAAAACAGAGTATTTTTAGTTGATTTATATTCTTTTGATGTAATTCAATCCATTTTGTGTAATAAGTGTTCCCAGCTACCCTAAACATTTCTCCTTGCTGCAAGAAAATGAAACCACTGAAGAAATCAGTTCAATCCAAGCATCATCCACCCGAAAAGAGACAAAGAAGGAAAAGCATTAAACAGAGATTTGGAGGAAAGAAGAAAAAGTTCCAAAAAATTAGAAAGTGGGTTTTTCTAATGAAAAATAAAAATCGACCTCTATATAAGATGTCAAATTCCTTTTCCAAATTCATCACTTTCATTTGATAAAGAGAAAGAAGATCCTTGAAGGAGAGAAGGGAATTGAGGCCAATTGGTGGCTAAGCAAATAAGAGGCGCTGCGCATAGGAGACGGAGTGTTGCGCACAGAGGCCAGAGCACTGCGCATAGGAGTGGAGCGCTACGCATAGGGCAGTTTCGCCAGTGCAAATTTGAATGGCGCTACGCATAGAGCCAGAGCGCTGCGCACCTGTAGGTGGCGCTGCGCATAGGGCCAGCAAGTGCCAAAACACCCTATCAACCACTCAAAACGTGTTTTTTTCCTTCTATAGCTTTTAAACAAGTAAGTGTAACCTCTGAGCTATCCTCCTGACATTCAATTCATCATTTTGAAGTTGGTTTTTTATTTCAAAATTCAAACCCTAGATTGCCTACAAATCCCTCCACCTATTCCTTGAACCCTAATTCCTCCTATAAATCCCTCCACCTATTCCTTGAACCCTAATCCCTCCTATAAATCCCTCCACCTATTCCTTATACCCTAATTCCCTCAAACACAATCCTAAAACCCTATTTACTAAACAGTCCTTATCAAAGAAGAATACCCTCCTTCTCATTCTCATATCATATATATTCCATCCTACACTGCATAAGCTCATCTCCCCTCCCCTATCCCTATTCACCATAACTCACTCCTTGATTACCTTCTCTAGGGTTACACAGCTTCAAAATTCAACAAACATGGACAAAGAGGATAGAGATTATGAGGAGGAGGAAAACAATGGCAGTGAAAGTTTGGGAGATGAACCTCAACATCAGAGAAAACCACATAAGGGAGGTAGAATTATTAGAGAGGAACCATCAAACATCAGAGAGTTACAGGTTTCTCATATGACTGTCACTTGTTTCAGACATCTAAGGTTTTTTGAGCAGGTGGAAAGAGTTCAACATCATCCTGAGCTTACCAAGCTTTTTGTAGCCAACCTCCATGATAACAAGGTAACTCTTGCCGGTGTGACATTTACAGTTTCATCCTCCATCATTGATGTTGATACAAGGATTCCAAATGTGGGGGAAAAATGGTATAAGGCACAAGATTTGGATGAGCACTATTATGAACCATACATCAAATCTAGGTATAGAAATGAAAAGAAGAGGACCTTTCCTTTCAAGTTCCTTGAAGACAACTATGCCCCTATGATGAGGATCATTATGAAATATTTTACATGTGAGGGCAGATTTTCTAGGTTGTACACCTATCACATTAGGCTTCTTATGCACTTCACAAGGGTGAAAATGTTGAGCATCCTGTATTTCTTATTCAAGAACATTGAGAAGATGGCCTACATTGTACAGAAAAAGCCATACCCCCAGCAGATGAGTAGTATCTATCACTATTCCCTGATTAAGATGATTGTGCTACATCATCTCAACCTCCTTAACATCTCCTGGGATACATTCATTGCCAATGACATCTTCAATGGTCCTCAGATTCCTCCATCGGTGCCTCAAGAAGCAGAAAGACCTTCCAGCAGTGCCAAAGTAAAGAAAGATGAGAAGGTTAAAGAGACTAAAGATGTTGAGGAGCCAAAAGCCTACAAGACATATCAAAGAGGGGCTAGAAAGTTGTTTGCAGCAGATAGGCAATTATTTACTCCATTTGATGTGGAAGGGGCCTTACCTTCTTCGTCAGCTCATAGGAAAATGCTTGCTCCACAAAATGTGGAAGGGGTTTTGCCTTCTTCATGTCCACAACAAGTGTAGTAGGTGTATAAAGGGAAAGAAAAGATGCTAGAGGAAATCCTTGATGAGGAGAAGGAAAGGGAATTTGATTTGATGGAAGATGATGAACCAGAACAGCCACACATCCATCATGGCATTGAGATAGTTGACTTGGAGGCTCAAGATGAGGCAACAAACAAAAATATAACCATAAGGGAAAAAGATGCACAGATCCAAGCACTAATGGACAACTTGGCGAGAGCTAAGTATGTAATTTCATACCTTGAGCAAGAAAACAAGCAGCTAAGTGACAAACAAGTCCTCATGGAGCTGGAACTTCTCAAGGCAAAGAGGCAAAGTGACAAGGGCAAGTCAGTAATGCAAGAGGAAGAAACACCGGCTACCTTGACTGCAAAACAAAGAATTGAGAAGGAAATTGAGGAGGATAGAGAAACTTGGCTTGACAGGGTCAATTTGCATTTGGAGAAGCTGCTACAAAAGGCCAACAGGGACAATCAAATCATCAGGCACATGGCTCGCCATTACAGGACTCAGAACAAGATTTGCAACATAAGGGTCAAGCAAATGAAAACAAGGCTAAAACAAGCACTCAAAGGAAAAAAGGAGGATGATAGGCTTAGGTTGCTTGCTGAAGCTTCCTTGGCTAACCAAGATAACTAATGGTGGTGTTTTCCACAAATTTTGAGTAATTTTTTAAGAATTTTTTCCTTTTGAAGAATTTGGCAATTTTTGACATAGAAATTTTGGCTCTATGCGCAACGCCACTAGCGCTGCGCTTTTCCTAGGGGAATCCAATGAGGGAATGGTCAGAATTTTTGGATTCATAATGATGAGTACATGCACCTTGAGCATTTGCTAAGCTTTTAGAGCAGAACTGGTCAACCAAAAGGTCAAAAAACACCCAAAAAATGACCTTTCTGCCCTTTTTTGGACACACAAAAGTAGTCTTTGGAGAATCATCTTTTGAGGGGTCAAATGAAATTCAAATGAAGAAATTCAAGATTTTCTAAAAATAATACTTGAATAGCTTTCCAATGAGCTATCATGAGCTCAATTTGGACACCGGGAAGGCCTCCAAAATGGCCCTGCAAAAAGCGCTACGCATAGGACAAAAATTGTGTTGGGTTTCCATTTCATTGTGCCTTGACTGTAATTTTGGGTTTCCTCTCATGGATGGTGTTTTACTGATGTAAATTATGACTAGGCATGTAAATATGATGGATAATAAGTACTAGAAGGTAGATTCATTAGATTAAAAGTTATCTTGAGGACAAATGAATCAGTTTCCTCACTTTTAGAGGCAAGTTGTTAGGATGCCTAGATTCCAGTTTCTTGTTCAGTTTTTGTTAGATTAGTTCCTCATCTTAGGGATTCGACCCCTGAGGATGGGAGGAGGTTGAATCAATGTCTATATCTTCTTCTTCTTTCTCATTGTAAAGGGTTGGACTCAGTTGGATGCTTATGCTTTGAGTAGACATCATTTTGTACCAGTTACAACAGGAGATTAATGAAAAATTGCAGCTATTTCTTTGGGATCCATGTGGTATGATGCTTAGTTCAGCTTTTCTTATGTTTTCATGTGTTAGAGTGTATTGTTTACTCCATTTCATCATTTCATTGCCTTTATGTGAATGTATACAAGTCTGAGAGGCAAAATCCATATCTTTATGCTTTGTTTTGGGTAGACATTTCACAGTCTATGTTTTCTTCAGTTTAGGAAGAATCCATGTTTGCTTGCATGCTCTTTCTAGCTCCTCACCTGTCTTGAATCACCTCACCCATCAAACCCTAGAGTGCTGAGCCTTTTGCTTACCTTGCCCCATCAAATACCTTGCAATTTTGACCTAATTTCCTTACCCTAATTGTTTGGCTGCTCCTGATCCAGCAAAACCCTTCAAAAATCAAATCAAACCTTGTGCTACTATACCTAGCCTAATATCATTTTATTGATCCAATCATCTTTGTTGAGATCCTTATAGGGAGAGCCCTCTCATGGCCTAGTAGGGCTAGCTACTTGGCTAAGCGTGGTTTGTGGTTACCTTGGCATTGCCTTCCTTCAGCCCGAGGTTCAATCCAAGTGATAACACTTTATATCTGGTTAATGAAGTTAATAATCACTAAAATATAAAAGATCTTGTTTGAATAAATCTAAAGGCAAATTTACTTCACAAGCAGTTATCAAGATAGAGAAATCATTAACTTCTCAAGCCCTTAGATTTCTCAACATGGTATCAGAGAATTGGTAGCAGATCAAGGAAGGGCTAATAAAGAACATTAAGGAAGAGGCAAGGCAGTTGAAGTGGAAGGCAAAGCAAGTTTCAAAATTCAGATTCACATTCTGAAACTCCAAGATCTATCAAAGTAAGGGATCTATAAGATGAAGTTATCAGGAATCCTCTTACTTTAGTTGAAAAGAAGATCCTCAAGGGTAAGGCAATCAGATCTTAGGTTCCCTAGTATTCAAGGGTAGTCAAACTTCCTCAAGCTCCTTCAAGGTAGCCATATAAATTCAAGCTTTAAGGATCATTACATCAAGTATCTTATTGATTTGAGAAAATATAATCTTGAAAAGGATGTATTCTTACAAGGAAATGAATAAGTTAGTTGGAGTTGCCAACTTCCTTGCTTGGAAGAAGAGGATTGATCTCACTTTGAAAGAACAAGAAGTTATTGATTATGTACAAAAGAAAATTGTTGCTCTTTCTAATAGTCAAGAACTAGCTAAACATAACAAGAACGAAGTGAGAGCTCAAAAGATTCTCATAGAATCTGTCAAGGACTCTCTGATTCCTTATGTAGCTAAGCTTGAAACAGCCAAAGAGATCTATGACAAACTAATAGATTTATTCTTCGTCAGCACCGCAAGAGAAGGGATCTCTCTGAGTAATGAGTTATACAAAATGAATATCAACAAAGAACAAGGTATAAATTTGTATTTCATGAGGGTCTCTGAAATACAAGATCAGTTGCAGGAAAGAGGAGAAATCATGTATGATCAAGAGATGACTACGATAGTGCTGAATGCATTACCTGAGGAGTGGGGAAACTTTACAGCAAGCATATGGGCCAAGAAGGAGGCATCCTCACTCAATGATCTATGGGCAATATGCAAAGTAGAAGAAGATCGATTAAAGTCCAAGGAAGATATTGCAGTTGGATCCAAAGAGAAAGCATTTACTGCCAGGTTTAAAAGAAAAGGGAAGTTCGGAAAGTTTGAGAGATCTAGTCACCAGCAACATCCCAAGAAATACATGTCAAAGATTCAATGCTTTCAATGTCATGAATATGGACACTACCACAGATATTGTCCCAAGCGAAAGAAGAATGGCAAGAGGAAATATGAAGCAACTCATGTCGCTCAGGAAACAAAAGACAATGAAAAGAAGTCGAAGAAGGAGGAGCCTGAGGATCTTTACTATGATTAAAATATCACCTCCTGTTTTCTTTCATAGGTCTTAGTTAGCATAGCATGTTGTGATTCATGAACATTCTTATGTGTTGTTTAAGTAACTCTTTTAAAGAATGAACTGATTATGGATTTGGTAACATCCATTGATGAACTATTGATGAACATTTGATGAATGAGGATATGTTGAATCCTTTGGAAATACTGTTAATGGTTATGATTAATGTACATTGTATTTCTTTATGTAAGGATTCTAGGTAGAAATGAAATTGTTATGTGTAGGAAATTCTAAGATGAGAACATCTTGGTTCTTCGAATCTTTGAAGAATTTCTACAAGCAAATATCCTTTGTAAAGAATCTAGGTCAATGGTACTTATCAACTACATTGCAGGTCAAAGATCCCTCAAGAAGTCTGTTGCAAGAATCATGATATGATTCAAGATAAATGAGGTATGTATATTTTGTTTAATATTATAATATCATGTCACATGGTTGCAGGTAGCATGGATCAAGCATGATCAAGAGAAAAAGGATCTCCTCCTCTGAAAGGTTTAAAGATGAAATCAACATAATATGTCCTCATATGGAGTATGAGGTAGTTGACTACAATTAAGGAACTCTGATTGGAAGCCCCTGGGAATGAAAGGTGTAAGGATGATAGAGATCGTGAGATATGCAACCATGATGGAAGTAGTCAACATCCAGAGAAGATTTGACAAGGAAATCTCCTAGAAAGATATGGAGACTTGGATAGAAGTCTGAAAAGTTGAACACCCTTGACTACATATATCTACGGAGATGTGTCAATATGTATGCAGGATGTTGATATATACAAGGAGATGTCACTAGAAAAAGGCCATAACCAAAACGGTAATATGTGATTTATTTTTGGTTTCTAACTTTTTGGATAAGTCTAGGTACGTATGCAGGGCCTTAGTAAGAAGAGTTGTGAAGGATGTCACAACTATGTACCTCGAGATATAGAGCAATCACTGCTGAAAGAAAGGTGGAGCTAGATGGCCCTATGAAGGAAGCCCTAGATGCAGATCCAAGGAGGATGCTTTCTAGGAAAGAAGGAATGACATGATGAAGGAAAGTGATGGATGGCTTAACCCTACATATGAAGAATTGATGACATCAAGGTGTTGGATCATCAGTCAACTAGAAGACCCTATAAAGCACTGATGATAGAGTCCCTATTTAAGAGGGAGCTCTGGAAGATTCCTATGAGTAAAGGAACATGATTAAGTTTTTGAGCAAAGAGAAACATGGAACTCATCCCTGGTTAAGAGGGAGAGTTAGACACAACATTCTTGTCTTCAGTTTGGAAGAAAGAATGGAGGATTGTGTAATAATTTGGGATCCGACACTCTTTGAGGATGTGGTAGGGCATCCAAGACAAGAATGGGCAAGAGGACCGATATTCTTAAGGGTTGGGAACCCAAGACGAGAATAGTCCTAGTAGGGCATACTCGGAGAACACCCACGTGGGTATGACCCTAAGAGAGACAATGATGATATGTGTCTATCAATCATTGGTCTCGCCAACATTTTGATATGATCTAATTGAGAGATAGAGCTATTAGTCAAGGCCTTGCTATATGGAAACAATGTTGGTTGGAATGATGCTATAACAGATGGATTGCAAATTCGATCTTCTTATGAGAATTCTTCTGTGAACTTGAAAAATTGTCCAAGGACCATGTATGTATGAATACCTCCCTAGTTAAGAGGGAGTGTTGAAGAAAGTGTAACTAGGTTCGGTCTTCATAATGACACATTCCAATGTAAATGATGTAAATTGTATCTAGCAAAAATATTTTGTGAATTTGAGTCATGGGTTTCATGCTCAAAAATGTATTTGTTTTAGTAGCTCTCATTATGAGCTCTAGGCTAGGTGATAGGTTTGTGTCATTGATGTAAATGTTTACACTTAAATATGTACAATGTATGACTCCAAGATCAAGGGCAGAATCATGGTGCAAGACTCCTTCCAAGTCAAGATCAAAAGGCTAGCAATTAACCCCTCCAAACAAATATGGAAGAAGCAATGTATTTTCGGCATAAATATATATTTATATTTGAGTGTTCACGTTGGCTTCATATCACATTCACATCGGCTTAGAGGCATGTTATGTCAGCCTAATGAACAACCCTCATACGCTATAAATATAGGCCTCTCCTCATCTATTCGGATACATCATCACAAGATCAATTGGGTCTCACTCCATGCGAAGAAGTCTGTCCAAGAGTGCGAAGTAAGGGAGCCGCAGAAGAAGTCTGTCCACAACTGCAGAGAAGCCTGTCCATAGCCGCAGAAGTCTGTCACACGTGCGAGGGTAGGGCATCACTTAATCTGCCCTCATCATCAAGGAAAAATCTCGGTCTTGGGTCTATCTTAAAGGCAGATTCATGGGAAGAAGAACGACTGCTGAAGCAAGGGTTTAGGAGGGCTAGAAGAGCCCTAAACCCTCCACACGTGCGAAGGTACTGGTCACCATTAGGGTTGTGTTACAGTCCCATGACATCTTCATGATTAGAGCTGATTTGAAGCCTAAAGGATTTGGTTGTATGCCTAGAAGAAATCTACTAGCCTAGTGAAGCAAGGAGAAGGTTTCTAGACCAAGTGGATCACCCACACGTGGGAAGGAAAGTGTCATCTTCAGATCTGCTGCTAGGGTTTCTAAACAGTCTTCTTGAAGAGAGCAGATCATCTTGTTGAAAGCAAGCGTTGAAGAGATCTACTAGGCTAGTGGATTAATTTTGGACAAAGGAAGCTTGGAAGGAGAAGAGGAAGGAAGTCAGATCATCCATCCATGATAACAGATCTGATCCATGGGACATCGGGTCAAAGAATTTCAGTAGCATAATGATCTAGCCTTGATCTTGGAGTCACATTGGTAAGAAGGGTCTTGTATTGGTCTTGGAAATTTTGTCAAGTGAAGATATCATAAGAAGAATTACCGTGGGTTTTCCCTCTCAGATTTGGAGAGGTTTTGCCCTGGCTGCTGCCTATATCTTGTGTTACTGTTCTTTTATTTATCATGCATGATAGCTGGTTGATGAAGTTAATAATCACTAACATATAAAAGATCTTGTTTAAATCAAACTAAAGGCATATTTACTTCACAAGCAGTTATCAAGATAGAGAAATCATTAACTTCTCAAGCCCTTAGATTTATCAACAAGAGGTTGGTGCCTCATAGTGACCAGGTTGGAGCCCTAGAGGTTGGAGCCTCATGAAATCCAAGTCAGTGCTTGACAAAGTACAGACTAGATCCTGGCGGATTGGAGATTGGTGTCTTCATCTAGGGTTGGATCCCTACACTATATTGTACTTATTATAAATAAGAGGATTGAAGTCCTCGTTATTCTTGATTAATAAAACTATTTATTCTTATTGTTCATTTTTTGTTCTACTTATAAGTGATCTAAATAGTAAAAATAACAATTGAAAAGAAATATTGATTCACCCCCCCTCTCAGTATTTCCAACAATTGGAATCAGAGCCAGTACCTTCACTCATAAGCCTAACATCTTGAAGGTAGATCCTTAGAACACAAATGGCAAAGCCAAGGAAGAAAGCCTCCAATCCTTCTAAATATATCTCTTCATCAACCATGAAAGCAAAAGATAATCAAATTGGGAAAGCTTTGTTTTTCAATGGAAACTTTCATATATGGAAGGCAAGAATGAAGAATTTCTTAATGGCTCAAGATTTTAAAGTCTGGGAATCAGTGATTACTAAAAGCACGATGAAAGAAGAATCCAAGGAGTATAATGCAAGAGAAATAAAAGAAATCTTGTGTGGGCTACCAGATCCTATAAAGGCCAAAGTGGTAAAATGTTCATCAACAAAAGATATGCGGGACAAACTCCAAAATCTTCACTCAAAAGAAGCATTGACCATGACTTCTATTCATGAAGATGATGGAAAGCAATAAGGAAATCTAGAACCCATAAAGGAAGTTGAAAACAAGAATGACGACAGCAAGACCAAGGAAGACCTAGAAGATGAAGAAATTGAAGATGATCCTAAAGAAGATCTCAAGGCAAAACTTGTAGCTACCCTATAAGAGATTAGTAGTTTGAAAAAGGAAAATGAGGAGCTCAAGAAGCAAACACAAGATGGTGACCATGAAATTGACAAGAGAAAGAAGGAAGTTGACTTTTTCAAGTTTCAAGTATAAGAAAAGGCATCATGAAGAATTCATATTCATGACAAATCAATTGGATAAAGCAAAGAAAAGAGAAGATACTTTGTCAAGCCATCTTGAACAAATACACGAGGATTTGAACAAACTTGAAGTGAAAAATTGTCAATACAAGGAATAGGTCTCCTCCCTTAAATCCCAACTAGAAGAAGCAAAGAAACAAGCACAAGGAACTGAAAAGGTGATGGAAGCTTTGGTCCTCCTGGAAGGACAAATCTATGAAGCAGAAAAGGAAAGAAATACCATGACATGCTAATTAGAAGAAAAGGATGAAGACATCTACAAATTAAAATAAGAAATCACCTCACTTAAGGCCCAATCATGTGAAGCAACCAAGATGAAGGAAGAAATGGAGAACCATCTAGAAAAGAAGGATGAAGTATGAAATATGATGAAAGAATAAATTAATCTCCTAAGAAAAGAAGTTGATCATCTAAACAATAGTATAAAGAGCTCTCAAACCCTAGATGACATCCTAAGTCATCAAAGATCTCCTCTTGATAAATCAGGTCTTAGTTATTCAAGTGAACCCTCAAATAGAAATGATGCAAACCTTAATGCTTCCAAAAAAAAGGATGTGGAGAAGCTTGGAAGAAATATTGATGCCTCCAGTTCTAGCAAAATCAAGGAGAAGAGTCAAGATGACATTGTAAGAAACCTTGTTCCAAGAAGATATACAGATGGTGTCAAGAATGCAAGAGGCAATAAATTTGACCAAAGTATCCCAAGACAGAATGATGTTTGAATTACATCAAGGCAATCTCCATCCTCCAGGTACCAAAGTATATTTTTTGGCTATTGCCATTCTTGTACAAATTTTGGGCACATGGCAAAATATTGTAGGGCATACCATAAGGGAAAATATAATGGTCCCTATCAGCTCCTTAGAAGAAAATTTGCAAGAAGAAGTCATGATTCCTCATTCATGAACAAGATGGAGTGCTAAAAATGTCATAACATTGGACATATGGCTCATGATTGTAACTCTACTTGGGTCCCTAAACAAGATAAAACCATGACTACCAAGCTAGAAAAGAAAGTTACACAAGTACAGAGAACGAAGAAAATTGGATTAGAAAGTCTCTTGAACACTCAAGCCAACAACACATGTTGGTGATTTGATGAATGCATCATTTGCAGAGATAATACTACAAGTTTTGATGAGATTTTTCTAGTTAAGAAGAAGATCATGCATACTATTAGGGGGAGCTTGTGATTCTTGACCGATCTTACAAAAGTTATCCATGAAGAGGCCTATGAAAACCTTGATGAGTCACACATGAACAATCATGCTATGAGGCATATCTCCTGATGGACCATTGTTGAAGATGTCTTCCACTTGATCACAAGGCAACAATCTTTCTTGTCTAAAGCAAAAAGAAGAGCTAGAGGAGTTTATGCAGGCAGGGGGAGTTGGTTGATCATCTACCTCATCCATTTCCATGAATGCATGCAAAGGCTTAGGGGGAGAAAGTTCATTAAAGAAGATAACCATGATAGAGGGAACAACATATCTATCATGAAGAACTATCATTGATGAAGAAAATATGATGAAGCAACATGTCAAGAAGCAACTTGATTGGGGGAGTACTTGGGCACCCCATTTTCTATTGATGTTAAAGGGGCAAGAATTGTTGAAAGGGAAAGAATATTTCCATCAATGACAAAGGGGGAGACTGTTGGTCAAATTTTTCATTGATGTCAATATGACATTGTTGAAGAAGGTGAAACCCTAACATTCTGAAGAAACCCTAGATCTATGTTGACCTAATTTTGGAGCCCTAATTAATCATTCCTAGATTATATTGTAGCAATTCCTAAATACATATGTCAAACATGTGTATTGACACATGTGTCCTAAAAATCCTAAATATTTATCCTAACCCTACGTCCATACCTCAAACCCCTTGTCCTTGAAGCCCTAATCATAATAAGTCCATGACAATGATGATACTAGCTTTATTGAAAACCTAACCTTGTTATCCTAAGTCCCAAATGCATATGCCAAATATTTAACACTACCCTAGGAGCATAAAGATGATGAAATCCTAGATAATGAAATCCTAAATGATGAAAACCTAACCCTATAGACACCCTACCCTAATTATGTTGTCAGCTTAATGAAACCCTAACCCTAATTTTGTTTAAAACTTGAACTCTAATATTATAACAAAACCCTAATCCTAATGATACCCTAATCACTTAACATTATAACTCTAATCCTAGTAAAAAATGTTCATGAACATATTACATATTATGTGAAAAGCTAAATGCATTAACACAAGTTGCATATTTAAAATCCTTGACCACACAAAAAAATGAAACATTGATGGATTAAATAAAATTTGAATCTATTAAGAACTTGACGTTGCATATCGGACAAAGTTTCTCACGTATTATAAAAATATTATATAATTGATGTTGGTCAGCCAATAAGTCAGTCCTCGTTGAGTCAACGGTTGTGATTTTTAAACATTATATATATATATGTGTGTGTGTGTCATCACCGTCGAGGAAGGTATTCGATCAAGTAGCGGAATTTGGTAAAAATAAAGGTGAAGATGATTCGCATTTCAAGGAATATATCTGAAGTTTTTTTCTATGGACTATTGCAGACTCATCATACAAATTTAAGCTCAAACCTGTGAACTATAGTATTTTCAGTGAAGAAAGGGATCAGAACAACGAAGAAAAAAAGGCAGAAGGACGACAAGGAATGGAGAGATTTCTAAATTGGAAAAATATGTTGAAAGATGTTTGTCTGTGAATTGGTTTTGTGCAAACCTATGGTGAATTCCATTCGACCTGTGATTACAGAACTGTGAAAAACTATTTTTGCGAACTTGTGAAGGATTCTTTTGATATCATACCTACAATTTGATCTGTGTTGACTTTGTTACGGACTTGTGAGAGAGTTCTATGTAGACTTAAGAAGCACCTATTTTCGGACATGTGGAAAGATATTTGGAAATATAATTTCAGACCTGTGACTTATTGAAGGTACTTTTTGGACCTACAGTAGCATCTTCTTCAAAACTGTGGAAACCATCATTTTGGACCTGTGAATATTACACTTCAGACTTGTGTTGGATTGTTGTAGACCTTCAATGTTGTCACAATTTTGGATTTGTCCTGCAATTATAAGCACAATGTTGACATTGATTTTGCAAACATTATTTCAAGGTTTGGAGTCTTCAAGTGTATAGCAGATCTTGGAGGCACAGTATTGGTAGTCTATTGCAGATCTTGGAAGCACAAGAGTTGGCAGTTTATTGCAGATTTTGGAAGCACAAGATTAGCAATTCATAAGTGTTTGAAGACATTCTTAATCGAGGAAAAATATTGATCTTGATTGGGTAGTTTTGTTAGGCTTGATTGAGTTGACTTGTGGGCTTACTCTGTGGGTATCTTGAACCAAATCTTGGAGACATTATTTGAGGCCGTGATGCATTGTTGAAGCCATCTTGAAGTAACCTTGAAAATTTTGTTTGCATAACATGAAGATTTGTGGAGACGAGTTCTGAGAAGGTAAAGTTGTCATTAATGATCTAAGTGCTTTGGAGATTGTTTGAAGAAAGTGTTGAAGTTGAAGATATTATTAGGGCTCATTGCAAAAGATATTGGGAGCCTTGAACAAATTTTGATCTTATCTTGAAGAATTGAAGCAAAGGGTTGGAGCCCTAGAGGATAGGAGTCCTCAAGTGACCAAGTTTGATCCTGTACTAGAGATAGGGTTGGAGCCCTAGTGGTTGGTGCCTCATAGCAACAAGGTTGGAGCCTTGGAAGATAGTGTTGGAGCCCTAGAGGTTGGAGCTTCATGAAGTCCAAGTCGGTGCTTGAAAAAGTACAGGTTGGAGCCTGGTGGATTGGATATTGGTGTCTTCATCTAGGGAGGTTGGAATTTGGTGGATTGGAGATTGGTGTCTTCATCTAGGGTTGGGGCCCTACACTATATTGTACTTATTGTAAAGAAGAGGATTGAAGTCCTTGTTATTCCTGATTAATAGAAGTATTTATTCTTATTGTTCATTTTGTGTTCTAATAATAAGTGATCTAATTGGTAAAAATAATAATTGAAAAGAAATATTGATTCACCCCCCCTTAGTATTTCCAACAATTGGAATTAGAGTGAGTACCTTCACTCATAAGCCTAACACCTTGAAGGTAGATACTTAGAACATAAATGGAAAAGCAAAGGAAGAAAGCCTGCAATCCTTCTAAATATATCCCTTCTTCGACCATGCAAGCATAAGCTAATTAAATTGGGCAAGCTTTGTTGTTCAATGGCAACTTTGATATATGAAAGGCAAGATTTAATGGCTCAATATTTTGAAGTATGGGAATCCATGATTACTAAAAGCACGATGAAAGAAGAATCCAAGGAGTTAATGCAAGAGAAATAAAAGCAATATTGAGTGGGCCACTACCTATAAAGGCCAAAGTTGTAAAATGTTCATCGACAAAAGATATGTGGGAAAAACTCCAAGATCAGCACTCAAAAGGAGCATTGACCATGACTTCTATTCATGAAGATGATGGAAAGCAATAAGGAAATATAGAACCCATAAAGGAAGTTGAAAACAAGAATGGAGACATCAAGACCAAGGAAGACCTAGAAGATGAAGATATTGAAGATGATCCCAAAGAAGATCTCAAGGCAAAACTTGTAGCCACCAAAGAAGAGATTAGTAGCTTGAAAAAGGAAAATGAGGGGCTCAAGAAGCAAGCGCAAGATGGTGACCATGACCTTGACAAGACAAGGAAGGAAATTGACTTTTGCAAATTTAAAGTATAAGAAAAGGACGAGGAGATCACCAACCTTAAGGAGGAATTTCATCAAAACAAGAAAAGGCAATGAAGATGTCATATCCATGACAAATCAATTGGATAAAGCAAAGAAAATATAAGATACTTTGTCAATCCATCTTGAAGAAAGACACTAGGATTTGAACAAAATTGAAGCGAAATTTGGTCAATACAAGGAAGAGGTCTCCTCCCCTAAATCCCAATTAGAAGAAGCAAAGAAACAAGCACAGGGAACTAAAAAGGTGATGGAAGCTTTGGCCCTCCTGGAAGGACAAGTCGATGAAGTAGAAAAGGAAAGAAATACCATGACATGCCAACTAGAAGAAAAGGATGAAGACATCACCAAATTAAAATAAGAAATCACCTCACTTAAGGCCCAATCATGTGAAGCAACCAAGATGAAGGAAGAAATGGAGAACCATCTAGCAAAGAAGGATGAAGAATGCAAGATGATGAAAGAAGAAATTAATCTCCTAAGAAAAGAAGTTGATCATCTGAACAAGAGTCTAAAGAGCTCTCAAACCCTAGATGACATCCTAAGTCATCAAAGATCTCCTCTTGATAAATCAGAGTCTTGGTTATGCAAGTGAACCCTCAAACAGAAATGATGAAAACCCTAATGCTTCAAACAACAAGGATGTGGAGAAGTTTGGAAGAAATATTGATGCCCTTAGTTCTAGCAAAAATAAGGAGAAGAGTCAAGATGACATGTGAAGAAACCCTATTCGAAGAAGATATGCAAATGGTGTCAAGAATGCAAGAGGCAATAAATTTGATCAAAGGATCCCAAGACATAATGACTTTCGAATTACATCAAGGAAATCTCCGTCCTCCAGGTACCAAAGTATATTTTTTGGCTATTGCTATTCATGTACAAATTTTGGACACATGGAAAAAGATTGTAGGGCATACCACAAGGACAAATATAATGATCCCTATTAGGTCCCTAGAAGCAAATTTGCAAGAAGAAGTCATGATTCTTCATTCATGAATAAGAAGGAGTGCTTCAAATGTCATAACATTGGACATATGGCTCATGATTGTGACTCGACTTGGGTACCTAAAAAAGCTGAAACCATGACTACCAAGCCAGAAAAGAAAGTTACACAAGTATGGAGAAGGAAGAACATTGGATCATAAAGTCTCTTGAACACTCAAGCCAACAACACATGTTGTTGATTTGACGAATGCATCATTAGAATAGATAATATTACAATGTTTGATGAGATTTTGCCAGTTAAGAAGAAGACCATGCATAGTGTTAGGGGGAGCTTGTGATTCTTGACTGATCTTGCAGAAGCTTTCCATGAAGAGGCCTATGAAAACCTTGATGAGTCACACATGAACAATCATGCTATGAGGCATATCTCCTGATGAATCATTGTTGAAGATGTCTTCCACTTGATCACAAAGCAACAATCTTTCTTGTCTAAAGCAAAAAGAAGAGCTAGAGGAGTTTATGCAGGCATGGGGAGTTGGTTGATCATCTACCTCATCCATTTCCATGAAGGAATTTAAAGGCTTAGGGGGAGAAAGTTCATTAAAGAAGAGTACCATGACAGGGGGAACACCATATCTATCATGAAGAACTATCATTGATGAAGAAAATACGATGAAGCAACATGTCAAGAAGCAACTTGATAGGGGGAGTACTTGGGCACCCCATTTTCCATTGATGTCAAAGGGGGAGGAATTGTTGAAAGGGAAAGAATATTGCCATCAATGACAAATGGGGAGTCTGTTAGTGAAAGTTGTCATTAATGTCAATATGACATTGTTGAAGAAGGTGAAACCCTAACATTTTGAATGAACCCTAGGTCTATGTTGACCTAATGTTGGAGCCCTAATTAAGAATTCCAGCTTGTATTGAAGCAATTCCTAACACATATATCAAACATGTGTATTGAAACACGTGTCCTAAAAATACTAAATATCTATCCCTAACCCTAAGACCATACCTCAAACCCCTTGTCCTTTAAGACATAATCCTAATAAGTCCATGACAACGATGAACCTAACTTATTGAAAACCTAACCTTGTTATCCTAAGTCCCAAATGCATATGCCAAATATTTAGAACTGCCCTATGAGCATAAAGATAATGAAATACTAAATGATGAAACCCTAACCCTATAGAAACCCTACCCTAATTGTGTTGTCACCTTAATGAAACCCTAATCCTGTTTTTTTTTTACCTCAACTCTAATATTATAACAAAACCCTTATCCTAATGATACCTGTTCAGTCAATTTAGTGTCCTAAATTGCTACATAAATTATCAATCCGCGTATCGTAAACTGATGAAGTGTAGTGCACTATATGTGCTAGATGACCCTCTTACCTCACTGTTTTTGAGTTTTATGTTTGTTTTGGGGTTTTGTTCTTTTGATTCCTAATGTTCTGCAATGTAATCTACAAAATCTTAATCTACTGCTGCTAAGAATCTAGAGAAATGAAATGAGAGCTAAAAGTGCTTTTAAGCCAGATTTGGAAGTAAAGTTTTAACCAAGAAAATGAAAACAAAGCTTCTCTTCTTGCTTTTATGATTGTTTCCAAAACATGAACTTAGAAAGACTTAAAACTGCTAACTATTCAATTACAAAACTCAAAGCTTAAATGAGAAAATAAGATTGCAGCTATCTATGATAAATCAAAAGTGAAATACTAAAAGTAAGATTACTTCTACTGTCTAAAAACTTTAATGAACAACTGAAGATGGAATTGCAGCTAAACTAAGTGAAAAAAAACCATAACTGAAAATGAAGTTACAATTATGAAAGCAATGCTAAATGAAGTATTTTTGTCACTTTACTACACAATTTAGAGAGCACTACCTCCTTGTGATAGCATTCTTGAGAGATTTCATTCTTCATCATTCTAAGAAAAGTAGACATGAGCTAAACTAAGTGAAAAACCATAATTGAGAACAAAGTTGCAACTATTCTATTATGAAAGCAAAGCTAAATGAAGTATTTTTGTCACTCTGCTACACAATTTAGAGAGCACTACCTCCTTGTGATAGCATTCTTGAGAGATTTCATTCTTCATTGTTCTAAGAAAGGTAAACATAAAAAATGTAGAGAGAGACTTATTCACAAATGGAACATTTCACCACTTAGTTTTAGGATTAACCATCAACTGAAAGGCTTTTGAAAATATTCATTTATAACATGAGTTACTTAAACTAATAAGGAAATGGCATTGAACAACTTAATTCTAAATCTAAATCCTAATGAACAATAAATAAAATGAACCAATTTATGCTACTGACATCAACTTAAAACTATTGATAAGAAACTAGAGAGCAACAAATAACCAAGGAACTGTTCTGCGCTGAAATAGAACTACACTAAGTTAGTGAAAAGATGACACAAGCTGCATTACAAACAGAGTTAGAAAACAATTATAAACATAATGAAAAACACAGTGAATGTACAACTGAACTACTAAATACAAAACAAAAATAAAATGTACCCTTTGCCACGTAGGGGCCCTCTACAAGGTCTCGGATTATCAACACGGAATCAACACTTCACAAACGCTTCAGGTATCCATTGAAGACAGAGTCTTTATATTAAAACAGAGAGCTGAGTTTTTCACACTACAAAGCGGAAATTTGCACTATTACATAAGCAAAAACTTGAACTTGTTCTGCGTTCTACACGCTGGTATTTATAGAAAAATATACAACTGTTTTGAAGAGAGAAATCAACTACAACAAAACACATACATAGGTAATGTATGCGGAATTCTTGTCTTCGATTGCCTTGAAACATAAATCTTCTAATAGTGGCTATTGGATTCTATTTGTGTAGGTGGCAGATGAAGTCCTTGGCTTCAGGAGACTGCCTCAGATCCATCACTGAGAATCGTGTGAAAAACAGAGTCCTACTTGCCATAGGTTTCTACAGTTGACTTCCCTTTGACCAGAGTCCTCCTCATCGATCTAGGCCAAATGGATAGGATACAATCCATGCTCTAACATTTTCCAAGGTACCCATGTGGTCCTTTTCCTCTCTTGACACCTGTAACCTACAAAAGCGTGGAGATGGCTGTGGAATAGCCGATTAGCTGCGGAATGTGGTTGCGTTCCGTAGCTAAAAGACAAAAACCTATTCAAATAAAAAACATAACAACATAACTTGTAAATCACTGAAACATACTCCTTGAGGCAATGTGCAATGGTTTTTGATGATTAAGGATGCATTTTCATGGAAAAGCAAAGGAAGAAGGATGAGAAAGTTGCTTAAGAAAGAGGTAGTTTTGGAACTCAACAATACCCTAATCACTTAACGTTATAACTCTAATCCTAGTAAAAAATGTTCATGAACATATTACATATTACGTGAAAAGCTAAATGCATTAACACAACGTTGCATATTTAAAATCCTTGACCACACAAAAAAACAAACGAAATGTCGTGGATTAAATAAAATATGAATGTATTAAGAACTTGATGTTGCATACTGGACATATTTTCTCACATATTATAAAAAGATTTTATAATTGATGTTGGTCGGCCAATAAGTTGGTCCTCGTTGAGTCAACAATTGTGATTTTTAAACATTATATATACATACATGTCATCACCGTTCAGGGAGGTATTTGATCAAGTAGCAAAATTCAGTAAAAATAAAGGTGAAGACAGTTCGAATTTTGAGGAATATATCAAAAGTTTTTTTCTATGGACTATTGCAGACTCATCATATGACTTGAAGCTCGAACCTGTGAACTGTACTATTTTTGCTGAAGAAAGGGATCAGAACAATGAAGAAAAAAAGGGCAGAAGGACGACAAGGAATGGAGAGATTTCTAAATTGGAAAAATTTGTTGAAAGATGTTTTTCTGTGAATCGACTTTGTGCAAATCTGTGGTGAATTCCATTCGACTTGTGATTACAGAACTGTGAAAAACTATTTTTGCGAACCTGTGAAGGATTCTTTTGATAACATACCTAAAATCTGATCTGTGTTGACTTTTGTTGCGGACCTGTGAGAGAGTTCTGTGTAGACTTAAGAAGCACCTATTTTCGGACCTGTGGAAAGATCTTTGGAAATATAATTTCGAACCTTTGACTTGCTGAAGGTACTTTTTGGACCTATAGTAGCATCTTCTTCAAAACTATGGAAACCATCATTTTGGACCTGTGAAGGTTACACTTCAGACTTGTGTTGGATTATTGCAGACCTTAAGTGTTGTCACAGTTTTGGATTTGTCTTGCAATTATAAGCACAATGTTGACATTACTTTTGTAAACCTTATTTTAAGGATTGGAGTCCTCAAGTGTATAACAGAGCTTGGAGGCACAATATTGGTAGTCTATTGTAGACCTTGAATGAACAAGAGTTGGCAGTTTATTGTAGACTTTGGAAGCACAAGATTGGAAGTTCTTAAGTGTTTGAAGACATTCTTGATTGAGAAAAAATATTGAGCTTGATTGGGAAGTTTTGTTGGGCTTGATTGAGTTGACTTGTGGGATTACTCTATGGGCATATTGAAGCTAATCTTGGAGACCATGATGCATTGTTGAAGCCATCATGAAGTAACCTTGAAGATTTTGTTTGGGTGACATGAAGAGCTATGGAAACACGTTTTGAGAAAGTAAAGTTATCATTTATGAGATAAGTGCTTTGGAGATTGTTTGAAGGCGGTGTTGAAGGTGAAGATATTGGGAGCCGTGAAGAATCATTGATATTATCTTGAAGAATTAAAGCAGAGGGCTGGAGCCCTAGAGGATAGGAGTCCTTGAGAGACTAGGTTGGAGCCTGTACCAAAGATAAGGTTGGAGCCCAAGACGTTGGTGCCTCATAGTGACAATGTTGGAGCCTTGGAAGATAGGGTTGGAGCTTTAGAGGTTAGAGCCTCGTGAAGTCAAAGTTGGTGCTTGACAAAGTAGAGGTTGGAGCTTGGTGGATTGGAGATTGGTGTATTCATCTAGGGTTGGAGCCCTACACTATATTGTACTTATTGTAAAGAAGAGCATTGAAGTCCTTGTTATTCCTGATTAATAAAACTATTTATTCTTATTGTTTATTTTGTGTTCTAATAATAAGTGATCTAATTGGTAAAAATAACGATTGAAAAGAAATGTTGATTCACCTCCCCCCTCTTAGTATTTCCAACACATAAATGGATTCAATGCCTTAGAAAACCCTTGAGGCACTCAATTTGTGTAGACTAAACAACTTCAAACTACGAATTTCCCAAGTTTTGACAAGATTTGGGCAAAATTGATCAAAAAATATGCCCAAAAGAGGGCCAAAAATTAATGTTGTTAGAATATTGTTGAAACTTCTATCTAAATATAAAATCCAAAATTTATGTTGAGTAAACCTTCATCTTGTGGCTGTGACATAAACCCCTACATCTTCATTGTTGAAAATAAACCATTAACCCTTATCCTCGATCCCATAATCAATAAATCTCAATTTTTACTTATTAATCATTAACATTAAACAATTGATAACCTTTAACCTCAACCGTTATTTATTTGACCCTAATTAACCCTCATTCATCAACCGTTGACACATAATATCATTCTTTAACCCTTAACCCTCAACTACCATCTTTTACCCATTAAAACTTAACACTTAAATATCACATTGTTTTATGAGTGTTGGGGAAATTATATGTGTTATAATTCCAACATTAAATCATCAATCGAGGACTCGTAAGCTTCGAGACACAAGGGCAAGTAATGCAAGATTAGAGCGTCTAATCTAAACTAACATTGTTATAGATCTAATATGAAAATATAAGAGAATACAAATATACCCAGAAATAATAAGATAGAAATAGAGAGAAATGCTTCACTTTATTGATCAAACCCTTAAGGTAGGGCAACACCATACATTCACTCCTTAAGGAAGGAGAACACTCCACAAGCCATATGCATGTTCATACAATATTCCTTGACACCTCTCCATGTGGAGTTTCTAGCCTCTCTATAGGCCTCATACATACAATACCATGGGTCATTACCATGGTTCCCTCATACCATCGAACTAATACCATGGGCCCATTACATTATTACTAACTACTTGTGGTCCCTTACATGATACAGGTTAACCACCTTATTTATTACTATGGCCCATCCCATTATTACACTATTCCCTTGGGTACCTCCCTTTGTACCCCATATTATCCCCCCTAGGTATATAACATTCCACCCCCCTTAGCATGTTTCGTCCCCAAAACATGGGAAGAAAACAAATAATAAGATCTACTCAAAAGAGTATTCCACTGGTACCATGCACGTGCATCTAGCCATCCAAGAGAAAGATGAACCCTTGATCTAGTTGGTGCCTCGCTCGCTTGAGTTGGAAGTTGACCGTGGCAGCTCTTCTGTGTTGATGTGTAGTAGGTGGATCTTCGCTCCTCTCTATCTGTCCTGCGGGGGTTGTTGTCCTTGTGGCTAATTGGTTGCCATCTTGTTGGTTGTTGTCTTGCAGGGTGATGTGGGTGATGATATGTTGAAGTTTTAACCCACGGTGTCTTTTTCTTTAATTCACCCCTTACTGGAGCCTGACTGTTATCGGGTGCATGTTGTGGTGCTTGCTGTGGTGTCTTATCTTCCAATATTACTTCAACCACTGAGCTTTCATATGATGTATCAGCACCTATATCCTTTTCTACTTTAGCCTCTGTTTGTGTTTGATTGTCGATCATCAATGGCTCATCATCTGATATGTCAGTCCCTGGAACATCTTCTGCTTCAACCTCCATGTACTCTACCTGTTTATTGATGGAAATATCCTGTAATGTAATTTTCTTCTTTTTATACCAGAGCTTCAGGAATTTCTTCTGCACATTAATATTGATAGTACCCACAGATTCCATCCAAGGATATCCCAAAACAACATCCATATTATCCATCTCTGAAGTATAAAAATCACCATGCAACACATACTTATCCATAGAAATCTTCAAATCCTTATACACTTGAACATCCTCATCATCCACCTGTGTGTTTTCAATGTGTTTTGCTGGAACTTGCAATTTTTTTGCCAAATTAACATTGATAAAATTATGCTTGCAACTAGGATTTATAGAAACAATGATCTTCTCCTTTTGAATCAATCCATGAACCTGTAATAATGATACACCAGTAGGAAGTAACCCCAAATGTTTCCCCTTATCTTGTTTTCTAGCCTGAGACCATTTGTCCATAAGGAGTTTTTCCAATTCTTCATTCGAAAATTTGGACAAGTCTTTGATGCCAAGTGAGTTCCACCATATGGCGGCCTCTTCTTTCAAACCAATTGGTACTATAGACTTCCAAAATACCCCATATATGCTCTTTAGTTTTTGTATGAATTCTTCAATAGTAGGGCTATCATCTTTTCCTGTAAAATTTTCCATGAAGAGGGTTTGAGAAAAATTCACTTACTTGGCGAAAATTTGAAATGGCCACAATTCCGTCAATATTGCTCAAAATCTCTATTATGACCTGTTTTTGGAAATGGAACAACCATTTTGCATTTGCCCATGTGATAGAAATCTTGAGCCAAGCACTGGAATTTCATATCTGCTCTGCAAACTCACTGCCCCAGAAATCCTGCAAAAAAAATAAAAAATAAATAAATTAAAAAATAAAATAAAATAAAATAAAATTCTCCACTTTTGCCCAAGAAAGTGCTCTGATACCACTTGTTATAGATTTGATCTGAAAATATAAGAGAATACAAATATACCCATAAATAATAAGATAGAAATAGAGAGAAATGCTTCACTTTATTGATCAAACCCTTAATGTAGGGCAACACCATACATTCACTCCTTAAGGAAGGAGAACACTCCACAAGCCATATGCCTGTTCATACAATATTCCTTGACACCTCTCCATGTGGAGTCTCTAGCCTCTATATAGGCCTCATACATACAATACCATGGGTCATTACCATGGTTCTCTCATACCATCGAACTAATACCATGGGCCCATTACATTATTACTAACTACTTGTGGTCCCTTACATGATACGGGTTAACCACCTTATTTATTACTATGGCCCATCCCATTATTACATTATTCCCTTGGGTACCTCCCTTTGTACCCCATATTACCCCCCCTAGGTATATAACAAACATCATGAAATCTGAAATTTATTCCTAAATTAAGTACATAATTCCTATTCCTAATTTGAAACTAATCCATTGATAAAAACATGCTCAAGCAATACCAATCATTGTTCAAGCAATTCTAATCATTGTTCAAACGAAATTAACTCTAATCAACATTTAAGAAATATTAATCATAACCCAAGCGACACAAATTACCATTCAAATGATTTTAATCTAAATGGAAATCTCAATCTAAATAATAAGATCTATTTAATCTAAGAACATGAATCTTGAATCAATCGAGACTAACTCAAAATAACATCAAGCTTATGCTAAATCTCAATCCAACAAAATTCACTTTCACTCAAACGATGTTAAACTAAGGCAATAATTCAAACAAGATTGCAACTGATCTAATTCTCGGGATCACACAAATCAATAAGCATTCAAACTTTAACCTTTCAGTCTTCCCAACATCACTCTGCAATAAGAATTTAAATAATCAAGATTAAATTGACATGCTTCATATCTAAGGGACTACAAAATAAGAAACTATCCTATCCTTAAACTTCTTTAATCAAATTCAAGAAAATACTCAAACATGAACGCATTAACTAATTACAATTATAATGCATCTCAAAACTAAACTACAACTCCAAACAATGATTTAATGGTCTCGTTGCATTGCTTTCAAATACTTGACTGCCAAGACACAATGTTACAGGAAATTGCATTAAATCAGTAAGGTACAAAATCACTGATATATCAATTTTAATTTAGATTTGAAAACAAAGTTATTGATCTCTTTGTTTATCCAATTGAAAAGCACATTTAAACTCTGAATCGTAAGCCTGTAACAAAAAGTTTATTCATGTGATAAAATTGTTGATCAAGACAATTCATTTAGCTTGCAACGAGTTGGAGGTGAAGTATCTATTTATCTTCAAAGAAAACAGAGTACAACTTAGGTACAAAATGGAAATTCTAAGATTTAATTAACAAATGCTTTCAAAACAAAATCCTTTATGCCTAGATCCTAATTAATCATGTTGTCTATAACCTATGAAATTTACAGGACTTGCTTCCAGGCGGTGGTGGGCCCTTGCCATTCCCGGAGCAAGTCTAAGTTAACGCAGTGCTCTTAAAAATCAAAGAAAGCCATAATACTCATAGGAAAATAAATGTTGAATCAAAATTATATATTAAGGATCAGCAAAAGATGAGTTCAGATATCACAACTCCCATATCTTCTGAGCGCAAAGCTTCTTTGAAACACAAGTTATTTAATAGTCTTTTCCAAGCTCCCCTGTACAGAAAATCATCCCTATGCGTATCCTCCATCGGGATTTTAAAGAGTTCAGCCGGTAACAAATTGGAGAGGATAATTTCAACAAATCACTAAGTAAGGAATGGAATGGATCAAAGCTACATAGAGTGGAAGAACAAGTAAAATTAGAGTCTTTTAGAATGTGCAACCAATTGGCCCAATCGTGGCTGACCCGAAATTGTGGCAGACTGAAATTGTTCAACGATTTTGTACTTACGCAGAGAATTCTGGCACTGATTATGTACTTAAGATTCCCCTGATCATAACTTCCTCATAATGATGAATTTCGGCAAATAGTTTTTGGGTTACCTAAATGAGGGTACTTTGAACAAAACCCGAGTGTCGGAATCTCGATATCTTTCCCCATTTGGTAAAAAATTGTAGATTTTAACCTACATGAATTTATTCCATACTTAACATGTAGCAACTAGTTTAATTGATTTGTGAGGAATTTCAGCAATGGAACCTTGTGGTAAATGAACTTGGAAAAACTACCACAACAAATCATAGCAAATTCATCTCTAATCATTGAAATTTCAAGAAAACTAATGATAATTAACAATGAAATGTAGGATATGTATCGGCGACAAGTTGTGGAATTATGGTATGAAATGAGTTAAAAATATAGGAATTTAGGTTATGAACGGTGATATTATACGGTGGAAAATTTGGCATATTTGAGGCCCAACAATGAGCTTGACCCAAAATTTAAGAACTTTAACATAATCTGAATGCCTCTCTTGCCAAAATATTTTACCCTTCATTGTTATAAATTATAGTGCTCCTCAACATAGACTAAGAAACTCATACAAAAACAAGACAATATCAAAGAGAGAACAATTTTTCCTTTGAATACAAAACATACTTCTTACATAAGAGAAACAAAACTGAGATAAACAACTCTCAGAAGGTTCACATTTAAATCACATAACACTACAAAGTTATACAACATATGGCCTTCCAATTTCAGGGGTGCTTCATAAATGATTACTTCAAATAAATAACTTGGGAAACCCTAATTTCCCATGAGGTTATTTTATAGTTAGGTTATGGGTTATACTCAATCACAATAAAGATCTTACCAACTCCTTATCTATTTCAACCTTCAATTGATATTGGAGTTCACACTTCATCTAATTAATCATAAAGGTAAAAACATATCACAAAATTGCTATAATATATTTTTATAACTAGTTTTATTCACATGGTTGAAGGTTACCCCATTTCTTGAGTTCAACCCAACTATGATATGTCCAACCCCAAACTCAACTCGATTTCATAAGCTTATTCAAGTACTCACTCGGGTTTAACTCTTAACTCTTGAGCATCATAAAGTTCAAATTTCTTAATTATGAATGATTAGATTGATAATCATATTTGACATATTCTTAAGCATTGCCTTTGATATTACTTCATTGTGTAAACCCAATTTTGGTTCTATTTTAGCCCCCGCACAATTAAGTAATGCTATCTACTTATTCTTAATCGTCAATTGACTAAACAAGCTTAAATTAAAGTAGCTTTTGCATAACTTTGTCTATTTTTGCTTTTCTTAGTTGTTAAAATAATATGTACAATGTTTCTTTAGTTTACCATCATAAGTTAATGATCAACCTTAAGTACCAAATCTCCACTCATCATTAAAATTTAGAACAAAAAGTCATGAAACAAATACAGTCTTATCCCTATTAAGATACCAAATCTAGTATTTATCTAGATGTTGAATTCTCCAGAGTCTTTGCCTTGCCAACTTAAGAATTTCCAATAGATCTCCACCCAACCATATGCAACGAAAACCTCTTTCCATGGGATCCCTAAGTCACGTGGGATTGCATTTAGGAGCTTATAAGAATATAAGTAACAATATATGTTTTATTGGCGATTTTTCCGCTGCCAAACTTGTCAAGAAAACAACACACCTTTGACAAGGGAATTATAACACTCATAAATTAGTTATCATCTATATTTATCTTAAGTAATTTTGCTCAATCATTTTTTGGGTTTGCACTAAAAAACAATAACATTTTTTGACAATCTCTTGATCTTCCCTGAAACTCATGGAGGTATCTCCTATTTATAGGTTTCATTTACCACCTCAACACCATGTATAATTCCCATTTTTTATTTTGCAATTTTATGAATAGTCATCCCCCTAATGTGGCATTTAAAAGAATTTTCCACTTATTTTTTCATAATTCTAACCTTATTAAAACATTTTTATAAAACAAAGCCCATAAAAGTAGGTAACATTCTTATTGATTAATTCCACCATTGGGTAACTTAAGTTTATGTCAATTTCACTATGAATCTAATAGTTATAGTAGTTTAGGGAGTATGGATTTTGCTCCTTACTTTGCACCCCTCAACTTTTTTTTTTTTTTTTCCACTGGAAAAATCGGTAATTTTCATTATATGGAAAATTACATATTGTAGATGCTTTACGCATATGCTGAGGTCACTATTCACAGTCTATCTTTTAGTTACAAAAAGGATTCTGAACATAACCATCTAATCAGATGTACCTCGCAGGGCAATCTGCTGGTGCTATATATACCAACTATATACAAAGCCTTTTGGCTTTACCTTACTGTTTCAAAAAAAACATATTGCTTTGGTGATTACAAAATATATTTCTGTCAAAAAACCATGATATTCTTCAGATAATTTATTGTCCGGGTGCATTCTGATAACTCAGATCTATGTATGGTCGGTGGTAGTACTTGAACTCCTGTTGGCCTTGTACCTCTGTGATCTCCCATACTCCTCTGTCCATCAGCGCGGCCTCCTTGGATAGTTTGTCAGCACTTTCGTTATGTTCCCTGTAGATATGTGAACATGTGATGTCGTTAAAAGCTGCTTTGAGTTCAAATACTTCGTTTAATATAATGCTGAGTGTGTGAATGTGACAATCAGATATGTCGTTGAACCAATTTATGATGATTTTTGAGTCCCCGTAAATGTTTATGCAAGTGCAATGATGACCCAATGCAAAATGTAGTAAATGACGAAGTGTGATGAGTTCGGCAAAATTGTTCGTTCCAATTCCCAGTCCCGCTTTCACTTTGTAGTAATGATGCTCGTTTTTGTGTATGATAAATCCCCCTCCACAGCCCTGCCTGTTTGCGGCCCCATCAAAGAAAGCCCATGGAGTGTTTCGATCAATTCGGGGAGGAGGATGAGGGTGGCGCAGCTTAGGGGGCGGGGGATCTGGTAGTTCTCTGAATGCCGCAACAATTCCTGCCTCCATCATTGGCCAGTGTACAGGATTGTCATAAAAAATGATGCGATTTCTCGCTTTCCATATATGCCAGCTTACTAGAATTGGGAGATTGATGATTTTCGATCCTTTGTGCCGCGATTCCCATCCAGTCCAAGCCTCTGTCAGGTCTGTACCTTCCCAATTTCCAGAGTATGAAATGGTGTTTTTAAGAGATGTCCACAGTTCTTGTATCTTCCTGCAACGCATAAAAAGGTGCTCTGTGGATTCGGTAGCTCCTTTGCATAGCACGCACCAGGTTGGTCCATATTGTGCTCTGTGCGTTAGGTATTCGCCTGTAGGGACTTTGTTCCTCAGGATACACCAGAAGAAGAGTTTTGATCGCGGAGATGCAGTGAGTTTCCATATACTATGCCACCAGTTCGAGATGACCTCAGGTTTTTTGTGGCTAATAAGAAAGATGTAGCCCGCCTTTGGAGAGTAAATTCCACTATCAGCCTGGTTCCATATCAGTTCATCCGGCCCCTCTATGATTCTGATGTGAGATTCAATCAGGGCCTCTCTGTAAATCTGCCATTCCTGATGCCATCTTTGTGGGAGATTTAATTGATGTGCTGTCCTCCAGGCCTGATGGAAAATGTCTGAGTTTTCTCTGTCTGCAATTTGGGCAATTACTTTGATATCTCGTGCGAGTAGATGTCCAACCAAATCTTGAGACAGAATATGTCTTCCTCCGCTGCCCGTCCATGGGTCGATTCCGATCCTAGCCAGGGTGCCATCTCTGATTTTCCAAACCAAGTTGTCTCTGATCATGGGCAGTGAGAATAGTAATGCTTTCCATATAGATGATATCCCAGCACAGTTCCAATTAGGTAGTCTGACCCATTCCATTATGCCAAGGGGCCATATATATTTGTGGTATGAGAGACGGGTCCATAAGCTCTGGCTAGTTAGCAATGCCCAGCTCATTTTCGCTGCCAATGCTTGTGCAAAAAGTGGAAGATCTTTTAGTCCCCATCCTCCCCACTTTTTTGGGAGTGCTATCTTCGGCCATCCGATCCAGGCAAAGATACGTTTGTCTTGATTTCCTGCCCAGAGATATCTGTTACATAATTGCTGGAGGCGAGCCAGAATGTGTCTTGGAATCCATGCGAGAGCCATCCAGAACACTGGAGTAGCTTCCAGCACGGATTTTATGAGTACTAATCGTCCTGCCCTAGATAGGTATCTATGACTCTGTTATGAAACCAGCTCAAGAAAAGATAGAAAAGAAAGATCAACGCCTTAGAATTCAGCCTCTTCGAGGGGGCAACCTCCTTTACATTACATAAATGAACAATTCTTGGATGATACAAATGACAAAACCTCCTTTCCATATATAGGAGTCTAAGGAGTCACAATATAATCCAGCCGACCTAATAATAATAATATAAAGCCACAAAAATAACAATAGAGGGATTCTAAGGGGCACAGAAATAACAATATGGGGGTAATAGGAGCACAACAATATAAATAAGGGGTATAACTACAATAGTAATGGGGTAATCACTAGTATTATAGGGACCCAACATGCCCCTCTCCTTCAAAAAATTGTTGTCCTCAACGCTTGAGCAGTTCTGGATACTTCTGCATAAAATTCTCATCCTCCCATGTGGAATCTTCAGCGGATAAGTTCTTCCACTTGATAAGATACTCTGAAATTGATCGATTTCGTAGCTATCGAGTTCTTGTTTTTGTGACTGCTTCCGGTTCCAATATAATTTTTCCTTCCTTGTCAAGTTCTGGCAATATTGTTTGAATTGGGAGCTTATCGCCTATAACCTTCTTTAAACATGAAACATGGAAAATTGGGTGCAATCGAGAAGCTGCAGGAAGCTCCAATTTGTATGCCATAGTACCAATATTTTCCAACACCTTGTACGGACCATAATACTTTGGTGATAATTTATTATCCTTCTTAGCTTGCTTTAGGGACATTTGCTTATATGGTTGTAGCCGTAGGAATACCCAATCACCTACATCAAAACTTCTTTCACTGCGATGTTGATCTGCCTGTTGTTTCATTCTATTTTGTGCCAACACGAGGTTATCCTTTAAGAGTTGGAGAACTTGTTGTTGATGTTCGATGTGATGTTCCACTGCCTGAACCTTAGAATTTTCTCTTAAATATGATGTGATTGATGGTGGTTGGTACCCATAAAGTGCCATAAATGGGGTCATTTTTGTTGTTGTATTGAAGGAAGTGTTATACCACCATTCAGCCAGAGGCAACCATTTGACTCATTGTGTCTGTTTATCAGATACAAAGCAACGAAGATATCCTTCCAAACATTTGTTTACTATCTCAATTTGCCCATCAGATTGAGGATGATAAGATGAGCTATGAGCTAACTGAGTACCAAGACAAGAAAATAATTTTGTCCAAAAATTTCCAGTGAAAATGGGATCTCTGTCACTTACAATAATCTTTGGATTTCCATTTAGCTTTTGAACTGTTTCCATAAATGCAGTAGAAACTGTACTGGCTTTAAATGGATGTGATAATGCACAAAAGTGTGCATACTTGGTAAGTCTGTCAACTACCACCATGATGACACTCTTTCCCTCAGACTTGGGTAAACCTGTGATAAAATCCATTGAAACCTCCTCCCAACGTTGGCTTCGAATGGATAAAGGTTGTAATAGACCCGGTGTCTTAATTGTTTCAACTTTATTTTGTTGGCAAACCAAACATTCCGCCACAAACTTTTGAATATATGATTTAAGGCCATCCCAAAAAAATTCCTTCTTAACCCTGTGGTAAGTTTTTAAAAATCCTGAGTGCCCTCCTAAGGGAGAAGTGTGCAATTCTATAAGAATCTTTTGTTTTAGCTGGGAATTCTTACAGAGGTATAAGCGATCTTTGTACCATAGCGAATCATTTTGCCAGCTAAATGTATCAGAAGTACTGGAATCTTGTTGTAGCTTTTGAATAAGTGCCCACACTTCTTCGTCATTCTTCCATTCCTCCTTTACTTCGTTTATCCAATCTGGTTGGATAATAGAAATGGCACATAACAATGCTTCCATATGCTCATCCTTTCTTGAGAGTGCATCTGCCACCACATTTTGCTTCCCTTTTTTGTAGATGATTTCAAAGTCATAACCCAACATCTTTGTGACCCACTTTTGTTGCTCTTCAGAGGATAATCTTTGTTCTAAAAAGTATTTAAGGCTATCATGATCCGTGTTTACCTTAAAGTGTCTTCCCATTAGGTACGGTCGCCATTTCTTAAGTGCATGGAGTATTGCCAACATTTCCTTCTCATAAATAGCTTTGCTTAAAAACTTTCCCTTGATTGGACGACTTTCAAAAGCAATGGGTCTTTCATCTTGCATTAGAATAGCACCAATTCCATTTCCTGAAGCATCACATTCCACAATAAAGGTTTTTGTGAAGTCCGGTGTAGCTAAGACCGGTGCTTGGCACATTGCCTCTTTAAGATGTTTAAAGGCCTTTGTTGCTTCCGGAGTCCATGAAAATGAATCTTTCTTCAATAATGTTGTTAGAGGTGCTGCTATGTTGGAAATAATACTGAGAGGGGGGGGGTGAATCAGTATTATCAAGCAATTTAATAAGTCTTCCTTATTTGATCTTTGAATTATTTTTGCATGTCAGTACCATAAAATAATGAGCATGAAAAACAGATAATCACAACCAAAGAACACAAGATGTAAGGTGGAAACCCAATGTGGGTGAAAACCACCTGCTGCAATATGTCTCTATCTTCTTTCAATTTAGAAAACTTATTTTACAATGATTTTGTACTGGTGCAGTCCTTTACCAGTACGCAGGCTGCAACCTGCAGAGAGCTACAACTCTCTCTCTTTCTCGTTTTCCAGTCTACTCCTGGAAGGGAGCTACAACCCCCTACTTCTTTTCATAAAGCATCAGATGATCAACAAGTACATAACAGATATAGACCACTACAGATATCAGATCAACAATAACAGAACCAACCCAGAACACCTTATCAACAGAGAAATTCAATCAACAGAACATCTTAAAACAAAGACGCAGATTTTCTTTCTGTGGCCTGCGACCAGACGCCGTTAACCTTCTGCTACTCTGCGTCCGCACGCAGATATCCTTCTGCTCTGCTGCGTGTCCACGCACTGTTCCTTTGACTGCTCTGCGTTCTGTTGCTTCAGGGACGCACCCAAATATATTATCGCGCCGCGTCTTTCGCTACAGAGACGCACCTGAAAACACTATCGCGCCGCGTCCTTCTGCTTCAGAGACGCACCTGAACCTTGATCGCTCTGCGTCCACACGCAGGTTTCTCTCTACTGTGCTGCGTCTCGGCGCACTTTCCCTTTACAGTACCTGCGTCCCGGCGCACTTTCCCTTCACTGAACCTGCGACCCTTCAGATATAAATGATATGAAGGCTTCAAGACAAACCCAATCAGTCAGATCTACAGATCTGATCATGCGCCATAGAGATCACAGTCCATTAGAAGATTTGCCCTCTTAGATCTGGACTAGATCTCACCAAATAAGATATTCAACCCAAGACAATTGCTCCATCCAAATGAACTCCTTTGCTTTATATAGCCAAGCTTCTCCCCAAAACATGGAACAATACCACGAGCCGACACCATAGAAACACAAAACCGTCGGCTAGATACCACACAAGAAACCCCCACGTGCTTTTCTCTGCCTTGAAATGTGTGCACTGGGTAGACGCACCCCTTGAACGGCTGGCCGGCGTCCCTGGACGCGGGTTCTGCATGGTATACCTGCGGGGACGCACTTTCTGAACCGATTGCCTGCGTCCTTCTTAATTTTCAACAAACTGAGAGCCTTACCACTGGAGTTGCCATCAAGTACAACATCTGTAACATACAGTCATACCAGAAAACATAATGCCAACAATCTCCCCCTTTGGACTTGATGGCAACCTCACAAACTTCAGCTTCATTCTCCCCCTTTGACATCAAGGGCAAAGGGTATGCTCCCCCTAAGCTCATGCTCCCCCTGAATATGAACCAGATCTGCAGCAACGCACCACCATGAAAGAGATAGAGACATATTGCAGCTATTTCCAAGATCTCCTTCTCCATAATGCCAACAATGCATTATGTGCTCCCCCTGAGCCTGTACCACCAATAAGAAGAGGTTCAACAAGATGATGCATCAACAACCCCCAGCTTTTGCCTGAGGTATTCAAACGTGTCCCTGGGCAATGGTTTGGTAAGAATATCAGCAACTTGTTCCTTGGAAGGAACATACTCCAACTTGACTTTCTGTTCAAGCACTTGTTCCCGGAGAAAATGGTACTTAATTGGTATGTGCTTGGTTTTTGAATGCATAACCGGATTCTTTGAGATGCTGATTGCACTTGTGTTATCACATAAGATGGGGATAGGTGGTGTACAAGTGATTTGAAAATCCTGCAAAGTCTGCATCATCCAAAGGAGTTGAGTGCAACAAGATGCAGCAGCAACATATTCCGCTTCAGCTGTAGACAAGGCAATCGAACTCTGTTTCTTGCTGAACCAAGATACCAGTCTGGTACCCATAAAGAACGCACCACCACTTGTGCTTTTCCTGTCATCCACGCTTCCGGCCCAATCTGCATCTGTATAAGCATGAAGAGTAAGATCTGTATCTCTAGGATACCATAAGCCATAATTTTGAGTCCCTTGAAGATATTTGAAAATTCTCTTTACTGCCTGAAGATGAGTCTCCTTCGGATTTGCCTGAAATCTTCCAACTATTCCAACTGCATGCATGATGTCCGGTCGGGTACCTGTCAAATATAGTAAACTTCCAATCATAGATCTGTAGGTTGGTTGATGTACTGTTGCAGATTCATCATTTGTACTGAGACTACATCCTGTGACCATGGGTGTACATACTGGTTTTGCGTCTTCCATGCCATATTTCTTCAAAATCTGCTTGAGATACTTGGTTTGAGATAAAAAGATTCCTCCTTCCTTTTGTTGGATTTGCAAACCAAGGAAATATGTCAGTTCTCCTAGCAAGGACATTTCAAATTCTTTCTGCATGACCGAGGCAAAGCTTTGACTCATAGCTTCTTCATTGCTGCCAAAAATAATGTCATCTACATACACAACAAGTATTAGCAATTTGTCATTTTCAACTTTTATATACAGATTGCTATCTGCTGAACCTTTTGAGAAACCTTGTTGATGGAGATATTTGTCCAACCGGTAGTACCAAGCCCTTGGAGCTTGTTTGAGACCATAGAGAGCCTTTTTCAATCGGCATACAAGATTTGGATCATTTCCAAGAATGAACCCATCTGGCTGTTCAATGTACACTTCTTCTTCCAAGTCTCCATTCAGAAAGGTTGATTTCACGTCCATTTGAAATACTTTGAAGTTTTGAAAACTTGAGAGAGCAAGGAACATTCGGATGGCCTCAAGTCTTGCAACAGGAGCAAAAGTTTCTTCAAAGTCTATTCCTTCTTGCTGCGCATACCCTTTACAAACAAGTCTGGCTTTGTTTCTAATTACTTCTCCATTTTCATTCAATTTATTTTTGAAGACCCATTTTGTTCCGATAACATTCTTATCCTTTGGTCTAGGAACCAGCTCCCAAGTGTTGTTCTTTTCGATTTGCTCAAGTTCTTCATTCATTGCTTTCACCCAACATTCATCTTTGCATGCTTCTTTCACATTTTGTGGTTCAGTAGAGGAGAGTAATGCCAAATAGCTTGAGGCTTCTGCAACTGTTCTTCTTGTTTGTACACCTGCTTCTTTCTGCCCCACAATCTGAGATTCTGGATGATTCTTCTGAACATATCTGGATGGAGTTTTCTCTTCTATTCTTGTCTGCTCCTCTGGTTCTTCTTGAGGTTCTCCTTGGGGTTCTTCTTCTTCATCATTCTGTCTTTGAGGGTAGCCTTCATCTTCTTCTATATCTTCATGATGTACTTGCCTAGGAATATATCCCTTCTCATCAACCACTACATCAATGCTGTCAACAATTCTGCCAAGTCTTTTATTGTAGCATTTGTATGCTTTGCTATGTGGAGAATAGCCAAGAAGAATGCCTTCATCTGCTCTAGGTTCAAGTTTGCCAAGCTGCTCATCAGTATTCTTGATATAGCATTTGCTCCCAAAGATTTTGAAGTGC
Organism: Pinus tabuliformis; assembly: GCA_031772625.1. NCBI lineage: Eukaryota > Viridiplantae > Streptophyta > Pinopsida > Pinales > Pinaceae > Pinus > Pinus tabuliformis. The sequence goes on along the minus strand of CM062814.1, from coordinate 687,470,873 downwards.
TTTACCGAAGGAGTTTTACCACTCCAGAGCTCATGAGGAGTTTGAGTGCTGTTCACCCGGACATTTGTCTTGTTGAGAATAATAACCACAGCATGTGCAGCTTCACCCCAGAAAGTTGCGGGAGTTCCTGATTCATCAAGCATAGCACGAGCCATTTGTTGGATTGTTCTGTTCATTCTTTCAACAACTCCATTTTGCTGAGGAGTTCTAGCTGTAGAGAATTCTCTCCTTATCCCATGTTCATCACAGAAATCGAAAAATTCATTTGAAGTAAATTCCCCACCTCTGTCGGATCTGAGGCACTTAATTTTGTGACCTGATTCCTTTTCAACCAAGGCTTTGAAGGACTTGAATTTTTCGAATGCTTCATCTTTGTGCTTCATAAGTCCTAACCAGACAAACCTGGAGAAATCGTCAATAAATAATATCAAGTATTCCTCTCCTCTAGGTGTTCTTTTCCTGAATGGACCACATGTATCTGTATGTACTAGCTCAAGAGGCATGCTAGCTGATCCTTCTTTCTCTGGAAAGTTAGTCCTGGTTTGTTTTCCAAACTGACATGATCTGCATATGGTGTTGTCAGGAATTTTGATATCTGGAAGATCGCGAACTGCCTGATATTTGCATGCTTTCCTTATTTGTGAGAAGCTTAGATGTCCCAACCTTCGATGCCATAACCAGTGCTCTTCATCCTTGCTTAGATAGCATTGTTGTTGTCCTTCTTCAAATATGTACAGATTATTTGGAGTTCTTTTGCCTTTGAGTACTGTTTTACCTGTATCAAGATCACGAACAAGACATCCATTCGATCTGAAAATAACCTCGGTTCTTTGATCACACATCTGGCTGACACTTAGTAGATTATGCTTCAATCCATCAACATACAAAACATTTCCAGCCTTGACCTTTTCTTTTAAAGGAGCAATACCTTTTCCTTTTATAGTTGCAGGAGTATCATTTCCAAAAGAAACTTTCTTTCCCTTTTCTAAAGTAGAATAAGATTCAAGTTTTTCTTTATCACCTGTCATATGTTTTGAACATCCACTGTCAATGTACCATAGATTTTCCTGTCCTTCTGCATAAAATGCTATCCCACATCTTTCTGTTTGAGGTTCCTTTATTCTCCATGTTTTGGTGCTTGTGGCTTGTTCCTTTTTCCCTTCTTGTTCCTTTTTCTCCTGAAACCTGCTCCTGCATTCAGAGTCTTCATGACCAAAATTATTGCAAATAGAACATTCAACTTCATTTTCAAGAGCCGAAAAGTTGTTATAGGTCCTTTTTGTAATCATACTTCTTTGTTTTTGAGCTTCCCTAGTCATGATTGTTTTATATGCAACACATTGAGCTGCTTTGTGACCAAAGTTATGGCAAGAAAAGCATTGTCCATTGAAGAAGCTTCTGCGGTTATTGAATCTACCAGCCAACTGATTGTAATTTCTATTTTCATCTATTCTTGAACCAAACTGAGAAGATTTTACCTGTGGCTGGTTGTAGCTTTTGTTCACCCTTAAGATGGATTGCCCCTGATAGTTTCTGTTTGTAATTCGTCCCTGCTTTACCTGATTATCTTCATTGTTCTTTTGCTCATTTCTTCTTGCTGCATCAAGATAACTTTTTGAGGTGGATGCTTGAGAGGTTTCTCCATTATAGCCCAAACCTGTCTTGTTTAGAGGAGACCGCTGCACATTGATAATCTCATCCAAAGTTTCAGATCCTTTGACAAACTTAAGATTAATAGCTTTTGTTTTCTCAATTTCTTTTCTGAGACCAACAATTTCATCTTCTAGTTTTTCAAGATGTTTTTCCTTTTCATCAATTTGAAATTGTAGAGTATCAATGATCACATTCTTTTCTTCTATACATCTCTTGAGTCTAGTAATTTCATCATAGAGATTATCCACATCTACAGCATCCTCATAATCATCATCTTCAAATGCCATTAACAGTGTATATTTATTACCTTGTTCATCTTCATCACTGTTTGATAAGCCATCACTATCTTCATGGGTGTAGTAGCTTTTCTTATTTGCACTTTGTTTCTTGTTCCATCTAGCAGGTTCCTTTCCTTTATCCTTATAAGGACATTTTGCAGCATAATGACCTACTCTTCCACAAGCAAAGCATTTGAAAGGTAGCTTACCTCTGAACCTTCCAGAACCCCTTTGAAGATTTCTGACAAAATTTGATTCTTCTTCCTCTTTTCTGGAACATGGCTTGCTTCATAGTAATCTTCTTTGCCTGATGCCTTAAAAGCAGCTTCCCTTCTGTCTGATGGACCTCCCTTTCTCATTTCATAAGCAGTTAGAATTCCATGTAGCTGAGACATAGTGAGAACACGGAGATTTTCCTTTTCTTCTATTGCAGATACTTTAGATTCAAACTTGGGGGATAATGATCTTAGAATCTTTTGAACTACTATAGCCTCTTTTATTTCTTCACCCAAATTTTTCATACAATTAACAATCTCATCTACCCGAAGAAAATAATTAGCCACACTTTCATCATTATACATCTTGAGAGTCTCATATTGAATCCTGAGAGTTTGAAGTTTAGCTTGTTTTACCTGTTCATCTCCTTCATAGCTCGTGACCATTTTGTCCCATATCTCTTTTGCTGATTTGAAGTGTATTACCTTCATGAATTCTGTTTGGGATATACTTCCTAATAGAGTACTGACTGCTTTTGCATTCGTTTCATACTTCTTTTTCTCAGCTGGATCTGTAGGAATAGCTGAAGGAAAAGCATAGCCTGTTTCTACAATGTCCCAAACTTCTGTACCAAGAGATTGAAGATATGCAGTAACTCTTACCTTCCAATAATTGAAGTTTGTCCCATCAAAAATCGGTGGCCTGATTGATGCTTCTCTCTCGTAGTTGCTCATGATGAACGATCTACCTTCAAGTGATCAAGCTTCTCTGAAGGACCTACTCTGATACCAATTGTTGGAAATAATACTGAGAGGGGGGGTGAATCAGTATTATCAAGCAATTTAATAAGTCTTCCTTATTTGATCTTTGAATTATTTTTGCATGTCAGTACCATAAAATAATGAGCATGAAAAACAGATAATCACACCAAAGAACACAAGATGTAAGGTGGAAACCCAATGTGGGTGAAAACCACTTGCTGCAATATGTCTCTATCTTCTTTCAATTTAGAAAACTTATTTTACAATGATTTTTTACTGGTGTAGTCCTTTACCAGTACGCAGGCTGCAACCTGCAGAGAGCTACAACTCTCTCTCTTTCTCGTTTTCCAGTCTACTCCTGGAAGGGAGCTACAACCCCCTACTTCTTTTCATAAAGCATCAGATGATCAACAAGTACATAACAGATATAGACCACTACAGATATCAGATCAGCAATAACAGAACCAACCCAGAACACCTTATCAACAGAGAAATTCAATCAACAGAACATCTTAAAACAAAGACGCAGATTTTCTTTCTGTGGCCTGCGACCAGACGCCGTTAACCTTCTGCTACTCTGCGTCCGCACGCAGATATCCTTCTGCTCTGCTGCGTGTCCACGCACTGTTCCTTTGACTGCTCTGCGTTCTGTTGCTTCAGGGACGCACCCAAATATATTATCGCGCCGCGTCTTTCGCTACAGAGACGCACCTGAAAACACTATCGCGCCGCGTCCTTCTGCTTCAGAGACGCACCTGAACCTTGATCGCTTTGCGTCCACACGCAGGTTTCTCTCTACTGTGCTGCGTCTCGGCGCACTTTCCCTTTACAGTACCTGCGTCCCGGCGCACTTTCCCTTCATTGAACCTGCGACCCTTCAGATATAAATGATATGAAGGCTTCAAGACAAACCCAATCAGTCAGATCTACAGATCTGATCATGCGCCATAGAGATCACAGTCCATTAGAAGATTCGCCCTCTTAGATCTGGACTAGATCTCACCAAATAAGATATTCAACCCAAGACAATTGCTCCATCCAAATGAACTCCTTTGCTTTATATAGCCAAGCTTCTCCCCAAAACATGGAACAATACAACGAGCCGACACCATAGAAACACAAAACCGTTGGCTAGATACCACACAAGAAACCCCCACGTGCTTTTCTCTGCCTTGAAATGTGTGCACTGGGTAGACGCACCCCCGGAACGGCTGGCCGGCGTCCCTGGACGCAGGTTCTGCATGGTATACCTGCGGGGACGCACTTTCTGAACCGATTGCCTGCGTCCTTCTTAATTTTCAACAAACTGAGAGCCTTACCACTGGAGTTCCCATCAAGTACAACATCTGTAACATACAGTCATACCAGAAAACATAATGCCAACATGCTATTCTCCCATAATTCTTAACGAACTTGCGATAATACCCTGTCAACCCAAGAAATCCTCGCAGATGCTTTATGGATGTGGGGATTTTCCATTCCTTAATGGCTTTAATTTTGCTAGGGTCTACCTTAACTCCTTCATGAGATACAATATGACCCAAATATTCCACCTCCTGGACTCCAAAGAAACATTTGGATCTTTTTGCATATAATTGTTTCTCCTCCAATAGTTGTAGCACCTTGTCAACATTTTCAACATGATCCTTCCAAGACTTGCTATAGATTAGTATATCATCAAAAAATACCAACACAAATTTTCTAAGGAATGGTTTGAAAATTGAATTCATCAAACCTTGAAATGTTGAAGGTGCATTGGTAAGGCCAAAAGGCATGACCAAAAATTCATAATGACCCTCATGAGTTCTAAATGCCGTTTTCGGAATGTCTTCAATCTTCATTCTGATTTGATGATATCCCGAACGAAGATCCAACTTGGTGAAGTAAATTGATCCATGCAATTCATCCAGTAATTCATCAATGACAGGAATGGGGAACTTATCTTTAATAGTGAGCTTGTTGAGCTCCCTATAATCTGGACACATGCGCCATGATCCATCCTTCTTGTGCACCAATACTACTGGAGCTGAGAAAGAACTTTGACTCGGTTGAATTATACCAGCCTCTAGCATTTCTGCAACCATACGTTCAATTTCACTTTTTTGGACATATGGATATCTGTACGGCCTGATGTTTGGAGGAACACTTCCTGGAATCAGATGAATAGCATGATCATGATCACGCATAGGTGGGAGACCTTTGGGAGTCTCAAATACCTTGGAATGATTGTCCAGGACTTTTTGGAGATCTGGAGAAATAGATGATTCCAATGTGGAAACATCTAGCGAACATAATTGTGCAATTACACCTCTTTGCTCCTTTTTTAGAAGCTTTGTCATGCCATTAGAGCTGATTATCTTTCCTGGTTTCCCTGCAATACCCCTTAATTCAACTTCCTTTCCTTCCACATAAAATTTCATGAAAAGTTCTTGAAAATTAAAAGCTATTGTACCCAAGGATTGTAGCCATTGGACTCCTAGTACAACATCAGCACCTCCCATTGGAATGGAAAGCATTGGGCTAGTCAATACATATTCTCCCATGGATAGCTTGATATTATGGCACTTTCCAGAACAATTTATTGTTCCTCCATTTGCAATCATCACTTGACACTCTGGTGCTGGATATAGGAAGCAATTCAATTCTTTTGCTACCCTACAATGAATAAAATTGTGGGTGCTTCCTGAATCAATCAACACTATTACCTTTTTCTTCTTGATTTGTCCTTCTATCTTGATGGTTTGAGGAGTGGTAATTCCCGCCAATGCATTACAAGATATGGTCGGATTTATTTGTTCTTCATCTAGGCTTTGTTCCTGGAATATATCCTCTTCTTTTGACCTTTCTTGCTCCTTTCCTTCTTCCTCTTCACAATCTATGTAGAATAATTTCTTCTCAGCACACTTATGACCTTTTGTGTATTTGCTATCACAATTGTAACAAAGCCCTTTTGCTCTTTTTTCTTCCAATTGTTGTGGTGTCAACCTTGTAGGTTGTGGAAGACTATGGGCAACAACACTTCCATCTTTATAGTTGTGAATGGTATGCTTCCTAGTTGCCATAATTTTGCTTTCCATTTTTCTTGCTAACCTGAATGCCTTCTCTAATGAATCAGGTTCCCAAAGGCGCACATCATGTTGGATATTATCCTTTAAAGACCCTATGAACACATCAATCCTATGCTCCTCTGGAATATCTTTTACCCTTATGTTCAATTTTTGGAACTCCTCAATGTGCTCCATTATTGAACCCTTTTGTTTGAGACTTATCAATTGGCTAAAAAAAGTGTTGCTTTTTGTATCCTCATAATGTGCTATCAATTCTTCCGTAAAAATTGCCCAAGTGATAAATTGTTTATGAGAGCAAAGCCATTGATACCATACAAACTGATTTGGTTCCAAATATAAAGTTGCCATACGTACCTTTTGTGTGTTTTGCACATTATTGAGATCGAAGAACTGCTCCATCTGTAATATCCATGTGGCGGGATCCTTGCCATCAAACTTCCTCATATCGATTTTTGAAACATGGTGGGTCTTCGATCCAACATTAGAGTCTATGGAATCATGATTAACATTTCTTTTGTTCACATCATGAGTTTCCTTTACAACCTTTTCACCATTAGTAAGTATTTCTTGTAGAAAATTTGTCAAATCTGTCTTCAAATCTGTCATGTTTGTCTTCAAATCTGTCCTCAAATCATCCATCTTAGCTTCCATGCCCTTTATCTTAGATTCCACGCCATATATCTTAGATTCCACGCCATTTATCTTAGCATCTGTTAGCTTTTGTGAGCGTGACATTTGTTGCACTTGTTCTTGTAATTTTGATATATCATGTAGCATTTCTTCCTCTTCTTCATGAGTCATGCTAGAGCTTTCAGGTTCCTTACTAGGTGTTTGCATTTTCTTTCCTCGGGGCATCAGTTACCGATAATAATGTTTTACTATGCCCTTTAAATTCCTTCAAACCAAGCTTATGCAAAAATTAAAAAAAAACTACACACCTTTTTTTTACTTTGTAGAAGCCTGATATTGAATCTGATGTATCTCTGTAATTTCGAATCATCTAGTTCTGAAACTATGACCTGTAGTAGCCTTCTATGTCCTCTTTCCAATGCCACTAGTCTGATCCAAATTGGATTCTCCAAGAAAGAGTTATGCACAATCTCCCGCAGTGACCTGATTATAGACTAGTTCAGTAGAGCGAACTTGTATGAAGTGCCACATATCACTGTTCCAACCTTTGACTCTGAAAAATATATACAAGAAAACTACAGTCCGTCCTCTTTCTGTACCTTCTTACGAAATTTCAATCCGATGCTCAGAAAGAAAGTTATGACGATTTTCCCCAGGTCACCTGTTTTGAATGTAATTCAGGAGTCTGCAAAAATACCAACTTCCTCAGATCATATCTCCGAAAATATTGCGCGAAATGCTCTGAAATCTGGACACAAGGTTCAGCGCGATGTCTTCTCAAATGGGTTTTTTTTGCAACTTCTGAAACGTCACAGAAAAAAAGTTATAGCGAAAATTACACGATGACCTGTTTGGAGCAGCGAAACCCTAGAATCCAAAGCTCTGATACCAAATGTTATGAAACCAGCTCAAGAAAAGATAGAAAAGAAAGATCAACGCCTTAGAATTCAGCCTCTTCGAGGGGGCAACCTCCTTTACATTACATAAATGAACAATTCTTGGATGATACAAATGACAAAACCTCCTTTCTATATATAGGAGTCTAAGGAGTCACAATATAATCCAGCCGACCTAACAATAATAATATAAAGCCACAAAAATAACAATAGAGGGATTCTAAGGGGCATAGAAATAACAATATGGGGGTAATAGGGGCACAACAATATAAATAAGGGGTATAACTACAACAGTAATGGGGTAATCACTAGTATTATAGGGACCCAACAGACTCCAACATGATAGTCTTTTTTCTAATTTTGATACCAGCCAGACCCAGTCTGCAATCTTCTGGCAAGTGGGCTTTAACCAGAAGCCCAGATACTTTATACCCCTATCCAATGGTTGTATGATGTAAGGGAAAGCCTCTCGAGCTGTTTGAGATTCATTGACCGAGGTGCGGGCCAGAGTTATAGTAGATTTTCCTTGATTAACAATCATGCCTGTGGCCTGTGAGAAGAGCTGTAGTATGCGGGCAAGAGTCAATGTGTCTCTGATGCTACCATCCAATAGGATGAGTACATCATCCACGAACAGTAGGTGCGTGAGGAAGCATTCATCCGTGATCTTAAGGCCTCTGAGAGAACCTTCCCTTTTTGCTGAATTGATTAGTCGACTCAGTCCTTCCATGACCAATAGGAATAGAAGAGGTGATAGGGGGCAGCCCTGACGAAGCCCCCTTTCAGAGTGAAAAAAAGGGGAAGCCGAGCCATTAATCAGGATGCTGAACGAGGGAGTAGAGATGCAAGCCATGATCCAGTTTATGAGAGGAAGAGGGAAGCCCAGATGAATAAGGAGCATCTTAATGTATAGCCAGCTGACTCGGTCGAAAGCTTTTGATAGGTCAATTTTCAGGAGGATGAATTTAAGGATAGGTCAATTTTCAGGAGGATGAATTTAAGGTGTTTAGACCAGATGGAGTGAAGGGCTTCCTGGGCGGATCCTATGGCTTCATGAATTTGTCTATCTTCCAGGAAAGCAAATTGCTGAGGAGCAATGTGTTTTGAAAGAATGGGTTTGAGTCTGTTAGCAATGATCTTAGAAATAATCTTGTATAGAACATTACACAGTGAAATGGGTCGAAAATCATCAAAGGAGGATGGGGAGTCAGATTTGGGGATGAGGGCAATGAAAGTAGAGTTTATCGCATGATATAAGCACCCAGATGTTCTACTTTCCTCTACCACCCTGAGAAGGTCCTGTCCCAACAGGTCAAAGAAAGCTAAGTAGAATTCGATAGTCCAGCCGTCCGGCCCAGGACTCTTGTCCTTCTTGAACCATTTGAGTGTGCTTTCCAGTTCCTCCATAGTGACCGGGGCCAAAAGGTCAATCGAGTCCTCCTCGGTTACAAATCTAGGGAAGTGAGTGGCCACATTAATGATCTCTGCCAAATTTTGACCTGGTGGACTTCTGTACAATCTTCTAAAGTGAGATGTTCCAAGCTGGGAGAGCTTGTTGAAAGAGTCTGCAAGGCCTCCTTCGGGTAGGGGGAGATTCCATATAGTGTTTGCCACTTTCCTTCCCTTTGCGTAGTTGTGAAAGAACCTTGAGTTTTCATCCCCAGCTTTCAGCCAAATAGCTCTGCTACGCAGTCTGATGGATTCCTCCCTTTGTCGAAGAATATTAGTCCTCTGGTTTTCCAACTCAATCAGTCGAGACTTGTCTTCGCCCGAGATAAATCCTAAGTTCCGATCGTCTAGTAGAGAGCTTAACTCTTCTTCAACAAGTGAGAGCTGAGCGGTTTCCTTGGTGAACTTCTCCTTGGCCCAATTAATGACTATATGCTTCAGCTCAGTTAGGTTTTTACAAAATCCCTTGGCCAGTGAAGCCTCTCTGTCAATGGGGTGTGCCATCCAGTACTCTGTGACCAATTTCATGAAGTCTTGGTCCTGAAGCCAGCTGTGATTGAATTTGAAGGGGGCTTTTGGCTTATGATGAGGGCCGAAGATCTCTAATAAAATTGGGGAGTGATCTGATATACCCCCCGATCCAACCCATTGTTTATAGAGATGTAAATGATGAAGCAGGGGGCCTTTTAGCAGGAATCTGTCCAGCCTGCGCGCCAAGGCAGCTGCTCCCACCCTTCTGTTCCTCCATGTAGGCATGGGTTTCTGCATGGGGATATCAATAAAGTTTGTCTGTTCCAGAGTATTTCGCATGAACTCTGTTATGGTATCCATCTGTGCCATAGAACCCCATGATTCACGGAACCCCAGAGAAAAATTTAGGTCTCCCCCCAGAATAGTGTGGTCAGGTGCCAATAATGTGAGATTAAGGAGCCGCCTCCAAAAGGGCTCCCTTTGGTGGCAGGGGCCATATACATTCACAATTCGAAAGGCTTGACCAAGTTCTGCAGAGAAAATGTCCATTCCCATGAATCCATGTCCTCCCCAGGATGAATCGACCCTGATAGATTTAGGGTTATAACCGAGCGCCAGTCCCCCAGATCGACCAGTGGCATCCATTGCCAAGAACTTCCATCTTGTCGCTAGTGAGAGTAAGGATTGTGTGATTGCCTCGGCCGAGCCTAGAGTCTCTTGGAGGAGAATAATGTCAGGCTGTTCCACCTCAAATAGTCTCCTGAGGGCTAGTTTCTTGGGGGCACTAGCCAGGCCCCGACAGTTGAAAGATAAGCATTTGCACCCCTCAACTATAACCATGAGGTATGACATATCCCACAACAAAAGTATTCAAATAGACAAGCCAATTCCATGCTACTTGATTTCCTTATCCACATCTCTACAAAGAGTATCTCTATAAAGAGTAGAGTAAGTAAGTAGAAGCAAGTCCACTCACCCTAATATAACTTCATGATTATGTCCCACATTCATATGTTGGTGATATGGATAGGACCACCTTGTCTCATGCACATGCGAGAAGCATGGAAACATCTAATAGATTAATGACACATGCATCATATAATCTAAATAATAATTCTTAATTTCCCAAGTTACCCTTAGTAAGTTTTTTTTAGACTCCCATCTTGGAGTTCTCTTAGACAATCAAGAAATCATAAGTTACGCACCATGGTTATTTTTGTTAGATTCCTCTCAAGGAATTCTCCCTTACAAAGAAGAACATTATAATTTACATTCCGTTCACGAGTCAAGTAGTTTTTGTCAACTTACCACAACTCACACTTTCTCGACAACATTATTAGGACAAAATCCAACTATAACCCAATTCATTAATCATCATATTATGATGGACATGCTAATCCATTAGCAAGCATGAATATAATTACATCCCAAACATATGACTTTCTGGAGTACAGAATAATATAGGAGCCACACAATCCCTATAGTGGACATCTTGAAGGGAGTGTTTGGCACTTGCATGTGCAAGTAATTGGTGGATATGTAGAGAAGGCCATGTAGAACAACTAAAATCAGAGGATTTGGTGGCCTTGAGAATCTTATATTTTAATGCTTAGGGATCTTGTAGGATTGGAAATGTTATAGGCTTTCCTGAATGATGGTTTTTGTAGACCAATAATGGGATTAATTAATCTAATGAGTCTTACCTAACTCAAAAGGTGAGTGTTACTTGAGATATTAGATGATTGAGAACCCTAAGGGTAGCGTAAACAGAAACGTATGTCAACAACAACACTTGGGAGTGACACAGAGGCATGCAACACAAAATATTATCATTTGATGATCAACGTGTAAAATGTTAGTTTTCATTATTACATATTCAAACTTGTTTATATACAACATGAATGGATCCCTCTAAATCTAATGCTACACATGGAGTAATTGATATGCATTAGCTCCCAAGATCCTTGTATCCTCTTCAAATCCTAGTAGGATCCATTTCATAAACGTTTCCCCTAACTTTCATAGATTTTAATTTGAGCAATCCTTGAATCTGATTCATCCTTGGATGCCAAAAATTAAAGAAGTTGTTGCACCTACACCATATTTATATATGTATTCCATCTCACAACATCCACATTTTGATTAACTTTAATTGTGGCAAACAAAGAAGTAACCTACAGGCTCAATCACATGGAAGCACTGTGTCAAAGGCATTGAATGATTCAAATGCTAAAACATGTTCTTGTCAACTCTTCCAATTTAAACAATCTACAAACCACAGATTTATGTTGTAGCATTTGTAGTATTTGGGTAATTATAGGCTAACAAACTTTATTTATTCTCCATCACAAAGTCCTCCATTCATGCATACACACATTATTTACTTTTTAGGATTACTTGTTTATCAATTATATATATTTTGATGAAGGTTTTGATTTTGTCAATAAAATAGATAATACACCTAATAAAGTGTTCTTAATATGAATTTTGAGTTCTTAAAAAGTTAAATCCCTACATATGTTTAACATATAAACCATAGATTTGCATATTTAATATGAAACCTGCTCCCCCTCCCCCCTGATATAAAAAGAAAAAAGAAAAAAAGAGAAAAGATTCCACCACTATAAATGATTGGTATCTTATTTTGCAACAACAATCTAAAACTTACTTCTGTGGGGATGTTATGAAACCAGCTCAAGAAAAAGATAGAAAAGATAGATTAACGCCTTAGAATTCAGCCTCTTCAAGGGGGCAACCTCCTTTACATTACATAAATGAACAATTCTTGGATGATACAAATGAAAAGACCTCCTTTCTATATATAGGAGTCTAAGGGGTCATAACATAATCAGAGCCGACATAACAATAATAATGTAAGGGCACAATAATAACAATAGTGGGCTTCTATGGGGCACAATAGTAACAATATGGGCACTACATGGGTACATCAATATAATAAGTGGGTTGTACTAATAACAATAAGGGGTTACACTAGTAGTATAGGGGCCTAACATGCCCCTCTCCTTCAAAAAGCGTTGTCCTCAATGCTTGAGTAGTTCTTGATGCTTCTGTATTAAATTCTTATCCTTGCATGTGGAATCTTCAGCGGGTAAGTTCTTCCACTTGATGAGATACTCTGAAATTAATCGATTTCGTAGCTGTCAGGTTCTTGTTTCTGTGACTGCTCCAGGTTCCAATATGATTTTTCCTTCCTCTTCAATTTTTGGAAATATTGTTTGAATTGGGATCTTTTGCAACTTTTGAATAAGTGGCCATACTTCATCCTTCTTCCATTCATCCCTTGCTTTGTTTATCTAATCTGGTTGGATAATAGAAATAGCACAAAGCAATGCTTCCACATCCTTATCCTTGAAGAGTCTTCCCATTCGGTAAGGTCGCCATTTTTTAAGTGAATGTAGCATTGCCAGCATTTCCTGCTCATAAATAGCTTTCTTGAGATGTAGCATTAAAAATGCCCAATCACCTACATCAAAACATTTTTCACTACGATGTTGATCTACCTGTTGTTTCATTTGATTTTGCACGAAAGTGGCCTTATCCTTTAAAAGTTGGAGAACTTGTTGTTGATGCTCGATGTGATCTTTCACTGCTTGAACCTTTTTCTTCTTGATATGTCCTTCTATCTCTAGAGTTTGAGGAGTGGTAATTTCTTCCAATCCTTTACAAGATATGGTCAGATTCATTTCTTGATGCTCGATGTGATCTTTCACTTCTTGAACATTTTTCTTCTTGATATGCCCTTCTATCTCGATAGTTTGAGTGGTAATTCTGACCAATGAATTACAAGATATGGTTGGATTCATTTCTTCTTTCTCGATGTGATCTTTCACTTCTTGCACCTTTTTCTTCTTGATATGTCCTTCTATCTTGAGAGTTTGAGGAGTGGTAATTCTTGCCAATGCTTTACAAGATATGGTCTGATTCATTTCTTCTTTCTCTGGGGTGGGGTCTTGGCGTATATCTTCTTCTTTTGATGTTTCTTGATCCTTTTCTTCCTCCTCTTCATATTCTATGTAAAATAATTTCTTCTCAGCACACTTATGACCTTTAGTGCATTTGATATCACAATTGTAACAAAGCCCTTTTTCTCTTTTTTCTTCCAATTGTTGTGGTGTAACCCTTGTAGGTTGTGGAAGGCTAGGAGAAACAACACTTCCATCTTTATAGTTGTGAGGGGTATGCTTCCCGGTTTCCATAATTTTGCTTTCCATTATGTCACAAAGCCCTTTTACTCTTTCCAATTGTTGTGGTGTTGCTCTAAATAAGGTGTTGCTCTTTGTATCCTCATAATGTGCTATCATTTCCTCCGTGAAAATTGACCATGTAACAAGTTGTTTACGAGAACAAAGCCCTTCATACCATAAAAATTGATTTGGTTCTAAATATGAAGATGCAATACATACCTTTTGTAACAGGGGTACACCATGTAGATCAAAATATTGCTCCATCTGAAGTATCCAATTTACTGGATCCTTGCCATCAAACTTCCTCATCTTGCTTTTTCTTGATTTTAAGAGCTCGATCTTGACACGACTGTAACTCTGTACTTTCAGATCTTTAAGTTCTAAAATTGTGACCTGTAGTAGCCCTCTGTGTCCTCTTTCCAATGCCACCAGTCTGATCCGAATTGGATTCTCCAAGGAAGAGTTATGCACAATCTCCCAAGAAGACCTGATTATAGACTGGTTCAGTAGAGCGAACTTGTACGACGTGACACGAGTCACTGTTTCGACCTTTGGCTCTAAAAAATATCTACAAGAAACTATAGTCCGTCCTCTTTCTGTACCTTCTTACGAAATTTCAATATGATGCTCAGAGAGAAAGTTATGAAGATTTTCCCCAGGTCACCTGTTTGGAATGTAATTCAGGAATCTGAAAAAAGACCAACTTCCTCAGATCATATCTCCGCAAATATAGCGTGAAAAGCTCTGAAATTTGGACCCGAGGTTCAGCGCGATTTCTTCTCAAATGGGTTTTTTTTGCAACTTCTGAAACGTCGCAGAAAAAAAGTTATAGTGAAAATGCCACGATGACATGTTTGGAGCAGCGAAACCCTAGAATCCAAAGCTCTGATACCAAATGTTATGAAACCAGCTCAAGAAAAAGATAGAAAAGATCAACGCCTTAGAATTCAGCCTCTTCGAGGGGGCAACCTCCTTTACATTACATAAATGAACAATTCTTGGATGATACAAATGAAAAGACCTCCTTTCTATATATAAGAGTCTAAGGGGTCATAACATAATCAGAGCCGACATAACAATAATAATGTAAGGGCACAATAATAACAATAGTGGGCTTCTATGGAGCACAATAGTAACAATATGTGCACTACATGGGTACATCAATATAATAAGTGGGTTGTACTAATAACAATAAGGGGTTACACTAGTAGTATAGGGGCCTAACAGGGGACAATGTGACCATGCAAAAATTTAAGTTCCATACAAAAATCGACACAAATTATGCATTTACTAAAGAGACTCTACTACTATAAATAAAATGCATCTTGATGCCCAAGACATGACCTTTCATTGCCCAAGAGATCTCAAAATCCATCAAAGTGTACATGCAAACAAACCTACATAAACTCAACGATACCTATCACTTTGACTTATTGAGGCGTTTTTATGTATAATCATTGGCCATTCAAAACTCAATTGTTTGCTAGAGTCCAACACACAAAGTAGGGATTCCACTACCATAAAAGAAAAAGTTTATATTTTGCAACAAGAGTTGAGAACATACTTGTACTAGAGGAATGGTGTTTTAACCATGCACAAATTTTAAATTCCCATATCAAACTTAATGGACTCTCATATGTAGAACAAAAACACCTTTATGCACCAAGACACGACCTTCGCTTGCTTAGGAATCTAATAATCCAACAAACTATATAGACAAACAAACTCATAGAAACCTAGTGATACATTTGGCCTTGATCTAATGAAGTGCCTTTAATGTGTATTTGTTGCTCATTCAAAACTCAAATGTTTATAAAAGTTTGACGCACAAGCCTTTGATGTACATTTATAATACACAATTAAGTGAAAAAAGAAGGATTCTAATACCAACTAACAAGTATCTTATTCCACGATAACAATCTAAAACGTGTTTATGCTAAGGCAAAGGTGTTTAACCATGCAAAACTTTTAAATTCCACATACATGTTATCTTAAATGATGCATGGATCCATCAAACTCTACTCATGCACACCAAGTGCACCTTGATGCACCACTAAATGGCCTTCCATTTCCCAGGGTATCTAAGAATCCATCAAATGATATATGCAAACAAACCCACACAAACTCACTTGGCTTCGACCTAATGAAATGCTTTTAATGTATATTTGTTGGTCATTCAAAACTCAAATGTTTGTA
This sequence comes from Pinus tabuliformis, assembly GCA_031772625.1. Classification (NCBI taxonomy): domain Eukaryota; kingdom Viridiplantae; phylum Streptophyta; class Pinopsida; order Pinales; family Pinaceae; genus Pinus; species Pinus tabuliformis. Next base: position 687,455,050 of record CM062814.1, on the reverse strand, counting down.
AAAGTTTAATGCAAAAACCATGGATTGCATTTTTTTATATATTTATCTCATTGTAAAAATAAGGATTCCTACACCATATAACAAGTATCTTATTCCACAACAACAATCTAAAACTTGTTTATGTTAACGCAATGTTGTTTAACCATGCAAAACTTTTAAATTCCACATCCATGTTAGCTTAAATGATTCATGGACCCAACAAAATATACTCCTTCACACCAAACACACCTTGATGCACCAAGACATGACCTTCCATTATACATGGTACCTTAAAATCTACCAAATTATATATGCAAACAAATCCACATAAACTCAACAATACCTTTGACTTTGACCCAATTAAGTGTTTTTAATGTGCATTTGCTTGTCATTCAAAGCTCAAATGTCTGCAGAAGTTTAATGCATAAACAAGGGATTTGTATATTTAGTATGCTAGTTAGAGAAAAAAAGGAATTCATCACTGAATAACACGTACAACCTTATTTCGTAATAATAATCTAAAACCTACTTGTGCTTGGTCAATGATGTTTCACTAAAAGAAAACTTTAAGATTCCATGTCTTCGTTAGCTCAAATTATGCACCAACTCAACAAATTCTATTCATGTACACCAAACACGCCTTTATGCACCAAGCCATGACCTTCCATCGCTAAGAATATTTGATAATCTATTAAATGATATATACTAACAAACCCACAAACACTCTTTAATACTTTGTACTTTAGGTTTGACTCAATAAAGTATTTTTAATGTGTATTTGCTAATCATTCAAAACACAAATATTTGCAAAAGTTTAACATAAACCATGGGTTTGCATATTTATTTCAATACTTAAAAAAAAAATCCACCACAAAATAACCAATATTTTATTTTGCAATATCAATCTAAAATCTAAAACTAGTTTTATGCCATGATAATGTTGTTTAACTATCCAAACCTTTCCAATTCCAATTCCATATTAACTCAAATTATGCATTAACTCATTAGAATCTACTCCTATACATCAAACACACATTAATGCACCAAGATAAAACCTTCCATTCTTAATGGGATCTCATAATATTTCAAAGTATATTTGTAAACAAACCCATAAAAACTCAATGATACCTCTGGCTTTGACAACTCTTTCCCCAAAAAACTATCAAGAAACACTCGAATAAGCTGGACCAGGCCGAAGGCAAGATCCTTAAATGATACCTCTGGCTTTGACAACTCTTTCCCCCAAAAACTATCAAGAAACACTCGAATAAACTGGACCAGGCCGAAGGCAAGATCCTTAACTTTGGATTGCAGCAAGAATGAAAGAAAATAGACAAGTGATCAGAGATAAATCAAGCCTAGAAGTCTAGTGGAAAACACAAGGTGGGGGGCAAAAACAAAAGCTAAAAACTTAAACCGAAAGTCAAATAAATAAAAAAGATAAACCGCCGACCGTTGATAGTGCACGATCTAACGGTTCGGAGACAACAACTCACGTTGGACTCAATCCGTGGCAATGCCTTAGAAAAATACCACGGCCGTCCGATCGACAACGTCGGACAAATCGGAGCCGTAGATTTTCGTAGATGGCCCCTTCGAGGGTCACTGCCCGTGGCTACTTAGTCCGCATTTCGATTCAGTCCCTCACATCCACAGCTGCTTGCTCTTGTTTTTGAGATTTTTGCGCATTTGGGTTTTGCAAGTTCTCGAGCTCATACAACCATGGCCGAAGTTGCTCCTGCTCCTGCTGTCAATGCTAAGACAAAGGCACCCAAGGAGAAGAAGCCACGAGCTGCGAAGGCCTCTAAACCGGCTCCTTCTCACCCTTCGTATTTACTGGTAAGAAATATCTGTATGTTGTATTGTTTGCAGTTTTATTTAATTTGGAGCAGTAAATGAAGTTTTGGTCAAAATGTTGTAAGCAATTTGTGTATGTTGTTTTGTTTGCAGTTTTATTTAGTGTGGAGCAGGAAATGGAATTTTGGCTAAAATGTTGCTTTGTATCTTTTGCAGATGATCACAGAAGCAATTTCAACTTTGAAGGAGAGGACAGGTTCCAGCCAGTTCAAGATTGCTAAATTTATTGGTGCAAAATATAAAGCTGTTCTCCCTGGCAATTATGAGAAATTACTGTTGGTTCAGCTCCGCAGGTTATCTAAAAGCGACAAGCTTACCAAGGTTAAGGGTTCATACAAGCTCTCGGATGAGTTGAAGGCAGCCTCTAAAGCTGCGGCCAAGCCTAAGAAGCCTGCTGCTGCGAAGAAGTCTGCTGATAAGCCCAAACCCAAGGCCGCAGGCTCCGCAAAGAAGGCTGGCAGACCAGCTAAAGTTGCCAAGGCTCCCGCTGCTAAGCCTGCCAAGGCACCTGCTAAAGTTCCCGCTAAACCGGCCGCTAAGAGTCCTGGTAGGCCCAAGGCTGCACCCAAGAAAGCTGCGAAGCCTGCTGCTGCCCCCAAGGCTCCTAAAGCGGCTAAAGTTAGCAAGCCCAAGCCGAAGCCGAAGCCCAAGGCCAAGGCTAAAGCTCCTCCTGCTGCTAAGAAGGTAGAGAAGCCCGCTGTTTCTCCAAAGAAACCTGTGGCAGCTGCACCCCCCACTCCGAAGCCGGCTCCTACTCCAGCCAAGAAAGTGGCTACACCTAAGAAGGCTGCTACTCCAAAGAAAGCGGCAACTCCAAAGAAGGCTCCAACGCCTAAAAAGGCACCCACGCCAAAGAAGGCTGCCACTCCCAAGTCCGCTAAGAAGACCCCCAAGCGCGGACCCCCTGCAAAGAAGGCCAAAAAATGAAAGCTTAGAGGAGGAAGAGCAGCAATTTCATTTGTCTTTTCTTTTTCTAACCGATTTAATGGTGTTTTTGAACACCACCTATTTCTCAGGGGATTTGTGACATTTATCTTTAGGGTTAAGATTTCTTGGAATTCTTCTGTACAATATAACATTGTATTTTTTTAACAATTTGACACACAAGTGTACTTATTAACGGCTCTGGTTTGTAGGGTTTGAAGGTCTCAGTATCTTTGTAATTCTCTCATTTGTGTTTACATTGACAGATACTATACATTCGTTCCACTTTCAATATTTATTTTATTGAAATTGAGGGATACTTTTATAATAAGTATTTTATATTTGTTGCATTTGTTTTTGTTTGAAGCTTTTGGGGGTTGCAGGAAAGAAAAGGTTTGATTTTTATGGGATTTTAGGGCGGGGTTGACAATTCAAGTCATCTCCAAATGTTCCAAAATGAATGTAATTCTTGTTTGGGTGACAGGTGACTTTCAGATCTTGGTCTTGGGCATTGATATATGAATGCTATATTATTTGTCTGTGCTTCTTGATAACAGTATCAAATACATAAGGTATGGGCAGAATTGTGGTTTGGCCAATAAGCTTCATGTGTGCTGGGAGTATATTTGAGCACTGTTGAAATTATGCTGGTATATTTGAAAACTGTTAATTTTTCGTTCTTCTGCCTTCTAAATTAAATAGACTCAATTTATTATTATGATGTATCCCACCCTCTGAAATTAAAACAGGAAGCATAAGGATAAGAGTGACCCATATCTGCTTGTGGTTTGATCTCATAACTTGGTTTGATTCTTATCACATTTTGATTTTTGCTCATTAGTTTTGAATGCTATTATACAAAGGTTATCTCAACAAACAATGACACAAAGGTTAATGTTTGACCAAAATCCTCGTTACAGTTTTTGGTTTTTTGATTTGGTACATATTTTAGGTTTGTAATTCATATCTATTTCTGTTGGTTATAATCACAAATGATTCATATTTGCAGTTGTAAGTGTTATTATAGACGGGCAGTAATTTGTTTTGAGGTAAGTTTCAGGAAAGCATTAATTCAAAATTTTGTTATTTACATTGTAATAATAGATGCATATTAGCTAGCTTGTATGACAGATGAATACGGATTTGTATGGGGTTTCTGTTTCAGGGAGCATTGATTCAAATTTCACTTCTATTTTATATGCTAATGCCAGATTGACATACAAAACAAGTGATTCACATTTGCAATTGGTAGGTGTTATTTTTCTGCAAGTTACAAAAATGTATAGATATTGACTTGTATGGATTTTAAGTTTTATTAGAAAACTGGTTCAAATTTCATAGGAGAGAAATTGTTTCCTAAAGTGGGGTTGATTTTTCTTTTCTTTTCTCTTCAGAAATTGTTTTATGGAAGAGGTTGGAAGGATAAAGTTATCCATTAAGGTAAAAGTGTTTCCATAGGTATATTCAGATTTTGCCTAAGTTTCGTGTGGTCTCCCTGGTAACATCATTTTGTAAATAAGCAGGTTTTCTTTTATTAAGATTGATGTTGTCTTTCCATTATGCATTGTGTAACTTCAGCTTGTGATTGCCTGTGATTAATAATTTTTAAACTGACAATAATAATAGATGTATGGTAAGTACTCTTTGACTAGATACATGTTTGACTTTGTTTAACTTTAGGCTTCAACAAAATGGTGTTTGACCAAAATCCTTTTAACATATTTTAGGCTTATACGTAAATGTATCTCCGGCATATATCTTAGGCTTTTGATTCGCATTTGCAATGTATAGACATGTGCAAGTGTCATTTATTTACAGTAAGCTATAATAGTGGGCGGATATTAATAGGTTATATTTGCAGATGATTCACATTTGCAATATGCAAGTGGCATGTATTTACAATAAGTTATAATAGCGGATGGATATTATTTTTTATGGGGTTAGGTTAAATCAGGAATATTAGTTGTTATAGGCTTAATTTTTTATGGAGTTAGGTTACATCAGGAATATTAATCTGTATGGGCGGCCTATGTTTGATAATTGTATGGGATTATGTTTTTATGTTTGATAATTGTATGGGATTATGTTTTTATCAAAGTATTGATTAAATTTTTTTTATGGGGAGGGGTTGATATTTTGAAGAGATAAAACTAAGTAAAATGGTGTTAGAGGTATTTAGATATGGTTTTACTAAATGGTTTTAGAGATACATAGATATGGTTTAAGAAGTATTTAGATTTGATTAAGCATTGCATCATCATAACAACATTCTGCAAGTGGACAATTTCTTTTTTGGTCTATTTCTTAATTTTATTAATTCAATTTTAAGATAATGCTTACCCTATGTTTTGCATAACTTAAATAAAAACAAAAATAATTGGATGGTAAAATCTGGTGTGTATTTTCATCTTATAATTCACATTTATTATATGCTGGCAGAGAAGAGAAGTACCTTTTAAGTAGAGAAGTACCTTCCAAGTACATAAATATGTGTGCAAAATCTTTTGGACATAATTTAGGCGCATTATTCACATGTGCAATGTACAAGGTTATAATAAAAAAAGTGTTAGTTTATTTACAATCTACAAATAATAGATGGATATTAATTTATATGGGTTTAGTTTTTATTAGAGTATTAATTTGTATGGGCTTATTTTTAATGGAGTTAGTTTATATCAGGAATATTAATTTGTATGGGCGGCTTGTGTTTGATAATTGTATGGGCTTATGTTTTATCAAAGTATTGATTAAATTTTTTTTATGGGAAGGGGTTGATAATAGGAGATTTTTGAAGAAATAAAACCAAGTAAAATGGTTTTAGAGGTATTTAGATATGGTTTTACTAAAATGGTTTTAGAGGTACTTAGATATGGTTTTAGAAGTATTTAGATTTGATTAAGCATTGCATCATCATAACAACATTCTGCAAGTTGACAAATATTTTTTTTTAATTCAAGATTAAGATAATGCTTACCCTATGTTTTGCTAAACTTAAATAAAAACAAAAATAATTGGATGGTAAAATCTGGTGTGTATTTTTGTTTTATAATTCACATTTGTTATATGCTGCAGAGAAGAGAAGTACCTTTAAGTAGAGAAGTACCTTCAAGTACATAAATATATGTGCAAAATCCTTTGTACATAATTTAAGCTCGTTATTCACATTTCCAATGTATAAGGTTATAATAAGAAAAATGTTGTTTATTTACAATCTACAAATTATAATAGATGGATATTAATTTATATGGGTTTGGTTTTTATTAGAGTATTAATTTGTATGGGCTTATTTTTTATGGAGTTAGGTTATATCAGGAATATTAATTTGTATGGGTGGCCTGTGTTTGATAATTGTATGGGCTTATGTTTTATCAAAGTATTAATTAAATTTTTTTTATGGGAAGGGGTTGATAATAGAAGATGTATTGATTAAATTTTTTTTATGGGAAGGGGTTGATAATAGGAGACTTTTGAATAGATAAAACCAAGTAAAATGGTTTTAGAGGTATTTAGATATGGTTTTAAAAGTATTTAGATTTAATTAAGCATTGCATCATTATAACAACATTCTGCAAGTTGACAAATATTTTTTTAATTTGAGATTAAGATAATGCTTACCCTATGTTTTGCTGAACTTAAATAAAAACAAAAATAATTGGATGGTAAAATCTGGTGTGTATTTTCATCTTATAATTCACATTTATTATATGCTGGCAGAGAAGAGAAGTACCTTTTAGGTAGAGAAATACCTTCAAGTACATGAATATATGTGCAAAATCCTTTGTACATAACATAGGCTCGTGATTCACATTTGCAATGTATAAGGTTATAATAAGAAAAGTGGTGTTTATTTACAATCTACAAATTATAATAGACAGATATTAATTTATATGGGTTTAGTTTTTAGAGTATTAATTTGTATGGACTTATTTTTTATGGAGTTAGGTTACATCATGAATATTAATTTGTATGGGCAGCCTATGTTTGATAATTGTATGGGCTTATGTTCTATCAAAGTATTGATTAAATTTTTTTTATGGGGAGGGGTTGATAATAGGAGACTTTTGAAGAGATAAAATCAAGTAAAATGGTTTTAGAGGTATTTAGATATGGTTTTAGAAGTAGTATTTGGATTTGATTAAGCATTGCATCATCATAACGACAATTTGCGAGTTGACAAATATTTTTTTAATTCAAGATTAAGATAATGCTTACCCTATGTTTTGCTTAACTTAAATAAAAACAAAAATAATTAGATGGTAAAATCTGGTGTGTATTTTCATCTTATAATTCACATTTATCATACGCTGGCAGAGAAGAGAAATACTTGTAAGTAGAGAAGTACCTTCAAGTACATAAATATATGTGCAAAATCCTTTGTACATAATTTAGGCTTGTGATTCACATTTGCAATGTACAAGGTTATAATAAGAAAAGTGTTGTTTATTTACAATCTACAAATTATAATAGATGGATATTAATTTATATGGGTTTAGTTTTTATTAGAGTATTAATTTGTATGGGCGGCTTATGTTTGATAATTGTATGGGCTTATGTTTTATCAAAGTATTGATTAATTTTTTTTTAATGGGGAGGGGTCGATAATAGGAGACTTTTGAAGAGATAAAACCAAGTAAAATGGTCTTAGAGGTATTTAGATATGGTTTTACTAAAATGGTTTTAGAGGTATTTAGATATGGTTTTAGAAGTATTTAGATTTGATTAAGCATTGCATTATCATAACAACATTTTGCAAGTTGACAAATATTTTTTTAATTCAAGATTAAGATATTGCTTACCCTATGTTTTGCTTAAATAAAAACAAAAATAATTGGATGGTAAAATCTAGTGTGTATTTTCATCTTATAATTCACATTTATTATACGCTGGTAGAGAAGAGAAGTACCTTTAAGTAGAGAAGTACCTTCAAGTACATAAATATATGTGCAAAACCCTTTGTACATAATTTAGGCTCGTGATTCATATTTGCAATGTATAAGGTTATAATAAGAGAAGTGTTGTTTATTTACAATCTACAAATTATAATAGATGGATATTAATTTATATGGGTTTAGTTTTTATTTGAGTATTGGCTAAAATATTGGGAAGAGGTGTTTAGGTTGACAATTATGTGCGGAGTTATAACATTATTTTATGAGGTGTTCCAAGTTTGATTAAGTTTTATATGGTCTTAATGACAACATTTTGAAAGTGGGCAGATAATTTTTTTATTTAATATTGAGGCTAGCATTGTATTAAGCCAAGCTGTGCTTAAATAAAAATAAAAAATAGATGGATATGTTGTCATTTTGAGAACACTCCAAATTTTGCTTACATTCAAATTTTGAAGCCTCATTTTAATTGTGTGACAAAATTAATATCATGAATGCATGTATCGTGAATGATGTAAGACTATTCTTTCATGTTTACGATATATGTTTGTGTTTCATATGTACTAAAGAAAATGAACTATTTTCTTGGCTTTGGTATACATCTTTGATCTGTGCGCCTTTACTTGCTTTCATGATCGTTGTTACTTTGTGAACTATTTTGCAAATTAATCAATGATTATTTCTATGTGTATATGTGTTTTTATTACGATAGTACTATTACTGTTCTTCTAAAGGCTTACTCTTTATTTTCCTCTTTGCGAAAGTATTTTGTACACATTGCAACTATTTATTTCACAAAGCTTACTTAAGTCTTTCTTATCTCGAAAGTATATGCATGCTCTCGTATGTTGTAAATTGCAACCATGAAAAATATTTAAGAACATAATAATGACATCCAAGCATTTTCTCAGATGGGGTTCCTATCTAAGGTCTAGTTGGTACTTCATATCAGGTAGACCCCTTGTATATTGGTGACTTTCAACACCATCAACAAGATATTAACATTTTTGGTAAACTAAAAACATATTTTTTATCTTATAATTCACATCTATCGTCTTGAGCTTTCAATTAATAATATATGTATGCTATCAACCAAGTATTCTTAAATACATAAATATTTTACCAAAATCCTTGTTACATATTTTAGGCTTGTGATTCAAATTTGCAATCTATGGGCCTATTGCAACGAATGATTTACATTAACAGTTTGCAAGTGTTATTTATTTACAATTTGCGAGTTATGTTAATATATGGATATTAAATTATATAGGGTTTATGTTTTGTTGTCTCAAAATCTAGTAGGTCTTCTTAGGGTAGTTTACAAGACAAGTTAGACGAAGGGACAAAAGTATGATGTGTGGGCCATGGTCACCACAACCACTACCTCTTGCTCTTTTGTGGACTATGGACTCTCAACATTAGGGAGGCTTCCTTATATTAGGTCACATAAAGGATATATTAAGTACAAGGGATAAAGTGATAATATAGGCTTGAGGAGGACAATTTTATCTAAGAGTAGGGCTTAGCAAGCAAAAAAATACAATTCACATCCTTTAAAAAGGTTTAATTAGAGCTCAATGTGACCAAGGGCTTGAGAATCGACAAGGTGAATAAGACCAACTAGGATCGCAAGCCCAAGAAAATGTTTTCGATAAATGTATACCTTCAATTTGTGGAACATGAAGCCTTCAAAAAGCCCCAAGTTGAAGCCTAGGGAAAATGAGGGATTTTCTAGGGTACAATCTACCAAGAGCAAGGGATTTTTGTTCTAAAGTATATAAATTAGCCACGAGAATGACTTGATTTTGAGGCATATACTACACCTCCACATGTTGAATACCTCCACCAAGGAAAATTTTAAACCCTAGTTGAGAAAATTCCCTAGTCCTAGCTAGAGGCTTACTTTAAGAGGTCAAAATTATAGGTTTAGGATAGGAGAAGGTGAATTTATGAATATTTTCAAAGTGATCAACTATGTAACTGGGGCCAGTGGTTTTATATTGGGTGACGTAGTCTATGGGATGGTTCAAAAGGACTAAACCTTGGAAAAAGAGTAATGGAATATGAAAACCTAGGTTGCAAACCCTAGCTATCACTTTTGTAGATGCCTAGATCATTCAATATTTGAGGGGAAGCCCTAAAACACACCTCAATATCTCTTGTGGGGCCTTAAGATCTAGCTTAGGTGCCATCATGTGTACTTCATGGATCTCCAACTACTACATGAGGCATCCTTTTCTCCACAGTTAGGGCTTCATATGGTGCAACACACCCTCCCTAGTGTCTCAATGGGAGACCATCCTCATCCGGGCTCTAAATTAACCCTTGTCCATCACGTTGTGTCAAGGCCAACCTGGGGGCATACCAAGTCCAATGACGTCATCTTGAAGAATCCTTAAAACCAGGGCAAAGTTGACATATGTCCTAGGTCCTCGAGGTACTCTGGGACATGTATCATTTTCTAGAGTTGCTAGGAGGCTCTAGTCTCTCAATGTTGCACCTAGTTAGTCCAATTTACTTCTTTGGAAGGTCTGGGTACTTGTGGAGTGGGTGCCTAAAGCTTGGGTTGCCGAATCCCCTTGAGAATAGTAACATGGATTCTAGTGAACACAACCATGCATTAGGGACTAAGAAAAATAATGCATCTAAGTGAACCAAACTTGAATGTTAAAAACATTTTACTACTTCAGACAAAGATCTCATTCCAAAATCAAAACCAAGATCTCGCAAAAGTGTTATCTCCATAGGTAGGGGTGGTTAATGGTTAACCTTTTTAGGTGCTTCCAGACCCTAAGGGGAGTTAGAAAATGTAACTATGTTCGATATTAATAATGTACTTGAGTCATCATGTAATGTAATTGAAAAAATAATAAAGAACAATTTATTATTATTATTATTATTATTATTATTGTGACTTATTAAACAATGGGTTTCATGCTTGGGTCACCATGTTTTAGGTCAAAGTCCTCATTGAGGACTTCTAGGGTTTATTCTAAGTCTATAGAGCTATTGTACATTTAAAGAGACCCTTCTCGGGGTTTTAAATCATGTAAAAAAGTAAGTATTGAGTCAAATATGAATTATGTAACCTCCACACCATGTCCGCCTAGAAGAAGATCAAGTCGGCCTAAGGACCTTATTCGACCCCACAAGAAGCCTATAAAAGGAAGGTCATATAATTCATTTGGAGCATCACTCTCATCAAGTTTGAACGCTCTTGTAGCTGAGAAAAGGTGCAAAGTCTGTTGCCTAGACGCTGAAGTGAATGCGAGTTTGGGGAAGTCTAAGGATACAAGGAAAATCAATTTTTTTTTGTCTCTCTCTCTGTTTTGTGCCCTATATTGGGAGATCGAAGTCTTCCAAGTTTCACTATTGTCGGAAGTCGGTAGTTGTCGTAACCTGCTGCATAGTTGAAGTTGTTGGGAAGAGGTCAAAATTTTGAACGTTGACTTGGTGTGGAGGGAAGGTCTGGGCTTGGTCTAGGGTGAAGAGTTTCAAAGAATAATATTGAAATGAATAATTATCTTGACTGGGTTTTCCCCTCGAGGGGGGTTTTGCCCTGGCATGTTCCTACATCTGGTGTCTATTGTTTTATGTGCCGTTGCTTTTGGTAATTGTTTGATGAACTAAAGAAATAAGATATACAAAATTGTAATACTAAGACATATCACAAGTAATTATCAAGATCAAGAAAATATTTATTGCCTTTTTGATTTTCTAACATGGTATCAGAGCTTTAGTGAAGAAGGAAGAAATACAGTCTCTAGCACTTTATCCATTCATAGGTACTATCTCAAGGAAGGAGTCTATTATATTCAAGGAATATGTCTAAATCAATCAAGGGTGAGAACAAACTTGCAAGAGCATATAACTTTAGATCATGGAAGAAGAGGATTGACCTAATCCTCTAGAAGAACAAGGTTTTGGACTTGGTAAAAGAATCCTACGGAAGAAGCCAGTGATGCTGACAAAGCGAAATTCAAAATTGGTGGCTATGACTCTGATGGTATAAGGGATAAAATACAATCTTGTCCCATTCATAGCTAATATCGATCATGCTTAGGAGATGTATGAAGCCTTCTTGACGCTGTTCACTATTAAGAACATTGGTCAAGTAGCAAGTTTGAAGAATGAGCTGAGGACCATCATTAGGGGAGTTTTGAGGTCTAAAATGGGCCTCCTAAGGAAATTATAAAATAATAGTTGAAATAATAAAATAATATTAGATTACATAATCAAATTTTAGAGGGAAAAAAGAAAAAAATATTTTTTCAACTCGTATTTTCAACTTATCTCCCTATGGTTTTACTAAAATTTCGAGAGGAAACACTTATTGGATGAAAAATTTGATTCCTCATCCAAAGAGTACCCATGTTTCATACTTTCGATGGACTCTGCTACATGAAAAATGAAAAATACATGAAAAAAGTGATTGCAGGGTCCATTGAAAGTACACAACATGCGTGCTCCTTGGATGAGGAATTAAATTTTTCATCCAACGAGTACTCCCACTCGAAATTTGAGTAAAACCTTGGGGAGATAAGTTGAAACTACGAGTTGAAAAAGTAGTTTCATTATTTTATTATTATTATTATTTTTTTACTCAAAAAATGGTGAATCATCCTCATGGTTGACATCATCATCTTGAATCTTACTGGTTCTTATAAAGTTTATTTTCGTGGTACATTTTTCTTAGGAGGCCCATTTTAGACCTCAAAATTCTCCTAATAGACTAAAGAAAACACTGTGCCAACCTTCTTTGTGAAGATAACTAAACTCAGGGATGATATCTTAGCCATTGATGAGATTGTTTCAGAAAAATAACTTGTGATCATTGCTTTGTTAGGATTGCCACCCTCTTGGGGTGCATTTGTTGCAGGGCTCAACAGTTGGAAGATAGCTCCCACTTTTGAAGAATTATGGACTGCTTGTAGTCAAGAAGAACTAAGGATCTCTATGGTTTCCAATCTTGAAGGAGTATCAAATGATTATGTTTTTCATCATAAAAAAAAGATATAAAAGTGAACGAGGAAGAAAGTTGACATGTCCAAGATAGAGTGCTATCAATGTCATAAGAAGGGTCACTACAAAAGTGACTGTCTCGATAATCCAAAGAACAAGAAGAGAGGAAGAGATCAAGGCAACCTTGTGGAAGGAGAGTAAAAAAAATTCAAGCCTGAAGAACCCGACATTAGGCACGTACACTATTAAGTCTTTTTCTTGTAACCTTATATATATTGTTTTATATGTTTTAGAATTGATAGGTTTTAACATATTTTAGAAAATACATTTTTGTATTGTTTTTATAAGTTGGTAGGGATCCCTCAAGCTTTGGAGGTGTCACACGGAATGAGTCGATCTTGCGGACAAGATAGACCTTTCTAGAATCTAACAATATCAAGTGACAAGCAAGCCAATAAAAACCTATCTTTCTCTAAATATGCAATTATAAACAAAGACAAACAAGTGTTTTAGGGCTACCTTGGGTCCAATGCAAGTTTGTGGAAGCCTCGCTCCTTTGATCCAAATGAGCTCCCTTGTTACGAACCTGCAAACACAAACAAGTAAACAAATTAAATAGCACCTGAAAAGCCAATATCATAAAGCATACTTAACATGATGATCAAGGAATTCATGAAACAAATGACATAAGACAATTTGTTGAGAAAAATGAATCTGATTGTATTAATTCAAATCAAAGAAGAACTTTACAACCTGTGCCTTGATGTTGTACAAGATCCTCCTAGGGTCCAACAAGAAGTCTCCTCTACTTTGACAAGTTTCACTCTCTTCCCAATGAAGCCAAAAAGGTATGTGATCTCTCCTCTCAAGCTTAACTAGAAAGTCTCAATTCCACCAGCGTTTACCCTAAAAAATGTTCAGCTTCTAATCTCCCTAGCAACCAGCCCAATGCCTTAATTTATAGTGCAATGGAGGGAAGTTACTGGGTCCTCCTTCAAAGGGATAAAGCCCTCCTTCAAAGGGATAGCTCCTCTCATCAAGGGATTAGCTCCTTCTCTTTTGGGGTGCATGAACCACCTAAGAGCGAACAATCCACGTAAAAATTCATTCTAGAATCATCTAGAATTAACCCAAAGTGAGTTTTTTAGAATAAATTTGCGCCTTTTTGACTTTCACAGGGGCCCGCACCCACTCCTTTAGGGACAGAGCGGGCAAGTCCGCAGGTAACGTGAACAGGGGGTGCGGGACCATAGGCAACAGTGAGAGAAAGTGCAGAACTAGAGCTTTGTTGATTTTCAATGTCTTCCTCTCATTTTCAAAGCTTGACTTGAAGCGCTGAGGTCTGAGACTTGCTTAGGAGGACAGTACAAGTGATGATAGACCCATACTGACCGCAAATAGTCATGGTGACGATATTTTTGTGTAACAGATTACCCCCTCAAGTGCGAAGTCTGTAGTAGATGAGGATTTCATTTATCATTTAGGAAGAGTGAAGTACTTTATCATTTCGAGGATCATCTTGTGGAGAGCCCGGTCGGAACCTGTAAAAACATTCAATGCAAAATATATATATGAGATCATATCATTGCTGAGGTAGGCATTCCCATACTCAGATCAAAACTGACTAGAAAACTAACTACTGCTCTGATATAGGAATGATCTTGTAATACATCACAAGTATAGATACATGTAGACACAGTATGGACGCAACCATTTGTTTATGAATAGTCCACAATATAATGAATACAAAATTCCTCGCAGCCTGGATTGCGGAAACTAGATCCAGGGTCTTCATTTCTACTCCCCGAAACAGTACGATTCTATCCATGCGAATGAATGTGTTGGAGTCGAACATGGTAGAAACCACTTGATTACCAGTTAATGATGTAAACTATTAACAAGTGTGAGAGAAACCACCAGTAATGTCAATGGCTCTCAAATTATTCAGTACAATTCATGAAATGTGAATAGATGTGTTGATGTCGAACATGTCACGGAGTCCTTTGATCGAAGGCCAATGATGCAACCTATCGTCGAAGGCGAGAAACCTGCCATTGAGGCATGCAGATCCCAAGGTACTGACGATTTCTAGATCATCTTTCTAGATAATGAGCTGAAGTCGATAGAAAGCGATCCGTCGTAGGCAAGCCCACAACACGAAATCATAGATCAAGTTGAAGAAATTTAGTTGCAAGGGCTGACTCAGGGATGGTCAAGATGGATCACAGATATTTTGCAGATGAATGGCTTATTGGCACTGACCTCTTGAACACATAACGACACAGCAGATGGTTTGATGACAACTGACCCAAAGTTAATACCCAGAAACCGGCTGAAAACTTTCAATGTGGTTTGATCAACTGTTAGGCAAAGGATTTCCCAACCCAGGTGAATAAAAGTGTCGTGTTCAAGAGTGGTTACAAAGTATGACAAACAGGCTCATTTTTCTCTCTTTTCCCCCACCATTTTTGGCAAGTACCTCTTTATTTTTGACAAGCTTGAGGAGGATAACATTTGCTTGATTATAAGCTCATCCTTTAGATGAGTCCAACTTAGTTTAAATTCGAACCCTAAGAAGGAGTGGTCCGTCCCTGTTTGTAATTGAACAAGTGCTTTACTGTTAAATTTTAACGAGCCCAGTATAGGAGAAACTCGGTGTTTTTCAATTTTAGAGAGTCTGAAAAAACTTAAGAAGACTCCAGGGTTAAACTTTTTCGTAAATTTGTGTCTCCCAAGCCCGAAAAAGTATAAAATAATACTTGAGAGAACCGCTTGATCTTTACGACCAAGGAATACTTTTCGTAATTAGTGCCTCTGATCCGAAAAAGTAAAAAAAAGATCAATGACACGTCGTTTTATAACCAATATCGAATTTGAAACGATAAAAATCCGGCAATCTTTTCATGTTTTTATGGTTAGAAAAAAAGCTGTAAGTGGACTGTCTTTTTAGTTCCATTTTAACGAGTTTAAAAAGAAAAACTCGACGATCTTTTCATGTTTTAGGAGTCAGAAAAGATCTTAAAGGTGACTCCAATGTTTTTTTCGTCGAAAATGACTGATTTTGCCTGAAAATCCGTTATCCTGAACAAAAACTCAAACATTACCCATACTCGTTTAAAATGGATAAAAATGCTACAAAAGTTACCTTTCTAAAGTGAAACATAAACAAATTTACAATTCATTTATTCAAAAAACTTATAAAAAGGGTTTTCGTCAATTCATTTTTACCGTTTGAGATTTGGGTAAGAAAATAGTGCTTTTGGTCAGAAACTTCCCGTGAAGATTGCGGAAAATCCATTCGTCGTAATCGAGCGCAGTGTCCTCCAGGTAATCCACATCATCCTACTCTTCAATTTCATCTGTTTCAAATCGTTTTTTAGGGTTTTATTTCATTTTTTAGAGGGTTTTTAGGCTAGAAACCCGCGCGTGGGGGCCCGCAGGCATAACACAGGTACCCTGCGGACTCCGAATTTTTCTCAGTGGGGAAAAAGTCAGGGGTCCGCAACTGCCGTGAAGGCAAGGTGCGGACCCACGCACTGTCTCTAACAGAGAGGGTGCGGTCCCCGTAGCAAGGGTTTTTAACCCTAAATTTCTCAAAATTTACCCAAACAATTCATTTTTTTGCATTCTAATTTTCCTTTTCGTTGGATGTAGAGTATACATCATGCTTGATTGGCGATAACGGGAGCATGAGGATGTAGATCTTGCCGCGTTAAATCACCAATCTTCGATCGATGCATTGAAGGCATGCGGCTTGTACAAATTCTGGGCCATACCTGGCATGAGGGCCCAGGTGGACTTCTTGCAGTGGCTGGTAGACAGGTGGAGCATACAGGACCAGTGCTTTTTCATTGGTGGCCACCAGCTCGAAATTGATCCAGTAGACATATACTTTTTGACTGGTTTTCCTAAGAGAGGCGAAGACTTTACTCTATTCGGGACTAGGCCAGGTGGCCAGTCTGTCGATAGCCTCCGGCTAGAGTTCTGCAACAACCAGACTAGAGACAAAGGGATAGACATTAAAACCATCTCTCGTCCTAAACTCATGGTGATCGCGTTTACTTTTACCAGGCTTTGTGGGAGCACCGCACTACATATTGCCACTGGATCCTAGATGCGGATGGCAGTTGACTGCTTTCGAGGCACCATCTTCAACTGGTGCGATGCTGTGTTGGCTAATGTAAAAGGCCAACTGACCAGAGCTAAGAACGGACAACTGAAGACCTTTGGTTATGGTGCTTTAGTTGTGAGCTTTGGTCTGGAGAGGGTCCCGCAGCACCTCACTGTTGGAGCTGGACTTCCTCAAGAGCCCAAACTGATGCGATGGGTTGCAGTTATGGCCCGTCATCCTGACGAGGGGACAGGTCGTTCGATTCAAACCTGAGTATTTCCATTGGTTGGAAAACCAGGTTTTTGCTATTCAAGATTTCCCTTACGCTGGGGTAGATTTTCGCGGTGACCCAGACATGGCTCTTCCACCAGGAGAGCAATGGGATGACTCAAGTAAAATCATTTTCAACATTTTCCCCTTTTTTTTTTTGTTTTTATTTCGTCCCAAAATTGATAGTAAAAGTTTCAAATGCAGATGTGGGTCCACAGCGACCAGCCGCTCTCCGCCTTACGAGAGGAAACAACCAGCTGCAGTGGCACCAGCTCCACAGGACGAATCAGCAGAGACCTTGGCTGAATTGGAGAGCCATCTAGAGCGTTTCACAGGGGACATTCCAGAGACCGGGATAGATGACATTCCTCGTCGACTACAACGCTATGTGATTGGGGTCCGAGGACCTTTTAGGAGGTTCCTTTGTAAGGTGGCCCGTACAATGGTTTCTTATCGAGATCATCACCAGTGATAGGATGATCGCCTATTGTAGACACATATGACATTTTTTGCTTTTGTACTTATCATTTTTGCCGATCATAAGATATTTTTCAACCTATAATCGAGGACGATGTATATTTTGACACACTCCTATATTATACTATATCACTATTACCGGCTTATCTTGTAAAACATGTTATGGAATGCTTTTAAATTTACATGTATGATTATTGCAAATGTCTACTTAACATTCGAGAAGCGATTGTATCTACTAATGTATTTAAAGATCTTGGAATATGTTGATATTCAATATAATCAAATTCACGTTCCAAGAGACGCACTCTCAAAAACAATTTCAATAACACTGGATTTCTAATGGCATATACTCTATTAAGCTGTAATACAACGAGTTCAGAATCTAACCTCACTATCAAACTCCGAATCTCAAATGAAATAGATTCAGATAATAACTCAATCACTGGACTATACTTTGCAATGTTGTTCGTTGTTTGACCAAGGCTTACCCCATGCATAGAAACCAACTCATCAGAGGGCGAATAGATAACCCACGCTGCAGAAGAAATGTCCCGTGTATTATGACAAACACCATTAGCGAAACCAATGTATGTTTGGAGAGGCATCGACATCTGCAATATCAAGAGTAAAATCAAGATAAGCAGGAATAATGACGAAAAACACTCTCTAAGCTAAGCACACTTTTTAAACTAAAACACACCAGCTAGAAAGGAAGCTATCCTAACTAAAAATCTCCACACCCATTTTTTTTAAGCATAATACCTCTTCAGGTAAAGACCATTTCTAGGTTTACCTAAAGAGTCTTCGTCAATGTCTACTAATTCATAGGTCCCTTTTGCTAGCTTTCGCTTGACAACATAGGGACCATGCCACATAGGAACGAATTTTCCAGCGCCTAATTTATCATTAGCTTAATCGTACAATAAGACTAGGTCTCCTTCTGAAAAATTTCGGGGGGTCACATTTCGATCATACTGAGCTTTAATACGTTTTGCATGAGTTTCGATCGCTAATGCAGCATCACGTCGATTCTCATCTAATTGAGCCAAGTATAACAAATGTTTTTCCTCTTCGGAAGTGGCTGGAAGTAACTCGATGGCCATTTGCAATGACGGGATTTCACATTCAATGGGTAACACAGCTTACAGACCATAAACTAGTTGGAAAGGAGTGAACCCTGTTGACGTTTTTACTGAGGTTCGATATGCCCAAAGCACTGAAAATAACATGTTATGCCAATTCATCCAATGAATCCCAATGATTCGTCAGATCATGATGACTAAAACTTTGTTGATGGATTCAACCAGACCATTAGCTAAAATAGTGCTCCCGTGAAGATTGCAGAAAATCCATTCGTCGGAATCGAGCGCTGTCTCCTCCAGGTAATCCACTTCATCCTACTCTTCAATTTCATCAGTTTCAAATCATTTTTTAGGGTTTTATTTCATTTTTTAGAGGGTTTTTAGGCTTGAAACCCGCGCGTGGGGGCCCGCAGGCACAACACAGGTACCCTGCGGGCCCCGACTTTTTCTCAGTGGGGAAAAAGTCAGGGGTCTGCACCTACTATGAAGGCAAGGTGCGGACCCACGCACTGTCTCTAACAGAGAGGGTGCGGTCCCCGCAGCAAGGGTTTTTAACCCTAAATTTCTCAAAATTTACCCAAACAATTCAATTTTTTGCATTCTAATTCGCCTTTTCGTTGGATGTAGAGTATACATCATGCTTGATTGGCGAGAATGGGAGCATGAGGACGTAGATCTTGCTGCGTTAAATCACCAACTTTAGATCGATGCATTAAAGGCATGCGGCTTGTACAAATTCTGGGCCATACCTGGCATGAGGGCCCAGGTGGACTTCTTGCAGTGGCTGGTAGACAGGTGGAGCATACAGGACCAGTGCTTCTTCATTGGTGGCCACCAGCTCGAAATTGAGCCGGTAGACATATACTTTTTGACTGGTTTTCCTAAGAGAGGCGAAGACTTGACTCTATTCGGGACTAGGCCAGGTGGCCATTCTGTCGATAGCCTCCGGCTAGAGTTCTGCAACAACCAGACTAGAGACAAAGGGATATAAATTAAAACCATATCCCGTCCTGAACTCATGGTGATCGTGTTTACTGTTACCAGGCTTTGTGGGAGCGCCGCACTACATATTGCCACTGGATCCTAGATGCGGATGGCAGTTGACTGCTTTCGAGGCACCATCTTCAACTGGTGCGATGCTGTGTTGGCTAATGTAAAAGGCCAATTGACCAGAGCCAAGAACGGACAACTGAAGACCTTTGGTTATGGTGCTTTAGTTGTGAGCTTTGATCTGGAGAGGGTCCCGATGTTGGTCCCGCAACACCTCACTGTTGGAGCTGGACTTCCTCGAGAGCCCAAACTATGCGATGGGTTGCAGTTATGGCCCGTCATCCTAACGAGGGCACAGAGGTCGTTCGATTCAAACCTGAGTATTTCCATTGGTTGGAAAACCAGGTTTTTGCTATTCAAGACTTCCCTTACGCTGGGGTAGATTTTCACGGTGACCCAGACATGGCTCTTCCACTAGGAGAGCAATGGGATGACTCAAGTAAAATAATTTTCAACATTTTCCTATTTTAATTTTTTTTTGTTTTTATTTCATCCCAAAATTGATAGTAAAAGTTTCAAATGCAGATGTGGGTCCACAGCGACCAGCCGCTCTCCAGCCTTACGAGAGGAAACAACCAGCTGGAGCGGCACCAGCCCCACAGGACGAATCAGCAGAGACCTTGGCCGAATTGGAGAGCCATCTAGAGCGTTTCACAGGGGACATTCCAGAGACCGGGATAGATGACATTCCTCGTCGACTACAGCGCTATGTGATTGGGGTCCCAGGACCTTTTAGGAGGTTCCTTTGTAAGGTGGCCCGTACAGTAGTTTCTTATCTAGATCATCACCAGTGATAGGATGATCGCCTATTGTAGACACATATGACATTTTTTGCTTTTGTACTTATCATTTTTGCCGATCATAAGGTATTTTCCAACCTATGATCGAGGACGATGTATATTTTGACACACTTCCATATTATAC
Organism: Pinus tabuliformis; assembly: GCA_031772625.1. NCBI lineage: Eukaryota > Viridiplantae > Streptophyta > Pinopsida > Pinales > Pinaceae > Pinus > Pinus tabuliformis. Next base: position 687,434,525 of record CM062814.1, on the reverse strand, counting down.
TATATCTTGTAAAACATGTTATGGAATGCTTTTAAATTTATATGTATGATTATTGCAAATGTCTACTTCACATTCGAGAAGCGATTGCATCTACTAATGTATTTAAAGATCTTGGAATATGTTGATATTCAATATAATCAAATTCACGTTCCAAGAGACGCACTCTAAAAAACAATCTCAATAACACTGGATTTCTAATGGCATATACTCTATTAAGCTATAATACAATGAGTTCAGAATCTAACCTCACTATCAAACTCCGAATCCCAAATGAAATAGATTCAGATAATAACTCAATCACTGCACTATACTTTGCAATGTTGTTCGTTGTTTGACCGAGGCTTACCCCATGCATAGAAACCAACTCATCAGAAGGCGAATAGATAACCCACGTTGCGGAAGAAATGTTCAGTGTATTACGACAAGCACCATCAGCGAAACCAATGTATGTTTGGAGAGGCATCGACATCTGCAATATCAAGAGTAAAACTAAGATAAACAGGAATAATGACGAAAAACACTCTCTAAGCTAAGCACACTTTTTAAACTAAAACACACCAGCTAGAAAGAAAGTTATCCTAACTAAAAATCTCCACACCCATTTTTTTAAGCATAATACCTCTTCAGGTAAAGACCATTTCTGGGTTTAACTAAAGAGTCCTCGTCAAAGTCTACCAATTCATAGGCCCCTTTTGCTAGCTTTCGCCTGACAACATAGGGACCATGCCACATAGGAACGAATTTTCCAGCGCCTAATTTATCATTAGCTTGATCATACAATAAGACTAGGTCTTTTTCCGAAAAATTTCGGGGGGTCACATTTCGATCATATTGAGCTTTAATACGTTTTGCATGAGTTTCGATCGCTAATGCAGCGTCACGTCGATTCTCATCTAATTGAGCCAAGTATAACAAACGTTTTTCCTCTTCGGAAGTGGCTGGAAGTAACTCGATGGCCATTTGCAATGACGAGATTTCGTATGCAATGGGTAACACAGCTTCCAGACCATAAACTAGTTGGAAAGGAGTGAACCCCGTTGACGTTTTTACTGAGGTTCGATATGCCCAAAGCGCTGAAAATAACATGTTATGCCAATTCGATCAATGAATCCCAATGATTCATCGGATCATGATGACTAAAACTTTGTTGATGGATTCAACCAGACCATTAGCTAAAATAGTGCTCCCGTGAAGATTGCGGAAAATCCATTCGTCAGAATCGAGCGCCGTCTCCTCCAAGTAATCCACTTCATCCTACTCTTCAATTTCATCCGTTTCAAATCATTTTTTAGAGGGTTTTTAGGCTAGAAACCCACGCGTGGGGGCCTGCAGGCACAACACAGGTACCCTGCGGGCCCCGACTTTTTCTCAGTGGGGAAAAAGTCAGGGGTCCGCACTTGCCGTGAAGGCAAGGTGTGGACCCACGCACTGTCTCTAACAGAGAGGGTGCGGTCCCCGCAGCAAGGGTTTTTAACCCTAAATTTCTCAAAATTTACCCAAACAATTCAATTTTTTGCATTCTAATTTGCCTTTTCGTTGGATGTAGAGTATACATCATGCTTGATTGGCGAGAACGGGAGCATGAGGACGTAGATCTTGCCGCGTTAAATCACCAACTTTAGATCGATGCATTGAAGGCATGCGGCTTGTACAAATTCTGGGCCATACCTGGCATGAGGGCCCAGGTGGACTTCTTGCAATGGCTGGTAGACAGGTGGAGCATACAGGACCAGTGCTTCTTCATTGGTGGCCACCAGCTCGAAATTGAGCCGGTAGACATATACTTTTTGACTGATTTTCCTAAGAGAGGCGAAGACTTGACTCTATTCGGGACTAGGCCAGGTGGCCAGTCTGTCGATAGCCTCCGGCTAGAGTTCTGCAACAACCAGACTAGAGACAAAGGGATAGAAATTAAAACCATATCCCGTCCTGAACTCATGGTGATCGTGTTTACTGTTACTAGGCTTTGTGGGAGCGCCACACTACATATTGCCACTGGATCCTAGATGCGGATGGCAGTTGATTGCTTTCGAGGCACCATCTTCAACTGGTGCGATGCTGTGTTGGCTAATGTAAAAGGCCAACTGACCAGAGCCAAGAACGAACAACTGAAGACCTTTGGTTATGGTGCTTTAGTTGTGAGCTTTGGTCTAGAGAGGGTCCCGATGTTGGTCCCGCAGCACCTCACTGTTGGAGCTGGACTTCCTCGAGAGCCCAAACTGATGCGATGGGTTGCAGTTATGGCCCGTCATCCTGACGAGGGGACTAAGGTCGTTCGATTCAAACCTGAGTATTTCCATTGGTTGGAAAACCAGGTTTTTGCTATTCAAGACTTCCTTTACGCTGAGGTAGATTTTCGCGGTGACCCAGACATGGCTCTTCCACCAGAAGAGCAATGGGATGACTCAGGTAAAATCATTTTCAACATTTTCCTATTTTAATTTTTTTTGTTTTTATTTCATCCCAAAATTGATAGTAAAAGTTTCAAATGCAGATGTGGGTCCACAGCGACCAGCCGCTCTCCAGCCTTACGAGAGGAAACAACCAGCTGTAGTGGCACCAGCCCCACAGGACGAATCAGCAGAGACCTTGGCCGAATTGGAGAGCCATCTAGAGCGTTTCACAGGGGACATTCCAGAGACCGGGATAGATGACATTCCTCGTCGACTACAACGCTATGTGATTGGGGTCCCAGGACCTTTTAGGAGGTTCCTTTGTAAGGTGGCCCGTACAGTGGTTTCTTATCGAGATCATCACCAGTGATAGGATGATCGCCTATTGTAGACACATATGACATTTTTTGCTTTTGTACTTATCATTTTTGCCGATCATAAGGTATTTTTCAACCTATGATCGAGGACGATGTATATTTTAACACACTTCCATATTATACTATATCACTATTACGGGCTTATCTTGTAAAACATGTTATGGAATGCTTTTAAATTTATATGTATGATTATTGCAAATGTCTACTTAACATTCGAGAAGCGATTGCATCTACTAATGTATTTAAAGATCTTGGAATATGTTGATATTCAATATAATCAAATTCACGTTTCAAGAGACGCACTCTCAAAAACAATCTCAATAACACTGTATTTCTAATGGCATATACTCTATTAAGCTATAATACAATGAGTTCAGAATCTAACCTCACTATCAAACTCCGAATCCCAAATGAAATAGATTCAGATAATAACTCAATCACTGCACTATACTTTGCAATGTTGTTCGTTGTTTGACCGATGCTTACCCCATGCATAGAAACCAACTCATCAGAGGGCGAATAGATAACCCATGCTGCGGAAGAAATGTTCCGTGTATTACGACAAGCACCATCAGCGAAACCAATGTATGTTTGGAGATGCATCGACATTTGCAATATCAAGAGTAAAACTAAGATAAGCAGGAATAATGACGAAAAACACTCTCTAAGCTAAGCACACTTTTTAAACTAAAACACACCAGCTAGAAAGAAAGTTATCCTAACTAAAAATATCCACACCCATTTTTTTAAGCATAATACCTCTTCAGGTAAAGACCATTTCTGGGTTTACCTAAAGAGTCCTCGTCAAAGTCTACCAATTCATAGGCCCCTTTTGCTAGCTTTCGCTTGACAACATAGGGACCATGCCACATAGGAACGAATTTTCCAGCGCCTAATTTATCATTAGCTTAATCGTACAATAAGACTAGGTCTCCTTTCGAAAAATTTCGGGGGGTCACATTTCGATCATATTGAGCTTTAATACGTTTTGCATGAGTTTCGATCGCTAATGCAGCATCACGTCGATTCTCATCTAATTGAGCCAAGTATAACAAACGTTTTTCCTCTTCGGAAGTGGCTGGAAGTAACTCGATGGCCATTTGCAATGAAGAGATTTCGCATTCAATGCGTAACACAACTTCCAGACCATAAACTAGTTGGAAAGGAGTGAACCCTGTTGACGTTTTTTACTGAGGTTCGATATGCCCAAAGCGCTGAAAATAACATGTTATGCCAATTCGACCAATGAATCCCAATGATTCGTCGGATCATGATGACTAAAACTTTGTTGATGGATTAAACCAGACCATTAGCTTGTGGATAATAAGGAGTTGAACTATTGTGACGCAAGCCAAGCTGGCCTGTAAGTTCAGTCATCATACGTTTCGAAAATGACGCCCATGATCAATGATAATCGCTTGTGGAACACCAAACCTAGCAATTATATGATTGAACATGAAAATTGCAGTTGTTTTGCCGTCTGCCTCAAATGTAGGCATCGCCTTGGCCCACTTGGTAAAATAATCTACCGCAAGGATGATATACGCATGCCCCCCGACCGAGTGAGGGTTACATGTAATAAAATCGATACCCCATTTGGCGAAAGGACCAACGACAATTATAGGGTGGAGAGGAGCAGGTGGAGCGCGCATCTTTCGATCAAATATTTGGCAGTTGTGGAATTTTCGGACCGCGTTAATACAATCTTTAAACATAGATGGCCAGAAGTAGCCAGCGCGCAATATCTTTTGGGCTGTGGCATACCCAGACAAATGACTGCCACACGCTCCAGAGTGACAGTCATTTAGAACCCTTTCAGTTTACTTGTGAGTTAAACAATGTCAAAAAACAGAGTCCGCTCCACGGCGATAAAGAGTATCTCCAATAATTCTGAATTGTTGGGACTGGAATCGTATTTTTTGACGTTCTGACCTTGAAATTTATGGCCGAAAGGATTGGGTCTGGAGATAAACGATGATATCCCCATACCACAGATCTAAAGTGCTGATTAGAAACATGGATTCGTCCGCAATGGGCTCCTCCGCCACAGTTTCCATGTCAGCACGCGGGAAGTCACACATTAACTCCGCAAAAACTAAAGATTTCTTAGACTTAAACTTTTCAAATTCCAAATCGAACTCCCGCAGGATCACAATCGATTTGGAGTACTTGCCCCCTAGCAATTGCTTGGTCAAAATATAGATCATAGGGTTGAAATCAGAAATTACTGTAGTTTTACGTAATAAAATGTAATGACGAAAACGTTGGACAGCTTGAACAGTTGCCAATGCCAATTTCTCCACATGTGAGTATTTTAGCTCAGTTGGATTTAAAGTTCGACTGAGGTAATATATCACATGTTCAGTACCGAATTCATCTTCCTGAACTAACACCATTCCAATGGTGGAATGGGAAGCAGCGAGATACAAGAAGTAGTCCTGGTTGTAGTTGGGAGGATGCAATAACGGTGCATGGGTCAACGCGTGTTTTAGTGCATCAAAATATTTCTGAGCTATCTCATCCCAATAGAATGGAGTATTCTGTTTCAAAAACCGAGTAAAACCCTTTGTAACCTTGGCGTAGTTAGGAATGAATCGTCGTAAAAAGTTTGCTTTCCCTTGCAAACTTTGGAGTTGGCGAAGACTCGAAGGAGGAGGCAATTTGACAATGGCTTCAACCTTCGAGGGGTCGACGCGAATGTCGGCTTTCGAAACAACAAACCCCAGTAACCGACCCGTTTCTATGTAGAAAACACACTTGTGTGGATTCAAACTAATCCGATAATGCCTACACCTCATAAAGATTGCTCGCAAATGGATGAGATGATCAGCTCGATGTAATGAATGAGCAGGCAAATCATCGAGATAGGGTTGCACAATGTGCTTGATGTCCTGAAACGCATAAGACATGGCCCTTTGAAAAGTTGCCTCGACATTCTTGAGCCCAAAAGGTAGTTTTCAATAAGAAAATGTCCCCCATGGACAAATGAAAGCCATTTTTGGTTGATCGGCAGGTAGAATATTGATTTGATTGTATTCGGAAAAACCATCCATGAAGGAGAATATTTCGCTGCCAGCACAATCATCAATGATTTGATCGATATAGGGAGTTGGGTAATTGTCCTTTGGACAGGCTCGATTAATGTCCCTATAATCGATACATATTCTTATTGTCCCTTGCTTTTTGTTAACCGGAACAATATTCGATACCCAATCCGTTAACGGAATCGGATAAATGAAACCTCCTTTGAGTAATTTTTCAATTTCTGCTTTAATAGCAGCAACTTTTCTCGGGTGAATCTGATGCAAATGTTGCCGAACGGGTTTAGTGTCCGGGTAAGTTTTGATTTCATGAACAATAATTGCGAGGTCAATTCCGGGCATTTCCTCATATGACCAGGCAAACACGTCACAAAATTCTTGAAATAGGGCCTTATATATTTGAATTTCATCTTCCGTACACGAGGCACCTATATGAATGTTTTCAACAATTCCAGGCTTAACCGAAATATCAATAGGAATAGTTCGAGAAATGTTTCCCAAATTTAACTATGAATCTGGATTTTTCATTGGATTCTGAGGTTCCTTGACATATTCAGTCGTAAAAATTGATGAAAAATCATTTTCAAAACGATCACTCTCGAGTAAAAACGAAGATCTGTGATGAAGATCTTCCCATGGTAAATCATCGACACAGGATTTCACGAATTTGCTCATCAGAGTGAACAAGTTCGGAAAACGTTATTGAATCCGAGTTTGATGTGAAAAGTTATTCCTCATGGACCACATTCATTAAGTCAATTTTGGTTGAAGATGGGTCGGAAAATGATTGCACGGCCTGATATACAATTTCATATGGACACAAAGGCATAACATCACCAAATGAGTCTATCTCAGATTCGGAAGGTACGATCCAAGGATCATCATAAACAATGGTGTCTGACGAAATCATATGAATGGTTGCAAAAGAAGACGATGCATTGATAGGAGGAAAATGAAAAGTTCCCAGTAAACCGACATCTTTAACTAGTCCTACTCCAACATCCTTATACGGGATAGTCGTTTTGCCGACATGCTGAATGCTTTCAGAAGAGGCTGGGTCGGATGAAAATTAAGCCAGCTAGTCTATTGTTACGATCTTTCCATTATGAGGAAACTTTATAACCCGAAAGACCGATGAAACGACAGCTGTCATAGCATAAGACCAACTACGAACCAAGAGAAGGTTGTAATCTAGAGGGGCATCAACCACCTCCACATCTAGATTAACAGTTTTTCCTTCAACCCCTATAGGTAAATCCTGTATAATTCCAAAAGGATGAAACCCACGACTATCAAAGGCCTTTAGAATCGTCGGGGATTGATTTAGCGAAGGAGAGCCAAGCGATCTCCAACGCTGTATCGACATAATACACGTTGAGGCTCCCTCATTAATCACAGTCCTATGAATAGGTCTGTTTTTGACTATCACCAGGATTTGGAAAGCCATTTGATGAGGTAAGCATGGTGTACTATTTTCTAGATCGAAAATTATTAGGTTCGAGTCCTGAACGTCAACAGCTCCTATAGCCGACAAAAGTAATTTACGCTGTGCTGGACATGATTGCAGCACTTCCAAAGCCGACATTGCTGAAGGTGAAACAACTAAATCTTCAACAATGTTATAGTTCTGAGCCGCTCTCGAATGTGGATTGAAAGCTGACTTTCGAAGTATACCCTTGGCGAGTGGTTTGATTACTAAGTCTGGATTAGGTTTCTCAATCTGTAGTGGATCAGAACCGGGAGCTGAGGTTGATGGGTTAGAATGAGAAGATTCTGCTTCTTTACCATCAATAGGACTTTTACTACCATAATCATGCGATCGAGTTGCAATTCTAACATGGGACATCATCAGTATAGGTTCTTCGTTGGCATTTGAGGAAGAACCTATCATCTTACTGTCTTGACTTGTAAAAGGATCCTTCAAAACAGCAGGCGTTTGGAAACCTTTGACAATTTTCGCAACCTCTGCACGATGAGGGCAGTCTCTTGTAAAATGCTCTTCGTCACAAATGAGACAAGGATAACGAGGTTTGTGTTTCTCATCATTTGATTCCGCTTTTTCTGGTTTCTCTTTCGAATTTTTATCTGTTTTATTTTTCTTCTTCCCTTTCTTCTTACTACCGGATTTTGATTTCGCTGTAGATGACTCTACAACATGAATATCGGCGGAAATCTCCGCGGAAGAATCTCTTGTCGGGGAATCTGGCAAGGTTATGATAGGAGAAGAATTCTTGGAAGACTTCTTCTTACTTTTGGTATTAACCGTACCAATCATACCGTCAGTGGCATGAGACCCTGAAGGAGCTGCAACTATTTGATTTTTTTTAGGAAGATCGGGGATTTTCTCGTGTAACGTACCTGACTGAGTATAAACTAAGTCAAGGTACTGTGCTTGAGCAATTACTTGCTCCTTAGTAATGACTTCGACCTTAGCTACATCCTCAGTGATCTTTGGCAATAAAGATTTTACAAACCATTCAGCTAAGATCTGATCCGGAATAAAAACCTTCACTAAACGCCGTCGACGTCTCCATTCATGAATGTGATATGAAATGTAAGTGGACGTCGACTGCTTTAATGAAGTTAGTAATTCCATGCCATTGTCATATCTGACTGGCAACTGAAAATGAGTTAAAAACGAAGTAGCTAATTGACTAAAGTTATAAAAAGTAGCTCGCGGTAACTCAATGTACCACTTGGCCGCAAGACCAATTAGAGTGCGCTGGAAAAGCCTTAAATGGATTGAATCATCTGAAATGGAATTAGACGCACACCAGAGGTGATAAGTCATCACATGGTTCGACGGGTCCTCTCCTGATTTGCCTTCAAACTTAGGAATATCACTAGGCAACTTATTTGGCATTGGCAGCCAAAACAGAAGATAGTTAATGGGATCGTTCATTAGGTGCGACAAGTCAGGCAAGTCCAAAGTTGCGATAAACGGTAACTGACGATTAGGGACCCTAAAACTCTGGGTCATGAGACCAGCCCCAGGAGGAGAATATCCAGGATAACTAGGAATTGGAATTGCATTTGGGATATTGTATCCTCTCGGAAAACTAGGATTAATCGGACCGTACTGGGGTTGTTGAGGTTGTTGATATGTATACCCAGGGTACGGTTGATACTGATAGACTGGCTGCTGCATAGCAGGACCGAATTGGTACTATCCCTGGTACGGTTGATAAGTAAATTGTGGTTGACTTGTGACAACCGTACTTGAACCAGGTTGTCCTACAGGCATCTGAACCAAAGTTTGAATTGTGGATCCAGAATAAGGTAAAGATGTCTGAGGAGTTGATACAGGAACAGTAGAAACCGGAGCTGTCGATACTCCAGAAGTAGGTGGGGTTGATTGAATAGATGTTACAGCAGCCGTTTGAGGCGGAGTACGAGGCGTACTAGGCCTAGGATGAGAAACTACCGAAGGTACAGAAGTTTGAATAGTAGACTGGACAGGTTGCTGGAGTGAACCAGAAACTAAGGGTTTTCCAGTTTGAGATGACAACTGTACATTCGGTTGCAAGACCTGTTGATTTTGTGATGGATCCCACACTAAGTTCATTTCGGGGTACGAACCCATAACAGGTTGAGAATATTGAGGACCATAACCGGGTTGAGGGTAGGGTTGATAATTCAGAGGTACATTTCTAGTTCCTTGAACATATGATTGACCGGAGGGTGGTTGGAAACCTTGGTTCGAGTACTGACCCTGGGGTTGATAACCTTGAGGAACGTACTGATACTGGGGTTGACCTTGAGGTACATATTGATACTGGGGTTGACCTTGAGGTACATATTGAGTCTGGGGTTGACCTTGAGGAACGTACTGTCCCGTAGGTATGTACTGTCCTTGAGGTTTCCCCCCAGGTGCAAATTGGGTACCTTGAGGTTGCCCCCCAGGCGATACTTGAGGATTTTGAGGTTGCCCCCCAGGCGGTAACTGGCCACCTTGAGGTTGAGGATTAGGAATAGTACCTGACATCATGAGAATATCTTCTACACTCAACGACTTAGTACCATTATTTCTAGTTAATAACCCTTGTTCAATGGGTTGAGGAGACGCTCCCGCAAAAGTACCAGAAAGTGACTGATACCCAGAGGGAACAGAAGGACCGCCGTACAAAAAGGATTCTGGAGATTGAGAAAGCATGGACGACTGCCTTGACATATTTAACAGAGGATAGTAACCTCTAGGTGTTGGGTGATAAGGAATACGAGGTGGTGAGAAACTTAGTCCTGAGTTTTCCAAAAAATAGTCAATGAGAGATACCAAGCACTGCTTCTAGGTGGACTGTAAAAAATTGATTCACGCTCCCTAAGTTCGATAACAGGTTGATTTTCAGGGATAGGGATGCCTACTTCTTCTTCCGGAGTAGCAAGTTATTCAATAGCTATAAGTCCAGAAGGAAGATTTTGGGTAATTATTCTTTCTACCCTGGGTGAACCAGGACCACTAGAAGTTGGAGAGGTAAACCCCGATGTTGGAGTAGCAACAAATTCACTTTCAGGTTCGGATATTTCAGGTTCCTCACCTATATCACTAGTAGATGAAAAGCTACCAGTAATTTCGGAAACAGACACCGATTGTGGATTATAATCTGCTACTAAAGCTTGAAAATCAGGATGTACCACCAAAGAAGACTCTCCTTCTTCAGGTGACCCAACTTTACTGTCTCTAGGAGTTACGAGGGCTCTTAACCCTTTAGGATGGCTCGGTGAAAACTCAGGAGGTTGGCCCCGAAGTCTACGGGACTTCCTCGGTAATTCAGCCACGATTAAATTTTTTTAACTACTTCACACGCAAACAAAGTAAAATCTCAATGAAAACCACCTAAAGCCTCTAAAGAACCAAACAAATTTGAATCACACGCCTAAAGAATCTAGGAGATCAAACCACACACAAACAGTAACTTTCCGTACTGAAAACACTAGTTGGTGATGAAACCCAACGTCGCAGAGTCCAATACAGAAATGGCGGTTGGAACAGTTACCCCGGCAACCTGCTTAATGAATAGACTGGCACAAGTTCCTCCACTAAACCGTCTCGAGTGAAGAGAACCCCCCAGAAAATCCAAGTGAGTCTAGCCGACGTCTGCTCCAGGTACAGTGGGATCTTCCCACCACTGTCACCTTAGGAAGAATCCTATAGAATATGGTCACTAAGGTTACCAACGGAAACAAATATACCTGGGGGAACAGTCTACGATCCGATACGCACGCAAGGGTAGAGTAACAAGCTCAATCCCCTTGAAGGCTCCTTGACATAATCCAAGGTTTACCAACAAGTGACCCCAGGCTCCTCGACAATGGTTAATCTGAGGTTTACCGTTTTTAATACGTGAATATCTGGCGTCGTTCCCAATGAGGAAGGATTGATTCCCACACTGGTTCGGACATGATCTCGTGCTTCTCCTTTAAGAGGAGCTTTCCCAGAGCATAGATGCAACAATTGGATTTTTCTCCTACCGCAAGATACAACTACTTGTTTGTTTTACTGTCTTGGAGAGTTAATTACTCCCTACTCCAAGACACTAGCCTAAGCTATGTTGGTGTAATAGAGCCCTAGAAATAAAAATATTACTAGATAGATTTTACTTTAAGCGTTATTTTTATTGGTTTTTGTTTAAGTCAAGAGGTGCGGAGATGAAACTTGTGGTGTGAAGACTCGACTCGAAATCACTAAAAAATGCACTTAAGATGATTAAGAAATCTTTTCCCTTCAATGAACTTCTAGCTAGGAAAGAGTTTGAGAATGCAAATGCTTGTAAACACAAATCTTTCTTAACAAACAAATTAAAAGAAGAGCTTTTTGTCTTTTCCAATGCACTCAAAACGAGACAACTAGTTATTTTCACAAAAATTTCTCTTTTCTTTCAAAACACTCAAATACTACAAAAAAACTTTTTCCAAAAGATATTTTTATTTTTTATAAAACACTCAAAACTATGGAACTAACTAATCTTGAGATCTATAAACTATAAAAAAATATTTGAAGTCAAAGCTTACAAGATGTCTTTTTCAAGGATGTTTTACTTAGCTATAAGCAAACTAAGGACTAATTTGTCCAGAATCACAAATCAGTAAAAAAACAACCAATTTTTGTTTTCTTTTCTAAAAATGAAATCCAAACTTTTAACACAAGCTTTTTCGAAGTTTCGCAAAGAGAAAACACAAGGTGGATTCCTCAACAAAGGTAGATTTTGCAAATGGCCAGACTCATAAGAAGGCTAGTAAAAACCAAGGTGATCTGAGGCTTCTACAGCTTCTAAGCTCTGAGCTACTACAAGACCAAAATTAAAAACCAAGCCCGACAACCAAAATTTCTAGGAATTTCACCTAAAACCCTAACACCAATGTAATTAACCTAAGAAAAGCTTCTGACAGGTTATATGCAGGTCTGGGCAAGGGATAATAACATCTAAACAAAAACTAAGCTGACTAGCAGAGAAAATCTTAGGTTTTCCAAAATTTTGACAGGGTCCGCAGGCCCACAGTTCACACAGGTGTGGTACTGCTCTGTGTTAAAAGCAAAAGTGCGGATAGGTATGCACTGTGTCGCAAGCTGAGGGTGCGGTCCTCTCCCAAAGTTATGAAAAACAAAAAATAATCCTAAATCTACTAAATCTACCCAATTCCACACACAAAAAGCCAAAAACAGAAACAAAAACACAGTTTCTCAGGTCAAAGTAAAAACAAGGAAAAAATCAAGTCCCCAGCAGAGTCGCCATTTTGTCACACGGAATGAGTCGATCTTGCGGACAAGATAGACCTTCCTAGAATCTAACGATATCTAGTGACAAGCAAGCCAATCAAAAACTATCTTTCTCTAAATATGCAATTATAAACAAAGGCAAACAAGTGTTTTAGGCCTACCTTGGGTCCAATGCAAGTTTGTGGAAGCCTCGCTCCTTTGATCCAAATGAGCTCCCTTGTTGCGAACCTGCAAACACAAACAAGCAAAAAAATTAAATAGCACCTGAAAAGCCAATATCATAAAGCATACTTAACATGATGATCAAGGAATTCATGAAACAAATGACATAAGACAATTTGTTGAGAAAAATGAATCTGATTGTATTAATTCAAATCAAAGAAGAACTTTACAACCTGTGCCTTGATGCTGTACAAGCTCCTCCCAGGGTCCAATAAGAAGTCTCCTCTACTTTGAAAAGTTTCACTCTCTTCCCAATGAAGACAAAAAGGTATGTGATCTCTCCTCTCAAGCTTAACTAGGAAGTCTCAATTCCACCAGCATTTACCCTCAAAAATGTTCAGCTTCTAACCTCCCTAGCAACCAGCCCAATGCCTTAATTTATAGTGCAATGGAGGGAAGTTACTAGGTCCTCCTTCAAAGGGATAAAGCCCTCCTTCAAAGTGATAGCTCCTCTCATCAAGGGATTAGCTCCTTCTCTTTTGGGGTGCATGAACCACCTAAGAGCGAAAAATCCACGTCAAAATTCCTTCTAGAATCACCTAGAATGAACCCAAAGTGAGTTTTTTAGAATAAACTTGCGCCTTTTTGACTTTCACAGGGGTCCGCACCGACTCCTTTAGGGACAGAGCGGGCAGGTCCGCAGGTAATGTGAACAGGGGGTGCGGGACCACAGGCAACAGTGAGAGAAAGTGCGGAACCAGAGCTTTGTTGATTTTCAATGTCTTTCTCTCATTTTCAAAGCTTGACTTGAAGAGTTGAGGTCTGAGACTTGCTTAGGAGGACAGTACAAGTGATGATAGACCCATACTGACTGCAAATAGTCATGGTGACGATATTTTTGTGTAACAGGAGGGAGCCCCCAACAACTCCCAAAGATGAGTGTCTCATGTCTTTTCAGTTTTGGGTTCATGTACTTATTTAGTTTTGATTATATTAAATATTATTCACCTTTCTCCCTCATTTTCTTGATTAGGAAAAACATATGCAAGGAGGAGTATCTCTCAAGACAAGTTTAGTCAAGAATCAAAGGTATGCTTTAAATATAATGATTGAAAGGATTATTCATTTGATGATATATTACTAATTTTTTTTATGACTAGCTATATTGAATCTTATTTATTCTTGTTTGGGTGATTCATCTCTTGATAAATCTACCCACCCCACTCTAAATTGATTTTGTAGAACCCTAGACAAGTTCTGGAAAACCCTAACCAAAGGGTATGCTATTGTGAATGCCTGAAACCCTAAACTGCTTAGGGATATTGTGAAATGGTAGTTGAAGTTTTATTGATGATGTCATATTTTGGATTTTGGTATGATCAAAAAAATCTAACTTGTTAGGGTTGAATGATAGGGTCTAAAATCCCGAATTTTTAAAGTTTAGAAAATGTTGGGTTTTCTATGTTTCTACATTGGAACCCTAGCTCATTAGGGTTTGGTGGAATGTGTAAGTAAGACCCTTATATTGTCTTAGAAATGTTTTCCTTGGTATGGGTGTGTTTATATGATCAAATCCTAGTGTAATCAAAATAATCGTGTCTAACTCTTATTAATCATTGTGAAGTTGGGTTTGACTGACACATGATATGAAATATATTTATATGATAAAATCTAGGCATATATAGATATGTCTTTTTGGTTGAAACCCTAGCTGGGTTTAGGTCAAATATATTAATGTTGTTGGACATATGATATGCTTATGAATGTTTATGCATTCCTAGATATGTGTGTTGACCTAGTTATTGATGGTCATAAGTCTTAGGACTTAATGGAAGTCCTTGTATGAGATTCTAGGATGATGATATTTGGAAATCTAGGGTTTTGTAGCCAAACCCTAGTGAAGTTAAATTGTCTAGTATGTGTGATATAACAATTTGAAATCTATTTAAATGATTGTTGGAAAATGAAAATCTAGGGTTTTGCAGTTAAATCCTAGTAGTGACATTGTCTAATGTGTGTAATGTAACAATCTGATATCTATGTTTTTAATGATTGTGGAGATTGTGAAAATAAAATTCTAGGGTTTTGGAGTTTAACCTTAGTCAAAGTAAAATCTTTGAAATATGATGATTTTAGATCTATGTAAGATTGCTGAGATTGTGAAATTAGAATTCTAGGGTTTTGGAGTTAAACCTTAGTCGAAGTTGAAATCTTAGATATATGTTGACTACATGATAATTTGAGATTTGATAAAGATTATTGAAATATGAATTTTTGATTGATTTTGATGATTGATAAATAATCTAGGGTTTGCAACTAACCCTAATGATAACTGGTTATGTTAGTGACTGATTGATGGTTGATTGAAAATCTAGGGGTTTGGAACTAACTCTAGTGGAAGCTGGTCAGGTTAATGACTAAGCTATGATTATCTTTGATTGATTCTTTTGTATGAAATCTAGGACTTGTATGAATCCCTAGTGAGAAGTATAACATATGAATTTTGAAATGTTGTTAGATGCTGTGTAGATCTATAATTGTTAAAATTGTTTCTTGGGTTTTGTATATGTTGTAGTAAGGTATGTCATACCTTTGGAAGACACATTGAAACCCTAGATGTAATGAATGTTGTTATGAAGTAGTCTAGGGTGTTTGACAAAAGTCCCTAGAAAGATGTTGAAGAGTATATGTCTCTTGTTTGTAATTGAGTTTGGGTATATGATATGTATAAAAATGAATTGCTTTTGTGACTCTGATATGGCTAACATCATGCTTCTATATATTTGGTTATACTGCTATTTAATTTGTGCAGGTACATAATCTTCAAATTGGTGAATATGCTTGTTTATGTGATAAGCATGATAAGGTTGATGATAAATTTGATATAATAGTTGGAAGCCATGAAATATTCTCCAATGTAGAAAAAAAAGAAGTTGATCTCTCGGAGGAAGCATGAATAGAAGAGATCTCCCTAAGATTAAGAGGGAGCCCAGATAAAGAGGTGTTTCCTGGTTGAGAGGGATGGCATAACTTGGTATTAATTGAAGAATGAATTTTGAAGGATATGTTGTTGCATGATGATATGATTAAGGAATCTTCTGTCAAAGATTCAGTTGATAGTCCTACTATGAAAAGTTGAGAAGCAACATCAAGTTGTTTGAAAGACCTTGGAGGTTTGTATTTGATTATGTACATGTGAAAGTATATTATTGATTAGCATTGTGTTTTTACATGTGAATCTCTCGAAGGATAGCATGCTGGTTACCAATCAAGTTTGATTGGGAGAAATTGGTCATTCTGGATCTACTGGATCAAGGGGTGTTGAGCCTTTGTGAGTGAAGCATTGTCTAGGAAGACATATTGCTGAAACTTTGTGTTGATGTCTGAAGTTGGAAAGGAAGTGTTGATTAAATAGCTCTGTTTTTGGTCTTCAATAATGTACTTGAGTCATCATGTAATGTACTTGTCAAAATAATAAAGAAATTTTATTATTATTATTAATATTGTGACTTATTAAAACATGGATTTCATGCTTGGGTCACCATGTTTTAGGTCAAAGTCCCCATTGAGGACTTCTAATATTTATTATGGGCCTATAGAATTATTGTATATTTAAAGAGACCCTTCTTGGGCTTTTGAATCATGTAAAAAGGTTAAGTATTGAGTCAAATATGGATTATGTAACTTCCACACCATGTCGGCTAGAAGAAGATCAAGTTGGCTTAAGGACCCTATTCGACCCCACAAGAAGCCTATAAAATGAAGGTCATTGAATTCATTTGGAGAATCATTCTATCATAAAGTTCGAACTCTCTTGTAGCTGGGAAGAAGTGTGAAAATATCTTGTTGCTGTGCAGAAGTGCGAAGTTATCTTGTAGCTGGGAAAAGGTACGAAGTCTGTTGTCGAGAAGCTAAACTAAATGTGAGTTTGGGGAAGTCTAAGGAGATAAGGAAAATTGAAATTTTGATGTCTCTGTCTCTCTCTATTTCATGCCCTAGATTGGGAGATCAAAGTCTTCCAAATTTCATTCTTTCCACAAGATGCGAGTTGCCGTAAGTTGCTGCATAGTCGAAGTTGCTGGGAAGATGTCAAAATTTTTGAGGATGACTTGGTGTAGAGAGAAGGTCTAGTCTTGGTTTAGGGTGAAGAGTCTCAAAGAATACTATTGAAAGTGAGAATTATCTTGATTGGGTTTTCCCCTCGAGGGGGGTTTTTCCCTGTCATGTGCCTACATTTGGTGTCTATTGTTTTATATGTTATTGCTTTTTGTAATTGCTTGATGAACTAAAGAAAGAAGATATACAAAATTGTAATAATAAGAAACAACACATGTAATTATCAAGATTAAGAAAATCTTTACTGCCTTAATGGTTTTCTAACAAGGGGAAGTAACAGTTCCCCAGTCCACCTTTCAATCGATAAATGTTTGTGAATAATAATGTGGTAATGGAGGGGAGAACACTTCATGGCCAAGTTCCATGGTTAAAAGGAACAATTGATGGGGGTGTCCACTTCTCAAGTGTATAGGTGTGAGGAAGGAACTGTAACAATGCAGGATTCCAAGATGAATGTTGGACGAAAACTTAGTGATGGCGATCACTTGTGATTAATTAATAACTATGGAAATTGGAAAAGTCAATGACAAAGGCTTGGAAATGCATGAGATATTTATTGGCATTTTATTTATGAAAATAATGGAAATTAGGGGAAAATGAAGGTGAAATGTCACAAGATGCATGTGAGGAAGAAAATGAAGGAACATAATAGAAAATGAAGAAAATAGAGGCCTCATTAATAAAAAGGTTTATGAGGATCAGTTCATAGCTTTTGTTCAGTTTTAGCCTGGAGCTCTCTCTCATTTTCTTGAACACTTAGAGTTATTGGAGCACTTTTGGAGGGCTTTGGGCATACTTTGGATTTGGAGCATGAAGGAAAAGGAAGAGCAAGAAGGCGCAAGGGAACATCGAGATCAAAAACTACAACGAGTTTGCTTGCAGATACCAAGTTGAATGTATGATTTCCTTGCTAGTTTTGACATGTATGGCATATGCATGTGGTTATTTGGTTATGCTCTGTCATTGGCATGGAGGATTGCCTGGATTGACAATGGTTTTTCCTAGCCTTTCCATTTCCTGGATAACCATGATGTTGTGGGTTTTTCCCTTTTGTTTCTGATTGGTGTTCATGCTCCTTATCGCTATGGGTTGAGTTATTAACTCTTGGAGCCTTGGTTGGTCAAACGCTTTGGAATCCATGTCATAGCTTGGGTTGAATTACTAGTCCTGGAAGCCTTGGTTGGGTGCATGGGAAACAAGCAGAGGGCAACACAATCATCCTTAAGAGCTTGCCAGACTTGCAGACACAGGGACCACTTAGGATCAGTGATGGATAGGAGGACAAGACTAATGAAGCCTATGGTACCAGGTCTCATGGTGGGCACATATTGGATAGAGATGATACCATCAGAGATGACAGGTTCTTGGATACACTTGATGACGAGGCAGTGGACATGGTATTTATTCTAGTTCTTGTTCAGACAAGTATCATGTTCATAATCACTATCATCCTTACAGGAGGAGTGACAGGGAATATTTGACGGATGAGTCCAAGAAAGAAAATCCATCTACATTTTATGGATAAATGAAGAAGTCACAAGATGCATAAACGTGGTTGATTGGGGTAAATAAGTTCTTCAGATTGCACGAGTACTCAAAGAACATGAAGGCCAAAATAACTATGTTTAGTCTTAGAGGCAAATCAAACATTTGGTGGGAAGATGTAAAGAATGTCAGGGGAATTTGGGAAGAGGAGTTGACTCGGTGTGAGTTTGAGAGACTTTTCAGGAAGAAGTATCTATTAAAGAGATACTACGATCCTAGGGCAAAATAATTCTATGAGCTGAAAAAGGGGTTCATAACCAATGAGGAGTACACTAGCAGATTCTTGGAGTTATTGAGGTATGTGCCTTATCTTAAGGAGGAGAAAGCAAAGAATCAAAGATTCATCAGTGGGTTTCTGGTAGCATTCAAAGACAAGTTTGAGTTTGATGAGCCTAGATCATTAGAGGAAGCCATTAGAAAGCTAAAGCATTGATATGAGCAATACAAGCGCAGATCAGAGACCAAGAAGGATTGGACGGGTAATGAGAAGAATAAAGGAAAACATGATAAGAAGCAAACAAGACCTCAAGACACAGGTAACAAAGAGAATGCACCACTACCTACGAAGTTCAATGCATATGATAGAGGACATGGTTTCAGTCTAAGCAACACAAGGGTGATGGAAGGAAGCCTTTATTGTTGGAAACACTGAGAAGGGGGGGGTGAATCAATATTCCTTAGAAATTAACACTTTTAAATATTTTCAGAGCAATAGTTAACCTTCAATTATTATTAATGTTTATGCAGTAATAACAGTAAATAAAAGAACACGGTAGACACAAGAAGCTTAGGTGGAAAACCCCCTCTGGGTCAAAAACCAAGAACGCTTTTCTAATAAATTCTTTAATCTTCAACCCCAACTGAAATGAAAGCAACAACTTCCATGAATTATAGAAAAGCATTATTCTCCATCTCCCACTAGAAGGACGCCCCAACACCCTGGTTTCTTCAGTAGTCAACTGAATGGATTCCCCAACATCCTAGACCAACCTACCACCTTGAAGTGTTCACACGCTCCAACCTATAAGTGACTTCATGCACCAAGCCAACACCTCCCTGCCACCCTATAATGACTGAAATGAGACAAGAGTGTGGATTCCCATACCAGGGACAACGATCCACGATACAATATGATTTACAATGATTTTGATCGAACACCCATTCACATTATGACTTGCAACCCAACCATGACATCATCCCAACAGAGACTCCTGTACCTCCCAATAATGCCTTTTCGACTCTAGACAGATTGACTCTTTTACAATAGTGACTCTTCCAATGATAACACTTTTACAAATGACTCTTTTACAACTTTACAATGATTAATCTTGGCCTTGACACTTCTTCACAATATACAGATGGTTGTCATGTCTTCAAACAATGTCCCACTGCAATTCTTCCTTTGATTTGATACTTCTGCTCTTGAATTCTTGCTTGAAGTTGTACTTGAATCTTCTTCTATCTGCTTGCAAAATTTTCCTGGCGAAACCAATCCCAAAACAAAACAAAATACCCTTCAAGTTACCTCTGCCTGCGAAATACATGTAAGTTCATAAAATGAATAAATACAAATTAAAATTACAATGCGTACCTGAAGTGTGCTTGTCACTTTTGTTGTTGACTTGTTGCAGTAGTAGACAGAGACTCCCACTCTTGATATAGGCCTGGACTCTATGAAAGACTATATCCAAAACTGACAACATCATATAGATTTAGCAGACTTGGTGTATCATCAAGAATGTTGTCCCTTGACTGTTGATGTGTGATCCTTATTGCAGTGATCTTGAATGCATGCTTTTTCTTGCCTTCTAGGAACTCGATATTGAATCTGTTGTATATAAGTAATTTCAGATCTCCAGGGTCTGAAATTTTTTCCTGTGGTATTCCTCCGAGTCCTCTTTCCAACCACACAAGTTTGATCAAGATTGGATTCTTCAAGAAAGAGTTATTCCCAATCTCCCATGATCACCTGATTATAGACTGGTTCAGTAGAGTGAACTTGTACGAAGTACCACGTGTCACTGTTTCGACCTTCGGCCCTAAAAACACTACTAAAAAAGCCACAGTGCATCCTATTTTTGTGAATATTTACGAAATTTGAATCCAATGCTTAGCGAGAAAGTTATGACGTTTTTTCCAACATCACCTGTTTGACATGGAATTCAGGAGCCTGCAAAAACCCTAACTTCCTCAGATCATATCTCCGAAAATATAACGAACCAAGATCTAAAATTTGGTCACTAGGTTCATCAAGATTTCAGATCAAATGGGTTTTAATTTCAGATTCTAAATAATTGCAATTTTTTTTTTTATAGTGAAAATTCCACAATGACTTGTTTGAAGCCACAAAATCCCTACAAGAGGAGGATATGAGGGTCATTATTTATATGAATGTCTTGAGTTGAGAGGGTCCTTAACAAGTGAACTTTGGAGGGATTTTAGGAGGAAGGAATTTTTATTATTATTAATTATAGACTATTCAATGACCACAACCAATTATGAGTGTCATGCCAAAACCCCATAGGGTTTTAGCCCACTAATTGGGGTTACTGACTTCAAACACAAATATCTCTCAAACCATGAAGAATTATTTGGCGTGCCATATATCAATGGAAAAATCTCGACGAGTAGAGTCGATCTAAAAGATCATTTACTTAGAATAGAGTAAGTTGTCAATTAAAAATGCCTATGCAAGATCAAGGTAGCCCCTGGTGCTTCTTGGGTTGACATCAATGACAACCAATGATAAAAAATCTCCCCCTTTGGCATTGATGGAAACAAAAGTACTCCTCTTGTGATAATGAAACCTATTCCTACTGCCTTCTCTCCCCCTTTGTCATCAATGACAAAGGGAAACTCCCCCTGACAAACTGTCATCTTGTGGACCTGTACACACCTCCACTCCCCCTTTCTACTTAGTTAGATAAGAGAAAGATTCTAATGAGAACTTGGGAGAATCCCAAACTTTTGGCGAAAATACTCAAATGCTTCACGAGGTAATGGTTTAGTAAAGATGTAAGCAATTTGTTCCTTTGTGCCTACATATTCAAGCTTAATATTCTTTTCGGCGTATTGCTCTTTAACGAAATGATATTTGATCGGAATGTGCTTCGTTTTGGAATGCATCATAGGATTCTTGGAGATATTGATGGCGCTGGTGTTATCGAAAAATATGGGAATAAGCTCATCAAACTTGACTTGAAGATATTGCAAAATTTTATTCGTCCAGAGAACTTGAGTACAACAAGATGTTTCCGCGATATATTTTACTTATGTTGTGGATAACGAGATTGAAGCTTGCTTTTTACTTAACCATGAAACAAGAAAACCACCTAGATAGAATG
The DNA here is from genome assembly GCA_031772625.1 of Pinus tabuliformis. Lineage (NCBI taxonomy): Eukaryota > Viridiplantae > Streptophyta > Pinopsida > Pinales > Pinaceae > Pinus > Pinus tabuliformis. Next base: position 687,412,832 of record CM062814.1, on the reverse strand, counting down.
TTTCTCCATTGGTACTCTTACAATCATCAACACTTTCTGCCCAATCTGCATCTGTATAAGATTGGATAACCATATCATCTCCTTTGGGATACCATAGACCATATTCTGCTGTGCCTTAAGATATCGAAGAATTTTTTTAACGACAATATATGAGATTCTTTTGGTGCTACTTGGAATCTTGCTACTTGTCCAACTGCATGCATCACATATGGCATGGAGACTGTCACATACAAGAGACTACCAATCATGGATCTATACAACCTTTGGTCCACATCTATTGACGAATCTTCTTGTAACCTGTTACCATGGGGGTAAGGATAGGTTTGCAATCTTCCATCTTGAATTTCTTGAGCATTTCCTTGATGTACTTGATTTGATATATGAATATTCCTTTATCCTTATGAGATATCTCGACAATCGTTAGATTATCTTGATCCACTTTCAAATAGAGATTGTTTGTCAGTGCTTCCTTTCTTAGATCTGTAATACTTCAACTATTATTCTCTCCCTGAACATGTAATGAAACTGCCATCTTGTTCAAACTACCTGTCTGTGAATCGTAGAATTGTGTCATATACTATTGCATAGACTCCTCATCTTCAAATTTCTAGGAGTCGATAAGCTGAATTGTTCAGAATAGTGTGTTATTTAATAGAGCATCTTGACTCAAGTCATTAACTGAAGTAGCTATTTATTCCTCACGATCTGTTATGGATCGTGAAAATATAACTGCTGGAACCTTATTGCCTTCTTTCTTTTCTTGCTCATCTTGTACTTGTTTATCCGATACCTGTTTTCCTTTCCAAACCTTCTTATTCTTGTCATCAAGCTTTTCATTCATGGTTGATTCCATCTTGTACCTGCAGATACGAGCTATGTGTCCATAGTTATGACATTTGTAACATTCGATGCTATTCATAGAAGATTTCGTTTGGTGTCTATTTCGTGATCCTGCAAATTTGCTTCTAGGGTTTTGTTGATAATAGTTGTTCTTGTCTGGAACTTCACAATCCCTAGCTATATGTCTAAATTTTTTACATTTGTAACATTCGACATCGTCTCTCAAATGATCAAATTCGTTGATATTATGTTGAGTTCTGAAATATCCATTTATGAAGGATCTCCTGGAATTATATTCATTCCAAACATACATGCGACATTCTCCAAATCTATGTCCAAACCTTCCACATGAATAAAAATGACCATAAAAGGTAGGTTGGTACCTGGGAGGAAATCTTCTTTGAGGAATTCTCTTCTAAGGTTCTTCAGGCGAGTCTTGATCTCTTGATTTAGCTGAGATCTATTTGCTTGGTAGATTTTGCATATCCATCTTCTTTAATTGACATATACGGACTCGAATTCTTTTCGATTTTTTCTTTGTAACCAAGACCAATCTTGTCGTTATATGATCATTGGTTGCTGATGAGTTCATCCAAAGTCTTTGAACTATTGGCACAGTTTTTTTTTCCATTTTTTACTTCCTTTCATAGAGCAACTATTTCATCTTCCAATGCTTCTCTTTCCTTGTTGTTTTCCTTTAATTCTTTCCTAAGAGATTATTCAATTTGATTGTATTCTTCAACCTTGATTTTAAGGTTGAGGACCTGTTCTCTTTCTGTCTTCAATTCGTCTTCAAGAGTGTTGACATGCTTCTTCTAGACTTTGAGCTTTTTGATAACCCTGATCACTTCGTTTTGAAATTCAACCTTAGTCATTTCTTCTTCTTTGTCTCCTTCTTTGTCAGGTGCCTCTTGGTTATTGTGCTTGGCTATAAACAATACTCTTATGTTGAATTCTTCTTCATTATCACTATCTTCTTTGGATGATGAGCTATCTTCTTTGGAGAAGAAACTTTTCTTAAACCATTTCTTCTTGCCTTGCTTGTTGAACTTCCTAGGACTTTTCTTTCTTTTTGTAACGACCTCATTTTTGTGAGGACATTTGGCTGCAAAATGCCCAACCTCACCACAATCAAAACATATTAATGGAAGTTTACCTTTGAATTTTCTTGTACCTATTCTCATTTTCCGTGTGAAGTAGGAAAACTCTTTATCTGAGTATTATTCTTCATCTTCTTCCTTTTCCCCATCCTTACAATTTAAAGTTTTTGCTTTCGGAGTCTACTGGTCCTTACTATTCTTCTTGGATGCGGAAAATGATGTTTCTAAGTGAGATGTGCCATCCTCTTCTTCAATCCTCATTTCTATGCCGTAAGAATTCCATGCAATTCATCAATGTTGAGATTGGTCAGATTCGATCTATCTTCCAAGACAGATACCTTAGGGTTAAATCTTGTTGGAAAGGTTCTAAGGATCTTTCAGACAACAATTTTCGTTTTAAATGGTTCTCCCAAACCTTCCAATGTATTTATTGTTTCATCAACACGCTAAAAGTATGCAGCAATATCTTCATCTTCCCTCATTTTGAGTTTCTCAAATTTTGCCCTGAAAATTTGAAGCTTTGCTTCTTTCACCTTTGAGTCACCTGCATATATATTTTCAAGATTTCCCCATACCTCTATAACGGTTTTGCAACTCAATAACTTAAGATAAATAGATTCGATAAGCTCACTGATAATAATATCTTTAGCCTTTGCATCATATACCATATTTTTCTTACCTTGTTCATCCTAAGTCGGTGTGAAGCCTTTGTTAATGATTTCCCATACTTCGTATCCTTACACCACCAAATGAACTTGCATTCTTCCACTTCAAAGTGCATAGTTATTTCCATTGAACAAAGGAAATATATTCTTAGTATACTTCATGATCTAATTCCATTTGTTAGACTGCTATTGTAGGAACCAGGATTTGATACCAATTGTTGGAAATACTGGGGGTGGGGGGTGAATCAGTATTCCTCAATAATTATCACTTGTAAATATTTTCAGAGCATTAGTTATTATTCAATTATTATTAATGTTTATGCAGTAATAACAGTAAATAAAAGAACACAATAGACACTAGAATTTTATGTGGAAAACCCCTTCCGGGTCAAAAACCACCAAACACTTTTCTAATTAATTCTTTAATCTTCAACCCAAATTGAAATGAAAGCAACAACTTCCTAGAATTCTAAAAATACATTATTCTCCATCTCCCACTAGAAGGATGCCCCAATGCACTGGTTCCTTCACTAGTCAATTGAATGGAGGCTTCAACATCCTAGACCAACCTACCACCCTGAAGTGTTCACAGGCTCCAACCTGTAGGCGAATTCATGCACCAGCCTAGCACCTCCCTGCCATCCTATAATGATTGAAATGAGACAAGAGTGTGGATTCGCGTACCAGGGACAACTATCCACGATAAAAGATGATTTACAATGATTTTGACCGAAAACCCAATCACACTATGACCTGCGAACCAACCATGACATCATCCCAACAGAGACTCCTATACCTCCCAATAATGCCTTTTCGACTCTAGGCAGATTGAGTCTTTTACAATAATGACTCTTCCAATGATGACACTTTTATAAATGATTATTTTACAACTTTACAATGATGAATCTTGGCCTTGACACTTCTTCACAATATACAGATGGTTGTCATGTCTTCAAAGGATGTCCCGCTGCAATGCTTCCTTTGATTTGATACTTCTGCTCTTGAATTCTTGCTTGAAGTTGTACTTGAATCTTCTTCTACCTGCATGAAAAATTTTCCTGGCGAAACCAATCCCAAAATAAAACAAAATACCCTTCAACTTACCTCTGCATGCAAAACACATGTAAGTGCATAATAGTGAATAAATACAAATTAAAATTACAATTTCTACCTGAAATGTGCTTGTCAATTTTGTTGTTGACTTGTTGTAGCAGTAGACAAAGACTCACACTCTTGATATAGGTCTAGACTCTATGCAAGACTATATCGAAAAATAACAACATCATATAGATTTAGCAGACTTGGTGTAGCATCAAGAATGTTGTCCCTTGACTGTTGATGTGTGGTCCTTACTGCAGTGATCTTGAATACATGCCTTTTCTTGCCTGCTAGGATCTCAATATTGAATTTATTGCATCTACGTAATTTTGGATCTCAAGGGTCTGAAATTTCATCCTGTGGTATCCCTCAAAGTCCTCTTTCCAAACCCACATGTTTGATCAATATTGGATTCTTCAAGGAAGTGTTATGCCCAACCTCCCACGATGCACTGATTATAGATTGGTTTAGTAGAGTGAACTTGTACGAAGTGCCACGTATCACTGTTGCAACCTTCGGCCCTAAAAATGCTACTCAACAAACTAAAATCCGTCCTCTTTTTGTGAATATTTACAAAATTTGAATCCAATGCTCAGAGAGAAAGTTATGACTTTTTTCCCAACGTCACCTTTTTGACATGGAATTCATGAGCCTTCAAAAACCCTAACCTCCTCAGATCATATCTTTGAAAATATAGTGAACCAAGATCCGAAATTAGGTCATGAGGTTCATCAAGATTGCGGCTTAGATGTGTTTTAATTTTAGATTCTGAAGCTTTGCAGAAAAAAAGTTATAGCGAAAATTCCACGATGACTTATTTGAAGCCACAAAATCCCTACAAGAGGAGGATATGAGGGTCATTATTTATATGAATATCTTGAGTTGAGAGGGTCCTCAAAAAGTGAACGTTGGAGGGATTTTAGGAGAGAAAAAAAAATATTATTAATTATTGACTATTCAATGACCAAAACCAATTATGAGTGCCATGCCACAACCCCACAGGGTTTTATCCCATTGGGGTTACTAACTTCAAACACGAATATCTCTCAAACCATGAAGAATTACTTGGTGTGCCATATATCAACAGAAACATCTCAATGAATAGAATCCATCTAGAAGATAATTTACTCAGAATAGAGTAATTTTTAAAGTCAAAATTCCCATGCAAGATTTGGGTAACCCCTGGTGCTGCTTGGGTTGACATCAATGACAACCACTAATCAACATTTATAGTGTTGGACTTGTGGTAAGGATCATCCCATGAGATATTGTAAATAGAATCAGGGTGGAACACCATAGATTTACAGTGCTCAGGAGGCACAGATTGTGGGGAATTTTGGATAGAGTATTCCACGAATTTATGCAGTGCTAGATAATAGGCAGGAAGATCACTAGGCATCTATTATCGAGATGGACGATAAGCTTTATCATTAGGTTGTTTCTATTTTGATTGATCCTGGATCTAATTATAGATATGTTAACCTTGACCTGGTGGATAAGTGTGGTTTGAATAAATAAGTACATGCAAAATATTTTTAGTGCATTTGGCTACAAGTACAATGGACATAGTTCATCATTGGGTAAGAGTTGGTGCATTTGAACTGAATGGTATGCGTACATCAACGCATATGAATGTACTTCCATTGGGTTTGTACAATATACTATTGGGTATGGATTGGTTATATCTTCACAAGAATAATGTGGACTGTTATGATAATGCTATTGAATGCTTGGATGACAATGCAAAACCAAAAATCTTGCAGGGTAGAAAAAAGAAACATCAGTCAGAATGGTTATAGCTATGTAGGCAAAGTGGAGTCATAGAACATGATGTGTATTATTTGTAATACATATTTCTAGTGACAAAGGTAAGGAAGTTGAGGATGTGGATGTCTTGAAGAAGTATCTGGTTTTGTAGCAGTTCTAGGATGTATTTCCAGCGTATATTTCAGAATTTCCACCTCACATGGAAGTGGAATTTTCTATTGAGTTTCTACCAAGGGAAACACCAACATCAGAGGCACCTTATAGGATGAGCACACCAGAGTTAGTGGAATTGTATCTACAGTTGAAGGAAATTCTTGATAAGGGATACATGAGGCCAAGTGTATCGCCTTAGGGTGTACCAACATTGTTTGTGAAGAAGAAGGATGGCACTCTTATATTGTACATTAATTACAGACAACTGAACAAGGTAACCATGAAGAACAGGTATCAGTTGCCAAGGATTGATGAATTGTTTGATTAGTTGAAAGGAGCAAAAATATTCTCAAAGATTGACTTAAGATTAGGAAATCATCAGGTATGCATTAAAGAGGAGGACATCTACAAGATTTCTTTACGGACAAGGTATGCGCATTATGATTTTGTTGTAGTTCCTTTTGGTTTGACTAATGCTCTAAGTACTTTTACATGCTTGATAAATAGTGTGTTGCTTCCTTATTTGGACAAGTTTGTGATACTATTCGTTGATTACATCTTGATATATTCTAAGAAACAGGAAGAGTATGGAAAACATTTAGACACAATATTGAGACTACTAAGGGAGCATCAATTGTATGCCAAACTTAGTAAGTGCAGTTCCTTTCAGAAATAGGTACATTACTTGGGGCATGTGGTTTCCAAGGAAGGCATAACATTAGATCCGGAATGGGAAACTCCTAGGAATGTGGATGAGGTTAGATCATTCCTGGGATTAGTAGGTTATTATAGGAGGTTAATCAAGAACTCTCACAGATTTATTATCCTATTACATCCTTGCAACGAAAAGGTGAGAAATTTGAATGGACGATGTACAAAAAGTTTAGAGCAATTGAAGCAACGATTGAAAAATGCTCCAGTGCTAAAAATCATAGATCCGGATAAAGAGTTTGTCATGTGTACAAATTCTTATAAGATATGACTTGATGGAGTCATGATACAGGAAGGACATGTAGTTTGTTATGAATCAAGGAAATTGAATGAGCACAAGCAAAATTAGGTGACACATGATCTTGAGTTGGTAGCGATCATTCATGCATTGAAGATGTGGATGCACTATCATCTTAGAAAGAGGTTTGTATTGATGAGTGATCACAATGGGTCGAGATACTTATTTGACCAACCAAATCTGGATGCTAGGAAAGCTAGGTGGTTGGCCACAATCAATGAATTTGACTTTGAGATCAGGTACATCAAGGGATATTATAATAGGGTCACAGATGCTCTTAGAAAAATAGTACATGTAAATAACAATGCAGCTATGAGTTCATATGGGATAGATCTACATGATCAGATCTTGTAGGAAGGACATCAGGATGACATGTATAGGGATCTTAGGAACATGTTACAACATGATACAAGTGATCAGGATGTGTACTATCATCTCATAAATGATGTTTTGGTCAGATTTAGGGACAAGATCTATGTGGCAGATGACAGTGAGCTCAAGTAGCTTATCTTGAGGGAATTTCATGCTAAGCCATATTCAGGTCACCAAGGATATTAGAAGACATTGACTGCGGTGAAGAAGTTCTACTATTGGCTGAATATGAAGAAATAAATGTTAGAGTTTGTGGCTAGATGCTTGGATTGTGAATAGGTAAAAACAAAGTTTAAGCATCGAGGTGGATTACTACAACTGATTCCGATTCCAGAGTGGTAATGGGAGAATATTTCCATGGATTTCATTACAGGTTTACCAAGGACATACAGAAAACATGATTCTATTATGGTTGTGGTGGACAGGTTGACTAAGGTAGCACACTTCATTACAATGAAGTCTACTTATTTAGCTAATGATGTAGCATAGTTCTTCATTAGAGATATAGTGAGGTTTCATGGTGTTTCAAAGAAGATTGTGTTAGATAGGAATTCCAAGTTCACATTTAGATTTTGGAAGGAATTATTTGTAGGTTTGGGTACAAATTTGGCCTTCAATACAAGTTATCATCTGCAAATAGATGTGAACATCAACAATGGAAGTAGGAAGAGTATCTTCCACTGGTTGGGTTTTCTTACAATAATGGTTATCAGGGGTCACTAAGGACGAGTTCATTTGAGGCACTCTAAGGGCAGAGTTGTAATACTCCTATCAATTGGAGTGATCCAGTGAATAGGGTAATGATAAGATCAGACATGTTGGAAGAAATGGAACTGGAGATACAAGTTATCAAGAATAATATAAAGGCAAACAAGATAGACAAAAAGTTTATGCAGATAAGCACATGGTATTTAAGGAGTTTTAGGTTGGGGAACATGTGTATTTACGCATTAAGCCCAAAAAGAGCTCCTTGAGGATTGGGTCATGTGCGAAGCTAGCACCTTGGTATTGCGGGCCTTTGGAAATCCTTGTAAGGATTGGACCAGTGGCCTACAAACTTTCACTGCCTCCTGTTAGAGCCTAGATTTACCTTAGGCTGAAATGGTAGGATCCAGAGCCAACATCAAACCACACTCAGCCTCGTAGCTAGCCTTATGAGGACAGGAGAGGGCTCTCTCCGAGTCAATCTCAACAAAAGATAATCAATGGGGCTTGAGATGACTGAAATAAAACTAATTTTAGGCTAGGTATGAAGTACAAGGATTTGATTTGATTTTTTGGGGGTTTTGTTGGAATCAAGGGAAAAGGAAATTTTGGGGTGCGGGGATTGAGGCTTAATTCTGCAGAGATCTCAATGGGGCAAGGTAGGCGATCGTTTTGGCACTTAAATTTTAATGAGATGGAGGGAAAAGACAGGTGAGGTGTTGAATAGGGCAAGGGAAATCATGAATCCTCCCCAAACAGCTGAAAACGTCAAACAACTAAAGCAAACTTCAAGTAGAGCATTGCATTTTCAATGAATTCTACTTACACTCTTGTTTGTTTAGTTCAGAAGAAATAAGATAGATGATGGCATACATAAACAAAATTCACAATTACAAAGAGAAGCACTGTACCAATACAAATTTCCACATGAATCCCAAAGAGTGCTGCAAATCCTGGTCTCAATTCCTTAGCCAAAATACTGAAAATGAATGTACAATGAAGCTCAAGGCTTTCTCAAGAGTCCAACCATGCTAATGACTGAAAAACAACATAATATAGACAAACATAGCTCATCCTTGCCTCTAGGGGTCGAGCTCATGAGTTTAGGAGCTGATCCAATTGATTCTAAACTGAGAACTAGAAACTAGGCAACATAACAACATGCCTCTAAAAACAAGGAAACTGATCCATTCAGTTTGAAGCAACCTCTAAACTGATGAATCTACCTCTACAAGTGAAAATCCATCATATTTACATCATAATCCATCAAAATTCATCAAATTACATCATAAATTTTCCATTAGGAAAGTGAAAAAGTCAAACTAGGAGAAACTGGGCGAAAAATAGAGCAAAACTTGGTCAAACTGGCAATTTTTCCTCTATGTGCCGCGCCTGATTCTCTATGCATAACGCCTGTTTGGACCCACTTTTGGAGGCCTTCTCGGTGTCCAAATGAGCTCTAGGTGTACTTGTTAGAAAGGTCTACCTGTCTACTTTCCAACCCAAGTGGAATTTTTCAATTTGGCCTCCGTTTCCCCTCCAAAAGTCCATTCTACCAACACTGCTTCCTGTGTGTCAAAATAGGGGCAGTGAGGTCATTTTGTGAGTGTTTTTTGACCTTTTGAGGGCTCAAAACCTACCCAAATTTCTTGGCCATAGGTAGGAAAGCATAACTTTCCATGAAAAATCTATAAATTCAAAGTTTTTGTGATTTAGAGCCCTCTAGTAAAAGCGAGTGCCACGTGGCGCGACGCATAGGGAGGAGAACTCTGTTTTTTGTGCCAAAATTTACAAAAATGCAAAAATTGCTCCAAATTTCTTGAAATTTGGGCTGAGTCTTCTCTATCAAGTGATTTGATTGGCCAAGGAAGCTTCAGCCAAGATTTGAAGTCCTTCATCCTCTTTTTGCCTTTTTGATGCTCTCTTTAGCTTTGCTTTCAAATTCCTGATTCTTGCTTGGCACACCAAGTTCCAGGACAAATAATGATATGAAAAATTTCTAAGCATGTTCTTCTCATTTATTTCCTTCTCCAACTTCCTCTCCAAGTGGGTATTGACTCTTTCAAGCCATGACCCTCGATCAACATTGATCTCTTGCTCCAATGAAGTGAACTCTTTCCTCCTCCTGCGGGCACTTTGGCGGTTTTGCCGAATATTCTGTAACTCCATCACCACCTGCTGATCTTCAAGCTGCTTGTTACTCTGTTCCAAATACTGTATAGTACACTGGGCTTTATCCAAGTTGGTGGAAAAGGCATCAATGTCTGCCTGCTGCTCCTTGATGATCTGTCTAAGGTTTGCACTTTGTGGGCCCATGTCAGTATCATCATCCTCAATGAGGATGAAATCAGTCTCTCGCTCACCTGATGGTCCTTCCTCCTATAGAGGCCTCTTGCCTCGGTCCTGAACCTGCTGTGCTGATGGCAGAAGTGAGGCCCCTTCCACCCCAGGTGGAGATAACACTCGCTTCGTTGCTGCAAACAACCGTCTAGTGCCCCTCTGATAGGAGATGAACACCAGCATACTAGCGGTCTCATGGCCCTGCTGATAAGAAGGTCCACCTGTCTCATGCCCAACCTCTGAAGGTCCCTGTGAAGCTCTGAAATACTCACAAGAGATGAAGTCATCCCAAGTGATGCCCTGTAAGCCAAGCCGATGAATGACCAAAATTTTGATGAGAGCAAAATGATAAAGACTGTTAACCTGCTGCTGAGGGGTCTTGTGCTGCGCAAGAGTGGTCATCCTTTCTATGTTTTGGCATATGAAATAAGGAATGTTCATCATTCGCACCCGAGTGAAATGCATCAACAGCCTGATGTGATAAGCATACAAGCGGGAGAACCGGCCCTCACAGGTGAAATACTTCATGATGAGTTTCATTAAAGGAGCATACTCATCCTTGAGAAACCAAAAAGGAAACACTCTCTTAAGCTGCCTCAGAAAACCAGGTTTGATGTATGGTTCATAGTGTTGCCGGTCAATCTTCTGTCTCTTGTTCCATGGTTCTCCAATGTTTGGTATGCCAGTTGCCAATGAAATGGTTTCTGGTGTTAATGTGAAAGTAACACCGGCAAGAGTGGCTTGATCACCATGCAAATGCAACACAAATAAGTGGGCCAACTCATGATGAAACTGAATATGAGCAACCTTCTCGCAAAATTCATAACATGATTGATGCTGGAAACAAAAGAGGGCAAGAGGGCAGGCCTGCAACTCGGTAAGAGTGGTAGGTTATTCTCTGATATGTCTGCCACCTCTATGAGGCCTCCTGGGTGCATGTCCCTCCGTGGGTAAATCACTTTGGGTCTCTTCTTCATAATCATATGAAGGATGAGATGCCATAACTGCTGATAGACAAATTGGCTTGGAGAAATAGGTGCTGAAACTGTGTTGGACTTCCTTTGATGATTGTTTGACCTCTGCTACCAAGGGAAAACAGTGAAACAAGGGACTGTTAGTAGAGGGAAAAATAATGGAAATTTAGGGACTGTTGGGACAGAGTTAGCTAGGGAAAAATGGGCTATTATGGGTGTTTTGTATAGGGTTAGGGTTTGGTATTTTACAATTAGGATTTTGGGAAAGGGAACTTGGGATAAGGGATTAGTGAATTTATGGGGGGTTGGGGAACTTAGGGAACAATGAAATTCAGGAATAAATGGGATAGGGAGTAATGGAGGGATGATGAACTTGGTAGCAAAATCAGTTTTCAAACCCTAGGTAGCAAGTTTTTTTAAAAAAGTAGGGTTTGATTGCTTCTCACAAGCACCATAAAAAACACACCATCAAACCATCATCAAACTTAGATGAAATACAACTTTGAAGATGCTACCTACTTGAATCAAGACTGTTCCATGTGATTTCGGGTGATTGGAGCAAGTTTAGAGGTTTTTCGGACTTCCCGGCTATATGCGCCGCACAACACACCTAATGCGCCGCGCCTCAACGATGCGCCACGCCTGTGCAAAAATACACTGTGTTCTGAGGCCCAGTGTGCTGCGTCTCACCAATGCGCCGCGCCTCCTTCTTAGTGTGCCGCGTCGGTCACCAGGAGCAATTTTCACCCAATTTTTTCCTCTTGCTCAACGAAAACACTTTGTCTTACTTGTCTTTTGCAAATGAACTTTACAAATGAAGGCATTGCTTATAAACCAAGAGCTTTTGAAATCTTGGCTCGTGAAACCCACTTTTATAATGTTTTGTATTTGACTTTATCTTTAAACTCTGTTTTTGAACTTTTTCACTGCTTTTTCACTTTGTGAAGAGTTTAATGACCTGAGCTTGCTTGTTTTTGCAGGTATTGGAGCTTCTGGGCTAAGGAAAGAAACCAGGATGTAGATGAATGGATTTACAATGAGGAAAGCAAAAACTTTCATGATTTTGTACAATAAATACTGAATACTCTGTTTTTTCCTCAAAACAGAGTTTTGAGGAAAAACACATTTTCAAATGCTTGGTGATAAAATTTATTTATGTTGCAACCTCCTCATGGCCTCCTGGCAATTATTGGACATTTTAACACATTTTTGAAGAAACCCTAATGAAACCATAGACCTAATTGACCATGAAACCCTAAAGAAAACTTTTGCAATTTTCAAGATAAAAATAAGACTGTGTGTGTTTCTAAATGAGCAAACATGAGACAGCAGGTAGATAACATGAGGGAAACTAGAGGAATGCCATTGCCGTCAGATGATCTATGCACCTAATGGAATGCAAATGACTGGGCGAGACACCTAACATGAAATGCAACAAGAGAATTTGATCTCTGACGGAGGGATGAAGATACTGACACTAACATTGGCTCCAATGGGGATGGTAGCTCCTTGGAGATGCCAAGAACTACAGATCTCTGGGAAAGCAGGCAGTGCCTTCGTCCATTGGGCTATGGAGTCAATAACTTCGACAAACCAAAACCAATATCTTGACAACAAAACATCGAAACTCAAGACTCAAGACTCATAATTGAAATGAGTAAGACTAATTCAAACTGAAACAAGACTCTGAAAAGTTGAAACTGGACACTTAGCTGAAACTATCTTTAAACTGACTGAAACAAAAAAGTACTCAAGACTGACTTAACTGAAACAAGTACTTACAAATCTTTTAAATGGCAGCAGACCATCGAGATTTGAGAACTTCAAATCCTGATGACAACCACTTGCCTACTGATGAAATATGTACAATCATGTGTAGTGAGCCTTCCAATGTAACCAATCCAACAAATGGATACTCAATGAAATTCTGTTCTCACTTTCCCCGAGCAAGCATAACGATGTACATGTAGGCAACTCACAATAACCACTGAAACCAAGGCTTATGATAACGAACCAGGCAACATTTATCTTCTCTAATGCTTGCAAAAGAATGCCAGAGGGATCTTGATAATCCTGAAGCACTATTTTGTCTTGAGATACGACAGCAAAACTATAAGTACTCCCTTCATTCTGATATGAAAGAACCACTGGTTGCTGAGTGATAGGAAGGCACAGAGAGGTATAAGCTTCTGCCATATGAGTGTTAGCTGTAAATTCCTTGACCGTGAGAAATTATGGCATATTGTCTCTCTCAAGATCATATTCCTCAACTTCATGGTCTAGGTCATTCTTAAACAAAAAACAATCTTCAAGATCATCAAAAATGACAGCCTTATCATCTTCATGAAAGAAAATATTATTTGTTTGCTGATCTATAAAGCTAATTACAAGACTGTCATCATTTTCAAATGAGGAAGAAGTTCCACCATCACCTTCTTGACCATGTGCACACTGCAGATCTGTTTTAACTTGCGCTGTAACATGACCTTTCAAGTGTTGATATATCTCATCTTCAGACACATGAGATAATACTTTTTGTTTTCTTTTGCTCAAACAGTGATTGTCTTCATTAATTTCAAGCAAAGGACTATACAAATTTTCCTCATACTGCTGATTCATTTCATGTGTTTCCTGTTGACTATCAAGATGCAAAATTCCTTCATCTTCAAGCAAAGAAAAACTTACTATATGCTGATTATGATCTTGTGTAACAAAGTGACTGGTTTCAATGATTTCCTCATCATCATGACCTGAATCTTCCTCATCATCATGATCTAAATCTAAATCTTAATTAATCGACTTGACTTTATCACATTATGAGATTGAAACCTGACTTTCCTGCATGCTGTCTTCTTCTATGGACAGATCTGAAATAAAACCTTCTCTTTCATCATCTTCCACTGTACTAAGACCTTGATCCTGCTGCAAATTTTCCTGATCATCTTGATAAGTATCACTCTCTTTATGCTGTTGAAATGGATTTTCATACAGGGCTTCCATGATCTCATCATCCATGAATCATCATCTTCATAAACTTTCTCAAGATTTTCAATAAAACTATAAGCATGTTTGCAACAGTTTTAAACTAGATTTAATGATGGATAAGATTCTTTATACCTTTCAAAGAACATGGTATGAAAATCCTTCAAATAGTAAATACAAGCAGGCGGCAAACTTTCATACCAAGATTGGGCTTCACCTTCCAGAGTGGCCATGAATATATTCATCAAGCAATCTTCAGGAAAATCAACCTTCAACTTGCGAATATGTATGTGAAATCTAACCAGATGTAAAGTAGCATCATTCATATTATCATCTTTAAACATAGGCAAATTCCTTTGCCAATTTACCTTTGGAATTTTATTTGGGAAACCTGGAATGTGATCTCGGCTCATGGGAGCATACCGTCGAGCAAGAAAATCCATTTTGATAACAATGAATTGACTAAGAAATTCTTTAGGCTACTGATTTTTTGAAGGGTAGAGTCGCCATAAAAATTCTGAACCTTGGGATTCTTCAACACTGGAGTCGCCAGGTGAATGATTTTAGCCTTCCGGTGTTTGATCGTTGTCCACCATCAACAATCAGATCTGAACTTGATTACATTTTACTGAGGAAATTTGCAATTTATGTGTTTTGTTTATAAGACTAGACCAGAGATTGACTGAAGCAGCGTTTATCTACTTTCGCTAATGCAAAGCAAGAGAGTTTCGACGACTACTTGGCATAACTTCAGGCTTCGTCTGTAGTTTATGAAACGAAGAACACTAACAAACAAACAATTTCTTCCCCAGTATGGTCGCCACTATGTTAGAGCCTAGATTTACCTCAGGCTGAAAAGGTAGGATCCAGGGCCAACATCAAACCACACTCAGCCTCGTAGCTAGCCCTACGAGGACAGGAGAGGGCTCTCTCCGGGTCAATCTCAACAAAATATAATCGATGGGGCTTGAGATGACTAAAATAAAACTAATTTTAGGCTAGGTATGAAGTACAAGGATTTGATTTGATTTTTTGGGGGTTTTGTTGGAATCAAGGGAAAAGCAAATTTTGGGGTGCGGGGATTGAGGCTCAGTTCTGCAAAGATCTCGATGGGGCAAGGTAGGCGATCATTTTGGCACTTAAATTTTAATGAGATGGAGGGAAAATACAAGTGAGGTGTTGAAGAGGGCAAGGGAAATCATGAATCCTCCCCAAACAGCTGAAAACGTCAAACAACTAAAGCAAACTTCAAGTAGAGCATTGCATTTTCAATGAATTCTACTTACAATCTTGTTTGTTTAGTTCAGAAGAAATAAGATAGATGATGGCATACATAAACAAAAATCAAAATTACAAACAGAAGCACTATACCAATACAAATTGCCACATGAATCCCAAAGAGTGCTGCAAATCCTGGTCTCAATTCCTTAGCCAAAATACTGAAAATGAATGTACAATGAAGCTCAAGGCTTTCTCAAGAGTCCAACCATGCTAATGACTGAAAAACAACATAATATAGACAAACATAGCTCATCCTTTCCTCTAGGGGTCGAGCTCATGAGTTTAGGAGCTGATCCAACTGATTCTAAACTGAGAACTAGAAACTAGGCAACATAACAACATGCCTCTAAAAACAAGGAAACTGATCCATTCAGTTTGAAACAACCTATAAACTGATGAATCTACCTCTACAAGTGAAAATCCAACATATTTACATCATAATCCATCAAAATTCATCAAATTACATCATAAATTTTCCATTAGGAAAGTGAAAAAGTCAAACTAGGCGAAACTGGGCGAAAAACAAAGCAAAACTTGGTCAAACTAGCAATTTTTCCTCTATGCGCCGCGCCTGATTCTCTATGCATAGCACCTGTTTGGACCCACTTTTGGAGGCCTTTCCGGTGTCAAAATGAGCTAGAGGTGTGCTTGCTGGAAATGTCTGCTTGTCTACTTTCCAACCCAAGTGGAATTTTTCAATTTGGCCTCCATTTTCCCCTCCAAAAGTCCATTCTCCCAACACTGCTTCCTGTGTGTCAAAATAGGGGCAGTGAGGTCATTTTTTGAGTGTTTTTTGACCTTTTGAGGGCTCAAAACCTGCCCAAATTTCTTGGCCAAAGGTAGGAAAGCATAAATTTCCATGAAAAATCTAGAAATGCAAAGTTTTTTTGATTTAGAGCCCTCTAGCAAAAGTGAGCGACGTGGAGTGGCACATAGGGAGGAAAACTCTGTTTTTTGTGCCAAAATTTACAAAAATGAAAAAATTGCTCCAAATTTCTTGAAATTTGGGCTGAGTCTTCTCTATCAATTGATTTGATGGGCTTGCCAATGAAGTCTTCATCCTTTATGCTCTTGCTTTGCTTTCAAATTCCTAATTCTTGCTTGGCACACCAAGTTCCGAGACAAATAATGATATGAAAAATTTCTAAGCATTTTCTTCTCATTTATTGCCTTCTCCAGCTTCCTCTCCAAGTGGGTATTGACTCTTTCAATCCATGACTCTCGATCAACATTGATCTCTTTCTCCAATGAAGTGAACTCTATCCTCCTCCTTCGGGCACTTTGGCGGTTTTGCCGAATATTCTGTAACTCCATCACCACCTGCTGATCTTCAAGCTGCTTGTTCCTCTGCTCCAAATACTGTATAGTTCACTGGGATCTATCCAAGTTGGTGGAAAAGGAATCAACGTCCGCCTGCTGCTCCTTGATGATCTGTCTAAGGTTTTCACTTTGTGGGCCCATGTCAGTATCATCACCCTCAATGAGGATGAAATCAGTCTCTCCCTCACCTGATGGTCCTTCCTCCTTTAGAGGCCTCTGCCTCAGTCCTGAACATGCTGTGCTGATGGAGGAAGTGAGGCCCCTTCCATCCCGGGTGGAGATAACACTCGCTTCGCTACTGCAAACAACCGTCTAGTGACCTTCTGATAGGAGATGAACACCGGCATACTAGCGGTCTCATGGCCCTGCTGATAAGACCTGTCTCATGCCCAATCTCTGAAGGTCCCTGTGAAGCTTTGAAATACTCACGAGAGATGAAGTCATCCCAAGTGATGCCATGTAAACCAAGCTGATGAATGACCACAATTTTGATGAGAGAAAAATGATAAACACTGTTAAACTACTGCTGAGGGGTCTTGTGCTACGCAAGAGTGGTCATCCTTTCTATGTTTCGACATATGAAATAAGGAATGTTCATCATTCACACCCAAGTGAAATGCATCAGCAGCCTGACGTGATAAGCATACAAGCGGGAGAACCGGACCTCACAGGTGAAATACATCATGATGAGTTTCATTAAAGGAGCATACTCATCCTTGAGAAACCGAAAAGGAAACACTCTCTTAAGCTGCCTCAGAAAACCAGGTTTGATGTATGGTTCATAGTGTTGCCGGTCAATCTTCTGTCTCTTGTTCCATGGTTCTCCAATGTTTGGTATGCTAGTTGCCAATGAAATGGTTTCTGGTATTAATGTGAAAGTAACACCGTCAAGAGTGGCATGATCACCATGCAAATGCAACACAAATAAGCGGGCCAACTCACGATGAAACTGAATATGAGCAACCTTCTCGCAAAATTCATAACATGACTGATGCTGGAAACAAAAGAGGGCAAGAGGGTAGGCCTGCAACTCGGTAAGAGTGGTAGGTTCTTCTTTGATATGTCTTCCACCTCTATGAGGCCTCCTGGGTGCACGTCCCTCCGTGGGTGAATCGCTTTGGGTCTCTTCTTCATAATTATATGAAGGATGAGATGCCATAACTGCTGATAGACAAATTGGCTTGGAGAAATAGGTGCTGAAACTGTGTTGGACTGCTTTTGATGATTGTTTGACCTCTGCTACCAAGGGAAAACAGTGAAACAAGGGACTGTTAGGAGAGGGAAAAATAATGGGAATTTAGGGACTGTTGGGACAGAGTTAGCTAGGGAAAAATGGGATATTATGGGTGTTTTGTATAGGGTTAGGGTTTGGGATTTTACAATTAGGATTTTGGGAAAGGGAACTTGGGATAAGGGATTAGTGAATTTAGGGGGGTTGGGGAACTTAGGGAACAATGAAATTCAGGAATAAATGGGATAGGGGAGTAATGGAGGGATGATGAACTTGGTAGCAAAATCAGTTTTCAAACCCTAGGTAGCAAGTTTTTTTTTTTTTTTTTTTTTTTTTTTTAAAGTAGGGTTTGATTGCTTCTCACAAGCACCATAAAAAACACACCATCAAACCATCATCAAACTTAGATGAAATACAACTTTGAAGATGCTGCCTACTTGAATCAAGACCGTTCCACGTGATTTCGGGTGATTGGAGCAAGTTTGGAGGTTTTTCGGACTTCCTGGCTGTATGGCCCGTGCCTCACCAGTGCGCTGCGCCTGTGAAAAAATACACTGTGTTCTGAGGCCCATTGCGCCGCGCCTCCTGCTCAGTGCGTTGCGCCGGTCACCAGGAGCAATTTTTACCCAATTTTTTCCTCTTGCTCAACGAAAACACTTTGTCTTACTTGTATTTTGCAAATGAACTTTACAAATGAAGGCATTGCTTATTAACCAAGATCTTTTGAAATCTTGGCTCATGAAACCCACTTTTATAATGTTTTGTATTTGACTTTATCTTTAAACTTTGTTTTTGAACTTTTTCACTGCTTTTTCACTTTATGAAGAGTTTAATGACCTGAGCTTGCTTGTTTTTGCAGGTATTGGAGCTTCTGGGCTAAGGAAAGAAACCAGGATGCAGATGAATGGATTTACAATGAGGAAAGCAAAAACTTTCATGATTTTGTACAATAAATACTAAATACTCTGTTTTTCCTCAAAACAGAGTTTTGAGGAAAAACACATTTTCAAATTTTTGGTGATAAAATTTATTGATGTTGCAACCTCCTCATGGCCTATTGGCAATTATTGGACATTTTAACACATTTTGGACAAAACCGTAGACATAATTGACCATGAAACCCTAAAGACAACTTTTGCAATTTTCAAGATAAAAATAAGATTGTGTGTTTCTAAATGAACAAACATGAGCCAGCAGGTAGATAACATGAGGGAAACTGGAGGAATGCCACTGCCGTCAGATGATCTATGCGCCTAATGGAATGCAAATGACTGGGCAGGACACCTAACATGAAATGCAACAAGAGAATTTGATCTCTGACGGAGGGATGAAGATACCTACACTAACATCTCCTACAATGAAAGTCCATGATGTTTTCCATGTTTCATTACTTTAGAAGTATGATAAAGATGTTGATCATGTGATTGAATGATTTGTATTGTAGATGGAACTAGAAGGAGAATTCCAACCGGAACCTTAGTGCATTTTGCAGAGAAAGATGTTCATGCTATGAAACCAAGAAATCGAGCAGGTTAAAGTGTAGTGGAAGCTCTTTGGGTCCGATGAAGCTACATGGGAGATGGCTAATCAGATGTGGTTTATGTATCCTTCATTATTTTCTGGTGGAGGAAAATTCGTTTTTTTATGTGTATATTTATATACGATTGTCATTGTAAATACCATAGCGAGTTCTTTCATAAATCTTTAATAAGCGATATGGTTGTCATGTTCGTTTTCTTTTTAGTAGGTTGTTCATTGCAAATACTGTAATGAGCTAATTTATAAAGCTCCATGGGCAATATGTTTGGTTTTCAGCGGCCTTGCTGATTTTAGGTGTCATTGCACACTTAGGACGATGTTCCCCCAAGGGGGAAGGTTTTGTAACAACCCCAGGTTAAAAATCCATGTAATAAAGTTAATAAAGGAAAAATAATAACAAAGGTTATGGGACACGTATTCCAAGTTGAATGTTGGGCAAAAACATAATGATGGGGATCACTTGTGATTAATTAATGACTATGGAAATTGGCAAAGGAAATGACAAAGGCTTTGGAAAGGCATGAGGCATTTATTAACATTTTATTTATGAAAATAATGGAAATTAGGAGAAAAGGAAGGTGAAAGGTCACAAGTTGCATGTGAGGAGGAAAATGAAGGAAAATAATGGAAAATGAAGGAAATAGAGGCCTCATTAATAAATAATGCCTATGAGTATTAGTTCATATATATATATATTATTTTATTTATTTATTTATTTCATTTTCATTTATTTTTATTTTTATTTATTTTTTATTTATTTATTTATTATTATTATTATTATTATTTATTTATTTATTTATTTTTTTTAGCTTGGAGCTCTCTCTCATACTCTTGAACACTTAGAGTTCTTGGAGCACTTTTGGAGGAATTTGGGCATACTTTGAATTTAGAGCAAGAAGGAAAAGGAAGAGCAGGAAGGTGCAAGGGAACATCAAGATCAATAGATACAACGGGTTTGCTTGCAAATACCGAGTTGCATGCATGATTTCCTTGCTAGTTTTGACATGCATGGAATATGCATGTGGTTACTTGGCTATGTTATGTCATTAGCATGGAGGATATCCTGGATTGACAGTGGATTTTCCTAACCTTATGATTTCCTGGACAATGATGGTGTTGTGGAGTTTTCCCTTTTGTTTCTGATTGGTTCTCATGTTCCTTATGGTTGTGGGTTCATTTATTAGTTCTTGGAGCCTTGGTTGGTCAAACGCTTTGGAATCCCAATAATATCTTGGGTTGAGTTATTAATCCTGAAAAACTTGGTTGGAAAAATGCTCTAGATCCTTTGGTGGGTTGAGTTACTAGTCCTGAAATCCTTGGTTGGACAAATGCTCTAGAACCCGACGATAACTATGGGTTGAGATATTAGTCCTAGAAGCTGGGTTGGAACAAACGCTCTAGAGCCCTTGACAGCTTGGATAGAGACCGATGGTGATGTTTAGTGATGTCTGACCATGATGTGGAATCACTGGTTGATATGATACGGTCTCTAGAAGCCCTGGTTTTGTGTTCTTTCTTTAATCCATGAGATCCCATTTTCATGCTTGGAATATGGCATGGGGGTGATTGGCTAAAAGAAAGATTTGGTTCAACCCAATCTATGGTCAAGTGGTACGTAGAAGTCTCTGACTTGGTTGTATTTTGCATATGCTAATAAGAGCTCTTTTATCTTGTGTTGTATGTGTGTATTTACTTTTTATTATGTGTCTATGATGGATGTTATATTATTTATGTTTATTTAGTTATATGATGAATACAAACATGGTTTTATGACACATTTGAGTTATGTCTCTCATCATATTTTGGTTATTAGTTGAAATGTTAATGAATGAATGACCTAATAGATGATAATGAAACTATTGTGAGAGGGCATAAAACCTTATTGACAATTCTCAAATAAGTATGAGACCCCTATTTTCAGATATGTAATTATGAACCGTAGATTATATGTTCATGATGTGTTTGATGAAATGTCTGTCATGGATAGGCCTGGTTAGGTCAAATTATTTTCTAAGTTTTTTTGTGAAAGGATTTTTCCTGGTGTCATTCATTGTTTTGGAAATTTTTATGAAGTTCTGGGCAGTGGACTAGCTTGAAAAAGTGGCTTAAATCTCGCAATCGATAGCACAAAAATGGGCGAAAGAGTTTGCAATACATGGAGTCCTTGTTGTGGGAGCGACTGGAGGGTTACAATTACATGGAGGGATTGTCATGGGAGCGATTGGGTATTTAGTTTAGTTAAAAATAAATTTAACATAGGGGTTTGACACTTGGAGTGGTTGGTTAGACCTTGGAGGTCCTGTAGCTCCCGAGGAAGGTCATTTTGGTCTTGATTTTTTAATTCCACTTCCTTAACTATACTTGGGCATTTTAATCATATCATAGTAACTCTTCATAACATTTTTACCCTGGTAGGCTGGTTAGCTTGGGTAAAGGTGAGAGGAGGGTGTTACAGGAACATTCATGGATGCATGAGTTACCGAATCGACCTTTATTTTTCCACCACTCTCATGTGCCTTTTAATTATTCTTAATTATGCCTTGTATTATTTATTATAGCTCAAGGGTTATAGTTTGCTTTAAATAATGTAACAATTTTCTTATTCTTTTAAGATGAGAAATTTTATCGCTCATCAGGGTAGGGACATGCAAAGGTTCCTTCTTTTGATGTAATGGAGAATCATGTGCTCGGTGTTGGAAACTTGACTAAAATGAGAAGGAGGGTGGTGAATCAATTTAGTACATTCATGGAAATAAATTACTTTTCTTTTCAACTGTTAACTGAACTATTAAATGAGAAACATACACCTTATGAACATGAAATTTAATATGTGAACAACCTGCAATATGTAAACCATAACATCAAATAAGCACATAAAAGAAACACATATCGACACCAGATATAAGTGGAAACCCATAAAGGGAGAAAAGAATGATTTTTTTTATTGTTGTGATGCAAAGGAAAACTTCTACTCTCTTATTACATTTGATGTTCTGTATGTTCCAACCTAGAAGAGGTTTCTACCTCAATTTCTTCTGCAAGCTTCAATTTGCAAGGAAGATCCAACTCCCAAATTTTTTCTACAGGGTACAACCCACAGGGGTCTCCTACCTCAATAGGCTCCAACATGTTCTTATCAAGATACAACTTGAAAGGAGACCACAATCCCTTGATACATAAAAAATAGTGTTGGTTTACTTGGTCTATAACTCTGCATGCCTCCATCTCTATCACTACTTCTTCTTCTCAAATATGGTTCACATTTGCTCTATATGTTCCAAGTAACTAACTCAATTAGCTCTCACATTATCTAACTCTCTGAACATTACAACCTTCTAACCTGACAAATTTTATAAACAAGATTTGATGGTTGTTAGTATTCAAACCACGAATATGAAATGACAAGTCTTATCTCTTTGCATTCCAAGGGTGGTGTCTCTTCATTTCCAAGTATTCACTCTCAAATTTGAAGGATAACTCAATCCAAATAAACCTCATATTATTCAAAACCGAAATAACATAAGCCAAAATCAATGATTGCATGAGATAGTGCTCAAATGGATGAGAAAACACATTGTAATGTGGTCTATCTAAAGATAGAGTGCATTAATGTATAGGGTATTAATGTAGTATAAATAGTGAATTAATCACATTATAAAACTTTTTATGATATTAGAAGGTTAATTACAGTCATAAGAACTTCCAACACATCTAGGTCTATTCGGCTATCAAAACTTCTGTTTTGTTATGCTTGGAAGACACTTTTGGTTATGTCATTCATCACCTTACATCACAAAATTCTTCATACGTCTGTCCTTCACTTTTTGACTCATGTCTTTCATTAGAGCCTTTCCTTTGTCATTTGCCTCAAGTCTTCTACAGGCCAACATTTCCTTGCATCTTTGCAACACCTCTTCAACACTAATCTCTACAACATCTCTACAAACATTGTTGGAAATAATACTGAGGGGGGGGTGAATCAGTATTATCTAATCAATAAAACTTTTTCATTTTCATACTTCAGAATCATATACGCTACTTCAGTTAAGTATACCCGCGTATATACGCGATTGTGTCTATTGCAACTAGCGTATAACCATTAAACTCATGATTCAGTTATGTGATCTTCAATGGATGCATCAGAACATTATTAGCCATATTAACAGTCAATAGTAGCAGTAAAACAGATAGATCAACACACATAAGCAACACACATGAACACTATGATATAAGGTGGAAACCCAATGTGGGTGAAAACCACCTGCTGCAATTCGTTTCTATCTTCCTTTATTAAGAAACTTCTTTTACAATGTACTGGTGCAGTCCTTTACCAGCACGCAGGCTACAATCTGCAGAAGGCTACAACCTTCTCTCGTTCTCCAGATTCTCCTGGAAGGGAGCTCCAACTCCCTTTGCTCTTGTACTAGCTAAGATACTAGTACGTAGGCGCTGGCCTACAATCTTTTCTCCTCCGGGTACCACGTTTCATTCATTTTCATACTGGATTCTCCTGAAGCACAACACATAATTTGAAAGGCCACGTTTCATCCAATTTTCATACTGGACCCATAACTATCATTGAAGCTCAAAACAATCACTACTAGCATCATCAATTTCTGAATCACTAAAACACTGAAACCCTGTCAACAACACAGTCACCAGAACACAGAGCAGACACAGAACTCTGCAAAATCACTCAGACCCAACTGCAACTTCAAACATCAAACTTCAAAATGTATACGCTATTACAATGAATCAAACCCGCGTACATACGCGCTTTTTCCAAGGCCAACCCGCGTACAGATCTAAAAATATTTTCTTATAACTTTGCAGCTGTACCAGACATCAGTCATACTCATAACATTTATATTACATGCGTCAGTATGCAGATCTAGAATAAGCATAATCAACCATATAAAGATAGTTCATTTCAAACCATTTGATCCCGATCTCTCCTTAGATCTTGTTCTCCATCAACCGGTGAGATCCCACCTTAGCTCAAATCAAGCAATGCATCATCAACCCATAACCTGCATACTGGATCTCATACTTCATCAGATATTTAAGACTTTCTTAATGCCCTTGCCTAATAATCTTTCTCTCCATTTATAGTCTTAGGCCTTGCTCAATACCACGGACCAAAACCATAATAAAACAATACGATCGACCAAATACTTGGGATCAACACTTATGGGTGCAATACCACGGACCCAAAAATAAGCTTTCCGACATGTACGCGCTTTTCCGTGCATGAAACTGCGTGTATACCCTACTTGGTATATAGTGAACCTGCGTATACGCGACTTGGTATATAGTGAACCTGCGTGTATACCCTACTTGGTATATAACGAACCTGTGTATACGCGACTTGGTATATAGTGAACCTGTGTGTATACCCTACTTGTTTTATAGTGAACCTGCGTATATACTCTTCTTTCTTCATTCTTTGTAGTCTGATCATCAATTCTTTGCTACTGATCTGCTGCACTATGATCTACCATTTGTGTGATTTGCCATCAAGGACAACACTTGTCTCATAATGCCAACAATCTCCCCCTTTGGACTTGATGGCAAAGCTAACTTGTCACACTTAGAACTTGATCTTCTTATTCCTTTAAGCTATCCTGCATCCCATGCATTTAGTCACATCTGTAGATTCATCTAGTTATATGTAAGTGAGATGTTCTTCTATGAGAGGTTTTCCATCAAGTACAACACATTCATCATAATTCCAACAAACATTTCTCAAGAAACATACTCAACAACATTTGCCATCGCCCTTTACATCACAACTTCCTCATGCATCAACATCATCACACCAATTATCAACAATATAACAACATCACAACATAAAAAAAATCATAACATCACTAACATATGTAATCACAACTATAAAATCACTAGCATCAACTCCATTTGCAACATAAGCATCAACATACCTATAACTCAATGCATCAACATCTTCATCCAATTTCTACCTTGCTGTTCACAAGCTATTCTCTGACAAGCTAAACAACATACTTAGTTGCACCTCGTCACACACATATGGTAACATCACTGCCAATAATTCCTTTTGCAACATAAGCATCAACACACGTATAAATCAATGCATCGACATCTTCATCCAATTAGGCCATACCTCTGTTCTACCTTGCTTCTCACAAGCTATTCTATGACAAGAAAAGCAACATACTTAGCTGGAACTCTTCACACACATATGGTGACATCGCTAGCAATAGCTCCCTTTGCAACATAAGCATGAACACAAATATAACTCAATGTATCAACATCTTCATCCAACTAGGACATACCTCTATTCTACCTTGTTGGTCACAAGTTATTCTCTGACAAGCAAAGTAACATACTCAACTAAACCTCCTCACACACATATGGTGACCACACTTCTTGCTGCTCCTTTTCCATTAGTGAAAAAATGCCAACAATCTCCCCCTTTGGCATTGATGGAAACACTGTGATCCTCCCCCTTTTGTCCTAATAAAAAATATCCTTATTGCTCCAAACTTCTACTTACCTGCCCCTTTGACATCAATGATAAGGGGTACAAGGAGAGGTCTATGTCTGTTTTTGATGGAGAATACAAGATGCTCCAGATGTATATGTTTTAGATTCATTTTCATGCACACTATAGTATTGAGATTACTTTCACTACTTGTATCATTTTTACAATCATTGCATGAGCAACAACTCTTTCTAACCAAGTTATTCTCTTGAGAATATGAGCAATCATTTAGTATTGAGGCATTTAAATAAAAATTAAATTCACTAAGGATTTTGTTAGTTTTTGGTGTAGCAACAAATAGTTTTTCTTGTCCCATATGATGCTAAGAGGAAAAGGAACATGAGATATCCAAAACCCAGAAAAGGTTTCAAGAGATAATCTTGGGAAACGCCTTAACTAAATTAATTTTTCATAATTAAAATATTTCCCAAGTCTAACTTAGGAAAAGTGGTAAATTAAATTAAATTAATTAAGGAAATTCATTTTTTCTCTAGAAAATTCTATTGATGGAGTCAAAGTTATCTAATCCATTATATCTTGGCCATTGGTTTCCCAATAGAATATTATAAGAGCAAGTCGAGGGTTTGGAGAAGTGGCATCAGAGAAGATCAAGTATTAGTTGAGCAATTCGACTACCCAGTTGTAGGTTTTCAACAGGGCACAGCTAAATCTAGGGAAAAATTAAAGAGAGGGAGTAACAAAGATTCAAGAGTATATATTCTGTAGGAATATTTCCTCAATATTTCCAGTGTCTAGGAGATATAAAAATGAGTTTGAGTTATCTAGAGAGGATGCCATACAAAGTAGTGTGAGTTAGCCAACTTCCCAATGTGAGTTACCGAGAAGAGCCACATTTCAGTTAATAAAGGCTGAATCTATTTCTAGTAGGCTGAGCAAGTGGTTTCCAGAGGCAAATGACTCACTTGGAAGAGTTTATAGGGATGTATGAATTTCCATAGGCCAGATCTATGCATTTCTTGTCGAGTAGTAAAAATGGCTGGGAAGTGCGAGTGGATAGAGAGAGTTCGAGTTGGATTGCTTAAGGATATATTTAATCTCTAGTTTGTTTTGCTAGTTGTGATGAGTATTTCCCAAAGGATATCCATTAAATGCCATACAATTTATTTTACTCTAAAATTGATGCATAATAACAAAACCCTCATATGCTACACTGGTTTTCCTTTTGGGGTTTTTCGAGGGACAATTGTCCAAAAATAATTGTGTCATATTTTTATGTGTGTGTGCATCTATTTCTCAGTTCCAGATTGTATATTTCTACAAAATTTTATTTATGAAGAATTCAATTGTGAATTATTCACTATTTTTCATTAATAATTAACATAAGACAAATAAACTATATTAATTTAGGATAATATTTTCTAGTTAATTACATGAAAGGAATTTTCACAAATTTCATGTATTGTCAAAGAGAAATCTCACCATCAACTCATTCACACTATATTACACTTTCAAGTTTATGGTTTAGATGTCTCTTTCCTCATTGTTTTTAATGTATAGCCTGTCCTTATCAGAATCTGTGATAATCCACAGGATTACACATCTCTAGAGGTAAAAAATAATGCACTTCTCTTCCATAAATTTTTTCTTTCCAATAGTTTCACATGCCCACTTCAAACAAAGGTGTGCTTTCCAATCATCTAATACTTTTTCAAAATTAGATGAATCGAGCTACAAATATCTCAAGAGCTAGTGGCACTCTTAGTGAACCCTATCAATATTTTCTTTCCCTGTCTACTATGAAAATTTAGCTCCTATTCTTTGCATGTGGCCTCTTTTGAATAAAAGTGCACTCAACTAAATCCATTGGGTCTTAGTGAAATCTCTGTCAAGTCTATGAATTTCCTTCATTAAATTACATGAAAATATTTATGTTGCATTGACAGTCTTTCTTTTCTTCCTCTATTTGTTTTATAGATTCAACAAACATGACTAGTTTTTTTTCTTCTCTCGTCTCTCATGATTACACAAGTAGTAATTTACATGCAAAATCATGTCCAAATTCAAAATTTCTACTGCACATGTGAAACTTCTATTTTAAAAAAATATACAGCTCAATACTAGGATGGAAATTACACATGAAGGGAAAGCTATCTTACATATGTTTCAGCAGAAAATTGATTGTGTAAAGAGTACTCCCAACATTGATAATCAATTTTGAATGAAAGTGTACTATCTCTTCAATTCTCTTTCAATTTGATTTCAATCTTCCCAATCTCTATTCAATTTAGGTTTCATCACTTGTTTGGTTTCTTGTGGTACTGAGGCCAATGCCTAGTAACTAAAACATGGCCAATTTTACCTCTATAGTTGGAATTAACAATAGACTCTACAATATCCATGAGTATGCCTAGCATATTTTGAACTTAAATTAAGATAAGCTCCATGAAAATTTCAGTTCATTTCCAATATTCTTCAATGGTAGTACTGTAAATGTATATATAGTTGGCCGTAGGAAAATATAATTATATCCCTTTACAAGCTTTCACTCTCTCTCACTAGTTGTTTGACACAAATGATACATGAGAACTTGTTTACAATGGACATCAATGTCTTTTGAAGAAAAAATTCTCAAAATATTCACATCCTATATAAAAAAAATGATGCACTCTGGATTGCGTTAGTTCATTGAAGGATATCAACCCAAACACAACTTCCATTATCCTTTTGATACCCGCTCCACTCTTGTACTATTAACACTGTAATTTCCTCTTTCAAAGGTACCAAGACATGAATGTATGCATCAAGAGTTTTGATATATTTACCAAATCACTCTACACCAAAAGCACTCTTTCCAGGAAAGATGTATATACCTTACTGCTCCTTGGAATGTCATACCTTATGCTAGAGTAATGTCGATGCCTATTACTTCTGAAACACTATATTTGAATTCATGCAATTTTCAATGTAAACATTTTGGAATTATGTTAGAATAATCGACCAAGTGATATCTCTGAACTGGGATAACCGTATGGCATGATGCAACCTATAATTCGATCTCTATACCTCAAACACATGAAAGACACCATAACTCACGAATATTTTACTTGGAATTTTGTTGGCATCCTTAATGCTTGAACACATACCAATAATTTTGATCTTTGATGCTCTATCATCCTCTGGAATAACTATTGATTCTATGAATGTAATCTCATTAGAACTTTAAATACATCCTCTAACACTACTTTTTCTCAATACCTTGATTCATACCACTCTGTCACTCGTATAACAACCATTACTCGTCTAGAATTTTCGACTTATAGCACATGTATATATTTTAATACGTGATTTCTATACGTCAACAATATTTTTCTTATCCTTTGTGGCACATTCAGGGTGTTGGGTAGGGGTCCCCCATGTCTATTTTTTGTCTGAGTCATGTAAAGAATCCGCATTTTGAGGAGCAGAGCGTGATTAGTGCAGGGATATAAGAGTCAAAAGGGATTTCGGGCAGGACAAAGCCCCTTTTTTGTAAAGGGATGGGATTGTCTAGAGTATTTTGAGCTCCGCCCATGTTTTGTGGACCATGGTATTGTAAGGGTAAAAAAATATATAAAGAGATGTCTTAGCAAGTCTAGGACAATTGATTGAATAGATAAAACGTTTTTGAGTCTATAATTGTGAGATATTTTGTATTCGGGTGAAGGAAAGACTCCCGCATCTGTGTGTTCGGAGACGTTGGTAAGTCTGCAACTGTGTGTGCAGGCTCCTATAGATGTGTGTGCAGAGTTAGAAAGATTGTATTTGTGAGGACTTGAACTAATAAAGTATAATTTGAGACAAATCTGTGTATTTTCTTATGTTTGCGTAGTTTCGGTGTTTTAGCCTGTTTATGGTTCGTTTTTACATATTTCTTTTGCAATTACATCGTGAAGGTTCAAATACTATTTTATATGATGAATAATACATGTTAGACTAGTTACGCGTAGTTCACAAATCTATTAAGTTGGAAAACGCTTTACAACTGTAACAATAAGGTTAACGGTCTGCGAAGGTTAGATTAATTCCTAAACTGATAGAAACCTTACAACCACACTGCATAGTACCTACGGATGTAGAAATCTAGTTCTAGCATCCCCTAATATCGCCTCGGGTGGGATTGCGTCAACGCAAGTAGGTCATTGCCGAAAGGGCCGGTGGTATATGGTTTTGTTGGTTAGCGCAACTAACCCTGATCCTAGGTCTAAGCCCTTGAATCCAACAAATGGTTTTGTTGTCAATGGAATATATGGTACCTAGTCTTAGAATCACGATAGTCATGAATATGGTAGATAAATATATTATGGAAGAAAGATTGGAACAACTCCTCGCGCTAGAAGAATATCGCTTTCTTGCAGGATTTCACCAACAAGTACAAAAAGCCCGAGAAAAGGCATGGCACGATCGACATATTAAGCAGTGAAATTTTAAGAATGGAGACTTGGTTTTTCTGTACGATAGTAAGATCACACAATTCTTTGGTAAGTTCAAGATGCATTGGCTAGGCCTATATGTTATCAAGGATATCTCAAATGGTGGCATAGTTCAGCTCATGAAG
This sequence comes from Pinus tabuliformis, assembly GCA_031772625.1. NCBI lineage: Eukaryota > Viridiplantae > Streptophyta > Pinopsida > Pinales > Pinaceae > Pinus > Pinus tabuliformis. The sequence continues at coordinate 687,382,381 of CM062814.1, read as the reverse complement.
CTGAATGGAGAATTATTTGTTGGGCGAATAAATGGGAGTAGTTTGAAACTCTACAGGGAAAATTCCGTCGCTGGGACTGTGCGATGACTATATGAAGGAGGAAAGTCTTAGTGCTATAGGCAGTTGGAAGGAAGCACGAGACTGTAAAGTACTCTACCACTGAAGTACCTTATTGAAGAAGGAGGGTTGCACGACATTCAGGAGGATGGCGTAGGTGGAGAATGGATACACATAAGTAACCAATGGAGCCCCAATATCTAGAGGAGGAAGAAATAATTGATGGATTTGAGGATATCAACACAGACGAGGTGGAACCAATCTCTAGGTTTCCACCCTATATGCCACCGAGGAAGCCAATTGCACAGGTGACAAAGGACCCATATTCTATCAAATACAAGATATTTACCCACCTGTTACCAGAGGAAGTGCCAATTGAGGGAGAGTTGTTGGCCAAGGTGCCACCCTGCGCATGGAGGATTTGGATTTGAATGATCGGAGCAAGTATCCCCAATTCGAGCCCGACAAGTACCTCCAATCCATTTATTATGAAGAAGCTGGAGTGACAAGGGTTAATCCAATGAAGTGGGTAGCTGGGATTCAACACACTGGGTTGCTGAATATGATTTATGTTCTACACTTTGGGCGTAACAACATAAACACAATTTGTGTGCACCAACTATTGGAATTGGTACATGATGGGTGTATGTGGATTGGAACGTCAATCCTGATTGACAATATGTTAATCCGAAGGATTATTGCACTACCTCACTAAGGAGTGAACACCAATGATGCATTTGTTGGGAAATATCAGGAGAAAAAGCTGGCCGATAAGATGAAGAATGACTTTGGCTTAGTCAAGAAGTCCCAAGGCCATGCTATTAGTTATATTAATGATGAGGCTATGTGTTTTTTTGCATCCATTTTGGCCTGTAAGATCATGAGGAAGTCTCGGGCGGACGAAGTGTTAACCCCAGTTGTATCCTTGGTTGCGCAGTGCAACAAGGGGGTCTAGTTTAATTGGGTCAAGTATCTATGTTAGGAGTTTTTGGATGATTGCCGAGAAGCTCATGAAGAAGGGAATCCATTCCACTATGCGTGGCTATTACTCTTAATCGCATTGGTAGCATGGCGAACAACGAAGGATTCACAGTTCCCCAATGTGGACCTTGATTTGTGTGAGGCTACAAAGTTTGCCTCGCTGTGGGCATCTAGGGAATCGACCCAGATTACCGAGAAAAAATATTTTGGGTTTTATTTGAGATGGATTTGCGCACAATCATCAACAAAAGGCCATGGCCATCACCCGCATTATTTCAACAATATAGCAACATTGCCGACTTTAAAGTGGATTTTCATAGTGTCTTATCTGCGCCAGGAAATATTTGGAGAAGGTATGACATGAGATACCATACTTAGTTTGTTAAGAAGACATCTTGATAGTCATCAGTAAGTGGTTGAGTAATTGACTTACCCCAACAAATGTAACAATAATAGAAAAGCTAGGCACAAGTAAGACCACTATAGGTACGTAGGCCAAAAAATCAGCGACCAAGAAGGATACCAAGAAGGTGCCCATGGTGGTCACAATTGACCTCGAGGAAAAGACTACTAAGCATGCAGTAGAGAAAGAGACTGGTGAGGGGGATAGGGTGGGGGAGACCCTATTGTGGACACAGAGGATGTTGATTCCCTGTTTATAATAAGGAAGCGGAAAAAGAAGAGTGCTGGCAGTGTGTGAAAGAAGCAGAAGTTAGATAAATCCAACAGCACAAAACCTTTGGTCCTCACTAAGGGGGACTTTGAAGAAATAGGCGACACCGTCTAAGTTGCGACAAAGGATATGTCGGGGAATACTTAAGTCAATACAGGGAAATATTGAAAAAGGTACAACATGGCCTTAAAGAATTGCAAGTTCAGATGAGTGTGATCTAATAGAGCGTGGCTCAGGCGAGCGCGAATCAAGCGAGCGTGGTTCCTTAGACAACAGATCTTACCACAGGCCTTTGAGAAGTCCATTTTCCAGAAGGATTACTACACGTCGAGAATATAGAAGAAAGGGAGAGTACACAAAAAATTAAAAAATCTGAGCCTCAATCTTAGGGCACTCACCCTTCAGACCTTTGAGCAATCCATTTGCCATAAGGATTACTACACGTCGAGGTTGCAGAAGAAAGGGAGAGCACACAAAAAATTAAAGAGTCTGAGCCTCAATCTTGGGGCGCTCACCCTTCAGACATTGCACGAGCTACATCAGGGCGCCATAGATGAACCCAAGATACGACAACAACGAGCTCTGTTGGTCATCAACAAAGTCAAAATAAACAACCAACATATGTTCAAAGAAAAGAGTAAAGCAATGCAGGATTGTGAGGAGGTAGCTATGCACAACCAGAAGCTAGAAGAGGCCATAACCAAAGTATTGAGTGAGCTTTCAGAGCTTCAAATCCCATCCGAGGCAGATTCAACAGAAAATATTTAGAAATTGGCAGCAATAGTCATCGAAGGAAGAGATGGGCAAGGTTAGATTTTAGCTACATATGCAGATTATAGAACTTCAGATGAAGATGTAGCCTATAATGCCACCGGAAGTTCGAGAGCAGTGCTTCCACAGAAGTTTCTATGGCACAGATAGTGTCTGTAGTCAACTTTTTGAAGATACAACGGAACTATGGGCCTCACTATAGGAGGACCCACATGTGCAGAAAATCGAAGTGGAAATCAAAGACAAGCTTCTGTTGTTCAATGAGATTAAAGCAATGAAATGGACCTTAACACCTATGCAAAGGTTCACTCGTCTCTAGGAAGGAACACTTCTGCAGGGACATATTGTTGAGCTGCATAGGAAGGCACAAATCATCTCCGCGCAGATGCAACCTTGGGCAGATGAGGCCTGCCATCTCTCACAAGAGGTAGAGGGAAAATTGAAGAGCGTGCAACAAACACAAAGGACAATTAACCTCACAGCAGAAGGGATGACAACAAAGAAGCTCATGGACAAAGTTCGACAGGCCGCAGAGCAATGCACCACAATGCTTCATCCATTGAAGTTTGCATACAAAGGCCTGAAAGAAAAGAGCAAGGGCGTAACAGTTGAGTGACTCGAGGATGAGTCACATCTTTATGTTGGGGGCATATTGGGTATGGGTCCGCTAGGTCTAAGTTTTTGTCCGAGTCATGGAAAGATTCCACATTTTTAGGAGCGGAGTGGAGCGCGATTAGCGCATGGATATAAGAGTCAAAGGGGATTTAGGACTGGTCAAAGCACCTTCTTTTGTAAAGGATGGGATTTTATAGAGTATTTTGAGCTCCGCCCATGGTTTGCGGACCATGGTATTGTAAGGGTAAAATAATATATAAAGGGATGTCTTAGCAAGTCTAAGACAATTGATTGAAGATATAAAATGTTTTTGAGTCTGTAATTGTGAGATCTTTTGTATTTAGGTGACGGAAAGACTCCTGCATCTGTGTGCATGGAGACCTTGGTAAGTCTGCAACTGTGTGTGTAGGCCGCTGCAGCTATTTGCGCAAAGTTAGAAAGATTGTATTTGTGAAGACTTGAACTAATAAAGAAGAATTTGAGACAGATCTGTGTATTTTCTTATGTTCACATAGTTTCAGTGTTTTAGCTTGTTTATGGTTCGTTTTTACATATTCCATTTGCAATTACATCGTGCCTGTTTTAGCCAGTTATTTAGGTACTGCTTCTATTATTTTGTTTTTCCTTTAGTAGTTTGATATTATTTTCCAATTGATGATATGAAAATGACACCGTGTGACTCAATTTTATGATATTTAGCTCATGTATAAGTCTACTATTCAATTAAGCCCAAAGTGAACACTATTTGTTTAAAATACCAAGTCAAACTATACAACTTCATTGGCAATCTCCTCCTCTACATAATCGCACACAATCTGATGCATTCATTTTCTTCTTTAGTTGATGAATGTATTCTCAATTGAATTCTTGTTGAATGGAGTGAGGTATCCATCAATTAAAAAGTACACTACTTGCAAGATGATTCCTCGTTTTATTAATATGTTTCACTGAACCACACAATAGCATATCTAAGAAATCGATCTACAATACTATTTTCTCGCAAATTTCATAAACACAAGTTCACTATCCTCCATGACTTAAAACCAATGGCTAGTAACTTAGAGAGCTTTTCTGTACACATAGATTAGTAGATATGCTCTTCTTCAATGCCCGACTATGCATACCAACAACTATGGTGTTGTATGTAGATCCACTTTTCTTCTTTACTCTCCATGTAGATTTCCTCTCTGCTCATCTCTATCAGTGCAACAAACTATTTACTGGCACAACAATTTTCTTGTTCATATTTTATATGTATGACCTTAAAAACACTTAGCTTTATTAGTATTGACATCATTCTTCAACAAATCACTGCATTAGCTATTTTTAGTAAAATTCATATCTTCTATCAATGTCACACCTCAACTCTAATTTATATCTTAACCATAATCAAATTATATACCATTTTAGAAACAACTAATATTGTACACTAATAACACGAGAATTATCATTTTGCATTGGTAGTCTTAGATTATTTTATGTACTTTTTATTTCTTTGAATGTCACAATTTTTTATTTATTATTATTATTATTATTTTTTTCATCTGTAGCCTTCTTAGTCATGAAAAATATAGGATAACTGATGCACTTTGAACTCTACTTAACAAGGCTCTGATAACACCTCTTCATTTGGAATTTCAACTGATCATAGTCATCCTTTTCATTAAAGTTTTATTACATAGACACTCGAACATATATAGTATATTGTTAAGAAACTGTTTGGGTTGCTCTCCCCCTAGGATTTTGCTTCTCTAACCCTAACTAGATAGTTGCTTTACTTCCTAGAGTAGCTCCCCATGCTGAATTCAATTTGTCATTGAAGTCACATGCTTATCCTTTTTCTTCCTCTTCCAAACTATAGTGGGCTACCTTTTGTTGTCTGCATTTCCTTTTAATTCAATTTTTGGTCTACTTGGAGAGGTTTTTCCCATTTTTCTAGATTTTTTTAGAGTACATGGAAGCTTGCAATATTTGGCCATGTGTCCAAGGTTGCTACATAAATAACACATTATATGACTAATAAATGTTGGAAATGGTGTGTGTCTTCTTGTGCTCATATTATTCTTTGCATATAATTTGCATTCAACAACTTTATGTCCAAATCCATTGCACAAATAAGAATAACCATATAAATGATTTTCGTACTTGGTGGATGATTGTCTTCTCTATTCTCTTGCTTGAGGGAACATTCTGGTTTGTTGCAACTTCTGCTAATTAGTCTTGATCTGATTTCTCTTACATTCTGCTGCTACATATCTAGGTTTATGGAAAAAAATACTTCACATCTTTCCCATGAGAAAAGAATATCTTGTGGGATATTCCAAATTTTCTCAACTCATCTCCAGGAGCAAATGACATTCTTGCAAAAAGCATTTTCTTCAACTCATTTTATTTATCTATTTTGATTTTTCTAATTGCCTTTGTTTGTTTCCTTGCTAATCACGCTACATGTCCCTTCTCCTACAGGCATTTTCAGTGTTGCTTCATTATCCTCTGTGGTTACCTTTGATCTAATGCACTTTTTTGAGTTCTTCATGGAGACAACCTCTTCTTCTAGTCTTTTTACCCAATATGTTCTTTTCATATAGTTTGGTTCTTGCTGAATCAATTTCAACTTCTAATATTTCACACAATAGGTCTCTCTCCTTCAATGGGCTGCTCTTCACTTCTTCAACTTTTCTAGCTTCTTCCAACAATGTCCTCAGGCTAACAATTTCCTCCTTGTACTCATGCTCTCTTTCGTCACATATATGCAAGAGTTTCTTTTGGTCTCTGATTTCATTTGTCAGTATGTCTAACTAAACCAAGGCTAAGCCTACCTTGTTTTGTTCTTCAAGTAACTTTTCCTCATGACAATTAGGTACATTCTCACTAGTAGAACATATCTCATTTGACTGGGCACTTTCCTTTTGAGAGACCTTTTTATTCTTCCTATTTTTCTTCTCCTTCTCTACACTTCTGCCAATAGTATCTTATTCATGCATGAATCATGAACTTTCCCAAATTTATTTTTCAAAATTTAAATCTATCACTATCTCAATATCCATATTGTGAAGGTTGTTATACATTACACATTTTTCCTGAGCATTCCACTGTTTTTCTTGCTTAGAGGGGGAGTCTTTGTTGTATCCTTCACACACTATCTTCCAGACATTTGGTCCATAACCATTCAGTTCTTATTTTACTTTCTCTTTCCATTCCTAAAAGTTTGCAGTACTAAGCACATGTACCTTTTGATAGTCCATGGCTCAAACAGCTCTACCTTCTAGCTATTTTATTACATTCATGGACATAAATTAATTTTCTTTTCAATGGTTAACTGAACTATTAAATGAACAACATAACACCTTATGAACAACAAATTTAATATGTGAACATCATGAAATATGTAAACCATAACATAAATCAACGCATAAAAGCAACACATATGAACGATGGATATAAGTTGAAACCCATAAATGGAGAAAAAAGCAAATTTTTTATTGTTGTGATGCGAAGGAAAGCTCCTACTCTCTACTCTCCTATTACATCTGATTTTCCGTACGCTCCAACTGTTATGAAACCAGCTCACAAAAAGATAGAAAAAGAGATAAACGCCTTATAACTCAGCCTCTTCGAGGGGGAAACCTCCTTTAAATTACACAAATGAACAATTCTTCGATGATTCAAATGAAAAAACCTCCTTTCTATATATAGGAGTCTAAGGAGTCACAATATAACCCAGCCGACCTAACAATAATAATATAAAGGCATAAAAATAACAATAAAGGGATTCTATGGGGCACAGTAATAACAATATGGGGACAATAGGGGCACAACAATATTAATAAGGGATACAACTACAATAGTAATGGGGCAATCACTAGTATTATAGGGACCTAACACCAACCTACAGGAGGTTGCTACCTCAATTTATTTTGCAAGCTTCAACTTGCAAGGAAGCTTTAACTCCCACAATTTTTTTGCTAGCTACAACCCATAGGAGGCTCTTACCTCAATAGTCTCTAACCTGTTCTTTATCAAGCTACAACTTGAAGGAGACCACAAACCCACGATATATAAAGAAAACTATGTGTTGGTTTTCCTGGTCTATAACTCTGCATACCTCCATCTTTGTCACTACTTTTTCTTCTCCTAAAATATACTTCACATATGATCTGTATGTGCTAGAAAAATTACTCGAACAACTTCACATTATCTAACTCTATAACAATTAAAATATTCCAACCTCACACATTTCTATAAACAAGCTTTGATGGCTGTTAGTATTCCAAGCACGAATCTAAAATGACAAGTCTTATCTTTTTGAATTTGAAGGGATGTGTCTCTTTGTTTCCAAGTATTCACTCTAAAATTTGAAGGATAAGTCAAGACAAATAAAACTCACATTATTAAAAACCGAAATAACATAAGCCAAAATTAATAATTGCATGAGATAGCGCTCAGATGGATGAGAAAACACATTGTAACACAAGATATTTGACGATAAAGCACGTTACTGTCTAGGGTACATAGTCTAAATAGTAAATGACTATTGTTATAACAATTTTTCTAAGATTAGAAGATGTGTTACAATCATAGGAACTTGCCACAAATCTAGGTCTATTCTACTATCAACACTTTTGTTCTGTTATGCTTGGAAGACACTTCTATTCTACAACATATCTCTATCAATCATCACTTTGCATCACAACATTCTTCATAACTTTTCCCTTGACTTTCTAACTCATGTCATTTATGATATTCTTTCCTTTTTCATCTACCTCAAGTCTTCTGCATGCCAACTCTTCAACACTGATCTCTACAACATCTCAACACTTAAGCAACATACTCAACAACATTTGCTATCACCCTTTACATTACAACTTCTTCATGCATCAACATCATTATGAAAATGATCAATAATATAACAAGATAAAAACATAGGTAACTTCATAACATCACTATCATATGCAACCACAAGTATAACATCACTAGCAACAACTCCCTCTCCAACATAATAATAAACACAAGTATAACTCAATGCTTCAACATGTTCATCCAACTAGGCCATACCTCTATTCTACCTTGCATCTTACAAGCTATTCCCTAACAAGCAAAGCAACATACTCAACTGCACCTCCTCACACACATATGGTGACATCATTAGCAACAACTCCCTTTGCAACATAAGCATCAACACAAGTATAACTAAATGCATCAACATATTCATCCAACTAGGCCATACCTCTGTTCTACCATGTTTCTCACAAGCTATTCTCTGATAAGCAAAGGAACATACTCAATTGCACCTCCTCACACACATATGGTGACCACACTTCTTGCTTCTCCTTTTCCACAAATGATAACAACGCCAACACTCAGGAATATGGAGTTTTCCATGTGAGGTAGGTAGAGATCATGCTAGGATTTTTCCCAAATGCTAATTGTCCTGACCATCTTTTGCATTTTGATTTTGATTTTTTGTTTTGTTTTGTCGTGTCCATGGTATGGTTTTTCCTTTTATTTTTGCTGCATTAACCTCACATCTCAAATGTTTCGGGACCTACTTATGGTATGTGAACATATGAATGCCGAATTCCCAAGAACCAATGACAAGTTATACTCGAATAATGGAGGCGATATATAGGGCTTGTAATGTAGCAATGGAGGTGTTAAATATGGAATAGGGAGAATGAAACACATTATCTCAATCATGGATTTCCAAGTGGTTCCCATTCTATAATCTAAAGGTCCTTAAGGGAGGTTCCACTGGATTAGGACCAAATATTAACTCCCATGGTAAGGTCAGAGAAAAAAATTACCATCAAGGTCTGTCAATCTTCCAAATTACCCCATCATTCATACTAATTTCCCAAAAACAAATAAGTACAAGCACCTGCTTGAAAAATGATCAAAGTACCTTTTGAAAAGAATTCCACCTTCATCCAAGTGTTAATGAAAGATGGTGAGAAGCACATGGCTGATGCAAGTCACATATTTAGATGGAATATCATCATCTAATGGTGGTTGGTGAGGGTTTTTGGTTTTGTGGTTGACCCACTGGTTGTGAAATATAGGAGAAAATTATCCTCGTATGGGATTACCCATTTTGGTGGGTAACATCTGGCTCCAACTCAAGGACATGAGATCATTGTAGAGTGCATGATCCATAGGCTCGAATGGACATTTCAAGAGAACTCTAGAAGTTTATGGGCTCGCAAATCTGTAACCTGCACATCCAATTAAACTTTTTTGAGAGAATATGAAGTGAGTGTAGAGTATCACCCATATTTTATATGATGATAAAAATCCATACATAAAATAAACTCTATTATAAATGAAAGCTAATCTATAATGAAACATAATATGAGAATACAACATGTTGGACTCCTCACGCAATATGTAATGAAACTAACTACTACATAATGCTAGCATACAATCCATGACCTAAATATAGCTATATAACTAATGCATACAATATATCACTAAATCAACATCACACCTCTTATCCTTATGGATAACCATGGTATAATAAAAATAAGCAGTGACAATCATCATAACACCCACATGTTAGACCATAAGGGTGGGAAGCGGGAAAATAAATAGATCACGGATCGATTCTCTTATGATGAAAATGGGTAGAGGATAAAGGAGGGAAACAAAAATTTTGCTTACTCCTAATAATCCTTTCTTATAACCAAAGTATGGAGTAAATGATGATTAATTTTAGGAACTTTTTCCCAAAAGTTGTCTCATGCATATCATTGTCATTTATGCCCTTAGGTTCATATTGGGACCGACATGATGAGGAGGATGGATGGAGGCAAATATCCATACAACTAGGCTTCTTGTCACAACAATCAAGTTCAAAAAGGTCAACCGATGCTGGTTCATCATGTTCAAAATTTATGCGACCCAAATATGACTAATGGAAAACCATTGGAAGATCTATGGATGGATCAGATACATCAAACATATTATCTTCCCAATTACATGAAATGTAAGGGAGGAAAATGTCACTATTAACATCATCATTAGTATCATAAATTATGTCATTGTCAAAATACTGACTACTCATATCCCATTTTTCCTATTTGATATGCATAAAATCACAAATATTAATTTTTAAGGAATTCATGGGATCACCCTTTCCAAGGTCTTGAGGAACTAGTACATCATCAAACTTACCATTCATGAAAAGGGTGGAGTTTTCCTACATTCCACTGGCCAAGGTATTATCTTCTTCAGGGTACTCACTATGCTCCTTTCCTTGGTCATCTCTAATGTTACTTTCAATTTTTCATCTCGATGGTCAAGAAAAGAGTCCTCATGGTATTACTCTTTATCACAACACTAATTTATTTCATCAATGGAATGATCATAATTCACTTCAAAGTGATCTTGACGATAAGGGGTGATGCCTTTCATTGGATGACAATGTTCCTCTTCTTCAACTCCTACATCTTTAGAGATATGAAATTACCTTTGGAGATCTATGTCCAAACTTCATTAAAAATATTCGTCACTCTAGAACATTGGCCCCTAATCCTCAAGGAGCATCCGCATTATTACTATGATGGAGGTGATGCTTCAATGCTCACAAGGAAACTTAAGTCATTCACATTTCTCAGTCCTAAGAGATTTAATGAATAACCTCATAAGGGTATCCTGATGAATCATACCGACCTTTGAAGTATATTTAATGAATTTTTCTATGTGATCAATCGCTGAAGATGGATCAACATCAAACTTGGGGAAATTTATGATAACATCTATGTCACAAATTTTTGGATACCCACGAATATCCTTGAAATCCAAAGCAAGGAACATATCACCCAAACCTTAAGAATCCATTACCTAATAATAAACAAAAGGGGAGTCACCAAGGTGAATTCAAAATGCCTTCAAAGATGCTTTCCTCACCCTACAAGCATTAAAATTTTGAATCTCAATGAAGAACTAGGGTTTTGTTCTTCTAATGGAGTTCCTAGATGAAAAAGTTTATCCTTGTTTATGGTATGATCTCAATAAATTAAATGAATCTCATACTTCAGATAACAAGGAGGTTGAATTAAATCCTCCCCAACAACAATGTCAAAAAATGTTGCCTAAAAATCTAGGAGGCCTTGTGGCATAGGGAACACAATATGAGGTATGGTCCATTGTCACCACAACAGTCACTACCTCTTGATTTATTTGTGGAATTTCAACACTAGGTATGCTTCATTATATTAGGTCACCTAAACGATTTACCAAATATAAGGGATAAGGGGACAAGATAGGCTTAAGGAGAACAAATCTACTTAAGAATAGGGCTTAGCTAGCACAAAAAGGAAATTCACATCCCCTAAAAGGCCTAATAAGGGCTTGAGAATCAACAAGATGAACAAGACCAAATAGGATCAAAAGGTCAATAAAAGGCTCTCAATAGATGTATAACTTTAATTTGTGGAACAATATGCCTTTAATAAGCCCCAAGTTGAAGCCTAGGGAAAACTAGGTATTTTCTAGGGAAAAATATACCTAGCACAAGGGACATTTTCCCTAAAATGGATAAATTAGCCACATGAATGACTTGATTTTGAGGCAAATATGATCCAGATTGGATCACTATATTTTTTTCATACATATCAATGCATTCAGAGTGGAAAAAGTGGAGGAATCAACTCATGGGACCGTTTTTACTAGCAGGACTGAGTTTGGTGAAACATGGTCTGAAACCTTCTGGGAGTGTTTTGAGGCATCAAAAGATGTTTTTTAGGGTAAAAATTTACCGCCTTAGTGTTTTACCTTTTTATGTTATTATACAAACAAATATATTTCCAACAGCGCAATAAGCGCATCAATTAGAGTTCGTATGCAAAAGTTATGTCACTTAGAAGTTGACCTCCCAGTTTTCACACCTATAATTTGAGAGGATGCCACATCAGCCCCCATTATTCATGGAAAATGGGCTAACCACGTGTTTTTTATGTAAAATACTCTATAAGAGTCTATTTGGTAACTCTAGTTAAGAGTTTATGTAGTAAAACTTTACCACTGGTGTAGGTTTTAACCCCGTACAGAAATTACCCGCATACGAATTCTAAAACACAGAAAATAAACAATGCGAGAGCATAACACATAAAACACATATACACAGAGATTTTCCCATGGATCCCAAAACCAGGAGTACTAGCTTGATTTTTCATTATGTTCCTTTCAATGTTACAATACATATTTATACATGTCGAAGCATCCAATACCATGGACCGAAAACCATTGCGTCAAAAACCATGGACCGAAAACCATCATGTCCAAAACCATGTGAGAAAATCATGCACAAAACCATAGGTAGGTCCACCCAACCTAACATAGGGTCCAAAACCAAAATTTTCTGGGGCGCTACCCCAGACCCCATAGAGTGGGGTTACCTGCACCCCTTAAACACTGTGTGACTCCACCCGTGACGCAATCGGTGCAACGAAGGGGGGGCTCCGCCCCCCTTCTAACACCCCGGTTAACTACGTGGGCTAGTCGTGGAAAGAATATAACACAACCCAACATTCTCCCACTTGTTGTTTTCTTTCCACAGGGGGCCACAAGAGAGCTTAGTCATTTATCTAGCCCTGAAATTCCCATTGTTTCTCCACACCAAGAGAAATTCTCAGAGCTCACATATTTTGTCAATGCATCTGCAGTATTCTTCAAAGTTTCCACCTTTACCAACAACATCTTTTTGTCTTCTATCATATCCCTCACAAAGTGATACTGAACATCAATGTGCTTTGTCTTTGAATGGTAAGCATGGTTATTTGCCAAGAAAATTTCGCTTTGGCCGTCACAATCTATCCTTATAGCTCCCTGTGTTAACCCATACTTGAACACAATCTTTGCAACCAAACTGATTCCTTGCTTGCATGAATGGCTGCCATGTATTCTGCCTCTGTAGTTGATAGTGCCACTATAGATTGTTTCTTACTCATCCAACTGACTGCACCTCCAAATAGGTTAAACACATACCCACTTGTAGATCTTCTCTGATCCACATCTCCAGCCCATTCCACATTAACAAATCCACGGATATCCAAAACTCTGTCCAATCTCAGTCTTCCTTGGTAGCACAAACCATAATCACTAGTGCCACGCAAATACCTGAAAACCCACTTCACTGATGTTCAGTGCTCCTTTCCTGGTTTTGACATAAACTTGCTCAATACTCCCACTGCATGTGCAATGTTTGGTCTAGTACAGACCATCGCATACATCAGGCTACTGACTGCAATTGCATATGAAACATGGGACATGTCCTCTTCCTTTTCTTGTGTCTTGGGAAACTGTTCAATAGATAAGTTTACACCTACAGGAATAGGAACCTTCACCGGTTTACTATCCTACATATTAAATCTCTGCAATATTGTCTCGACATACTTCCTCCAGTTTAACCAGAGCTTCCTCTTTGTCCGATCTCTTTTAATTTCCATGCCCAAAATATAGTTTGCAACACCAAGATCTTTCATGTCAAATTTGGAGGACAAATGGGTCTTCAAATCCTGGATAATTTCTTTGTCATTTCCAACCAACAACATATCATCCACACACAAGACCAGATAAATCACACGGTCACCAATTAATTTAAAATACACACAATGATCTGCTTTTCTTCTGGTGAAGCCAAGTTCGTATAAATGTTTCAATTTTCTGATACCATATCTTTGGTGACTGTTTTAGCCCATAAAAAGACTTCTTTAACTTGCATACCAGTTACATCTTACCCTTCACCGCAAATCCTTCAGGTTGCTTCATGTAGATCTCCTATTCCAGATCCTCGTGAAGAAATGTTGTCTTCACATCCATCTGTTCTACCTCAAAATCAAAAGCAATAGCAACAGATAAAAGTAATCTAATAGAAGCTACCTTGGCAACAGGAGAAAAAATATCACAAAAATCAATTCCCGGCACTTGGGAATAACCTTTTGCTACCAATCGAGCTTTGTATTCCCCACCTTTCCTTCTGCATTTGTCTTCTTCTTGAACACCCATTTTCTACCAATGGGTTTCCTTCTAGCCGGCAACTCCACCAGATCCCAAGCCTCATTTTTGTGTAAATAAGCAATTTCATCAACCATGGTCTCTTTCCAGAGTTTTTCATCCTCTGAATATACTGCTTCCTTCACAGTTCTAGGATCATCATTAGTAATAGATAAAGTAAAATTTGAATAGAAAGCAGATGGACTATACCTTTCCGGTTGCCTTCTTTCTCGAATTGATCTTCTCACACCCGGAGTTTGTCGCTCTTCATCTTCTGATTCCTCCTCTGTTGTAGAGTCTGATTATTCCTCCTTAAGTTCAAACTCTATCTTCTCAGGTTCCTTTGATTGGACTTCATGTTTAATAACATCTTTTACCTCTCTAAACACCACATCTCTGTTGTACACAACCTTCCTTGTTACTGGGTTCCAAAGCTTATAACCTTTTAAACCATCCTTATACCCAATAAAGATGCACTTTTCATATTTACTATCCAACTTGGTTCGTTTCTCCTTTGGAACATGTACATATGCATCACATCCAAATACCTTCAGATGTGAAAGAGAGGGTTTCTTACCAGTCCATACCTCTTGTGGAGTCTTATCCTCCGACGCTGATGAAGGTGATCTGTTGACCAGGTAACATGCTATCTCCACCACCTCTGCCTAGAATTCCTGTCGTAACCCGACACCACTCAGCATGCTTCTTGCCCTTTCCATCAACGTCTTGTTCATTCTTTCTGCAACTCCATTTTTCTGAGGTGTATATGGAGTAGTCTTCTACCATGCTATACCACACTTCTTACAGAATTCTTTAAATTCCTTACTGCAAAACTCTCCACTGTTATCTATCCTCAACACCTTTATCTTCTTCTCTGTCTGGTTTTCCACTAGAGCCTTAAATTATTTAAACCTGTCAAAGTCTTCAGATTTATTTTTAAAGAAATATATCCATGTATTCCTTGAGAAGTCATCTATAAATGATACATAATACATGGAATTACCCAGTGATGGAACCTTCACAGGTCCAAACACATCACTGTGCACAAGCTCTAATATCTATTTTGCCCTCTTACCACCAGAGGGGAAACTCACCTGATTCTTCTTCCCATATACACAATTTTCACAGAAATCAAAATCCAGAGAGCTATTACTCATAGCTTCTACCTTACCTTTACCATGAAGTATTCGAAGGCCCTTCTCTCCAATATGTACAAGCCTTTGATGCCACAACATGGTCTTCTCTCCAGAGACCACTAGATTTTCTGGTCCACTTTCAGGAACCACAGAGCTATTGTACCCATCAACAACAATGCTACCTTTCATCTTGTACAAAGTCCCAATCTGAACTCCTTGCATCAATATGAGTGCTCCCCAAACCATCTTGCATGTATCATTATCGAACACTCTTTTTACACCTGCATCATCCAGCTTGCTTACAGAAATCAGATTTCTGGCCATGAAGGAATATGCAGAACACCTGGAAGTGTTCTAACCCTTCCACCTTGCAACTTCAACTTTACTTTTCCATGACCAATGATTCTAGCATTCTTATCATCCCCTAAGAGACATCGCCACCATCGTATTTTTCATACTCGCAGAACCACTCTTTATGGGGAGTGAGGTGAAAGGATGCACCTGAGTCAATCAACCATGCCTCATGATCTACATGTGTACTTGAAGAAGCCAAGTACACATCCCCACCTTCATCTGAGGTGATTTTCGCCTCTGCAGAGGGAGCATCATCAGATCCCTTTCTTTTACCAGGATATTTAGATTTAGAGTCCCTTTTGTAGTGCCCTTCCTTTCCGCATTTCTAGCACACCACCTTTACAGGTTTTCCTGGAGATTTAGATCTCCCTCTAGATTTATATCTCCCACTCAATGACTTATTTTTGTTTCTATTCTAAGATCGTCCTTGTACAGACAAGGCATCACCATTCCGGCTCTCCATATTTTTCTGTCTCATTTCCTCTATCAGCAAGGATGAGACTATTTCATCAAACTGCACGGCATTTATATTGCTACCTATTGCAATAACTGGACTATCCCACATATTTGGTAGAAAAAACAACAAACTGATGCAATTATCTTCATCTAAAATTTTAATATCAACAGATAATAACTGACTTACCACAGTATTAAATGTGTTCAGATGCTCTGTCACTGAGTCTCCATATTTCATCCTTAGTTTATACAACATTTTCCACAGAAATAGTTTATTCACCAGAGACTTAGATTGGTACAAAGTCCCTAACTTGTCCCACAAAGCCTTCACCATAGCTTCCCCTGATATATTCAGCAATACTGAATCTGAGACACACAATCGTATTGTGCTCTTTGCCTTCCGATCCAACTTCTTCCATTCTTCATCAGACACTCCCGTTGGTTTAGTACCCAGATCTACCATGATCCACTGATCTTTATCCACCAACAAATCCTCCATCTTGAGTTTCCACAACTCAAAACTTTGACCATTAAATTTCTTGATCTCTATCTTTCCATTGCTCTCCATCTTCTTTCACCACCAGAATCAATCCCGCAGATCTCCCACTGAACGGGGTCTACCACAGGCCCAAGCGAAACCCCTCAGCAACAAAGGCGTCCCCTTGAAGCCAAAACAACTTTGATACTAAATGTAGGTTTTAACCCTGTAAAAAAATTACTTGCATATGAATTCTAAAACACAAAAAATAAGCAATGCGAGAGCATAACACATAAAACACATATACACAGAGATTTTCCCCTGGACCCAAAAACCGGGACTACCAGCTTGATTTTTCATTATGTTCCTTTCAATGTTACAATACATATTTATACATGTTGAAGCATCCAATACCATGGACCGAAAACCATCGTGTCCAAAACCATGGACCGAAAACCATTGCATCCAAAACCATGTGCGAAAATCATGCACAAAACCATAGGTAGGTCTGCCCAACCTAACATAGGGTCCAAAACCAAAATTGTCCGGGGCACTGCCCCGGACCCCATAGAGTGGGGTTACCTGCACCCCTTAAACCCCATGTGACTCCCCTCGCTACACAATCAGTGCAACAAAGGGGGGGCTCCGCCCCCCTTCTAACCCCACGGTTAACTATGTGGGCTAGTCATGGAAAGAATATAACACAACCCAACAACTAGTAGGCTATCAGGCTGTGTTATAATCGGGCCGCTGGGAGGAAGATGCATTCCATTCTTTTGAGAGCATTTTTTTCCATTGCTGAGTAAAGATAGATAAGGGGGATATGAGGTAGAGCACACAAGGAGTATTTGTGCACTACAGTAGCCCACAGGCCACAACCCTTACTTCTTTGTACCTGCGACCAAATTTTCAAACAGAGAAAGAGAGTTAAGTGGCCTCACCTTCCAGCTGGGTTTTCTCTCAAAAGGGTTTACCATAACATATTTTGTGCCTTATATGTGTGTGTGTGTGTGATTATTTTTTCATTCTATGTTTTTATGCATAATTTCCATTTACATGCATTCACGAATTACAATTAAATATACAAATATTAAATTTTAAGAAAACTGTAATAATATAGAATCTCATATTTTAAATATAATATTATCATGTCTATTGTGACGAACTATCGAGTGGAATGTCCATGAAAATTTCCAGATCATTTCGTATCAGAGCAGGTTTTGATATTTCGTGGAGATTACAGGGATCTAAATTGGTGAGGCTGAAAATTGTAAAACCCTAATCATGGCCGACAAATATGTAAATGAACCTCATGATCATTTAGAGATGAGGTTTACACGACTGGAAAAATAAATAAAAAATATCAACCAAAATGTAAACCTCCTCATGGTGGCCCTCAATAGAAATATGGGTATATTATGAGAAGATGGGGGTTCGAATGCAGAGGAAAAATCAAAACAGGGATCAAAATATCTGGGAGAAATAGAGAACCAGTCGAAGAAAGAACCTGAAAAAGATCAACCCAGTTTGAGTGTTGTGAACGAATCACAGTCCCTGTTTAAAATGGAAGCAAAATTCAATATCAAGCCATACCACGATGAGATCAGCGCTATGAAGCTGAACCACTAGTTGTAGCAACTGGAAGATTATTTCAACGTCCATCATATTGAGGAAGGGAAAATGATCTCATTCACATGACTAAAATTAGAGGGCCATACACTGACTTGGTGGGAGAGACACACAATAACCTTGAGTTTGGAGGGATAAACTCTAGTGACTAAGTGAAAGTATTTCAAACCCTCATTAAGTCATAATTTTATCCCATTTTTTATGGGGAGGACCTGTGGATCTGGTGGCATTACTTCAGAAAAAAGCCAGGCCAAAGTGTACAGGAGTACACTACACAATTTAGAAAGATCACTGTAATGTTGGGTATCTCTCTAAAGAACCCATATGTACTCCTCAAGTATTTGGGGGGTCTGTGTCTAGTCAATTTAACGTCTTAAATTGCTCTACATAAATTATCAATCCGGTATCGTAAACTGATGAAGTGTGGTGCACCATATGTGCTTAGTTAACCTTTCTCTTACTTCGTTGTTTTATAGTTTATGTTGTTTTTGGGGTTTTGTTCTTGTTGCTTTTCTAAAGTGTTTAATGCAACTAGTTCAATCGAAATAAAATGCAATAATCAAATAATGAGAGAATGACTATGAGACCCAGTATCCTTGCTGCTTCAGCAAAAGGACAAGATGATTCTATCACGTCATTAGTTCATTAAAAGGCTATGTGCATCACTAATCTACAATCAACTTGAAAGCAATTTATGTACAACTAATATACATGGTGAAATAAAATGCAAAAATAAAATGACAACTATACAAGGCAGGGGCCCCCTCTACCACCTATGAAATCAAATGCTTAAAGGAAAATAAAGACATCAAATAAAGGACTAATGACATCGGCCCAGTATCTCTGCTGCTGATTTAAAATGAAAATGAAATCTATATTAAATTCAATTAAAAGTGAGAACAACTATCTCACACTACTTAATCTAAGCAATGTGAAATCTAAGTGACACTACATAAAGGAGACAAATCACACTACTTTAACCTTTTCTTAACCTTTTTGCCTTTCAGCTAGATTTATCATGTGAGAACAGTTATGAACAAGTCAGCAATGTGAGTCTTAAAGCAAACTAAACCAAGCTGTACTAAGTGATATTTTGGCTCCAATAAAGTTATTTGATTATGGAAAAAGAACCATCAATAGATGAACAACTTGATATCTAAGAGCAGAAAGTAAAGTGCAAGTTAAAGAAATGATACTAATGAAAATCAAACTGCAGAAAAATAAAGGTCAGCAACATAGACAAGATGATCACACATGCCACTAGTCATGAAATCAAAGCAAAATTGAACACACTTGCATGAATTAAAATTGCATGAATGAAAAATCTAATCTACCTTACATTCTACAAAGCAATATTTACAAAATGAAATCTACTCTACCTTACATCCTAATATGCTCCATGACATCTACTTCACATCTCCTTCCATGTTGAGAACATCAAAGCTTTATTCAATTTCTTCAAAAGTACAAAGTACAACAAAGTTCTCCAAAGCTTTCAAAAGCCATCAAGGAAGAACTACAAACTTAAGAACTAGGAACTAAAGACTAACAAATGAAGGAGAGAGATCTCCTATTTATACAAAAAGATGAGAGCCATCTCATTAATGATAGTCCATGAATCTCTCCCTCTACCTCTAGAGTCCTAATCAAAATAGGAACTGATAAGACACATGTCTTTTTAGAGTTACAATACAATTAGGAGATGTGACACATATCCTCATGATCCCATGATTCTTTCCAACCAAATTCGAATTTGGCCTTAGAGTGCCACATAAGGGTCTTCTAGAAGTCTCCTTTCAACCTACACATGTCAACAACCTCAACCCATTTGTTAGGTATAAGCATATGCACATTATTTTCTAATGTTTAACCACAAATTCACTTAAAAGGCTTAGAAATAATAAAGATTGGAAAAACATAAAGGTGGCCCAATGATAATGAAAGTGGGATGAATGTGGTGACATAGTAGTGAAATGGAGGTGATATAATGGACATAATAGTGAAAGTGTAATGGAAATGAATGACATTTTCAAGACTCAACAGTCTGCACCACCATTTGTGTGAACATGTGATGTTGTTCAAGCCCAAATCAGTGAACAAGGCTTTTTTACAGGCACAATACCTAAAGAACATAGGCGTGAAGAGAGAGAACTCAAGCGGATCAAAGAATAAGGAGCAACATGATGCCTCTAATGAGGGAAAGACGAAGCAAAAAGGGGGAAAGATAAAAAGACGATAGCCATAGCACACCAGTGCAAAGATCTCAACAACCACTACAACCATTACAACATTTATGGCCATACAAAGAAGTACTAGAAGTTGCATCCAAATCTAAACTTGAAGAACAAGAAGAAAGACAATAAGAAGAAGAATATCATGGACAATGATTTGAGAAACCAAGTTGAAAGCAACTTAGATGTGGATGAGAAGATTGTATGTACATCAATGAAGAAATAAGTGAATCTAAGTAGCCTTTAGTACCAGGAAGAGAAAGAAATGACCAAACTCTTCGATATAAAGATATAGGTCAAGAAGACAAACATTGATGCTCTGTTTGACTCAAGATCGTAGATGAATCTCATTGTAGTAGAGTTAGTAAAATTTTTGGGGATGGAAGTTCATGATCATCCAAACCCATATCCACTAGGATGGGTAAATAAGGTGCAAAGTTGAAGGTAACTAAATAGTACAAAATTAGATTTTCTATCTGTGCTGATTTTATTGATGAAGTAGATCTAGATCTGGTTCCCCTTGATGTATGTGGAGTTGTGTTTGGGAGTCCATACATGTACATGAGTGATGAAATATTCATGAGGAGAGCCAAATAATATCGAATTGTCAAGGATGGAAAATCATTTATCATCAACGCGGATAAAGGCAAGTCGAAAATCTCACTGGTAAGTACCAACCAATCCAAGAAATTGATTAGTTCTAACAAGAAGTATGCTTTATTATTTTTAAGAGAAATTCAGTCTAAAGAGGAGTCAATAAGAGGCAAGGCATCCCTGGAGGTGTGTACTAAGAAATAAAAACAATAATTGGAGGAGTTTTTACAGGCATATAAGGATGTGTTTCTAGATCCTAAAGGCTTACAACTTGTTATCAATCTTCTTGATTTTTCAAAAAAGGTAGAAACCAAGGATTGGAGACATGGCCTCACAAATCAAACTTGTGGTTAAAATCATACTCAAGGAAGGAATGTCGAAGATGAATGCATAGGGGGAATAATTAAAAATGAAACATGGTACCTATAGAGCCTTAGACTGAGCAACAAAGAAAGCGGGAAAGTGAATCTACACCAGTCTAAAGACAGGTTAATGGTCATGCAGTTCCCAGACCAATAACCGTTCATTCCCAATCAATAATGCTCCCTGACCAATATGGAGGGTGGAACTTGAATGGAAGTTAGCCCACATGAACCCCTAGATTTGAAAACTCAGAGTATGATTCGATCTTGGGGGTGAAGGCGAGACTCCTCCATCCGCGGGCCGACCTGCTAAAGTACAGTGGGGACCACACACCAGGTGGGCTACACCCATTGGCTCTTTATGTCAAGCGAGTGTGATATCATAGATAAAAGGTAATTTGGTTGTCCCCGCTCCAATTCACCTGTCTCCCTCCCTTGACCAATCCCACCATGCCATGTGTCTCCCATACCTGACATCACCAACACGTCATCCTACCATGGCCCTTCCTACTATAAAGTGACTTGCTACCGCCTCATTTTTCTGAAAGTCACTCTCTAGTTCTTAGTGCAACCCTCCCCATCATTTGTTTGCACAGGACCCTCGTTCGAGCACCTGGACCACCCAAGGACTTTCTCTCGACGTCATTTTCAACTTCTTCTATGGATACCAGGTAATCCATCATCCACGACCACCTGTAATTTGTTCTTTTACTCGTAAAAATGAAGATAACAACACCTGAAACCCAGAAAACCTGTGAAGTCAAATCCTCTTCCAGCCTCGAACCCTTAATGGACACTGAGGGCCAAATTTCTTACCTGACCTGTGCTCACCACCTCGTCGACCTTTGTTTTGACCTGTTTGGGAATCATATAAGAGGGGAATATACCTTCCGAGTAGTTGACTCCATTCTGTACTACCAAATCATGCCTTTGGTTCATCACTTCCTTGAATTTATTTCCTATCCGACTGCAACATACATTAATGAGAAAAAATATTTTGTTTCTACCTCTAGGGTCAAAATACTTGAGATAACCCTTCAATTGATCCATAAAGCCCTAGTTTTCCCATCTCTCTTGCGATGCAATCATTTATCATTTCACCCTAACATATCATTTTGTTACCCTTCTGCCTGATTAACAATAGTCCTTTTTGAAGAAGATCCTAGTTCCTAGCATACAATCTCTACCCCATGTCGAGTTTTTCCAAGTCACCCTCTTCAGTGAGTCTGTTCAACCCATTCTGTCTATAATTGCATGTTTATTAGGGGAAGGCGACACCAATATGACCAATAAGGCAATCTTGGGATTTCTACATAAAATGATGCAGTCCAGTTGTTTGTTCTATATTCCGGCTTACCTATCTACAACCATATGCTTCCAGCCGCGTCACTTTCCCACCACTTCTTATTTCCACTTTTGTTGTACCTATTTATGTACACCCATGTCGAAGAGTTTGATTGTTTGGGTCTAAGAATGATTACTCGCAACAAACAAAGGAATTCCATATTTGATTGGAATGTTACGGTCAAGAGAAGAATAGATGTTGGTGGCTACTCACAGTTTATATCAACCGGTATGTCCATTGCATATAGGATTATCCACGGTGTTTCTCCACCTAGAATTATTCTTTAGAAAAAGTGCTTCTCCAACTTAGAAAAGATGATATGGTAGGGGACTAGTACCTTTATGAGAATTATATATAAATTAGGGTTTACGAGTTCGAGCTCTGTCCCTACCACCTACCTGTATTCATGCCCATGAGAGTTTTTACCCTATAATTTATTAGACGAATCCCTAATGTAGACCTGCTACATTTCGTTCCTACCAAGAAGGTATATTTTTTTAAATTGGGAAAGCCTGTGGGTCCTTTTGTTGTGAATAAAAGATAGGCCTTCAAGGCAGTTGAGCCCTTACTCGAAACGATGGATTTTGATACGTGAGATATCTAGCACTATGATCCCAAGGGTGTCATTACCCGAAGGAGAGAAAAGATAAAGGCCTCAACTTATGTTCATGAGCCCAGGCTCGAAATCAAATGGAAAACTAATTTTGGTTCATGGCCTCTTAATATAGTAATGGAGATCAAGACCCCAGTGACAATGGATAAAGTGTCAAAAAGGACCGTTGACCAAGCTAGGGATACCGAGATGGAGGACACACATATAAATAAAAAGGCCAGAAGTCAAGATCTTGAAGAAGAATAAGATATTGTAACCAAGATAGTGGGAACAGGGCCAAACTAACTAGGTTTTCAGTTGATATTGGAGTATCCACCTCAAGCTGCAGCCTCATCCTCTGCAAAGGTAACAATTTTGAGAAATCAAGAATGTGCTGCTGCTATTGGGTCAAGTTGGCTTACTGGAAATATCATTGAGGAAAGAAACAATAAAATTAGGGAATAAATACAACAAGAAATGGCATCCCAATCAATACCCTATCACATAAGGCTACTAGATGCTATGGACCTAGAGCGGAATCAAATGAAGTTTTCACTACAACATCCATTGGCACAATCTTTACCTTCAGGTTCTCAGTTCAAAACTTTGGATGTTTCTTTGGACTTGGCAGGTGTCCTCTTATCAGAAAAAATAAATTTCCATAAATAGGTGGGGGAAATGCTATACAATGATCTCAAAAATAACACAATGACCATTAGAAAATATGAGACATTACTAGAGAAGGCTACAAACATTTTAAAGTTAGATAAGGCTAACTCACAAGCCCTACATATATAGAATGGGAGTTTGAAAGAGTTGATAATTAAACTCGAGGTGAATCCAGAGGACAAGAAGACAATGGAAGCTCTCCTTCATCAATGTCAAAAGGAGATCCAGATGTTGTCAGGAACAAGATGAAGATACCAGGTAGTGAACATGTACAATCTCAAGAGCTTGATCAGGTTGAAAGAGAAAAATAGATCTTGTTCAAGGAGCTACTTGAAAGAAATAATTATATCGTAGCTCTCAAGTAACAATTGGACGAACTACAAATGAAAGTGAACTCTCATGTATGTGTGGTGGCTGTGCTCGAAGATCCACAAAATCCCACCGAAAAACTCAACAAGACTCTTATTGGGGTACAAATCTTGAAAGCGGAGTTGAAGAAGGTGTAGAGAAATTTGGATTCTGCTAATGAAATTCTAGCCTAGAGGGAGCGATGGCTGGAGATTTCTATGAGGAACACTGGGCCATCAATAAAAATCTGCAGGTGGTGACTCAGGAGGTTACTGAGCTGAAAGAAAAGATAAAAGGGAACATGTCTCTGTTGCTAGCAAGGCAACTGGTCTAGGATGAGATCATTGATGAGATGAAGAAAAACTAGGAGCACATAACATTGATGCATGAGAAGAAGATCGTAATCAAGGATAACAAACAATTTTTGAGAGATGCTAAAGAGGAGGGAAAGAGGAACTCTCAGATCGCCAATAAATTTATTCGGTTTGTCAATGAAATTTCGATCGATGAGTTGAGGCCCATCGACGTGGTGGATAGAATCAACACCGTAATGGATATATCCAAAGCAATCCCGAAGGAGGAGGCTAGGGTCAAAGTCAAGAAATTCCTTGAAATAGTATCAAAATAAGTGGCCGCCTTCAATGACGAATTTTAAAGGGTGGTCCAAGCAAGATTACCCAACGATTGAGATTTTATTGGGGAGATGACCCCTTGCGAGCAGTATAACTAGAGACTTGTTGAAGATAAAAGTAAGGCAGGTTCGTCCCATGAGAAAATTGCCTCCCTCAAAGGGAAAACAATGGTAAATTATCTAAAGAAGGAATTTCAACTCCTGGGAATGGTGAGGATTCTATTTTTTCATAAGCTAAGTTACAATGGCTTGACCAATTTAAAGGTCGCATATCAACGATTCTTTTCCCCTCCTCATCCACCTCTAGCACGATGGAAACAATGTGAGCAGTTCATTAATCCACCTATTGTTCAAATCATTGAACCTTCTAGCACTCCATAACACACTCCAATGACATATTTTATGTTAAAATTTTGTTCTATTCAGTCTATTACTCTTCAGTTAGTACAGCTGTGTTATCAAGCACACTGAAATTTTGACATGCTTAGTTATCATGATGAGATCAAGAAAATAATATTTTTGTAACAACCTCTCTCTTTCTAGGAGGTCCTATAAGAACAATTTTATGGAACGAAACAAGGGTTTAGAACTTTTTGGGAACTTGCTTCTTGTTTTCATAAGAACAATGCTATGGATCTTGATGGATGTATGCTTCTTTGGAAATTAATACAAGGTCTTTGGTGATTCCGACTTATTGAGTTTGCAGTATGTACTCTCTTCTATGTGTTTGCATATGTGTTCAATATTCTTCTTAGATCACATGTAAAGTAGCTGCTGGATATATTTTTCATGATATATAGATTCATTTAAATTAGATGTTGATGAATGGTGCCTATATGGATATGGAAACTAAGTCCTTAAAAGCGCTCCATGTATCTTTACACCTCATAAACATTTTTCTTGCTTTCATTTCTTTATGAACTTAGATATACAATATTCTTAAACATTTAATATCTATTTGTTGGGTCTCATTTCTACTCACATCTTCCACGACACACCCTAAAATGACTTATTAGCTATGAAATTCAATAAGAATTTACCACCATGGATTTATGAATAACATTCCCGTGGGTTATTATTTACATCAGTTCCCATATTTCATCTCTTATGAAGGGTTTTGAGTCAATCTCTTTTGAATTGTATTGAAAAGTAAATGTGCTATGAGCTTCTAGTCAAATATAACAACACTCACTAAGATGTCCTAGGCACTGGTCTCCATTAAACCCAAGGTTTGTCTCTAGGAATAACAACACCACCTAAGAGAGAAGTGGAGCATGAGATCCAACTATTGCGAAATTCCCCATTGAAAAATATTGGGTTGTCCAAGCAGTCTGTTATAGAAGCAATTGAGGTGAAGAAACAATTGAAAAATCTATTGGAAAAGGGTTTCATTCAACTAAGTACATCACCATGTGGGTCACCCATCATCATTATGCTGAAGAAGGATGGGACTTGGAGTATATGTATAGATTACAGTGCATTGAACAAAATCACACTCAATAACATATACCCCCTTCCTAGGATAGATGATCTATTGGACTAGTTGTAGCAAGAAAAATACTTCACCAATATGGACTTGAAATCTACATATCAAAAGGTTCGAGTCAAAGAAGAAAATACATGGAAGGATGCCTTCAAAACTAGGAAAGATTTGTATGAGTGGTTAGTCATGTCATTTGGCCTATTTAATGCATGAGATACATTTATGAGATAAATGAATGATATACTGTGCCCTTTATAGATTCATTTGTTATTGTATATTTGGATGATATACTGGGATATAGTGTTACCTGGGAGGAGCATATTTCAAATTTGATGTAGGTTCTAGAAATATTGAAGAAGCCCCATCTTCTAGAAAATCTCAAGAAGTGCGAATTTGAACAATAATCCTTGGTGTATTTGCGGTATGTGATTGGTGGAGGAGTGTTGAAGATAAATCTTTCCAAGATGGAGGGCATCATGAAATGGCCGATGCCTACAAATGCTTACAAGGTCAGGAGTTTCATTGGGGAAGCATAGTCCCTGAGGAAGTTCATAGCCTCATTTTTGGTGGTAGCAACACCACTCCATGCCATAACAACAAGTATAAAGAGTTTTTAGTGGGGAAAAGGCCAACAAAATGATTTCGAGGAGTTACAGAAGAAGATCAGTCAAACACCAATTTTGGCATTACCAAACTTGTAGCATCCCTTTGAAGTGGAGACAGATGCTATGGGTATGCTATGGGATCTCTCTTGATGAAGGGAGGAAAGCCTATATGCTACCATTCTGAAGTATTTCACGGGGAAGTCCTTAACTACCCTACCTATGATAAGGAGCTCTATGCCATGGTGCAATATGTGAAGAAGTGGAAGCACTATCTGATGGGAAAGGAGACAATAATCCACATAGATCACCAGTGGTTACAGTACTTGTAGGCCCAGAATAAGCTACAATAGACCATGAATTACAAGTGGATGTGGTTTTTACAACAATTTCATTTGGTGATCAAGTATAAGAAGGGAAGCATAAACAAGTTGGCTGAAATGCTTTCAAGGCCACCCACATCAAATATTACAACTTTGAGGACTCTTATGCATATTTAACCCTTCACCCATGATGCATATAGAGAGGCATATTCATAAGATGAGGAATTAGAGGAGGTGTATACACAGTTGTAGAGTCAGATTCATGTGCATGATGATGATAACACTGTCGAATACCATCTCCACGATGGGTTCTTCTACATGCTGGATAAGCTATGTGTTCATAAAGGTGAGTGATTGCAGTTGATTAGAGAGGCCCACACCTCCAAGTTTGCAGGGCACTTTGGTGTGGGGAAGACCATGGCTAACTTGTAGAGGCATGTGTATTGGCCCAAGATGCAAGAGTAGGTAGCTAGGTTCATAAGAGGATGCATGCTTTGTTGTACTAGTAAGCCTAGAAACTGGAAATGGGGTCTATATCATCCCATACTTGTACCTACTAATCCATTGGAAAGAATTTCCATGGAATTTGTGGGTGGTTTACCGACAACTAGGAAGGGACATGACTACCTGTTTGTGGTAGTTGACAGGTTCAACAAGATGTGTGTTTTGATGCCTTGTAAAAAGACCATCAACGGGCAAGAAGCAATAAACTTGTTCTTTGAACAAGTCTGGGTGCACTTTGGGATACCAAGGAGCATAATTTTAGGCAGGGTTACAAGATTTGTGAGTGAATTATGTACTACATTGTGGGAGAATATGGACACAAAGTTGAAGATATCTACAACATTCCATCCAGAGACAGATGGGTAGACAAGAGTAGTCAATAGGAATTTGGTACAGATTCTGAGGGGATAAAACCAGAAGCATCCAAGGACCTAGGATGAAAATATGGTATATATACAACATTATTACAATAGAGCAGTCTACACTTCTACAGGAAATTCCCCATTTGAGATTTGTTTTGGATATTTTCCACCTTCATCTTTTGGCATTGCATATGGGAAACAATGAGGAGTGGGGGGAGATCTTACATGAGATGCTTTGGGGGTTGAAATTTTTCTAGAGAAGATTAGGTAGATACATTTATAGGTGCAAGAAACACAACATAATTCACAAGAGAAGTATAATTCTAGGCATTGATAAACATATAACAAAAAAATCGTTCAAGGTGGGATACATAGTATGGATACAGTTAAACAAGGAGAGGTTGCAGGGTCCTCGTAAGAAAATCAAGGGTGTGATGTATGGTCCCTTTGAGATACTGGAAAATGTTGGTGATAATTCCTATTGACTTATTTTACCACGATATATGCACATTTACTCAGTTGTGAATGTAGAGAATTTGAACCTCTATGAGCCTTCCATGCTAGATCAGGAAGAGGAACATGTCCTACTTTCTATTGAGGATTTGGAACTAGACGCTCAGGCAGAGTTGTAAAAAGAATTAATTTTGTAGAAGAGGTCCAAAAATAAAAGAAGAGTGAAGCATGACCTTTGGAAGATTGGGTTGAAGGGATAACTTCCAGACAAAGCTAAATGGTACACCAGAGAGAAGGTGGAGGAAAACTTTCCTCACCTCATTTAGTAAAAGCTTTTTGGGACCAAAATACTTCCAAAATGGGGAGGTGTGATCCATATTGGATCATTATATTATTTTTCATCCATCTTGATGCATTCAAAGTGGAAAAAGTGGAGGAATAAACTCATGGGACCGTTTTTACCAGCGGGATCGAGTTTGGTGAAACGTGGCCTGAAACCTTCTCGGAGCGTTTTGAGGCATCAAATGATGTTTTTTGGGGGTAAGAGTTTACCAATTTCATATAAAACCTTTTCATGTTATTCTACACACAAATATATTTCCAACGATGCAAGAAGTGCATCAATCTGTGTCCGTATGCAAAAGTTATGCCACTCAGAAGTCGACCTTCCTGTTTTCACGCCTATAATTTGGGAGGATGCCACACCAACCCCATTATTTATGGAAAATGGTATATCCACATGTTTTTTATGTAAAAAACTCTATAAGAGTCTATTTTGTAACCCTAGTTAAGAGTTTATGTAGTCAAACTGAACCACTAGTAGGATATCAGGCTGTGTTATAACCGAGCCACTAGGAGGAAGAGGCATTCCATTCTTTCGAGAGAATTTTTTTTCCATATTTGAGAAAAGATATCCAAGGGGGATAGGAGGTAGAGAACATAGGGAGGATTTATGCATTGTAGCAGCCCACGGGCCATAGGTCTTACTTCTTTGTATCTGCAGCCAAATTTCCATATAGAGAATGAGAGCGAAGCGACCTCACCTTCTAGCTGGCTTTTCTCTCGAAAGGGTTTCCTAGAGCATATTTTATGTCTTATGTGTGTGTGTGAGAGAGAGAGAGATTATTTTTTCGTTCTCTACTTTTTTGCATAATTTCCATTCGCATGCATGCACTAATTACAGTTAAATATACAGATCTTAAATTTTAAGAAAACTATAATAGTGTATAATCTCATATTTTAAATATAATATTATCAGATTTGTTGTGATGAACTATCTAGTAGAATATCCACGTAAATTTATGGAAAAAAATACCTCACCTCGACTTGTTGAATTCCTCCACCAAGGAACATTTCAAACCTTAGTTGAGAAAATTTCGTTAGTTCTTACTAGCGACTTATCTTAAGAGGTTGAACTTATAGGTTTAGGGTAGGAGAAGGTGGATTTATGAATATTTTTAAAGTGCTCAACCATGTAACTAGGGCCGCTTCCTTGACCTTGGGTGACAGATTCTATGGGATTGTTAAAAATGATTAAACCTTGGCAAAGGAGTAATAGAATATGAAACCCTAGGTTTCAAACCATAGATATTACTTTTGTGAGGGAGAAAAATCAATGGGGAGAGCTAGTTGAAAGGTTCAGCCATGGGATTTCCATTCATATTCTATAAGTGGGTAAGCATGCAATATTATCATCAAGATTCCATAGGATAATTTTCAACAATAAACTTTCACATAGAAACTCTAGATAAACAACCATTCCATACAATATCCACAAAATACAAATATTTATCAATTACAAGGTACACTTACAAAATAAAATGCACGAGCGAGTCCTTTATTGCTCCAAAATGACATTTGCAAAGCCAAAGAATATCTCCACAAGAAAAAATCCACCATAATCACATTTCCACAAGATACAAGTCACAAATTCGGCTAGGAAAAATTAGTCACAAGAGATGACGAGAAATGAAATTAGCCTATATCCTATATATATGAGGATTAGGTCTTCTAATTTAGCCTACAAAGCCCCTAAAAAAATTGATTATTAAATGAAGTTGGGTTACAAGCCTACCCTTTAGCTAACAACAAATTATCCCTAATTTTCCCATATGTGTGAACTATAGCCAATAAAATGCTGATGTCATCCATCATAAATGCCCTAAATGCCATGTCTAAGGGTGATGAGGTGTTAAATAATATGTAGATGCTCATATCATCCAATATTGGAGGGTTGGACCTTAAATCAACCTTAATATCTCCTATGGAGTCCCAAGATTTACTAGGGTGCCATTAAGTGGTCTTCATGGGTCTCAAACTGTTACGTGAGGCATCCTTCTCTCCAAAGTTATGGTTTCCACTGGTGCAACAAACCCTCCCTTGTTTATCTATGGGAGACCATCCTCATATGGGCTTTGAATAAGATCCTACCCATTGTGTTGTGTCAAGGCTAGCTTGGGGGCATACTGGGTCCAATTATGTCATCCTAAAGAATCCTCAAAACCAGGTAAAAGTTAACCAATGTCTTGGGCCCTAGAGGCACTTTGGGACATGTGTCGTTATCTAGTGTTACTAGGAGTATCCAATCTCTCAACATTTCACCTAATTAGGTAAATGTACTTCTTTGGAAGGTTTGGGCACTTTTGGAGTTGGTGCCCAAAGCCTACAATTTTGAACCACCTAATAAGAAAAACATGGACTCTAGGGAAAGCAACCGTTCATTATGGATTAATAATAATAATGAATCTAAGTGAACCAAACTTAAATGTTAAGGGAAATTTAATACTTCAAAAAAAGATCCCCTTCCAAAATAAAAACCAAGATCTCACAAAATTGTTATCTCTCTAGGTAGGGGTGGCTAATGGTCAACCCTATTAGGTGCTTCCAGCCCCTAGGAGAAGTAACAATTCATTGGTCCTACCTTCAATTGATAAGTGTTAGTGAATAATAATGATGTAACAGAGGGGAGAAGATTTCATGTCCAAGTGCCATGGTCAAATGGACCAAGAAATGTGGGTGTCCACATCTTGAGTGTATATATGTGAGGAGGGAGCATTCATGGATGCATGAGATACCAACACAACCTTGATGTTTTCACCCCTCTTATGTGCTTTTTATTTCTTGATTATTCCTTGTATTACTGGTTATAGCTCAAGGGTTTGAGCTTTCCTATTTTATTAACCCTTTAAGATGAGTTAGTTTATTGCTCATTGGGGTTGGCACATGCAAGGGTTCCTTGTTTCGATGTATTGGAGCATCATGTGCCTGGGAATCAGGTGATGGACATGTGAGGTAGGTGTGGATCATGCTAGGCTTTTTCCCACAAGCTAGTTTTCCTAGCTGCCTTTTGTATTGTGATTTTGTTTTGTTTTGTTTTGTTATGACCATGATATGAATTTTCCTTTTCTTTTAGCTGCAATAACTTCCCAGGGAAAAGTTTTCAAGCTGTATTCAAGGTATGTGAACATATGAGTGTCAAATGCTCAATAAAAAATAACAAGTTTAACTAGAAGAATGGAGATGAGATATAAGTTTGGTGATGTGGCATGAAAGGTGTTAAATATGGCATAGGGAGAATGGAAAATGATATCTCAATCATGGCTTTCCAAGTGGTGCCCATCCTATAACTAAAAGGGCCATAAGAGAGACCCCACTAGACTAGGATCAAAGATTAACCCCTTGTTAAGGTGAGAGAATAAAATTATTGTCAAGTTCTATCAATCTTCCAGATCACTCCATCATTCATAATAAATGCCGAAAAACAAACAATTACAAGCACCCAATTGCAAAATTATCAAAGTACCTTTTTAAAAGCATCCCAACTTCATCCAAGTGCAATTCTGAATTGTGGGAGGCACATGGATGATGAAAGTGGTGGAGGCACATGGCATATAATTGTCTAATGCTGGCTAGTAGGGGATTCTGGTTGTATGGATGACTAGTTGGCTGTCAAATGTGGGAGAAAAGTAACCCCTATAGGGTTACCCATTTTGGTGGGTAACATCTAACTCCAACTCAGGGACATAAGCTCACCATTGAATGCATGATACATAGGCTCAAATGGGGAGTTCATGAGAACTCCAATAATCCTGTGGTTCATAGACCTGTAACCTGCACATCTAATTCAAATTTGTTTGAAAACATGTGCATTGGGTGTAGGGTATCACCCACGTTTTACATGATGATAAAAGTGTGTATAAAAAACAAAATCTATTCTAAATGCAAGCTAATCTATAATGAAACATAATATGAGAATACAAGATGATAGACTTCTCAATCAATATGCAATGTAACTAATTGCTATGCAATGCTAGCATACAATGCGTGACCTAAACATAGTCATATAACCAATGCATCCAAAATATCATTAGATCAATATCACACCTCTTTCCCCTATGAATAACCATGGGTTAAAAAAATAAGCATCATAATGATCATAATACTCACATGCTAGACCATAGGGGTGGGAAGTGGGAAAATAAATTTACCATGGATCGATTCTACTACCATAAGAAGGGGTAGAGGATAAAGGATGGGAACCCAAATTTTTCTTACTACTAATAACCCTTTCTTGCAACCAAATTTTGGAGTAATTGATGATCAATTTCATGAAATTTTTTCCAATAGATATCTCATGCATACCATTCTCATTGATTCCCTTAGGTTCATGTTGGAACCGACATGATAAAGAGGATGGTTGGAGGACAAGATATTGATAACTAAGCTACTTGTCACACCAATCAAATTCAAGAGGGTCAACCAATGTTGGTTGATCATGTCAAAATTTATGTGACCCAAATGTGACAAAGGAACAACCACATGAATATCTAAGAATGGCCTAAATACATCAACCATCATATCTTCCTAATTACAAGAAAAGAAAGGGAGGACAAGTCACAATTAACATTATCATTAATATCACAAATTGAATCCTTGTCAAAATGATAGTTACTCATATCCCACTTCGCCTATTTGATATGCATAAAATCACAAATGTTAATTTTTATGGAATTCATGGGACCACCCTTTTCAAGGTCTTCAAGAAGCACGTCATCAAACTTACCATTCATGAAAAGGTTGGATTTTGACTCTACTCTAGTTGCCAAGGTATGATCTTCAGATGGATCCTCACTATCCGTTTTTCCTGGGTCATCTCTAAAGTTACTTTGAATTTCTTCATCTTGATGATATTGGAAAAAGTCCTCATGGTATTCTTCTTTATCATAACCCTCATTTCTTTTATCAATTGAAAGATCATAATTCTCTTTAATATGATCTTGATGATCGAGGGTGACGCCTTTCGCTGGATTACAATGATATTATTTTTCAACACCTACATTGTTAGAGGGATGGAATTCCTTTTGGAAATCTATTAACAAACTTTGTTGAAAATATTCATCAGTTTTGAATAATGGCTTCTAATCCCCAAGGAAGCTCTCCAGTAATACCATAATGGAGGGAATGCTTCTAGGCTCATATGAAAACTTAAGCCATTGAAATTGCTTAATCCCAAGAGAATTAATGAATAACCTCATAAGGGTATCCTCATGAACTATATTTACATTTGAAGTATATTGGAGAATCTTGATATGTCATCAATCACAGAAGATGGATCACCATCAAACTTTGGGACATTTATCATAGCATCTATGTCCCAACTATTTGGATACACATGAATATCCATAACATCAAAGTAGGGAACATATCACCCAAATCCTAAGGAGCCATTTCCTTGAGTCTAGCGTAATAACCAAAAGGGGAGTTGCCAGGGTGAACTAAAAATTCCCTAAGAGATGTTTGCTTCACCCTACAATCATTAAAAAATTGAAGCTCAATGAAGAATTAGGGTGTCATTATTGCAATGGAGTCTCCAGATGAGAAAATTTATCCTTGTCTACGTGATAAGCTTAATAAATGATATGAATCTTAAAATTAAGATAATAAGGACGTTGAATAAAATCCTCCCTAGAAACGGCGTCAGAAAATGTTGCTTCAAAATCTAGTATGTATTGTGAGAGTAGCTCACATGATACAAGATAGACCAAGGGAC
The DNA here is from genome assembly GCA_031772625.1 of Pinus tabuliformis. Classification (NCBI taxonomy): domain Eukaryota; kingdom Viridiplantae; phylum Streptophyta; class Pinopsida; order Pinales; family Pinaceae; genus Pinus; species Pinus tabuliformis. Next base: position 687,347,691 of record CM062814.1, on the reverse strand, counting down.
AGCAATATGAGGTGTGGCCCACTCGCACCACAACCAATACCTCCTACTCTTTTGTGGAATTTCACCACTAGGGATGCTCTATGTGGATATAGGTGGCCATCCATATATTCCACTACCTCACAGCACAATTTCCAATATGATAGTTTTCTAATTTTTGGTAGTTTTCAAGTCCTAAAATTTCAGCGCTGTTTTGAGTCCCTAAATGAATTTTCTTGGGGAAACGAGCCCAAAAAATCTCTAAATTTAGTCAAAAGTTGGAAATTGTACTCCTTGGACAAAGCTTTGCAATGGGTTATCATGTGCTCCAAACACAAATCATATGCCAAAGTTACCACCCTGGGAAGTTGATGTTCCAACTTACCCTATCAAGGACCATAAGCCTTTCACGCTTCATCTTCTAGAGTTAGGTCTTTGGATGTTTAAGGCTTTCCATTACTTCATAATAAAAAAATCAATGATCCTCATTGTAACATAGTTTCAGGAAGGTGCATAACTGTCACATCTCTTCTTAGAGATAAGATACCATTGTTCGAGCTAGTTTTCTTTCATTTTGCATGTATGTAGTTTCAACATTTTGAATTTATTAATTAAATAATACTTTCACTATATGTATTTGTTTTGGGTTTAAATATGTATTTCATTTTGTTGCCTTCATAAATTCATATCAATGGTATCATATCATTATTCTCTTGCTCTATTTTTTCTGTGCATGTCCCCAATCAGGTAGGGTATAAGGAGTTGGGACTGGAACTGCTTGAGCCCTTGAAAGACTGTCCTCGTTAGCCCCGATGACCTCCCATGGTGGAATAAAAGAAATATGAGTGAGTAGGAGATCCCATAAAACTATTTCTTGAAGAATCCCTCGAGCGACAAAGGAATGAGATTATGGATACTTTTTCCTAGATCCTTCGGTGAATACTAATAGGCAATGCATGTTCATCCAATGGCCACTTCATAGGCATTGCCCCCATTAAGGTACAATTTAGTTTTTATATTCCTATATTTTAAGGGTGGATAGATGTAGATGCTCTAGAGAAATGTTTACATCTGCACCTAGGATAATTTTTGGTCCATAAATTTTCCAATAGAGAAAAAATTACTTTTTCACTACTTATGGCCAACCCCCATGTCAAGGATTGGTGGGAAAATTATTGTGAGAAAATGACCATAGAGGAATCCACACTTTTTTCAGTCACACCAAATTGGAACTCTTTTAGGGATGTTGTTAAGGAAGAATATTATCCTGTTTGAATCTATGAAGACTAGTACATGAGATGGACCACACTACGACATGAAAGGGACCAACCGGTGCTAGAATTCATAAATATCTTTCATATATTGCACACAAAGCTGAGTATAAAGGAATTTGAGTGTCGTTTGGTGCTCAAGTAATGTGATTTATACACAAATACATATAGAAAAATGAATTTTATTGACATATGCTTTCTTGGTGCAACAACTGATATGCTGTAAAAAATGAGAAAAAATTCAAAAAGAAGAAGTGTGTCTTTGGATCTAAGAATCCTTCATAGTAGAAGCAGGGCAAGGGAATTACCAAAATATAGAACAAAGGATAGAGGTAGGGTGGACCACATTAGGACAAACCATTAAATCCACAAACAAAAAATGGTAATGGGAAGAAAAGATAGACATAAGAAAGTGGCGCAAGTTCCATAAGAAACCAACTCATAACACAAACGAGTGTTGTGAAAAATGTTTGTTTGTGGACGAGCTAAAAAAATTAGAGGTAGATGCAGGTTTTCACTCTAAAAAAACCCTTACAAGGGGAATGGATCATTGATGCAGAAACTAGTGCCACCATCACCACCACCAAGGTCCAACAAAGTGAGCTCAAAGATTCAAATGGAGGTGAGCATCTCTTTAACTCACAAATGTGGGTGAAGGGCGTTCCATTATGTTTCATTATTAATAGAAAGAGTTAAAAGAACCTAATCTTAGTAGATTTCATTAAGTGGTTGGGCTTTTCAAAAACACCACACCCACAACCATACACCATTGGGTGGCTCCACTAAGGGAGAGATCTCCACGTCAACCAATAATGCTTCTTGTTCTACAACATTAAGCCTTTTACAATCAAGGTATTTTGTGATGTTTCTACCCTTGAAGTTTGTGATTTATTATTAAGCTAACCATACTTATGTAAGCATCATGCTTTGCATGAGTCTAGACCTCATTGTGTTATTATTACTTTGGCTAGAAAACTATACAGGATAATAAAGGTAGTCCCACATACTACCATTTCTTTGATCTTTGCTAAGAAATGTAGTAAAATCATCTTCTAGACTAGGAAATTTGTTTTCTTCCTGATTCCCTTTCAAATTAAGGAGAAGATAGTGGTCATATCCATGGCCTCCATAAAGGGTTCCTCCAAGTATAAAAGGCAATTGGATAAGGTTGTGATAGAGTAGAAAGACATATTCTCCTCACCCACGGGAGTGCCTTTGCAATGTTAGGTCAAGAATTCAATAGATTTGACCCCAAATGAACCTCTACCCAATGCTAAAATATACCACTTCTCTCTTCTGTAAAATGAGGGAAGCAAGTGACAAATCCAAGAGCTACTACAAAAAGGGAACATTTGACCAAGTTCCTCATCCTGTGAGAGCCCAATTTTACTATTGTAGAAGAAGGATGGGACATGGAGACTTATAGTGATTATCGGGCTTTGAACAAAATCATAGTGAGGAATATGTATCCAATTCATTAGATTGATGGCCTACTTGAAAAATTGAAGTGGGGAAAGTACTTTAGTAATATTGATTTGAAGTTTGGATATCACCAAGTTCCAAAAGAACCAATTGATGTGTGGAATACCACTTTCAAGTCGATGGGGGGCATTTTTGAATGGTTAGTCATGCCATTTGGTTTGATGAATGCCTCCAAAAATTTCATGAGGTCGATGGATGGCATATTGCATCCTTTCACCAACTATTTCATAGTTGTATATTTGAATTATATCATCATATTTAACAATATTTGGGCAAAGCACTTGCAACATATTCATCAGGTCCTTCACACTTTGAATTAGTACAAGCTATGTGCTAACTTAGAAAAATGATCCTTTGGCATGGAAAATGTCCAATATCTAGGTTACATTATTGATGAGAAAAGTGTGCATGTGGATAAGGCTAAGATCCAATTCATTCGATATTATTTGACCTTAATGACTTTAATAGAGATTCACAACTTCTCGGGCCTTGCTAATTTCTATGGAAGATTCATGTTGGGGTTATCTTATATCTCTTGGCCCTTTACTCAAGTTACTGAGGGTGGATATTTTTTTTTTGGTCCAAGACACAACAAAAGGCATTCGATGAAGTGAAACATTGCCTTTTCCATGTGCCAATCCTCACTTTTCCAGACCTACAACAACCATTTGAGACTGAGACATATACCTCCGACCATGATATTCGTGAAATCCTTATTCAACATGGAAATTCAGTGGCCTATCACATTGAGACACTCTTTGATACTATCTAGAGATACCCCACCAATGATAAGGAAATGTATTCCATCATCCAGGTCTGTTGACAATGGAAAAATTACATTATGGGGAAGGAGATGATCATCTACACAGATCATCAACCTCTTCATTTTATGCAGACATAGGGGAAGTTACATAATGATCTCCATAGGTCCACATATCTTCAAAAATTTCATTTGAACATTAAATATAAGAAGGGTAGCAACAATCATGTCAAAAATTACCTCAGTTGACCCCTAGTTGTGGATTTGACCACCATTCTCAAATATTATTGGCACAAGACCTTTGGATGACCATAACTATACAATAATTATTCAAAATTCACTACCACATACCATATGTTGATGTCAAGAAATCTAATTCCAAACTTCCACCTCCAGGATGCATAGTTGTGATACCTGGGATAAATTTGTGTTCCTTCAAGAAAGTGTTATAGACATTTTTGTGCCTTACAACATAGAGCATGAAATGTCAATAATCTAAGGGATCCAAAGTCCCTAAACATGTTGTTCCTACCCCTAGAGGAACAAGGTCAGCAAACCACAGCACTTCAGATCAGTTCTCCACTGAAAAACACTCAAAAACAGGTCAATTTTGGATCAAAGCAGCTGCTCCACTAAGCATCTGCGCTGAATGTCAAAAGCTCTATGGTGTACCTGCGCTGCATAGCAAGTGCAACAAAGGCTACCTGCGCTGGGCGTACTTTGACATGTGGAGGAATCTTTTCTCAATGTGCCAGTGCCCAGGAAGCTTCCAAAATGACACTTGGATCAGAAGATTCGCCTAATGATGAGTTAAGAGCTTCTAAAACTCCAAGTGGAAGGTAGAAACTCCGAGTGGACTCAAGGACTGAAGAACAACTGGAGTTGAAGAGGACAACAAGTCACACATCAAGCTGACTTATCTTCACTCCAAAACTCTATATAAGGATCTCATCCCATGGGATCTGGAGGCCAGAATTTAGTGCAAAGAATTGCTATTGGTTTACAGTTGTGAGTATTGGGTGATTGCTTGAGGGAGGTGAAGAGGAGATTTCTTTCCGTCGGGAAGGTGATGCTGGATTGGACCTCTTACGGTTGTATCACCGCCTGAACCTTACGTCCTTATATTAATAAAGCATTTGAGGTTCTTCTATCCGCATGTGTTTCAATGGTGTATTGTCTTACTTGCGTATTTGATTTATACTAATCCTTGAATCAATTATGAATGCATGCTTCTTGTAGTTTCCTTTTCTTGTCTTGTTCGCAGGATCTCGTGTAGCTGGGCCCGTGAGAAGACTTGGAGCTGGGAGCAAGCGGCAAATAGAGGAGATTGGATCGACCATTTGCGCAAGACATCGGTAAGTGGATCTCTTCCTTTCGTCTCTTGCATGTCATAAAGAAGTAACTTTAGATAGCTTTGCTTCAGCTGTTGCTAAGGAACTATCACCCTTAGAGAGTGGGATAGGGTCATTCCGTGTTGGATACTTTTCCCCACAACAGACTGGCGACCATACTGGGGATCGTGTCTTGTTGGTAGCTTGTGTTTCTTGCTATTCATTTCTTAAACAAAGGGAGTACCGAATCGAACTGCATCTGAATCCTTCGAATGCAAAGTAGAGGGTAGCTACTCTAGCCCAGTGCTGGGCATGTTTATGATTTGAAGAGCTGATCCACAAGGACTCTTTTTAGCTATTTGTGATAGTGTTCATCTTCCTTAATCATCCTCTAGTGTATACTTGGCTGATAGCCTCTGATTTGGCCAAAAACCATTGATTTTTGAGCAAACTGTGACCCGGAATCTGAGAGAGACGAGAGTTGTCTCTTCAGTGCAGCTGCAGCAAAGGCTACCTGCGCTGCAACGCAGGTCCCAAAGGGGCTACCTGCGCTGCATGTCAGATTGACAGTGCAACACCTGCGCTGATCCGGTTTTGCCTTGTGCAACTGGGGTTCCCTCCTGTCTGTTGCCCAGTTTTCAATATTGTTTTTGCAGCTTGTTGTTAACCTGTATACCCAGCTGAAACTACCTTTCTTTGCCTTCATTCCGCCTCAGTTGTATGAAGAAACCGTGATTGTTCTTATTGTATTTCTTGCTTTCATTCACAGTTTCCCATAGCGAAAGTGAACTAGTCTTGCTGTGACCTCTTGGATCTAGACCTGTGAGAAAGTGTCGTTGTGATTCTAAGAGCTAGTTTATTGCTGTTCATAGCTGCTTGAGCATTTGCTTTCGTTATATGGTTTGGATTTCAGTATTTCTCGTGTTTGAAACGAGTGAATATTAAGGTGTTCTTTTGATTATTGGACAAAAACTTGTTTGCTTTCGCTTGAAATTGAATTCGAAATTATACAACAACTTTCTTTTTGTAATACATCAACATTAAGGAAGAAGAAAAGAAATACTTGCATTGTGCATGTGCATTTTGACAGTTTGCATGTCGATTTAGGAAAGTGCATCAGTGTGTGCTCTATGATCTGTTTGAAAAGATGATGTCTTTCTTTTCCTTCAGTAGTTAAGATTTTCATAAGTTGAAAGAATTGAAAAAGCTTGCTTATCATTCTTAGACTGCATTTAGGAGTTGTATCATACATCACGTGGTGATCCATAAAGGCAAACTGCTAAGCAAGATCAACCTAAAAAGAACTGAATTTATCTAACAACGCTTTGAAACATAACGAAACACAGTAGAGGTCTAGGTAGAGACGTGAACCGGCGTCGTTAAACATAGTGACTGTCGATCTCTACGAAGGTGGGTGATTCCTCCTGAGAAACGATAGCACTAATACGGATTTGTGCTCCCGCGTACCGTCGCGTATATTGGGAGACCCCTATAGGAACAAAGCCTTTATCCATAGGAAGCCGTGTCGGCTGCCCTACTGATCGCGATGCAGTGAACACAGCATTCACGAAGATCGACCACTCGTACCGTAAAACGTATTCTGTGGTTTCGCGAAAGGTTTGGCACACCCTCTGCCTAGAACTCCAGAGTAGTTTCTTTTGGCCTTTTTCAAACTCTATAACTGAAAAAGTTCGTCCGAGCATTTGTCACTTCGGGCTCGTTAATACATCGAAGGAGACTAGAGTCATCTTTAGCTTTTTCTCGACTCTTAAAAATTGAAAAAGCAAGTTGTGTCTAAAGCGTCGTCATATAAAATTCATTCTAAACGGAACATAATCACCCCTTATTCCTACGTTGATCTTTAGGTTGAGAACATGGAACACACCAACCAAGGGATTCCACATGATGGAAACCCTAGCCCTTTCTCCTCTTGGGGAGAAGTTGGTGCGCCCCACATGGCCACGTTGTCGCTTCCAGGACTGACAATTGGCCTGCCAGTTTGGCTATTCTCAACCACTGTAGTTCAGACCACCACGGTTCCTGAACAGTCGAGTCAACAGTTAGACCAGTCTAGAGCTACCCTCCAGCCTTCCACTTCTTATAAGCCTTCCTCCGGTCCTTCTTCTTCGAAAGGTCAAGCCGCCGAAAGCGGAGCTCCCATAGAAAAGAAGAAGGAAAAGAAGAAGAAAGAAAAGAAGCAGAAGGAGCCAAAGGCGCCTGGGGGCAAGCAAAAGGCATCTAACAAAAATCCACACACAGCACGGACCGGGCCCAAATCGCCATGTGTCATATGTAGAGGGGACCACCTCCACCGTGATTGTCCCAGTATTCCCCAGATACTAAGGGACTGGTCCCCTCGTTTGCATAGTTCGGAAGCGTCAACCTCTGACAACCAGGTTGAATGCTTACCGTCGACCAACGAAAGTGAAGGTTCTAGACGACGAAGGGGAATGAGATTCCCCTACGAACTGTGTGAAGGCAATCACACCCTCCGCTGTTGTCCCTTTTTAGACGAAGCAAAGAGAGTTTTGGAAGATCAACCGGTTGCACCGTTGCTACTTCCTCCTGGATATCAAAAACTCGCGCCAAGTCCTTCGTTGGTTGAAAATATAGCTGCCCCGCTCATAGGGCCAGCTGAAGTGTCAGTCACTGAAAGTGAACCTACTGAAGCCGGACCGGACGAAAGTCCAAAGGTCGAAACGACAGTTGACCCGGTTCTCCCTTCAGAAGTTTCATCTTCAAATACCACAGTCACTGAGGATTCATCTTCAGCTGACACCCCTACCGAAGAGAGTAAGGATGACATCGTCCAGATTCTTTTCATCAACACCGATTCTGATGAACATCAGGGCAATGTGCCCACTCCTTTATCGCAGGAAGGAGCATCGTCAGGATCATACCCGGCCGTATATTCGGTCCCACCACCAAGCAACCTGGTTGTGTCCTTTGATTGGAACCAACTAGGCAGACCCCGGTTGCCAGCCAGTATACCATTTAGAATTATAGTCCAAATATACAAAATGGTGATGGCTGGAACTATCATTGATGAAGGGGCATCTGTGAGTATCCTGTCCTCTATTGCTTGGAAAGCACTGGGTTGCCCAGCGCTTTTGCCTGAGATAAGGAATCTCTCGGGTTTTGACAAAGGAACCAGTCGACCATTAGGGATTCTACCTAATGTGCCTATTACATTGAAAGGGAAGGCTGTCAAGATGAATTTGATGGTCGTCCAAGGATCCTTGGATTATAACCTACTCCTTGGACGAGACTACATATATTGCATGGAAGCAATAGTCTCCTCACTCTTTCGAATAATGTGTTTTCCATACGAAGGAAGAATGGTCAAGCTCGTAGACCAACTTTCATTTCCGGGATCACGCATCGCAAATAGTCACATACCTATCCTGAATGGTCTATTTGATCAAGAAAGGTCTCTACCTCCGGTTCTTCTTCCTGATGAGTGCGAGTGATTCGGGAAAGTAGGGCCGGAACCCAGGGGGCATGCATCCTGGTCTGCTGGGGTCAGAGAAAACCTTGGGTGTAAAGTAGAATTTCCGCGGGAGAATATGACTAGTCCGTACCCCGTCCCCTCCTTCATCTTCGTAAAATAGAAGAGCCGGCAAGAGCTCTCATGCAGAAGAAGGGGCAGTTAGGAATGGGGTTGTTCTGGAAAAGGATTCTTTTGTCAAGGTTACTTGTTTGACAAAGGTCATTCACCTTTGTCTAAATAAGTAGGCTCTGCCAAAGAAGGGGATCCGTTTGCGGCAGCAAGTAGTAACCATCTTTGGGTAAAAGGCAAGCCTCACCCATTAAAACAAATGTTTTAAAGGATAAGTAGGGGCAACCTCCAAAGAAAGAGATTCTATTGCTGCAACAAATTGTAACCATCTTTGAGTAACCTAATGATAGACATCGCCGAAGAAAGTTTCTGTTTGAAAGGATTAGCAGAACGATCTTTGGGTAACCAGAAAGAGGCAAGCCTCACCCGTTGAAAACAAAAGTTTTTAAACGGAAAAGTAGGGGCGACCTTGAAATTAGACTTTACACCTGGGGGCATGCAAACCTCTTGGAATGCAAGCACGGGCGGCTATTTTGTTTTTTAGTTTTTTAGGTCCTCCCTTTAAACCTGTAGGTCTAACCCGTTAAACTCGTAGGATTAGCCGATACCCAGCTTGCATAAAGAGAGGATATGGAGCAAAGCGTAGGGAGATGAAGCTCCTTAAAAAATAGCAATCTTCCAGGAGACCTTCCTACTTTATGACTGGTAAAAACGAGCAGTTTTGGCAGAGTTCATGCTCGTTAAAAAATAAACGCAAAATCGAGCAGTTTTAACGCAGACTTCATGCTCGTTAAAAAATAAACATAAGCATGTGAGCAAGCTTCCCCCCAGAGTTCAAGCTCATCCAGAAAAAATGAACTGGTAAATAACCATTTGAGACCGTAAATTCATCAGCCATAAAAGCCTTGGTCGTGTTTGTGCACCGTCACCTCCACTTTTCATTTGGCCGATCATTCACATCCACTTGATTGTTTACCTATTTTGAGGAACAGCTGCGAAGAGTGATTTCACTTAGCCATCCTTGTAATACTGCCGTGATTGGAAAATTCCAACTTGTACCTGGAATCTGCTGCTATCCCTGTTTATCACTCGTTCCTCAAAAGACGAGTCTTCTTTGAGCTCTTTTCACTGACTCGTAAAATATGAAAAGTTTGCCGAGTTTTGGCCTTCCAGCTCGTTAAAAGGACCGGAAGAGCTATCCCTCCTCTAGATTTTAATCTTTTTGGACCTGAGGGATTATTGCACAAAAAGATCGAGCGCTTGTCTAGTTCGGCTCGATAAAGATATCGAACATTCATCCCTTCTGTATTGTTTTATACTTTTTCGGACTTAAGGGATTAGATGACGAAAAAGGACCCCTGGAGTCCACTTTATGTACGCTTTTCAGACTCTCTAAAAATGAAAAGGACCGAGTTGTCTTTGTCGCTAGGCTCGTTAAAAATATTGAATAGCGACAAACTTGTCTTTAGACGAGAACGAGTTTCCCTATCGCTAGGCTCGTTAAAACATAGCGATGGGCTTGCCCGAAGGGCAAGTTATAGAACAAGCATATGTTATCCTCCTCAAGCTTGACAAAAATAAAGAGGTACTGGTCAGAAATGACTGGGGAAAAATTGGGAGAACCTCAAAGCTTAATGGTAGCAAGTCTCTCTTGAACATGACACTTTTGCCTCCGTAAATATCGGGTTGGGTTATTATCATTCACCGGTCCCTTCACCATGGTCTTGCCATACCATCCATACATGGGGTAATGCTACCGATCCATCACATCAGTGTCGTTATATGTTCAAGATATGTCATTCAGAAAGTGTCAACCGGGTCCCATCCACTACCATACATCATCTTTCATCCTTCCATGACCGCCACCCTGAATCATATTTCACAGATCGTTTTCACCATCATCACTAGCTCCGTTCCGTGTCACTGATGTGGGATTCATTAAGGCCCTCCTTTGACGGATCACTTCTTGTCGACATCAGCTCATTATCCAAGAAGTTGATCTAGGAACACCCCCTCAGTACTTTGAAGCTTGCATGCCTCAATGGCAAGTTTCTCACTTCCGGCGATAGGTATACATTAATGACCTTCGACCAGGAGACTTTGCGTGGTGTTCGACGTCAGATCCTATATTCACGCCACGTGAATTGTGCTGCAGTACCTTGAGGGTCATCATCATTATCGGTGATTCCTCTCGCGCTTGTTAACAGTTTACATTATTGACTGGTAATCAAGCGATGTCTTCCCATGTTCGACTTCAAGAAATTCTCACATGGATCGACTTGTACTAGAGTGAAGATCGGACAAGTTTGAAGACCCCGGATCTAGTTTCATCCATCCGGGCTGCGATATATATTCAGGAGATAAAAAACATAGACATGTGCAGCAGATGATCATCCTACTAAAAGGATGATAATTAAAAGCAGAGAATTATCAGTCTATTATCAGACGATCGTCTGTCTATGTACAACAAATGTATTTATAAAGCTGAGCATGGGAAATGCCCGCATCAGCTAGATCATGAAAAGAAAGTATGAAAAAGATAATGTATTGTATTGTATTTTGTTACAGGTCACCTCCCGACGATTGAATGAACTTCGGATCCTCCTAATAAAGCATTTCACCCGATAAACGACCTCATACTTTAGGGGGCAACTGTTATAGACATTTTTGTGCCTTACAGCATAGAGCATGAAATGTCAATAATCTAAGGGATCCAAAGTCCCTAAACATGTTGTTCCTACCCCTAGAGGAACAAGGTCAGCAAACCACAGCACTTCAGATCAGTTCTCCACTGAAAAACACTCAAAAACAGGTCAATTTTGGATCAAAGCAGCTGCTCCACTAAGCATCTACGCTGAATGTCAAAAGCTCTATGGTGTACCTGCGCTGCATAGCAAGTGCAACAAAGGCTACCTGCGCTGGGCGTACTTTGACATGTGGAGGAATCTTTTCTCAATGTGCCAGTGCCCAGGAAGCTTCCAAAATGACACTTGGATCAGAAGATTCGCCTAATGATGAGTTAAGAGCTTCTAAAACTCCAAGTGGAAGGTAGAAACTCTGAGTGGACTCAAGGACTGAAGAACAACTGGAGTTGAAGAGGACAACAAGTCACACATCAAGCTGACTTATCTTCACTCCAAAACTCTATATAAGGATCTCATCCCATGGGATCTGGAGGCCGGAATTTAGTGCAAAGAATTGCTGTTGGTTTACAGTTGTGAGTATTGGGTGATTGCTTGAGGGAGGTGAAGAGGAGATTTCTTTCCGTCGAGAAGGTGATGCTGGATTGGACCTCTTACGGTTGTATCACCGCCTGAACCTTACTTCCTTATATTAATAAAGCATTTGAGGTTCTTCTATCCGCATGTGTTTCAATGGTGTATTGTCTTACTTGCATATTTGATTTATACTAATCCTTGAATCAATTATGAATGCATGCTTCTTGTAGTTTCCTTTTCTTGTCTTGTTCGCAGGATCTCGTGTAGCTGGGCCCGTGAGAAGACTTGGAGCTGGGAGCAAGCGGCAAATAGAGGAGATTGGATCGACCATTTGCGCAAGACATCGGTAAGTGGATCTCTTCCTTTCGTCTCTTGCATGTCATAAAGAAGTAACTTTAGATAGCTTTGCTTCAGCTGTTGCTAAGGAACTATCACCCTTAGAGTGGGATAGGGTCATTCCGTGTTGGATACTTTTCCCCACAACAGAAAGCATGCTAAGTTGACTTGGGAGGAATATTAAAATTGGGTAGCAAGGAAATTTGGTGTGGATAAGAAAATGGGAGTACTACAAAATTAATTTTATTGGCCAAAAATTTGACAAGATGTTTCCAAGTATATAAGTTCCTTCACCACATGCGCCATTGCTAAACCAACCATTGTGAAGCAAGTCCCGTACACATTTTGTTGGTGTTTGACACACCAAGATTTAAGGGATCTCCCTGATATGAAGTCCCAATTAGAACTCACACTGTTTGGTGTAGGATTCCCATATGGAATACGTCCTGGTTATCGATGCAATGGGTTTTAATGATATGACTTGGATGCAATAATGCATAGAGTGATGTATAATGACTTTGGTGACAACAAGTGTGTGACCCTGCATAGATTCAAGTGTGATGCATGAAGGTTCTACCACGCAGAAGGAAAAATATATGAGCCCCATAGAATCCTGTAATAGTGTGCAACTTGAAAGGAACACACGAGCATAAATGACATCACATGATAATATGTGAAATAAATCACAAGTTAACAGTGATGAATTAAATAACAACACGCATTCAACAAGATCCATACCAATGAAAACGAAATAGTTCATAAGCATAAGCGTAAGTTAAATAACATACATCACAAAAATAACAAGAATAGTCCTACTATATTTACATCATATGCATGAAAATGTGTTGGCTATGATATTTTATTAAGTGAAAGATCCAATCATACATACACCATTAACAAACCACTAGCCCAAATAGTGGAACATGAAGTCAACATCACTTTCTCCTCCAAAGAAATGTACTCACTCTATGCTACGAAGAAGCCAAGGCTCTCACAAACTCCCAAACCCCTGATTATAAACCTAAGCCTAGCAAAAATCCCTTTACATGAGTTATGAGGGTCTATTTATAATAAGATGGGTTACTTTTAAACTCCCCTTTGTGACTCTTGGACTTCCTCATGACTCTTCAACTTCCCTCACAACTCTTCGACTTCTTTACAAAATAACTCATTACATTACATCATGACTCTGCACATTCCAATATTGACACTTGGAATTCCACCTACAAATTGCAAAATAATATTAAAATTTTCACTCGTATCCACATAAGACAAAAATTGGTTAGAGCCATCTAGAAAGCATAATAAGAGAAAACAATATCATGCTTGATTTTGGAGAAACTCAAGCTCAACAACTTCCACTTGTTTTCTTTCTGTTACGTATTGGTGCCATGCTTGGTACTGTATGATGACATCCCCAAACTGTGTGATGGTGTTTGGTTGGAAGTAGAATCTAGCTTCCATGGAATCCGGGTACAATGATTTGGAACCTGTTTCAACTTCCTTTTGGAGCATGAGAAACATTGTCCTCACTTGGATATGGCCACCAATGTAGTTCTACATATTCTGTATGTTCACCTCCAAATCTTCCTTAATGGAAATTTTTCTAAGTTGTTCCAAGTATTCTTCTATCTCTTTCCTGACCTGGTTCCTAGGTTTGGCTTCAATGAGTGAGGCAACTGATGGGATCCTGTGGGACTTCACTAGGAAATCCAAACCATTCTATAACCGTGCATATGAGGCCTGAATGTTACCAATGAATGAAGTGAGCTATTTATTGTTGTTAATCAACATTTGAACTCTTGCTTTCTCCAGCTCTTCTTATTCCTTCATTTTCTTGCCCAAGTCAAGTGGTGCCCCTTTGTATTGCATTGGCCATTCATGCATGACGAGATGGAAGCATGTACATTCCTGAAATTTTTGACAAAATATTTACACTGCTGCTACAATCCATGCAAGTGGATAACTGCCTTATTCATGGTAACCAGCTCCTCATAAATATTACGCATGGTCTCTCAAAGTGTCGATACTTCACCAAGTATCACTGCCTTCATTTCCTCTAGATGGAACTGTGCAAAAGCCATGTTCTGAGCTGCTACACGGAGCTGTTAAACCTCTTACCTAGCAGTGTGCAAGTTCTTTGCCAATTGCTTGTTTTTTACCATCAAATACTCAGTGTTAGACTTTGCTACATCTGCGAAGTCCAAGTTGGATGTGGAAATGGTATTGGGATTCCTCCTGGTGTCTGCCACAATAACCCTTTATCTAATAAATGCAGGAGATGCAGGTTCATCTGGAAAATTATTCTTACATGATTTTATAATCTTCTTCTGGATTTTATTGTAAGAAATATTATACGTGTCCATAACTGGATCATCATCAAGAGGAACAAATTCCCCTTCGTCACCTGGAGCTGACTTTGCTGTTGGAGGTGGTGGTGATTGAATAATGACCTGCTGTGTGTTATGAATCAGGTCGACATCTTGATTCTGCGGCTTTGGTTCTGTTTCCATGTCATTGATTTCTATTAATTCTTCAATATCCTGAGCAAGCTCCTGGTCTTGCACCTATTTTCTCTCTTCCTCTATTTGTTGTCAGTTATGTTCTTGCTCCCCAGCTTGCTTCTGCAATGTTTCTTCTACTATTGCACCTTGCCTCTCTTCTTATTCCTGGTTTTGCTTCTCTTCTCTTCTTGTTCTTGCTTCTTCTTTTGTTCCTCCAATCTCCTTTATTCTTCCCTCTTCCACCATTATGCTCTCTGCATTCTCTGTTTCCTCTTTTCCTCTGTTGCTAAAGCCACTTTCACAATAGCTGGATCTGCTTTCATCTTGCGGCTTCATTCTCCCCTTGGACTATAAGCAATCTTTCTCTTTCCCTTATCCTGCATAAGATTTCTCCCTTCTAGTGGCACTACTTCCCGAGTAGCTTCCTTCTTTGGAGTCACCTGTGAAGTTCCTACAAAACCGACTAGCTCGTGAGAGTTGGAGGCATTATAACAATTATTCCATGGATCCTTCTACGACCAATGAAATGTCTCGTTGTGCCACTGGAAATGAATTCTCACACAATGGTATTTTTAAATACCATGGGGATTGTACGGGTTAATGTCTAGGGTACCAAATGTAAACTTCTCTATCGCCTTTCCTTCGATATTCGTGAATTTCAAGTTCTTGATCTCATACAATCCAATTTGCATAGGAAGAGTTAGCCAAGGTGCTTTCTTCTTCTTGTGCAAGGATGTTGACAACCCTGTGGAGAGATGATATGGAAATTCTTGCATGACAAGCTTGTAGGTGTCATACATTGGCAAAAGATGTGGTGAACACTCTAAGGAAGGTTCCATCCGGTGGGGAAAAAAATCTGCGATCTCCGATACTGCTTCCATTGCCCCACGTGACACGCAAGGTGATTCTTCCTCAATGATCTTCTTGTATAGAGGAATGTGGAAGTGGCAAGTTAGCTTCTCCATAACCCCTCTATGGCTACAATCCAAGAGTAATATGCAGTGGATGTGCACGACAAGATCTCAAGGTGTCCAAGTCCATTTCATGCCAGGGAATGCATTCTGTGCGCAGATTGCATATAGTAGATTTGCAGACACATAGAACCTTGCTTTCCCACCCTTGGGAGGATTCAGGGCATTAGATACATGGGTACGTAACCATAGAGCAAAAATTCTGACCAGTTGAATGACTTCCCCTTGTTCACGACCTGGTTCAATAAGATTTCCCACCCTTCAGGAAAGGTATCCATGCTCTCTTGACCATAGATTTTGCAAGCTAGGATGATCAACAACTCATAGGACCTCTTAAGAGATTTTTCCTTGTAAGTTTTGGTGGGTGCCTATTGCAACTTTGAGGGGTACGCCACCCAACTTTTAACGTCTTTCGTGGCCACATCGCTATTGGTGGCATAGAATCATGAATCCATGAGTGTTTCTGGTGCGAGAAAATGGTACATAAGATGGTAATCTATTGCCAAAAAAGTAGAAAGCTTATGTCCGCTGACAATGTTCAAAGTCATAGTCTTCACATAAATATGTGAAGCAATCCAGCTGATAACATACGCACATGGGAAGGCTGGATATCTGCATGCAACCCTGTGTAGTCCTGCTTTCTGGACATTAATGTATACCTGTCAGTCCTCTAGATCTACTTGGAATCTCGTTACTTAGAAAGCTTTGTTCACTTTTTTCCATGTAAGATCCGATTCCTTTTTCACAAATAGTTGAGTGTCTGAATATACTGGCAATTTTATTGGTGTACTCTCAATTGCATCCTCGATACTACTTTCTGTGGTACCTTTTGAAGTAGCTCTCTTGGGTGCCATGATAATAGTGACTACTAGAGAGAAGTGCTCAACAACTGTGACACCTGCAAGAGAAAAAGGCACTCATGGTAAGAATAAATTAGCTTTTACAAATAAAAATTCAAGGCAAGATCATGCAGAAAATCAATGAACTAATGAGAGATATTGTGCAATTTTCATGAGCATGGGAGGGAGACTAGATGAGGGAAATGTGCATTCTATAGTCTTAGCAACCAATGATGCAACCTAAGGCTTGAGATTGCGCAATTCACAGTTAAACCTAGGAAGTGATAGGGAGAGATTGCGCATTACACAGTCTCAGTGGCCAAGGTGGTAGGACTAAGCCTTGGGACTACACAATGTGCAGTTGGGCTAGCCTTCACTTTGCATTACAATGTCTTAGAGGCCAAGCTCTTAGCTGCAGCCTTGGACTTGTGCAATGCCTAGCTGGGAAAGGCAGTGTATGGCCAAGTGAAGTTGTAGGAAATAAGCAGATCTAAGTGATAATCAAAGTTAAAGTGAAAATATGAATACGTATGGATAGATCAATGTGAATCAAGTGCAAAAAGGCAACAAATAGACAAGGAGAGTCGCCGAAATGACGATCACTGGTGTGAAAAAAGAAAACTGATGTGAAACTTGTGAAAGGCAAATGAAAAATTGAATCAATACTTCTACAACCTAAAATAAGTTAAAAACCAACAACCATGAAGAGAAACAAGAAAAACAACACTCATAGAAGCGAAATGACAAAAAGTGACAGAAAAAGCGGTAAAAGATGAAGACGACAAAAGAAAAACTCACTTGGAAAAGTGACGCAAACTCCACCAAAGGCTCCTTTATCTCATTGGGAATGATAGAGATCCAAGATTGAATGTACAAATGAGCTCTAGAAGCTTCAATTAAATAGATTTGGGTGGATTAGGGTTTATGACGCGCATGCCTAAAATCAAGGAAAAAATGATACTTTGCGGAAATTTTTGAAGATAGCCACTGTGCCACCTTTGGGAAATTAATGATGATTCCCTATGTTCTAGGGATTTCCTTTTCACTTTTTTACTTTTTTTCTTTTTGCTTTTTTAGGAAATTTCCATGCATACTACCAAGGAAGATTGCACAATTTTGGGGAACAGGGAAACTTCCTTGCTCAGTGCATTGCGTAATTTGTGAGCACAAGGGATGGATTGCACAATTTTTGAGCTTAGTGCCGGGCTATCATCCACGGATACATAATTTTTAAGTTCAAGACTGGGATGCCACTCTGGATTGTGAAATTTCCATCATCAAGGATGGCTTGCCTTCTAATACTGCATAGTTTTTGGAGGCAAGCCTGGGACTGCTGCAAGGTCAAGTTAAAAGGTTAGCTTGTGACTTTAAAAAGATTAGATAAGTATGAAAACAAGAAAACACAAGCAGACCATTAAAGGATAAATCATAGTTTCAACATAATACTTGAGGAAAACAAAATATAAGCTCCTGTAGGGTGGTTGTAGTAGCTACAACACTTGGCGACACACTGGTAGAACTCCAACTCTTTGTATGGGCCTTGTCTCATGTAAAACATGTCTAACTCTTATGGAAGTAATTTTTAGTTCTTTGATTATTGTATTTTCTTCACTTAACTAGCGTTAAAGATATAGTCCCTACCATTCTCTTCATCGGAAATACATTTAACCAAGCCAAGTCAAACTAAGTAATTTCGATTGGGGATACAGAGTATATATATACATAGGTGAAAACAATTGTCAAAGTATTAGTTTCATCTTTGGTGTTGCTCTGCTACCAAAAAGCCTAGACAGTACCCCAGAAAAGTCACTTCAGGAACACAAACATTGCTTCATTTCTAACAAGATTGGACAATACCTCGAAGAAGTTTCTTTCTTCACCTCTTTGAGCAGAAATCCTTTCTCTTCTTTTGCCTTTTTTTTTTCATATAACTATGCATAAGAACTTATTGATTTAGTGAGGCGGAAGAGGGATCCATACTTTTTGAGAGAAAAAGAGGCTGTCCCTTCAGAGAAGGATATTTATATATACCTTTGACAAACTTGTTAAGGTTTTCCTCCCCTCCTTAATCCACTTGATTTAGCTGGAAAGGAACCAAAAATAAAAGACTGATTAGGGTAGGCAATATGATCCGGATTTAAGCAGGAACGCAATAGATTACAGAGATAACCATAAATACAAAGATGCGATAACCATAAAAACAGAGATGCAGCGGAAATAATACTTCATTTCATTAATGGAGAATACTGAAATATGCTTACAAATAGAAATAACCCAGCTAGGGCGATGGTAGCTTATCTCTGAGAAGAGATGTGTCGGCTACATGCCTCTGAACTGTTTCGAACTGTGTTTACAATGAGGCTCAAAGGCCTATTTATTATTGAGAAACAATGGAAAACCCTTCACATTCCAAAGCCTAACCCTAGAAGATGAAACGCCAAATTGTGGGCCCCGTTTTGGGGTGAGTTGGACAGCCAACTTCCTGGGGTCGCGAATTGGTCGTATTATCTCCGTTTGACGCGCATGATAGCCCGTTGGAAAGATCTCTCCGAGGACTACGACGGAAAAGACGATTTTTATCAAAAAAATCGCTGGCGGTGGATTTCCCAAAAAACGTCGTTTAGGGCCTCAAAACGGCTCCGGAAGTTTAGGACCCGAAAAACTGCTAAAAATAGTAAATTGTGCTATAATTAAGGAAATTGAAAAATTGAAAGAGACAGTTGTGGGGGTCCAAATGGGATAGGTGGGTGGCCACCAACATCCACCTGGATCATTCCTCCCCCCTTAGGAAGCAATGGTCCCCATTGCGTTGAGTTCCTCCCTGAGATGAGGAAGCTTCTGCTGAGCTGGGTCTCTGGTGAGCTGTTCTGCAATCTCTGATGTGTCTAGAAATGGTGGGGAGCATGGTCGGTGACGATCCATATTGAACAGTCGGTGCAAGCGAAGGAATGGAGGAATGCTGTGCTTCAAAGCATTGTTGCCTGTAGCCTTGTTACTGGTGTAAGAACCATGTCGGAGTGGTCTGAGTTTCTGATGGGTTCTGGTAAGGCGTTCTTTCTGTAGATGTAACCTAACTTTGTTGCCCACCTGAAACTTGTGTGGTACCCCTGTGGGTGAGGAGAAGTTGTTCCTGTGTTCTGTCATGACCGTATCCCTTTGCTGCTGCTGCTGTGTGGAGGAACCCTTTGCGGGGGTCATGGATGTAGCAACGATCTTCCCCTTACTTTGGGAGCGAACCAGATAGAAAATGAATTTCCTAGTCTGGGAGATGAGCTTGCTTCCTTTCTTGGCAGTGATCAAAGAGGTGGCGGTAGGTGGCGCTACCTCCGGTATCCTGTATAATGAATTATCCAAAGAAATAATGACAGCACGAGGCCTTGACTCATACACAGCATGTCGCCTCCACAAGTATGGCTGGCCTAATAGTACATCGCAAACATCCAGAGGTGTAACATCACACAATACCTCGTCTGTGAAGGGCTTGATGCTGTAGGGAAGGCGACACTGCTGGCGAACTTTGAGATCTCGTCCTTCGTGAAGCCAACCGATACTGTACGGCTGTGGGTGTGGTGTAGTTGGTAGGCCCAACCGCTTCACGACCTCTGCTGAAATGAGGTTCTTTTGGCTGCCACTGTCGACAATGAATTGCAGCGGCGAAACCTCACCCACATCTGTGAGTGGAAAAGACGTTCCCCCTCCTCTGGATCTTCGGGCTCATTTTTCTGGATCTTGGCAGTAGCAACAGTGGCGCTGGGATCTGCATCAATGATCTGCTTCCCTTTGTCATTCCCCTTGTCAAGTTCTGACTCAGAGTCGGAACATGCATCTGATTCGGAAGCCTTCAACTCGGCCACTAGCGACTGCTTGGTCCGACACTCACTTGTGTTATGAGTGGGACTCTTGTGGAACTCACACCACTTTCCTGTGTCCTTCCTCGGCTTCGTGGTGGTGTTCTTTTCTTGCGGCTTCGACGAGTTGTCTTGGGTCACCCCGCCTTGGCTTTGTCCTTTGGGCTTCGGATTTGCAGATCCAAAGTCTCGCTTCTTCTGTTTGAACTTTTGCTCGATTTTAACAGCGTATCGGTATGCTGTGCCGAGTGAGGAGATGTTCAAGAACTCCATCTCTTCCTGGATGTATCTGTGTAGGCAGCCGCGGTATTTGAGTACCAGATGCAGCTCAGAATCTTTGATACCCAACTGTGTGCGAAGGGTATGGAAAATATTTGTGAACTCTGGCACATCTTGGTCTCGTCCCTGCCGCAGTGTGGTCCATTTGATGTATTTGTCCTCATAGCTTCCGACAGGGTAGTACTGCTCCTTGATGGCATCCCGGAAGTCATTCCAAGTGGGTGCGGCTGAAAACAGTGAGCCTGTACTTTCATCCTTCTGCTCGCAGTATGTTTCCCACCAGTCCTTGACGTGGGGGGCTGCTTTGAGAAGAGCGAAAACAATCTTTTCCTGACTTGAAAATTCATGAACAGAAAAATACCCATCTAGTAGATTTAACCATTTATCTACGGCATCTACGTCTATTTGACCCTCGAATATGGGGATTTCAAAATTAACTTGTACCTTAAACGGTGTGGCGTTTCCAGAGTAGCTGTTGGAAGCCGATGCGTCGCCTCTGGGTAGCCGTTGAAGGATCTGCGCAAAGCTATCCATCATCGCGTTCCTTTGCCGCTCGAGGGCTTCTTCGAGCAAGATTCTGATAGGATCTCCTGCCCCCTCGTCTTTCTTCTCATTCGCCATGGGAGGTCGTCGAGATTTGCGAGGCTGGTCTTGCAAAGGTTCGACCAATTCAAGCCCTAACTCCTTATATCCCGACCTCGTTGGGGACATGCAAAGAAAAACAGAGAAAAAGCAGACCGCTCTGATACCACTGATCCGGATTTAAGCAGGAACGCAATAGATTACAGAGATAACCATAAATACAGAGATGTGATAACCATAAAAACAGAGATGCAGCGGAAATAATACTTCATTTCATTAATGGAGAATACTGAAATATGCTTACAAATAGAAATAACCCAGCTAGGGCGATGGTAGCTTATCTCTGAGAAGAGATGTGTCGGCTACATGCCTCTGAACTGTTTCGAACTGTGTTTACAATGAGGCTCGAAGGCCTATTTATTATTGAGAAACAATGGAAAACCCTTCACATTCCAAAACCTAACCCTAGAAGATGAAACGCCAAATTGTGGGCCCCGTTTTGGGGTGAGTTGGACAGCCAACTTCCCGGGGTCGCAAATTGGTCGTATTATCTCCGTTTGACGCGCATGATAGCCCGTTGGAAAGATCTCTCCGAGGACTACGATGGAAAAGACGATTTTTATCAGAAAAATCGCTGCGGTGGATTTCCCAAAAAACGTCGTTTAGGGCCTCAAAACGGCTCCGGAAGTTTAGGACCCGAAAAACTGCTAAAAATAGTAAATTGTGCTATAATTAAGGAAACTGAAAAACTGAAAGAGACAGTTGTGGGGGTCCAAATGGGATAGGTGGGTGGCCACCAACATCCACCTGGATCACAATACTAGTTATAGGTCCAAGCATTGTGATTCCAATATGAATTTCTCCGAGAAAGAACCTATTTTTCATCAGATTATCATCGACTAAAAGGATGCAAGATTAATGCAAAGAGGGGGAATAAAAAGATAACGAAGCGTTGATAGTAGCAAAAATTCCTCTTGGACTTTACCATGCTTTCTTTGGAAACCAAACACTGTCTCATGCAGAAGCTATTTTGTGACCAAAAATAAATTATATACAAGAGAGGAGTGGAAAGTAATTTAAAACAAAATTAAAAAATGAAACAAACAAAACTACTCCTACTCCTAAGCTAACAAAGAATAGGCCAGACCTATGTAAAATGAAATTTCCAGTGTAACCATCGACGCATTGGATAACCTATGTAAGCAAGGAAATGCATATAAAGAAACATATTCAAGCGTAATAGAAAACAAGAAATATACGACAATCACACCATGACATTCAAAGTTTGAAAATGTATTCAAAAAAGTATGAAGGAAAAGTGCATGCGAAGCATTCTGCGGAAGCATTACAATGTTCAATCACATTGCGACTCAAAGACATGTAGGAACAAACTTTCAAACTTCTAAACTGGGCAAACATAAAGAAAGAATAAAATTTGTGCTTTGCAACAGTGCTCTCCAAGTATGACTCCTCCAATGACTGAGCAATAAGATTGTGCAATACAAATGGAGGATGTGAAAATTGTGAAAGAAAAATATTTTTAATTTGTGTGGAGGAGTGATGAGGAGCCTTGAAAGATACATCACTATTTTGATCAGAATTGGAAATAGTCTCAAAACTACAATAACTTGACATAACCATAAGCTCAGGATGAAGTGCCTTGACAGCTTGTAGAAGTTCCAAATCATCAGAATAAAGATCATCAAAGACCAGTGGCTTAGAAAAATCAACAACGGGAAAATCAAAGTTGTGACCAAATGAATGGGTGAAAAGATCACAATAGCCATGATCATAAAGTTCAAGATTAGAAACAAAGGCATCCTCATGATCTGACGAATCATAAAGAGGGGAAAATTGAAAAAAATAAATTTCATCCTCTATTTTTTCATAATGATAAGATGATGGATTACGAAGATCAAGAAGAGAAGATTTTTCCTCTCCACATTCGGCTGAAAAAATGACATTCCATGAGTTCTAAGAGTGATTGGAAGTAATAATATCAGCAGAAGGTAAATATTCACAAGGTTCAACAAGAATGAAAAAATCATGGAAAATGCCAAGATAATGGGGGAGATGTGCGAAAGAAAAAGAAAAATCCTTCATTGCAGATTCTTGTTTAGATGTGGACTCCCATACATAGTCATTGTAAATGATATCACAAGTTTTCTTCTCAACACCAAATCCATCCAAAACTTGATCCTCATGAACATCAAAAGAAACATTCTAAACGGGTGAACACAACAACTCACAATCTGGTGGACCAAAGGAACCACAAGATGGAGGACGAGGAGATAAAACTTCATCGCAAACATCAGATTTGCAGTTCAAACATGCACTAGAATTTTGAGTATGTGGGGTAGGAGATGATGGTGGTAAATAAAGGGATGAATTCTCAAGTTCTTCCACCTCAACTTACGAAAATGGAGCTATTTGATTAGAAGGAGACAAAGAGTCACTTGGTACAGCAAAATTGTCCGTTGTAGATTTAGAAGCTCTAATACTGAAGTATGTTGGGAGGCTTTTGAAAGATTCGTTTTCATGTAGACCCATTGAAATGTGAACAAGAAATTCAAACTTTTATTTCAATAAAAGCCAATCAATATCATCTTCAGAAGATTCAAAACAAAAATGAATGAAACGATCATGAAAATCATCAAGAGACTCATCAGGTGCTTTTCGCAATCACATAATTTTATTGAACACATATTTATAATCATACCGATCCAAGGCCCAATAATTCTCTATGTCAATATGTTCGAAAGAGTCTATAGAGGCAACAAGCAATGCGTAACACCATTCCCTTACATGCCCTTCAAATGTGAGAATGAACAACCTACAAGCAACATCCTCGCATTGGATATTGTGTTTTATGCAAAATTCGAGAAAACGAGTGGTGTGCTCGAAAAATGTTGTTTCACCCTTGCCATTGAATTTAAGATTTGACAAGTCATCAATGATTCTCGCCAACACTTTTAGATTTGCGGTTCTTGAAAAACATGTTGGGGTTTTTATTTGGGTAGAATCCATTAATGAGTGTGAAAAGTTAAAATAAACTTCATGGGTTGATCTTGTCATCTGGCCCTCCTTCTAGCACCACAAATGTTGATGGCACTGAACCCGCCAACATTAAGGGGATCTACCCGATATGAAGTCCCAATTAGACCTCACACCATTTGGTGTAGGATTACCATCTGGATTACGTCCCACTTGCCGATGCAATGGGTTTTAATGATATGCCTTGGCTGCAATAATGCATAGAGTGATGTATACTGACTTTGGTGAGAAAAAGTGTGTGACCCTGTAGAGAGTCAAGTGCGATGCATGAAGGTTCTACCACATGGAAGGAAAAATGAGTGAGCCTCTTAGAATACTATAATAGTACACAAATTGAAATGAACACACGAGAATAAATGACATCACAAGCTAATATGTGAAATAGTTCACAAATTAACAGTGATGAATTAAATAACATGACACATTCAACAATATTTGTACCATTGCAAACAAAATATTTCATAAGAATAAGCGTAAGTTAAATAACTCATTACATTACATCATGAATTTGCATATTCCAAAATTGACACTTGGAATTACACTTACAAATTAAAGAATAATATTACAATTTTCACTCATACCCACATAAGGCAAAATTGGGTAGAGCCAACTAGACAGCCTAATAAGACAAAACAATATCATTCTTGAGATTGGGGAAAATTGAGCTCAACAACTTCCACTTGATGTCTCTCGGTTACATATCGGTGCCAAGCTTGGTACTGTGCGATGACATCCCCAAACTGTGCGATGGTTTCTGGTTGGAAGTGAATGCTAGCCTACATGGCGTCCAGGTACAATGATTTGGTACCAGTTTCAAGTTACTTCTGGAGCATGAGCAACATTGTCCTCACTTGGATAGGGCCACCAACGTAGTTCTACATATTCTATCTATGCACCTCCAAATCTTCCTTAGTGGCAATCTATTTAAGTTGATCCAAGTATTCTTCTATCTCATGTCGGACCTAGTTAGGCTGGGTTTGGCTTCAGTGAGTGAGCCAAATGATGGGATCCAGTGGGAATTAACCAAGAAATCTAGACCATTGTATAACTATGAATACGAGGCCTGAATGTTACCAATGAATGAGGCATGTTATTTATTGTTTTGGATCAACATCCGAACTCTTGATTTCTACGACTCTGCCTGTTGCTTCATTTTCATGGCCAAGTCAAGCGGTGTCCCTTTGTATCACATTGACCATTCATGCACGACAATGGTGGCAGCTTGTACATTCCCGAGAGTTTTGAAAAAATATTTACACCACTGCTGTAAGCCATGCAAGTGGACAACTTCCTTATGCACGGTAGCCAACTCCTCATAAATATTATGCATGGTATCTCAAAGTGTCGATACTTCACCAAGTATTGTTGCCTTCATTTCCTCTAGATGGACCTGTGCTGAAGCTATGTTCTGAGCTACTACAGGAAGCTGTTCAACCTCTTGCTTGGAATGCTGCAAGTTCTTTGCCAATTTCTTGTTTTCGACCATCAAATACTTAGTGTTCAAATTCAGTGCACTTGCGAAGGCCAAGTTGGCTACAACAATGGTATTGGGATTCCTCCTGGTGTCTGTCATAATCACCCTTTCTCTAATAAATGCAGGAGATGTGAGGTCATCTGGAAAATTATCCTTACGTGCTTGTGAAATCTTCTTCTGGAGTTCATCATACAACATATTATACATGTCCAGAACTGGATCATGATCAAGAGGAACAATTTCCCCTTCCTCCTCTGGAGCTAGCTCTGTTGCTGGAGGTGGTGGAGACTAAATAGTGACCTCTGGTTCTATTCTTTCTCCTCATATTACTTTTTTTATGTTTCTTTTGTTGTTGCACCTCACCTTTCTTCTTCTTCATACTTCTACTTCTCTTCTTGTTCTTACTTCTTCTTTTCTTCTTCTAATCTCCTCTGCTCTTCCCTCTTCCTCTATTCTACTCTCTACATCCTCTGTTTCCTCTTTGCCTCTATTGCTAAAGCTAATTTCACAATAGCTGGATCCACTTTCATCTTGTGGCTTTGTTCTCTCCCTGGACTATAAGCAACCTTTCTCTTTCCCTTTTCCTACACGGGGTTGATCCCTTCTCCTGGCACTGCTTTCAGAGTAGCTTCATTATGTGGAGTCACCTATGAAGTTCCTGCAAAACTGATCGAATCGTGAGACTTGGAGGCATTATAGTAATTCTTACATTGATCCTCCTCCGACCAGTGAAATGTCCTACTGAGCCACTGGAAATGAATTCTCGCACAGTGGTGTTTGGAAATACCATGATTATCATACATATTAAAGTCTAGAGTACTGAATAAAAAATTATCTATTTCCTTTCCTTCGGTATCCACGACTTTTAAGTTCTCAATCTCGTCCAATCAAATTTGCATAAGAAGAGTTGGCCAAGATGCTTTCTTCTTCCTATGCAAAGATGCTGACAACCCTATGGAGAGATTATACGAAACTTATTGCATGACAAGCTTGTCAATGGCATACCTTGGTAAAAGATGCAGCGAACACTCTAAGGAAGGTGCCATCCGGTGAGGCAAACCGATCTGCGATCTCTGATACTGCTTCCATTACCCCTCTTGACATGCAAGGTTGTTCTTCCTCAAAGATCATATTGTATAGAAGAATGAGGAAGTGGTTAGTTAGATTCTCCATAACTCCTTTGTGGCTACAATCCGAGAGGAATATGTAGTGGATGGGCATGTCAGGATCTTGAGATGTCCAAGTCCAGTTCATGCTAGGGAATGCATTCTGTGCACAGATTTCATCTAGTAGATATGCAGACATGTAGAATATCGCTTGCCTACCCTTGGGAGGATTTAGGGAGTTAGCTACATGGATACTTAACTATCGAGCCAACAAGTCTGACTAGTTGAATGAATTCCCATCATTCACAACCTAGTTCAATAAGATTTCCCACCCTTAAGGAAAGGCCTCCACGCTTTACTGACTATAGATTCTGCAAGCTAGGATGATCAACAACTGATAGGCCCTCCTGAGAAATTTTGGTGGGTGTGTGTCTAAAATTTGATGGTTCCTTCACCCAGCTTTTAACAATGTATTTCATGCCCACATAGCAATTAGTGGCATAGAAGTATGAATCCATGAGTTTTTCTGGAATGAGAAGATGGTACATAAGATGATAATCTACTTCCAGAAAAGTAGCAAGCTGCTGTCCACTGGCATTGTTCAAAGTCATAGTCTTCACATCAATATGTGAAACAATCCAGTTGATAACATATGTACATGGGAAGGATGGATATCTGCATGAAACCTTGATTTGTGGACATTATCGTATACCTATCGGTTCTCTAGATATACTTGGAATCTCTTTGCTGAAAAAGCTTCATTCACTTTCTTCCATGTAAGGTCTTATTCCTTTTCCACAAACAGTTTTGTGTCTGAATATACTGGTAATTTTACTGGCATGCTCTCAATTGCTCCCCGATACTTCTTTATGTGGTATCTTTTGAAGAATCTCTCTTGGGTGCCATGATAACAATTACTTTTGGATAGAAGTGCTCAACAACTGTGATACATGCAAGACGAAAATGCACTCATGGAAAGAATAAATTAGCTTTTGCAAATCCACTTTCAAGGTAGGATCAGGAAGAAAAATAGTGAACTAATGAGAGATATTGCACAATTTTCATGATCAAGGGAGGGAGACTGGATGACGAAACTACACATTGTGCAGTCTCAACAACCAATGATGTAGCCTAAGGCATGAGACTATGTGATTCACAATTCAGCCTCGACAGTGACAAGGAGAGACTGTGCATTGCATAGTATTAGTGGCCAATGTGGCAGGACTAAGCCATGGGACTGCACAATGCACAGTTGGGCCAACCTGTACTACACATTGTACGGTCTTAGAGGCCAAGCTATCAACTTGAGCCTTGGACTTGTGGAATGCTTAGCTGGGAAAGGCAGTGCATGTCCAAGTGAAATGCATATCTGCGTGGTGAGGGTGTAGGAAAAAAATAGATCTAAGTGATGATTCAAGTTAAAGTGTAGATATGACTATGTAGAAATTTCACTTGTAGATCAAATTGGTAATGCAATTTACTAAAGCAAAACACATGAGCTACTTCTACAAATCATTAAGTGGAAGCAAAATCGATTTCATGAGCAACATCAACCATAAACACATATAACTAATCAAGAGAAATAATCATACATAATACAGATATATCACTGTGGAAAGCACCAGCATCAAACCCCCAACACTGTATTATCAATCAAGTGGAAATCCTCTTCTATTTACAAAAAAATATCAGCTCAAGAGCTATCCTGTACTTCCTGCAATCAAAAGATGAAGATGATAGACTCACTATGCCTCAATATGTAGGCAACCATCCATCAATCCCCTATTTCCTTGCGTAATTTTGATTGGGGTCCAATTCATAACATATGAGCATTGGCCCCAAATCATACTTGCTGTCAACCATAGGTCCAACTATGCAATCCTTGAGGACACTAGTTCCTCATGCATGCAAGGAATATTCCATGGGAAGATCCAAGCATCTGATAGTACACTGTCCCTCATCTGATCTCAACTGGGTCTCTGATAGAACTGACATGCAACAATTATCCATGAGTGAATCTTCAGTTATCTAAAATAATAGTTGTCACATGCATGCAAGCATTAACAAACTATATTTTATTATTTTAACAACTTGTTAAAATAATCTAACTGGACTTGACTAGTTAGAACTAAGTCAACTGATTCTCTCATTATAGAATTCATACTTATTCTCTCAATTAGTGGAGGAAATTAAGGATAAATTCCTCAATCAGTGGGACAACTCATGTGCATGCTCACAAAGACTTCAAATTAGAATTTCCTTAACTAATTAACTCAATTGAATTAATTAATTAATATTTCCAACTGCTATTAAGACCAAGATTAATTTTACTTGCTATAGATAGACCAGGGACTGGTATAAATAGGAAGGGACCCAGAAATGCTATTTTTAGAACTTTCTATTTTTAGCAGTTTCACCTCTCACCCAAGGTGGCCAATGACCTCACTAGCCAAACTGCTATTTTTAGACATGCTATTTTTAGACATTCTATTTTTAGCACATTCCAAATTTAGCATTTCTTGTTGCCCATTTTTCAACACTCCCTCTCAACAAGAAAGGGATTATCAGCAATCCTGATCCTGTCTCTGTGGAAATCAAACTTGCCTTTTGACAATGCCTTTGTCAAAATATCTGCACCCTATTCCTCGGTCGCAATGTAGTGCAACATCATGATCCTCTTGACCACACAATCCCATAGATGATGATAACGGATATCTATATGCTTGGACCTGTCATGAAACATTGGATTCTCAGAGAGTTTAATGCAACTCTGATTATCACAATATATCACGGTAGGATCCATCATCTGACCAAACAATCCCACTAGAATCTTCCGCATCCAGATGGCCTCACATGCAGCCTGACTAGCTACCATGTACTCTGCCTCCACTGTGCTAAGTGCAACTGATCTCTGTTTCCAGCTATACCAAGAAACTACAGCTGACCCAAGGTTGAAGATTCCTCCAGAAGTTCTCTTCCTGTCTGATGGACTACCTGCCCAATCTACATCTGTGAAGCCTTGGAGCTTCACTCCCTTTGTCTGCCTGTACCATAATCCATACTGTGTAGTGCCTCTGAGATATATCAGCACATGCTTTGCTGCCTTCCAAAATAACTTGGTTGGCTGAACCATTGCTTGACTCAGCTGGTTCACCGCAAAGCACAAATCCGGTCGTGTGTTCACCAAATACATGAGTGAACCCACAAGCTGCTTATAAACAATGGCAACTACTACCTCACCTGAAGTAGCATCCTCCTTCCTCCAGTTACCTGCTAGAGGAGTCTCCATGGGCTTGCACATATCCATGTGGAAGCGCCTCAGTATCTCATTGGCATACTTGCCTTGAGAAGCAAATATTTCCCCATCTCTCTGCCACACTTCCATGCCTAGAAAGTAGTGCATGAGGCCCATGTCCTTCATCTCGAACTCTCTTGCAAGATCCTTCTTGCAAGACTTGATCAACTGATCATCACCCGTCAAAATTAGATCATCGACATGAAGTACAACAATCAATAGCTTACCATCTACAATGATGTGGTAGAGGTTCGCATCTGCTTCACTCTTGGTGAAGCCCAACCCGGTGAAATAGCTGTTGATCCTGGTATACCAAGCACGGGGTGCTTGCTTCAGCCCATACAATGATCGCTTGAACCGACACTCGAAGGTCTCAAATCCCTCTAGTTGCTCTATGTATACCTCTTCCTCAATCTCTCCATTGAGGAATGCTGTCTTCACATCCATCTGATGGATCTGCTAACCCATCTGTGTTGATAG
The DNA here is from genome assembly GCA_031772625.1 of Pinus tabuliformis. Lineage (NCBI taxonomy): Eukaryota > Viridiplantae > Streptophyta > Pinopsida > Pinales > Pinaceae > Pinus > Pinus tabuliformis. The sequence goes on along the minus strand of CM062814.1, from coordinate 687,317,326 downwards.
TGCTAGAAGCGATCTAATCGATGAGTACCTTGCAATAGGAGCAAAGGTCTCATCATAGTCAATCCCCTCAACCTGTGAGAAACCACAGGAAACAAACCTTGCCTTTTGTTTCTCAATACTACCATCAGCTGCCTGCTTTACCTTGTAAAGCCATCGGGAAGTAACCACTGACTTGTTCCCCGGTCTAGGAACAACATCCCATACACTATTCCGCATGATAGAATCATACTCCTCTACCATCGCATCCACCCAAATTGGCTGCTGCACTACCTCCTCAAAAGGAGAAGGCTTGGTCACTACACACTCTCCAACTAGGGCCATGTAGCCTGTGTATCTATTAGGATATTTCCTCTATCTGCGCTGAGAGGATGGCTGCCCCACATTCTCTCTCACATCCTGCATCAATCTCTCAGCTTCTTGAGAGAATTTCCGCCCTTCTCTGGAAGACTCTCCAGTAGTGGTGATCTCCACAACTGGAATCTCTACATGCGGATGCTCCACATCATCAGGAGGCTCCTCCTCCTTAGGAACTAATAGTTCCTCATCATCACCATGCAACTTGAGCTCCCTCTCAAGTGATGCTTGCATGGCTTGCTGCTCATCGAAATTTAGATCCCTACGCACTACAGTCCTCTGACTGGCAGGCAGAAACACATGATAGTTGTGAGGTGTATCCGTGTACCCCACAAGTATTCCCAACTTAGCTGTTGGGTCTAGCTTCTTCTGAGCATCTTTGGTCACATGACAGAAGATTGGTGATCCAAATATGTGGAAGTGACTCACATCTGGTCTCTTCCCCGAAAAAGCCTCCATAGGTGTCTTCATCCCCAAAATACGATGAGGACTTCTGTTATGAAGATATACTGCTGTATTGCATGCCTCAGCCCACAGATGAAGTGGTAGGCCTTGGTCATGCAACATTGATTGAGCTACGCCCACAATAGATCTATTCTTCCTTTCCGCCACCCCATTCTGTTGTGGGTTATGAGGTGCCGTGAGTTCCCATTTAATTCCTTCCGAAGCACAGAAGTCCTTAAACTGTTGGGAAATTTACTCTCGACCGTTATCACTTCGCAAGGCCTTTACTTTCATCCCTGATTCTTTCTCTGCCAAAGCTTTGAACTCACAAAACTTCAAGAAGGTTTGATCCTTCTTTTGCATGAGGTAGATCCAACATTTACAAGAAAAATCATAAAAAAAAAAACATAATACCTTTGCTTTCTGATGGCGGCTGTAGAGAAGGGCCCGCATACATCTGAATGAACTCGCTCCAAAACTGCTCCTGCTCTACCATCCCGATCATGAAAAGAAGATTTTTCATACTTACCCAAAGTGCAACCTTTGCATGTGCTCACTTGCTCCAGCTTGCACTTGGGTAATCCGGTAGAAATTTGCTGCATGATCTTCAAGGCCCCATGATGCAAGTGGCCCAGTCTCCTATGCCATAACTCGCCAATATCTTGGCCATGCATCACCTCTGCTTTGGAACTCAAAGTAGCACAGTCTTCTACCTGTAACTTATAGAGATTCTTCACTCGAATCCCTATCTGTTTGGTCTGTCCAGTGCCTATATGCCTTAGGAAAACCTTTCCCAAACTAAAGACTACATCATAGCCTTTATCCTCAAGCATAGCAATAGACACAAGATTCTTTTTCAGCCCTGGTACATACATAACATTAGAAAGAGAGAGGGGAGAACCATGCTCCCTTTGAAACACAACTGTACCTTCACTTGAGACACAATACTTTCCGTCATCGCCCATCTCGATCCGTATCTAGAGATCCTTCTCCTCTAAAGTGCTGAAAATAGTCTTGTCACCTGACATGTGGAAAGAAGCTCCACTGTCCAAGTACCAAACACATCCCATGTTGGATGAAACCATGCATGCAATAAGTGATAAATCCATCTCAAATTGTGAAGCTAGAGCATCACCATCAGATTCCTTGGAGGAACCTTTCTTGGACTTCTTCCTCTTTGGGCAACTAATAGCATAGTGACCCAACTCATGACAATGAAAGCATCTCACCTTCGACTTGTCAAACTTCTTCCCTCCTTGAGAAGACTTGGATTGGGATGCCTTCCCTTTCCCTTTCTTAGCTTTAGATGCTAAAGCCAAGTTCTCTTCATCATCATTCTTTGATGAAGAAGCTCCATCTCTGGTGTTCCGTCTGATCTCCTCCTGCATCAAATCCAACCACAATCATTCCCAATATGGCAGTTTGTCCCTTCCATTCATTGAGTCCTGGTAGCTATGCCAGCTCTTAGGAAGGCCAAGGAGTGCTAGACTCACCATATCATCATCAGCGGTAGTGACCCCTACGCTTGCAAGCTCATCTCTGCAGTTGGTGAGCTTGTTCAAGAATGTAGTGATTGTATCGCCCTTCTCACACTTGATCTTTCGAAGCTTGTCCTTCAGTGCCAGCTTCCTCTGATCACTGCTATTTTGATATAAATATTTTAATGTTTTCCACATTGCAAATGGAGTCTCTTTCCCATGGAGGCTTGAGACTATGTGATCTCTAACTCTCTCTAGAATGATTCTCCTAGCTCTAGCCACATTCTTCTTCCAGTTTGCAGCCTGAGTAGCATTAGTAGGCTTGGGGACATCTTGATCAATGAAGTCCTTAATGCCATTATCTTCCAATACTGCCTCCATGTGATCCTTCCAAGCTATGTATTTTGAGCTTCCATCAAGGGCATACTCAAGCCTCAACCCAGCGAAGGCCATCTGGATGAAATCTGAACTGTGATGAGAACTAGATATCTATATCCCGAATAATAAACTTTGACTTTCTTTCTCTTTCTTGTATATTGTTCCTTGCTTGATTAAATGTGCTCTGGTACCATGTAGAAATTTCACCTGTAGATCAAACTGGTAATGCAATGTACTAAAGCAAAACACATGAGCTACTTCTACAAATCATTAAGCAGAAGCAAAATTGATTTCATGAGCAACATCAACCATAAACACATATAACTGATCAAGAGAAATAATCACACATAACACAGATATATCACTGGGGAAAGCACCAGCATAAAACCCCCAACACTGTATTATCAATCAAGTGGAAATCCTCTTCCGTTGACAAAAAAAATAAGCTCAAGAGCTATCCTGTACATCCTGCAATCAAAAGATGAAGATGATAGACTCATTATGCCTCAATATGTAGGCAACCATCCATCAATCCCCTATTTCCTTGCGCAATTTTGATTGGGGTCCAATTCATAACATATGAGAATTGGCCCCAAATCATATCTGCTGTCAACCATAGGTCCAACTACGCAATCCTTGAGGACACTAGTTCCTCATGCATGCAAGGAATATTCCATGGGAAGATCCAAGCATCTAATAGTACACTGTCCCTCATCTGATCTCAACTGGGTCTTTGACAGAACTGACATGCAACAATTATCCATGAGTGAATCCTCAGTTATCTAAAATAATAGTTGTCACATGCATGCAAGTATTAACAAACTATATTTTATTATTTTAACAACTTGTTAAAATAATCTAACTGGACTTGACTAGTTAGAACTAAGTCAACTGATTCTCTCATTATAGAACTCATAGTTATTCCCTCAATCAGTGGAGGAAATTAAGGATAAATTCCTCAATCAGTGGGACAACTCATGTGCATGCTCACAAAGACTTCAAATTTGAATTTCCTTAACTAATTAACTCAACTAAATTAATTAATTAATATTTCCAACTGCTGTTAAGACCAAGATTAATTTTACTTCCTATAGATAGACCAGGGACTTCTATAAATAGGAAGGGACTCAGAAATGCTATTTTTAGAACTTTCTATTTTTAGCAGTTTCACCTCTCACCCTGTTGGGTTGTCTTATATTATTTCCACGTAGTTAACAGGGGGTTTGAAGGGCACCTGTAACCCCACTTTATGGGGTCTGGGGCAGCGCCCCGGAAAATTTTGGTTTTGGACCCTATGTTAGGTTGGGCGGACCCACCTATGGTTTTGTGCATGATTTTCTCACATGTTTTTTTGGACGTGATGGTATTTCGGTCCATGGTATTGGACGCGATGTTTCTCGGTCCATGGTATTGGACGCTATGGTTTTCGGTCCATGGTATTGGATGCTTTGGCATGTATAAATATGTATCATAACATTGAAAGGAAAATAATGAAAAATCAAGCTGGTAGTCCCGATTTTTGGGATCCAGGGGAAAATCTCTGTGTACATGTGTTTTATGTGTTATGCTCTCCCATTGTTTATTTTCTGTGTTTTAGAATTCCAGGTAATTTCTATATGGGGTTAAAACCTACATTTGGTATCAGAGCCAGGTTTGGCTTTAACGGGATGCCTTTGTTGCTGAGGGGTTTCACTCAGGCCTGTAGTAGACCCTGTTCAGTGGGATATATGCGAGATCAATTCTGGTGGTGAAAGAAGATGGCGAGTAGTGGAAAGATAGAGATCGAGAAATTTAATGGTCAGAGTTTTGAGTTGTGGAAACTCAAGATGGAGGATTTGTTGGTGGATAAAGATCAGTGGATCACGGTAGATCTAGGTACTAAACCAACATGAGTGTCTAATGAAGAATGGAAGAAGTTGGATCGGAAGGCAAAGAGCACAATACGTTGTGTGTCTCAGATTCAGTATTGCTGAATGTATCAGGGGAACCTACGGCGAAGGATTTGTGGGACAAGTTAGGGACTTTGTACCAATCTAAGTCTTTGGTGAATAAACTGTTCCTGTGGAAAAAGCTGTACAACCTAAGGATGAAAGATGGAGACTCGATGACAGAGCATCTGAACGCTTTTAATACTGTGGTAAGTTAGTTAGCATCTGTTGATATTAAAATTTCAGATGAAGATAAGTGCATCAATTTGTTGTGTTATCTACCAGATTCGTGGGATAGTCTGGTTATTGCAATAGGTAGCAATGCAACTGCCTTGCAGTTTGATGAAATAGTCTCAGCCTTGCTGCCGGAGGAGATGAGACGGAAAAATATGGAGAGCGAAAATGGTGATGCCTTTTCTGTACGAGGACAGTCCTAGAACATAAACAAAAATAAGTCATCGAGTGGGAGATCTAAATCTCCAGGAAAACCTATAAAGGTGGTGTGCTGTAAATGCGAAAAGGAAGGCCACTTCAAAAGGGACTGTAAATCTAAAGCTCCTGACAAAGGAAAGAGATCTGATGAGGCTTCTTCTGCAAAGGTGAAAACCACCTCAGATGAAGGTGGGGATGTGTACTTGGCTTCTTCAAGTACACATGTAGATCATGAGGCATGGTTGATTGACTCAGGTGCATCCTTTCACTTCACTCCCCATAGGGAGTGGTTCTGTGAGTATGAGAAATATGATGGTGGTGATGTCTTCTTGGGGGATGATAGGAAGGCTAGAATTATTGGTCGCGAAAAAGTAAAGTTGAAGTTGCAAGGTGGAAGGGTTAGAACTCTTCCAGGTGTTCTACATATTCCTGCATTAGCTAGAAATCTGATTTCTGTAAGCAAGCTGGATAATGCAGGTGTAAAAACAGTGTTCAAAAAGGATACCTGCAAGATGGTTCGGGGAGCACTGGTATTGATGCGGGGAGTTCGGACTGGAACTCTGTACAAGCTACAAGGTAGCACTATTGTTGATGGGTGCAACAATTCTATAGTTCCTGAAAGTGGAGCAGAAAATCTAGCCGTCTCTAGAGAGAGGACCATGCTGTGGCATCAAAGGCTTGGAAATATGGAGAGAAGGGCCTTTGAATACTTCATGGTAAAGGTATGGCAGAAGGTATGAGTAATAGCTCTCTTGATTTTGATTTCTGTGAAAATTGTGTATATGGGAAGCAGAATCGGGTGAGTTTCCCCTCTGGTGGTAAGAGGGTGAAACATATATTAGAGCTTGTGCACAGTGATGTTTTTGGACCTGTGAAGGTTCCATCACTGGGTAAGTCTGTGTACTATGTATCATTTATAGATGACTTCTCAAGGAATACATGGATGTATTTCCTTAAGAAGAAATCTGAAGTCTTTGATAGGTGTTGTGGAGGTAAATCCCCTCTGCGGACAGAGGCAATCCCTACTAGCCCAAATGGGGTCTAGAAACAATCAAACAACGCTAACACGTAGGTTCCTAATTGCAAATCAAAGACCGATGATTAGGGCCTACCTGGATCCCAACGCTAATATTTGTAGAAGAGTCGTCGCTCCCATTCCTTTGCTCCGGCCGGTCACAATCCCCACGATCCTCGTGAACGGACACCTGCACATGAAAAGAACGACACAAATACAAGCATAAAATCCAATAGATGCAACTATATATCAGTTAGAAAGGATATAAATCAATCATCATTACAAAGACAATAAGAGTGGAACCATAATGATAGTCGTCTATTATTGATAAACAACAAAGAAGAATACAACCATAGTTCTGACGTCAAATCCTCCTTTGGCTGGGTGATCAGCAGCACATGCCTTGCGAAGCTTTTTGGAAATGGGGAACAAGCCTCTCTCTCCTTGGTTACTTGGACAAGAATCTCCTCACTTTAGATTTAGCCTCATGGGAATGAATAAGGCTCCTTGTAGCATGAACTTGGCAATTCTCAGACTTTGAGACTTAGAATTTGGAACTTGGAGACTCTAACTTGTCAAAGGCAAAAGGAAAAGCTTTTATAGATAGAGGAGAAGGAGTTAGGGTCATCCAAAAGATTCATGGGATTGGCTTTATCACTAAGAAGCTTCCATGAGAGGTGGAGAATTACTTCCCTTCTATGGAGATTCGAAGCCAAACTGAACTAACTCAAGATGGAATCAGTTCATGAATAGGTCAGGAAGAACCTTCGTAAGTTTGTTTGTTAAAAACTTTACCCAACTGGGCTGGCGCGAGTGTGACTCTGAGACAGAGCGCCAGCTGGCGTGCCCTCTTTGGAGTATTTCCCTCATTAGCGCGAGTGATACACAGTGGAACCGCACCAATGGAAAAAGGGCTATTTGTATGGGTATTTTGCAGAAGGTGTCTTCAGGGAATATGAAATACATACTCAAGGGGATACAATGCAAGTGTTTTTAGGTTATGTCACTTTTCACAGGTCCCAGAATAAGTCCTCCAAGGTGCGGGAGAAGGGGTAACAGGGACGGTGACAAATTACTGTGTAACAGATGCCCCCTAAAGCATGAAGCCCGAGAGAGAGAGAGGGGTGAAATGCTTTACAAGAACATGGCTAACTGAAAACACTGTTGCAGGAGAACCCGCATGAAGAAGTACAACTGATATCTCAAGTACATGATGTATGTGGTATGGGCGCAGCCATCCATAGCAGAGTACATAAAAATCCAGATCCAAGGTATGGACGCAGCCATCCAGTGAGGATCGATAAGTAGACTCAGGCATGGTCATAGCCATCCAGTGAATGAGTCATGTAATGATCATAATAATCCACAAAATCGCAACCTGGATCTCAACAGACAAAATCGAGGGTCTTGCGCTCCATCTCGACTCGAACAAAGTACAAGTTCAAGCATGCGAATATGGGAGTTGAAGTCGAACATGCAAGAACAACGTCTGATTACCAGTCAATGATGAAAACTATTAACAGATGCGAGAGGTACCACCAATAATGACAATGGTCCTCAAGGTACTATAGGTACAATCTACGGCGTACGAATCAATGAGCCGGTGTCGAGCACCTGTAGAATCATTCGATCGGAGGCCAATGATGAAAACCTCACGTCGAACACGAAGAACCTACCATTGAGGCATGCAGGCTCGAAGGCACCTGAAGGGAGTCTCTAGATCAGCTTCCTGGATAATGAGCTGAAGTCGATAGGAAGTGACCTTGATCGAAGGTGGGCCATAGTGTTTCCCACATCATCGACATGAGACAGAGAAGGATAAGATGTTTTGTGTGAGGTATCTGAGGGAGGTTGAGTATTCTGCAGAGGTCAACTTCTCTTGAACATATTGGCGACACGACAGTGGACTTGGCAGTATTTGAAATCAAATGATCAAGGGTCATGGTGACGAAGTAATGAGCAGATGAGAGGTCAAACAGGATAACCCAAACCCACGGAGGCAAGTGTAAAAACAAGATGAGATGTCCCCACCCAGACACGAAGGCAGACAAGTGCCATGTTCAAGAGTGACATACTGTCGACACGAAAATAAGTGTGGTTCCATTTTTCCCCACCATTTCTGGCGAGTACCCCAGTTATTTTTATCAACAAGCTTGACGGGGATAGCATATGCTTGTAAGCGTCATTTCGACGACATCCGATGTCATTAAACTTTAACGAGTCTGACAAAGGAAAACTCAGCGTCTTTTCATGTTTAGAGAGTTTGAAAAGACAACGGAAAAGGAAACTCCAGGGGTGTCCTTTTTCGTAAAGTTGTGTCTCTCGAGCCCAAAAAAGTATAAAACAATGCTTGAAAGAACCGCCCGACCATTACGATCGAGGAGTACTTTTCATGAGTAGTGATTTCGATCTGAAAAGGTAAAAAGGTGATCGAAACCACGTCCCTTCGTAACCGTTAACGAGCCTGAAACGACAAGGGCCCGACGATCTTTTCGTTTTTACACAGTCGGAAAAGGGTTTAAAGACGACCGCCTCTCATTTCATTTAACGAGTTAAAAGGGAAAACTCGGCAATCTTTTCGTCTTTAAATGGTCGGAAAAGAGCTGAAAGCAGACCTCCATTTTTATTCTCTTTAATGAGTCAAAAAGGGAAAATACTCGGCAATCTTTTCATCTTTTACGAGTTGGAAAAGAGCTTAAAGGAGACTCGTCCTAAAGGAACAAGTGGTATAAAGGGTAGCAACTGGTTCTGGCAATGGTGGAACTGCTCAAAACATGTAATGGTCAAGAGGCTGGCTAATAAAACCACTCATTGCTGCAGTTCCTCAGGGACGGAAAACAACCAAGTGAGAGCATATGATCGGCCAAAGAGATGGTGGCGATGGAATGAAACAACTAAGGCTCATCTAGCAGAATTTAGCGGATAAAGCGGCAATCACAAGATGTGAATTAGGTATGGGTTCATTTTTACACAAGCTTGAACCATGGAGAACTCTGCTTGGATTCAGTTTCATGTTTACACAAGCTTGAAACGAAAAACTATGCTTGTTATAAGTTCGCATGCCCCCAACATAATGACGCAAAACGAGGTACATGCCCCCCAAGCTTCATTACATTCAACAAAGTGGATGGAATGAAGGTTCACTTCGAGATCTTGGAAAGACTCGACTTGGATTTTACAAGATCTTAATCAAGGACTCGATTTGGAAAGGGAGTTGTGTCATTTTTTAATGAGGTTGACACAGTAAAAAAGAACTATCCTCATAACCCTTGTTTCATTTTTTAATGAGGTTGACACAAGACCAAGAACTTTCCTCAAGACTCCTTGTTTCATTTTTTAAGGAGCTTGACATAGGAAAGCGAACTATGCTTCGACCAGACCTAGTTTCATTTTTTAAGGAGCTTGACACAGGATCAGGAACTATGCTCGACCAGATCTAGTTTCATTTTTTAAAGAGCTTGACATAGGAAAGCGAACTATGCTCCGCGCGAACTTCATCATAATCAACAGGAAGTCGTTGCTTCCAAGAGTGCCACTCCCGGTGGAAGGACAACATCTTGGAAGTCAGGATCCAATGCCCCCAGGACATTATGCACGACGGCATCATCATGGGATACATGCACGGGGTAGGTAGCCGTGTAGTTGACCTGTGGTGGGGCAGACACAACCGGTGGATAAAAACCAGGAGGGGGTGGCAGCTGCGTAGGAGGCACCGGGGGACTAAAGAATGATAATTGGTCTATAGTCACGATTCTTCTGTTGTGTGGAAAGCAAACCACATGGAAAAGCGAAGAGACAAGGGCCCCCATGGCATAAACATAGTCACGGCCAAGGAGAAGACTGAAATCTAAAGCACCTTGGACAACCAGCATGGCCATATAGACGGTTTTGGCTCCCAAAGTAATAGGAAATTTTTGGAGGACCCCTAGAGGTTGACTAGTTCCTCCGTCAAATGCTAACAGATTCTGTGTGACCAGCCCAAGCTACAGGGAACCTAAAGCTTGCCAAGTAGTGGACGGCATAAGATTGACAGACGCACCTTCATCCAAAACAGTGCTAGGTACTGCCTTATCATAGGCAAGTACTGTAATTTGGAAAGGCACATTGGATGGAAGGCGGAAGGCGATCAGGTAATTCCAATCGAAGGAAGCGACCAGACTACTTGGTGGGGGAATCGTATGATTGCCCCCATGCTCTAAAGGAACCGAAGGAGGACTTTCGGGAGCAGCTGGGATAGGAGAGTCATTTCTGGACTTAGGAGAATCTGAGGAGACGAGAAGAACATGGGCATGATGCTCTTCTGAAACAGAGTGATCGACGGATGGTAAGCTCGAGTCGACACTCTTTTCGACCAATGGTTGGTCTGGAACAGGCTTGGCACAACCTGGTTTGGGAAGAGGAGCCTGGACAAGAGAAGAATCTAAGTCAATCTCTTTGTCAATAGGGAGAGGGTCTGAAGAGAGCCTCTGATAACCAACAGGAAGTTTGGATGAAGAAGCTGTAAGACTTTCCAAAACAGCGGAAGCTTTATCCATGAGCGGACAAAGGTGAAGGGGATGATTGCCCTCACATAGTCTACAGGGGATTTGAATCTTCCCTTTCTTCTGAATGTTGTCAGTTGATAGGGTGGCATCGCCATGAACTTCAGAGGACGATGAGGGATGAGCCAGATCACGAGACCATACTTCAAGGATCCTGGGAATTCCAGGAAAATCACGAAGAAGGTGGTCATCCTTGCACAATCTACAAGGAAATTTGACCTTCCGCGGAGGAGTAGAAGGTGGCTCGATTTGAGTTGTACTTTTAAACTCTCGCCTATGAGTCTTCTTCTTCTTCTTCTTAGCCACTTGGTTACTTGAATCCAGACTTTCACCAGGTGAAGTAGAAGATGAGGACGCAGAAACAGGCAAAGGAGGGGAGAGGTCCACTTTAAAATCAACATGATGTTGTTCGGGTGGAGGAACTGATTGACCAATAGTTGAGATGGTAGAGACCAAAGAGGTTGAGAACAACCAAACAGGCAACCCAACAGTTAACCTAGGAAGGGACAACGTTGCCATGTAAGGAGCACCAACATTTCCAAAAGGAGGGAAATGACCAGGATTCCCATCAGAGGGGATGCCTGGGTTGGTAAACTCCGGAAAAGTTGCCATCACAAATGAGAAAGAACCCTACTCAAACTAACGCAAACTAGATCTAACCGGGTAAATGTGAATCGTGGCCGAATAAATTTTAAGACTCAAGGACATAACTTGACCTTTTCGTTTTTTAAGAGTCGAGAAAAAGACAAAAAGATGACTCTAGTCACCTTCGAATGTTTAATGAGCCCGAAGTGACAAATGCTAAGATGGACCTTTTCTTTTAGGGAGTCCAAAAAGGAACGAAAGTTACTACTCTGGAGAAACTAGGCAAAAGGTTTACCAGACAATCCGTAAAACTGCATATACACCTTGGCAATCGTATGAAAACCAAGGACTTTCCGTACGGCAGTCAGTCTTCCTGAATGCTATGTTCGGTGCGTTACGGCTTGTAAGGTGGCAGACACGACTTCCTATGGATAAAGGATGATAACCTAGTGGGGTCTCCCCATATACTCGACGGTACGTGGGAGCTCAAATCCGTGCTAGACCACTATTGCGTCACGGAAGGAGGAATCACCCAACCTTGAGTGAAACAAGAGTGACTAGGTTTAACGACGCCGGAGCACATCTCTAGCCTAGACCTCTAAATGTGTACATTATGTTCCAATGCATTTTTAGATTTATTCAGTTCATTTTAAAGTTGATCTTTCATTAGGTTTCGGTTTTCAGGCCTTACCGTATGTAATCTCTCAAAGTTCCCTAAATGCAAACTATATGCCAAAATATGTCATTTCATTTGATGAATGCTAGTTACGAGAGGGTTTGAGAGCTTTCACGCAAACGAAATGATCACAAAACAACAAAGAACTTCCCTAATGCAGCTAATGGAAATTAACAAACTTTTCTTTAAGATCACTAATCACTAATCAAAATGAAAAGTTCTAATTCTCATTAACTAATACAAAGCAAAAGAGATTTTTTATTTTGTTGATGGAAAAATGCACTAAACAACTTTGAGAAATATTAACAAAAGAAATTCTACTCAATACAAGCACATTCAGATCCCTAAATCACAAAGCAAACCTCCAAAGAACGAGAAAAGTCCCAAAGACACCAATGAGCCGTGTAATCTAGGCTCAAAGCGAAACAAAGCGGAATTCAAGTGAAAACAAAGCAAGTCACCCAAATAACACAATAAAACGATTAACAACCACTAAACGAGTGCAAGGGAGCAATCAAAAAGTTGACTGGACTAATAGAAGACCAAAACTCCTAAGGAAGGCTTGACACACAAAGCCACTAGATGCCCTAGGGCTAGAAATGTGAAATCGATAGAAAATGGCAAACATCCAAAGGGTAAAGGTAATCTATGCACAATTCACTTGAAAAGTATGCAAATGTAATCTATGCACATTCTGAAAATGAGAATTCTAATTATGCAAGTGTGATCTATGCAAGAGAATTCTCAAACACAAGATGATTCTAATGTAATCCAAGAACCAATCAAGTGCAAATCAAGAAAATTGGGTGAGAGTTCCAAAGATCAAAAAATAAAAACACTCAAAGGCGATTAACACTCATACACAATTTAGCCAAAACAAAAGCAAAAAGATGCAAAATTGTGAAAAGACTGGGACAAACCTCCAAGTAATGACCAAAGGAAATCAAATTAAGAATTTCTCAAAAAAGATACTCAAAACCAGTCAAACAAGACTCCAACACACTCAAGTAGTCGAAAAAAGGTACCTAGAACAAAAACCAAGCTCAGGAGGCTCAGAAACAAGCAAACTTCAAAAGTTCCCAGGCCTAGCGCGACTGTTAGGCTGAAACTAGCGCCTTTCAGGGATTGGCACGGGTTGTTAATGTGCAACTAGCGCCAACTGGCGCGACTGTAACGCTATAAAATAGCGCCAGCCGAGTTTGCTATGGAAAAATAAAAAAAGACGAGCCAAATCTAAATCAACAGTACCCAGGTACACCAAGGGGCAAGAAGCAACACAAGGACTCAACCCAGAAAGCTAATCAAGCAGGAGAAACCAAGAAACAACCAGGAAACAAGGCAAGCTCCCCAGTGGAGTCGCTAAATTGTTGTGGAGGTAAATCCCCTCTGCGGACAGAGGCAATCCATACTAGCCCAAATGGGGTCCAGAAACAATCAAACAACACTAACACGTAGGTTCCTAATTGCAAATCAAAGACCGATGATGAGGGCCTACCTGGATCCCAACGTTAATATTTGTAGAAGAGTAGTCGCTCCCGTTCCTTTGCTTTGGCCGGTCACAATCCCCACGATCCTCGTGAACGGACACCTGCACATGCAAAGAACGACACAAATACAAGCATAAAATCCAATAGATGCAACTATATATCAGTCAGAAAGGATATAACTCAATCATCATTACAAAGACAATAAGAGTGGAACCATAATGATAGTCATCTATTATTGATAAACAACAAAGAAGAATACAACCATAGTTCTGACGTCAAATCCTCCTTTGGCTGGGTGATCAACAACACATGCCTTGCAAAGCTTGTTGGGAATGGGGAACAAGCCTCTCTCTCCTTGGTTACTTGGACAAGAATCTCCTCACTTTAGATTTAGCCTCATGGGAATGAAGAAGGCTCCTTGTAGCATGAACTTGGCAATTCTCAGAATTTGAGACTTAGAATTTGGAACTTGGAGACTCTAACTTGTCAAAGGAAAAAGGACAAGCTTTTATAGATAGAGGAGAAGGAGTTAGGGTCATCCACAAGATTCATGGGATTGGATTTATCACTAAGAAGCTTCCATGAGAGGTGGAGAACTACTTCCCTTCTATGGAGATTCGAAGCCAAACTGAACTAACTCAAGATGGAATCAGTTCATGAATAGGTCAGGAAGAACCTTCGTAAGTTTGTTTGTTAAAAACTTTACCCAAATGGGCTGGTGCGAGTGCGACTCTGAGACAGAGTGCCAGCTGGCGCGCCCTCTTTGGATTATTTCCCTCATTGGCGCGAGTGATACATAGTGGAACCGCACCAATGGAAAAAGGGCTATTTGTATGGGTATTTTGCAGAAGGTGTCTTCAGGGCATATGAAGTACATACTCAAGGGGATACAATGCAAGTGTTTTTAGGTTATGTCACTTCTCACAGGTCCCGGAATAAGTCCTCCAAGGTGCGGGAGAAGGGGTAACAGGGATGGTGACAAATCACTGTGTAACAATAGGTTTAAAGAATTTAAGGCTCTAGTGGATGTTGGAAATAATACTGAGAGGGGGGGTGAATCAGTATTATCAAGTCACTTATTTTCTTTTTCAAACCTAGATCATATACGCTACTTCAGTTAGATAAAACCGCATATATACGCAACTACAGAGAAGGAAATCCGTGTATGCAATGCAAACTTATAATTTAATTTATCTTACTGATGTTGATCATTAATCTGTGTCTTAGGATCAAACAAACAATAACCAGAAACAGTAAAACAGATCTGAAGACAATCACACACACAAGAACACAAGATATAAGGTGGAAACCCAATGTGGGTGAAAACCACCTGCTGCAATTCGTCTCTATCTTATTTTATTTAGAAACTTCTTTTTACAATGTACTGGTGCAGTCCTTTACCGGTACGCAGGCTGCAACCTGTAGAGAGCTACAACCCTCTCTCATTCTCCAGCTTCTACTGGAAGGGAGCTACAACCCCCTTAGCTCTTTCACTAGCCAAGATACTAGTACATAGGTGTTGGCCTACAGAAGGCTACAACCTTCTCTTTCTCCCAGGGACCACGTTTCATAAATTTTCAGACTGGATCCATGAACATCAATCAATCATCAAGAATTTCTGCATCAAACAATCTCCTTTTCACCAATTAGAACTAAATCAAGTAGATGCTTCTCTGACAGCTCTACCCAAAGCACAGTAACAGTAACCACACACCAAATTCTTAACCCAGAACACTGCAACAATAAACAGAAGCAGCTAGATCACAACTCAAAAGATATACGCTACTTTAATAACCTGAAACCTGCGTGCATACGCTTCTGTGTTTGGAGAAACCTGCGTATACGCTGTTTTTATTCACTGAACCAGCGTGTATACGCGCCTTCACTTTACTGAACCTGCGTACAGATCTATAAAGGATAATTCACTCTTTCAAATATTCAGACCCAGATTATCAGATTTATAGATCAAGCATGCGCCACGTATAACAGATCAAAATCATACAAAGATACTACCATTCAAGGCTAAAGATTATGACCCATCAATAGAACTTATCCTTCTCTTTGCGCTAAGGTTCCTCCTTCATTCAGATCCAGATCTGCACCATAACCTCAATCACCAATTTCAGATCTAGCACTTATTAGATATTCAATTAATTCAGATGGTCCTTTTCCAAATGATCTCCTTCCTCTTTTATAGTCTTAGGCCTTTCACAATACCACGGTCCAAAACCATAATAAAACAATACCATGGACCCAATACTTGGGATCAACACTTCTGACGAGATACCATGGTCCAAAACCATAGGTTCAAATACCAAGGACTAACTACCACGGACCAAAAGTAAGTTCTCCAACATATACGTGCTTTTCCTTGCGTGAAAGTGCGTGTATACGCACACACGCCTTTGTAACGTCTAACCCGCGTGTATACGCGGTTTAGTCTAGATGAACCTGCGTATATGTCTTTTCCTTCATTCTGAAAGCCTGTACTGAGATCTGTCACCAAAGAGAGTTGCCATCAAGGACAACACTTGTGCCATAGCTCCAAACCTATGCCATAATGCCAACAATCTCCCCCTTTGGACTTGATGGCAACCCCAAGATCCTCAAAGTCATTCTCCCCCTTTGTCATCAAGGGCAAAGGGTTGTGCTCCCCCTGAGTACATGCTGAAATCTCTGCCCTGCTGTGCTGACCATGCTCCCCCTGACTGTAGGCAAGCTCTGCAAAAAGATGTTCTTCAAGAAGAACCATGACTTATACATCATAAAAGACCTTCCTATCATCAAAAGACTTAATACATACATCCATCACCCAACCAAGTGGGGATCATCCACCCAACCAAGTGGGGATACATTAGAAATTTACATATGAAAACCAAGTACATTACATCTTCATCCCAGGCATAGTGGGGAAACCAAAATAGGCCGTTACATGACCTTGACACCATAAAAGAGATATATGGTATAGAGACGAAATATCTAGAGCAAGACTTATGAAAGTCACCAATAACTGATATCAGCAGCATCTGTCAATCACCATTCAGATCAGCAGCTAAGATTTCCTTTTGTTCTCCCTCTGCCTTTGTTCCACCTGAAACCAACAACAGTTGTGACCTTGAACCAAAAGCTTCTAAGATGATGCCAACAATGCATCATTAGAAGTTTATCTACTCCCCTTGACCCTGTGCCGGATGGTCTCTATCATACCCATATTAGAATATCTTCAACCAGAGCCTGTCCCTACTGATATCCATCAAGCCTCCATATACACGACTGTCTCTGCACAAACTAGTGTATGTATGTGGATCCTCCTCAGGCAACTCGCATACACCCATTTTTCTCTGAAACATACAAGTTTTAATAGCAAGATGATGCATCAACTACTCCCAGCTTCTGTCTGAGGTATTCAAAAGTTTCCTTGGGCAGTGGTTTGGTGAGTATATCAGCAACTTGTTCCTTAGAGGGAACATACTCCAATTTGACCTTTTGTTCCAACACTTGTTCCCGGAGAAAATGATACTTTATTGGTATGTGCTTAGTCTTTGAATGCATGATAGGATTCTTTGAGATACTGATAGCACTTGTATTATCACATAAGATGGAGATAGGTGGTGTACAAGTGATTTGAAAATCCTGCAAAGTTTGCATCATCCAAATGAGTTGTGTGCAACAAGATGCGGCAACCACATATTCTGCTTCAGCTGTAGATAGAGCAATCGAACTCTATTTCTTGCTGAACCAAGATACTAATCTGGAACCCATAAAGAATGCACCACCACTTGTGCTCTTTCTGTCATTGATGCTTCCAGCCCAATCTGCATCTGTATAAGCATGAAAATTGATATCTGTATCTCTAGGATACCATAAGCCATAGTTTTGAGTTCCTTGAAGATACTTGAAAATTCTCTTCACTTCTTGAAGATGAGTTTCCTTTGGATTTGCCTGAAATATTCCAACTATTCCCACTGCATGCATGATGTCTGGTCGGGTACCTATCAAATAAAGCAGACTTCCAATCATGGATCTATAGGTTGGTTGATGCACTGCTGCTGATTCATCATTTGCACTGAGGCTGCATCCTGTAACCATAGGGGTACATACTAGTTTTGCATCTTCCATGCCATATTTCTTCAAGATCTGCTTGAGATACTTGGTTTGAGACAAAAAGATACCGCCTTCATTTTGTTGGATTTGCAATCTAAGAAAATATGTCACTTCTCTAAGAAAAGACATTTCGAATTATTTCTGCATCACCAAGGCAAAGGTTTGACTCATAGCTTCTTCGTTGCTACCAAAGATAATATCATCTACATACACAATAAGTATTAGCAATTTGTTATTTTTAATTTTTATATAAAGATTGCTATCTGCTGATCCTTTTGAAAAACCTTGTTGATGAAGATATTTGTCCAAACGGTAGTACCAAGCCCTTGGAGCCTGTTTAAGACCATAGAGAGCCTTTTTTAGTCTGCATACAAGATTTGGATCATTCCCAAGAATGAAACCATCTGGTTGCTCAATGTACACTTCTTCTTCTAAGTCTCCATTCAGAAAGGCTGATTTCACGTCCATTTGAAATACTTTGAACTTCTGAAAGCTAGAGAGAGCAAGGAACATTCTGATGGCCTCAAGTCTAGCAACGGGAGCAAAAGTTTCTTCAAAGTCTATTCCTTCTTGTTGAGCATACCCTTTACAGACAAGTTTGGCCTTGTTTCTAATCACTTCCCCATTTTCATTCAACTTGTTTTTAAAGATCCATTTTGTCCCTATGACATTCTTATCTTTTGGTCTAGGAACCAACTCCCAAGTGTTATTCTTTTCGATCTGCTCAAGTTCTTCATCCATTGCCTTGACCCAGCATTCATCTTTGCATGCCTCTTTTACATTTTGTGGTTCAGTGGAGGAGAGCAAAGCCAAATAGCTTGAGGCTTCTGCAATTGTTCTTCTTGTTTGTATACCTGCCTCTTTTTGCCCCAAAATTTGAGATTCTGGATGATTCTTCTGAACGTACCTGGATGGAGTCTTATCTTCTATCCTTATCTGTTCTTCTGGTGCCTCTTGAGCTTCTTCTTCATCATAGTTCTGATTTGATGTTGAAGGATAGTCCTCATCATCTTCGAGATCTTCGGAATTCACTTGCCTAGGAATGTTTCCTTCTTCATCAACCACTACATCAATGCTGTCAACAATTCTTCCAAGTCTTTTGTTGTAACACTTATATGCTTTGCTGTGGGGAGAATAACCAAGGAGAATGCCTTCATCTGCTCTAGGTTCAAACTTGCCAAGATTTTCATCATTATTTTTAATATAGCATTTGCTTCCAAAAATTTTGAAATGTTTTACCGAAGGAGTCTCACCATACCAGAGCTCATGAGGAGTTTGAGTGCTGTTCACCCGGACATTTGTCTTGTTGAGAATAACAACTGCAGCAAATGCGGCTTCACCCCATAAAGTTGCGGGAGTTCCAGACTCATCAAGCATTGCACGAGCCATTTTTTGAACCATTCTGTTCATCCTTTCCACTACTCCATTTTTCTGAGGAGTCCTAGCTGTAGAGAATTCCCTTCTTATTCCATGTTCTTCACAAAAATCAAAAAATTCATTCGAGGTAAATTCTCCTCCTCGATCCGACCTGAGGCATTTGATTCTGAGATCTGATTCGTTCTCCACCAAGGCTTTGAATGATTTGAATTTTTCAAAGGCTTCGTCTTTGTGCTTCATAAGTCCTATCCAACACATCCTGGAATGGTCATCAATGAATAATATAAAGTATTCTTCTCCTCGAGGTGACCTTTTCCTAGTTGGTCCACATACATCAGTATGGACAAGTTCAAGCAGCCTGCTGGCTGATCCTTCCTTCTCAGGGAAGTTAGTTCTGGTTTGCTTACCAAACTGACATGATTTGCATATTGTATTGTCTGGGATTCTGATGTTTGGAAGACCACGAACTGCTTGGTATTTTCATGCTTTCCTTATCTTTGAGAAACTAAGATGACCCAATCTTCTGTGCCATAGCCAGTGTTCATCATTCTTGCTCAGGTAGCATTGATGTTGTCCTTCTTTGAATATGTATAAATTATTTGGAGTCCTTATGCCTTTGATCACTGTTTTTCCTGTATCAAGATCACGGACACTACATCCATTTGATCGAAATATTACCTCAGTTCCTTGATCACACATCTGGCTGACACTTAATAGATTATGCTTTAAGCCATCAACATACATGACATTTCCAGCTTTGACCCTTTCTTTCAACTGAAGAGAACCTTTACCTTTTATGAGAGCAGGGGTGTCATTTCCAAACGAAACCTTCTTCTCCTTCTCTAAGGCACTATATGACTGAAGTTTTTCTTTATCACCTGTCATATGTTTCAAACATCCACTGTCGATGTACCATTGATTTTCTTGCCCTTCCACATATAAGGCTATACCACATCTTTCTGGTTGTGGTTCTTTGATTCTCCATGATTTGGCACTTGAGGCTTGCTCCTTCTGAGTTTTCTGCCGAAACCTGCTCCTGCATTCAGAATCTTCATGACCGAAATTGCTACAAATAGAACATTCTATTTCATTTTCAAGAGCAGAGAAGTTGTTGTAGGTCCTTTTCATGATCCCAGTCATACTCCTCTGTTTATGAGCTTCTCTAGTCATGATTGTCTTATAGGAAACACATTGAGTTGCTTTGTGACCAAAGTTATGACATGAAAAACATTGGCCATTGAAGAAACTCCTGTGATTATCAAATCTACCTGCCAAATGATTGTAGTTCCTATTAACATCCATTCTTGAGGCAAATTGAGAAGGTTTTACCTGTGGCTGGTTGTAGCTTCTATTTGTCCTTAAATTAGATTGCCCTCGATTTACCTGGTAGTCTTTGTTCATTCTTGCGGTAAATTGTCCCTGATTTACCTGGTGATTTCCATTGAGTCTTTGTTCACTTCTCCTTGCAGCATCAAGATAACTCTTGGAGGTAGATGGTTTCTGCACTTCAGTTGTTTCTTCATTATATCCTAGACCTGTCTTGATTAGTGGAGAGCGCTGCACTTTGATAATCTCATCTAACTTGTCAGATCCTTTAACAAATCTAAGATTAAGAGCTTTTGTTTTCTCAATCTCTTTTCTCAGTCCCACAATTTCACATTCTAACTTTTCATGATGTTTTTCCTTTTCAGCAAGTTGGAATTGTAGAGTATCTATGATCACATTCTTCTCTTCTAAACCAATTTTGAGTCTAGAAATCTCTTCATAAAGACTTTCTTCATCTATATCATCCACAAAATCATCATCTTCAAAAGCCATTAAAAGTTTATATTTGTTACCTTTTCATCTTCGTCACTATTTGAAAGTCCATCACTATCTTCATGAGTGTAATAGCTTTTCTTATTTACATTCTATTTCTTGTTCCATCTAACAGGTTCCTTCCCCTTGTCAATCTTATCCTTATGAGGACGTTTGGCAACATAGTGACTGACTCTTCCACAAGCAAAGCATTTGAAAGGTAACTTACCTCTGAATCTTCCAGCACCCCGTTGAAGGTTCTTGACAAAATTTGATTCCTCTTCTTCTTCTGACACGTGTCCTGACTCATACTAATCTCCTTTGCCTGAAGCAACTTCTCTTCTGTCTGATGGTCCTCCTTTCCTCATTTCATAAGCGGTCAGAATTCCGTGCAACTGTGACATGGTAAAGTTTCGTAGATTCTCTTTTTTCTTCTATTGCAGAAACTTTAGATTCAAACCTAGGGGACAAAGATCTTAGAACTTTTTCAACCACAACAGCCTCTTTTATTTCTTCACCCAAGTTTTTCATACAATTAACAATCTCATCTACACGAAGGAAATAGTTAGTCCACACTTTCATCATTGTGCATTTTGAATTTCATACTGAATTCTGAGGGTTTGAAGTTTTGCTCGCTTTACCTGGTCATCTCCTTCATAGCTCAGAACAATCTTGTCCCATATTTCTTTTGCGGATTTATACTGCATAACCTTAATGAATTCTGATTGAGATAGACATCCTAATAGAGTATTGACAGCCTTTGCATTTGTTTCATATTGCTTCTTACCAGCCGGATCTGTAGGAGTTGCTGAAGGAAAAGTATACCCTCTATCTACGATATCCCAGACTTCAGTACCAAGAGATTGAAGATAGGCTGTAACTCTTACCTTCCAATAGACGAAGTTGGTCCCCTCAAAAATTGGTGGCTTGATTGATGCTTCTCTCTCGTAGTTGTTCATGATGATGGATCTTCCTTCAAGCGATCAAGCTTCTTCAGAAGGACCTGCTTTGATACCAATTGTTGGAAATAATACTAAGAGGGGGGGTGAATCAGTATTATCAAGTCACTTATTTTCTTTTTCAAACCCATACCATATACGCTACTTCAGTTAGATAAAACTGCGTATATACGCAACTATAGAGAAGGAAACCCGCGTATGCAATGCAAACTTATAATTTAATTTATCTTACTGATGTTGATCATTAATCTGTGTATTAGGATCAAATAAATAGTAACCAGAAACAATAAAACAGATTTGAAGACAATCACACACACAAGAACACAAGATATAAGGTGGAAACCCAATGTGGGTGAAAACCACCTGCTGCAATTCATCTCTATCTTCTTTTAATTAGAAAATTCTTTTTACAATGTACTGGTGCAGTCCTTTACCAGTACGCAGGCTACAACCTGCAAAGAGCTACAACCCTCTCTCGTTCTCCAGCTTCTCCTGGAAGGGAGCTACAACCCCCTTAGCTCTTGCACTAGCCAAGATACTAGTACATAGGTGCTGGCCTACAGAAGGCTACAACCTTCTCTTTCTTCCAGGGACCACGTTTCATAAATTTTCAGACTGGATCCATGAACATCAATCAATCATCAAGAATTTCTGCATCAAACAATCTCCTTTTCACCAATTAGAACTGAATCAAGTAGATACTTCTCTGACAGCTGTACCCAAAACACAGTAATAGTAACCACACACCAAATTCTGAACCCAGAACACTATAGCAATAAACAGAAGCAGCTAGATCACAACTCAAAAGATATACGCTACTTCAATAACCTGAAACCTGCGTGCATACGCTTCTGTGTTTGGAGAAACCTGCGTATACGCTGTTTTTATTCACTGAACCAACGTGTATACGTGCCTTCGCTTTACTGAACCTGCGTACAGATCTATAAAGGATAATTCACTCTTTCAAATATTCAGACCCAGATTATCAGATTTATAGATCAAGCATGCACCACATATAACAGATCAAAATCATACAAAGATACTACCATTCAAGGCTAAAGATTATGACCCATCAATAGAACTTATCCTTCTCTTTGCGCTAAGGTTCCTCCTTCATTCAGATCCAGATCTGCACCATAACCTCAATCACCAATTTCAGATCTAGCACTTATTAGATATTCAATTAATTCAGATGGTCCTTTGCGAAATGATCTCCTTCCTCTTTTATAGTCTTAGGCCTTTCACAATACCACGGTCCAAAACCATAATAAAACAATACCATGGACCCAATACTTGGGATCAACACTTCTGACGAGATACCATGGTCCAAAACCATAGGTTCAAATACCAAGGACTAACTACCACGGACCAAAAGTAAGTTCTCCAACATATACGCGCTTTTCCTTGCTTGAAAGTGCATGTATATGCACACGCGCCTTTGTAACGTCTAACCCGTGTGTATACGCGGTTTAGTCTAGATGAACCTGTGTATATGTCTTTTCCTTCATTCTGAAATTCTGTACTGAGATCTGTCACCAAAGAGAGTTGCCATCAAGGACAACACTTGTGCCATAGCTCAAAACCTGTGCCATAATGCCAACAATGGAAAACCAGATAGAGAAGAAGATAAAGGTGCTGAGGACAGATAATGGTGGATAGTTTTATAGTAAGGAATTTGAAGAATTCTGCAAGAAGTGTGGTATAGCACGACAGAAGACTACTCCATATACACCTCAGAAAAATGGAGTTGCAGAAATAATGAACAAGACGTTGATGGAAAGGGCAAGAAGCATGCTCAGTGGTGCCAAGTTAGGATAGGAATTGTGGGTAGAGGCGGTGGATACTGCATGTTACCTGGTCAACAGGTCACCTTCATCAGCGTTGGAGGATAAGACTCCACAAGAGGTATGGATTGGTAAGAAACCCTCTCTTTCACATTTGAGGGTATTTGGATGTGATGCATATGTACATGTTCCAAAGGAGAAACGAACCAAGTTGGATAGTAAATCTGAAAAGTGCATCTTTATTGGGTATAAGGATGGTTTAAAGGGTTATAAGATTTGGAACCCAGTCACATAGAAGGTTGTGTACAACTGAGATGTGGTGTTCAGAGAGGTAAAAGATGTTATTAAACATGAAGTCCAACCAAAGGAACCTGAGAAGATAGAGTTTGAGCTAAAGGACAAAGAATCAGACTCTACACCAGAGGTGGAATCAGAAGATGAAGAGCCACAAACTCCGCTGTGAGAAGATCAACTCGAGAAAGAAGGTAGCTAGAAAGGTATAGTCCATCTACTTTCTGTTCAAATTTTGTTTTGTCTGTTATGATGATGATCCCAGAACTGTGAAGGAAGTAGTGGATTCAGAGGATGGAAAACTCTGGAAAGAGGCCATGGTTGATGAAATGGCATCTTTGCACAAAAATGAGGCTTGGGATCTGGTGGAGTTACCAGCTGGAAGGAAACCCATTGGCAGCAAATGGGTGTTCAAAAAGAAGAAAAATGCAGAAGGAAAAGTGGAGAAATACAAAGCTCGGTTGGTAGCAAAAGGTTATTCTCAGGTGTTGGGAATTGATTTTGGTGATATTTTTTCTCCTGTTGCCAAGGTAACTTCTATTAGATTAATTTTGTCTATTGCTGCTGCTTTTGATTTTGAGGTAGAATAGAAGGATGTGAAGACAACATTTTCTTCACGGGGATCTGGATGAGGAAATCTACATGAAGCAACCTGAAGGCTTTGTAGTGAAGGGTAAGAAAGAATTGGTATGCAAGTTAAAGAAGTGTCTGTATGGGTTAAAACAGTCACAAAGGATGTGGTATCAGAAATTTGATACATTTATACGGGGACTTGGCTTCACCAGAAGCAAAGTAGATCATTGTGTGTATTTTAAATTCATTGGTGACTGTGTTATTTATCTGGTCTTCTATGTGGACAATATGTTGTTGGTTGGAAATGACAAAGAAATTATCTAGGATTTGAAGACCCAATTGTCCTCCAAATTTGACATGAAATATCTTGGTGCTGCAAACTATATTTTGGGCATGGAAATTAAAAGAGATCAGGCAAAGAGGAAGCTCTGGTTAAACCAGAGGAAGTATGTCGAGACAATACTGCAGAGGTTTAATATGTAGGATAGTAAACCAGTGAAGGTTCCTATTCCTGTAGGTGTGAGGTTATTTGTTGAATAATGTCCCAAGACACAAGAAGAGGAAGAGGACATGTCTCGTGTTCCATATGCAAGTGCAGTCGGTAGCCTGATGTATGCAATGGTTTGTACTAGACCAGACATTGCACATGCAGTGGGAGTATTGAGCAAGTTTATGTCAAAACCAGGAAAGGAGCATTGGACAACAGTGAAGTGGGTTTTCAAGTATTTGCGTGGCACTAGTGATTATGGTCTGTGCTACCAAGGAAGACCAAGATTGGATAGAGTGTTGGATATTCATGGCTTTGTTGATGCAGACTGGGCTAGAGATCTGGATCAGAGAAGATGTACAAGTGGGTATGTGTTTAACCTATTTGGAGGTGCAGTCAGTTGGATGAGTAAGAAACAATCTGTAGTGGCACTATCAACTACAGAGGCAGAATACATCGCAACCACTCATGCAAGCAAGGAAGCATTTTGGTTGCAGAGATTATGTTCAAGTATGGGGTTAGTACAGGAAGCTATAAGGATAGACTGTGACAGCCAAAGTGCAATTTTCTTGGCAAAGAACCCTGCATATCATTCAAAGACAAAGCACATTGATGTTCAGTATCACTTTGTGAGGGATATGATAGAATACAAAAAGGTGTTACTGGTAAAGGTGGACACTTTGAAGAATACTGCAGATGAATTGACAAAATTTGTGAGCTCTGAGAAGTTCTCTTGGTGTAGAGGACAATGGGCATTTTAGGGCTAGGAAAATGACTAAGCTCTCTTGTGGCCCCCTGTGGAAAGAAAACAACAAGTGGGAGAATGTTGGGTTTGTTATATTCTTTCCACGTAGTTAACAGGGGGTTTGAAGGGCACCCGTAACCCCACTTTATGGGGTCCGGGGCAGCGCCCCGTGAAAATTTTGGTTTTGAACCCTATGTTAGGTTGGGCAGACCCCTATTGTTTTGTGCATGATTTTAGCACATGTTTTTTTGGACGCGATGGTTTTTCAGTCCATGGTATTGGACGCGATGTTTTTCGGTCCATGGTATTGGACGCGATGGTTTTCGGTCCATGGTATTGGATGCTTCGGTATGTATAAATATGTATTATAACATTGAAAGGAAATAATGAAAAATCAAGCTGGTAGTCCCGGTTTTTGGGATCCAAGGGAAAATCTCTATGTATATGTGTTTTATGTGTTATGCTCTCGCATTGTTTATTTTCTATGTTTTAGAATTCGTATGCAGGTAATTTTTGTACGGGGTTAAAACCTACAAGGTGGCCAATGACGTCACTGGCCAAACTACTATTTTTAGACATGCTATTTTTAGACATTCTATTTTTACCACATTCTAAATTTAGCATTTCTTGTTGCCCACTTTTCAACAGACTAATTATGGATAGATCAATTTGAATCAAGAGTAAAAACTCAATAAATGGACGAAAAAACAAATATGCAAGGAGAGTCACTGAATCGATGATCATTGGTGTGAAAAGACAAGAAAACTGACGCGACAGTTATGAAAGGTGAACAACAAACTGAATCAACACTTCTACAAGCTAAAATAAGTTAAAACTCCAGTAACCATGAAGATAAACAAGAAAAACAAAATTCACAAAAGCGACATGAAAAAAAGTGATAGAAAAAGAAGTAAACGACAACAAAAGAAAAACTCACTCGGAAAAGTGATGTAAACTCCACCGAAGGTTCCTTGATCTCCTTGGGAATGCTATATCTCCAATATTGAATGTATAAATGAGATCTAGAGGCGTCAATTATATATATTTGGGCAGATTAGGGTTTATGATGTGCATGCCTAAAATCAAGGAAAAATCAACACTTGGCAGAAATTTCGTAAAATAACGACTGTGCCACCTTCGGGAAACTAATTATGAATCCTAATTTTTAAGGGATTTCCTTTTTGATTTTTTGATTTTTTTCTTCAGGGAAACTTTTCCATGCACACTGCCAAGGAAGATTGCACAATTATGGGGAACTGAGTAACTTCCCAACTCAGTGCATTGTGCAGTTTTTGAGCACAAGGGATGATTGCATAGTTTCTGAGCTTAGTGTTGGGCTTCCATCCATGACTACAAAATTATCTAGCTCAAGGTTGAGGTGCCGCTCTGGATTGTGCAGTTTCCATCATCAAGGTTGGATTTCCTTCCAATATTACATAGTTTCAGGAGGCAAGCTCAGGACTACTGGAAGGTCAAGTCTAAAGGTTATTGTGACTTCAAAAATATTAGATAAGTATGAAAACAAGTTATTATAGCACCATTTACCACCCTTGGTATATTTGATGCTCTGGTTATGGCCTAGGGCAACCCTTCCTTTCCAGACTTGGTCCAAATTCTAAAAAACAATGTTTTACTTCCCATATGCTACTTTTCCCTATGTTAAAATCGTGTACATGCGGATCAGTATATACCCAACCCATGTATATGTGTTAAAACACTGAAAAATAAATAATCTCCTTAAATTTGGGTAGAGTTAACAGGTTTTACTTATTACCCACCTACTATAGCTCGTGGCCCAACTGTTTCCCAACTGTAAAAACTAATTTGGAGAAGTATAAATAAACCTCCATGGGAAGGCCTAAGGGGAGAAGAGATGAGATATTGATATTATAGTTGATTATATCCCTGATCGAGTCTGAAGAAATCCCTGTGCCTCTTGCACTCCCAAGTTATAGGAAACCTTTGTTTCCTACTTTGAGATGTCCTTCATCCCTTTTGTGACATCCTTGTGTGTATCGATGGAGGAAGATTGCTGAGGCCTGGGCAGGACGGATCCAGAGGACGGTTCCTCTTGGAGCTGGAGGAAGACTCATGTTGTAGTTTTCCACATTTCATTTAGCTTACATCAATAAAGAAATGTTGTTCTATTCCTGATATTTATTATGTTTATGCATTAATCCATGTTGTGATTTGCTTATAAATCTTATGTTAATGCTCATTTTCTCATTTCATTATATGATCTAATGCCTATATCATGAACATGCTTTCTATTACTGCTGTTGTATGTGCTTTTCTTGGATAAGTTATAGGTTCTAAAGGAATTAGAAGAAGCAGAGGGTTTGGACCCTGTAGGATCGATCTCGAACATAGGACCTCCAGGTAATACCACTTCTTCCTACTTCAGTAGTTTAAGCATTTAGACTATTTGTATGCACATTTATTTCTATTGTATGCCCTCTGCTCTGTTGGGGTTTTCAACCCAAGACCCTAGGGTGTTTCCACCCGCAACAGAATTGGCGGCTCCATTGGGGAAAACATTCTTGTTTTTCCTAGTTTGGTTTGTTTGTTCTTGATTTGTTTTTTTTTTTACAATGTCAGTGACTTATTGGCTTCCTAGGCATCAAGTCTGATCTTTTGTATCAGGCCTTGATTTCTTGTTTTTCTTAATTGAGCTTTTTATATGCGTTTTTTAGGGATACAATAGCGTATACATGCTTGTTTCCTCAAATAGACTCGCGTATATGTGAGTTTCCTGTGTTTGAAACGTGTGTGCATGCCTCTGTGTCTTTACACAGTCACGTATACATAATTTTGAATTGATTTTTCAAAATCTCTTGCCCAGTTAAGTCTGTTGCCTGGTGACTTTTGCTATTTTCTGGTCATCCACTGTTAGTAGAACTCTGTTCTCTTGCAAGTTTTCAATTTCAAATCTCCTTCTCAGTGAAAAACCTAGTTGGCCTAGGGTTTCTTTTTGAGTAAGGTTTCAGTTTGCGTCTTGGGTTCAAGGCTTCTGTCAGAAGTTCTTGGTGGTTCTGGCTTTCCAGAACAAGAAATTGGTTTCAGTTTCGTTTATAACCCAAATTTCAAATTGCTTTGCTTTTCTTTCCCTTTTGGTTGACCTATTTTGTTTTTCATGATTTTCGAGTGTCTCTTTGGCAATCTTGAGAGTCTTTCTTGACATTTTGTTGGTTTGCTGAAGTATTTTTACTGCTATTCAGATCAGTTTGTGCAAGTTTGTAGTCCTTTCTCATTTCAAGTTTCATTTTATTGATGAGTTGTATAACTTGGGAAAGTTTAGGGACTCTTTATGCTTGTTTATTGATATTTGAAATTTAGTAGTCTTTTTGCGACCTCAAAAATTTCTTTGGGTTTTTAAAAGAAAAAGAGAAAAACACAACTTTTGCCTTTCTTTTTCTTTTCAAGTTTTTAGTTTTTTGGTTTCTTTTTGTTTTTGTTTTGGAGAAATTGTGAACTTTTTCAATTTGTTTTGCTTGGTGCTGAGGGAAATTTGTTACTGGATTTTTCCCTCTTTATTGTCAAGTTGGCTTATTGATCTTATAAAGAAGCACATTTGCTTATCGTGTGAGTATTCATAGGATATTGCATCCTCATTTAAGTTTGCGTTATGTTAGTTTGCATCATAAGCATTCTTAGTTTTTTTTTTGTTAGATTTTGAGTGTGTGTGGAGTGTTCTGAGAAAAGAAAAGAAAAACAGTATTTTTCTTATATAAGTTTTTTGTAGAACCAAGTAGAAATCCCTTTTCATCGAAAGAAAATAACTGCATGCATATAGTTAAGTTTCTATTGATTTATTTTGCGTCGAAAACACCATAAGTTTCACTCTTGTTGTACCTTTGACTTAAAGAACAACCCTCTAAAATCAAGTGCTTTAATAAAAAGAACTAGAACTTTTTTAATTTTTCATTAACAACACCAAAAATTTTAAGTTCTTTAGGGCCTTGGAATAGGTGAGTGGAGAGTTAACTCTCCAAGGCCACTCAAACTATCAAACATAGAAGTTGAATAATGAGTGAAATCCAGTGTCGTTAGAAAGACCGGGAAAGCTCCATGATTGGGAGTCAAGCACGAGGGAGAGTGAAGACAAGGAAGAGAGATACCCCCTCTCCTACTTGTTGGATCCCGCCCTGAGACTGTTCCGCCCAGATTTTGATACGAACTGGTGCCCATAGTTGCTATTCCTAGGGATCACATAGGTGGCTGCGGAGGGGAATCCTATGGCACCTGAGGTAGACATTGCATCACATTCATCAGTACTTTTGGAGGGTACCTTTGTGAAGCTTGGGTGCTTGCACCGACAAAGGATTTTGTTTGGAGGTCAGCGTAACTATTTCTGTTACCTTCACTAGTAGGCCTGGGCCGTCATTATCCCAGGCTATTTTTGGAAGGTCCTTGATTTTCTCTTTGTTGTATTTTGGTGTCCAGTCCTCATCACCCATAGCGGAAATACTTGGAAGTAGTTTAATTGACTTTATATTTAGGGACTTTGTTAGAGAGTTCTCTTTGCTCCTAGTTGGCCTAGATTTATAAATTTTTTGAGTCTTTAATTAGTTCTCTTAAAAATAATTAAAAGTCGATGATCGATCGGTTCATCCGTCTAGGAGGATTCATGGGCTTTCACCTACGAGTGTTGAACCTTCTTCTAGAAGGTGTAGGAGAAATTCTGCTGGTGATTCCCAATCAGTGGCAACAGATGCAACAAATATTTCTCCTTTAGTTGAAGTTATTGATTCACAAAATAGACCTGGTATAAGTAGAGATTTGGAGAGGAACACTCCAGTCCTTTCTAGAGTCCTCTTCCAGTCAGAATATGTTATTGAGGTTGAAGAGCTTCTTAAGTCTTGTTTTACTCATGATTATCCTCTTCCTCCCGATCATTCAAACTTTTTATTATACGTCGGAACTCCGACCCATAGGCCTTCAAGCCCAGGTCTATTTCAATCTTTTCCTTCGATGACCACTATTGGAAGCATGGCTTCCACCATGAGTGCTTCTAGTATGAAAACTCCTTTATCAATACAAGGAGGAGGTACGATTTCCATACCTTCCATTACTCCTAGTACTACAGTATTTGGTTCTACCTCCATTCCATCTTCGAGTGGCGGCACCCAACCTCTGGCATTGGTTTTATCCCCTTTGGAATACTGACCAACACAATTCCTTCGGTTCCGTTAAGTTTTCCATTAGCTGCCTCCACGTCTATGACTTCCATGGCAAGTGGGTCAGCTTCTCTTCAGGGTTTCCCTTTTGGGAGTGGTCATATACCACATTCTAGCCCATATTTAGGATCAATACTTTTTTCCTCCATGGGTCAAAGTTATAATCCTTTCCAAGGATGGACAAGCCTTGCTGTTAGTGGACTTGGAGCCGGGAATCAATTCTCTTTCGGTCAGCAGGGGAATATGCCATATTCCTTCGTGAGTTCATTTAAGAGATTTTCTCTCTATGCTCATTCATGGAACCCTTACCAAGGGGTCTATGCTCCTTTCAACACCTATCTAGGGGGAAATTTCACTGGATATGGAAATTTCTCGGCAGGAGTTGGACAAGCTCCGATTTTTTCTAGGCCATAAGGATCTCCTTATGGTTCAGGTTTTTCAATGAATTACTTCAGGTAACCTGGTGCCTTTGAAAATCCAGGATATTATTTTCAGAATATTGGGAATTCCTCCCATACTAGGTGGAATCCTTAAGGTTCTCTACGATTACCTTTCCTGGCAACGTTAAAATTTCCAGATATATCCAAATTGACTAATGATCCGATCAGATATAATTGGGTCTAGCCTCCTGTTCCAACCAAAATTTTGTCAGATATACCAAAATTCGAAGGGAAGACTAGTGAAGATTCGGGTGACCATATAGCCAGTTTCCAATTATGGTATTCGTCAAAGTTCCTGATAGATGATTCAATCAGGTTGATATTATTCCAACGTACCCTAACTGGAAATGTGGTTAAGTGGTACATTGAACTCCTAGGGAACCTTCACTTCATTTGGTGATTTGGCTACAATATTTTTGAACCATTTTGAGTTACCCATTTGTTATGATGCTGGAACTGAGCTATTATCTAATTTCCACCAGCTCCAGGAAACCCACATTTCGGATCATATCCAAAAATGGAGGAGAAGGAAGAGGCTCACTAAATCTAATATTCCACAAGAATTCCTTCTTGAATGGTTTCTTAAATCTTTACAACTTGAGATCTATAAGGACGTATCGCTCTCTGGTGTATTCACCAAAGAGAAGGTTATTTTTAGAGCCCAACAGCTAGAACTTATATATTCTCAATATGGGGTTCTTCAAAAATTCTGCCTGATGCTCCTAGGTCCAAGGTTGATTTAGCCAAGCCGAAGCCAGGTCCCCATGCCAATGGGCTAGTCAGATCGATTGATGCTAACACGACCAACCTGCTAAATCAATTGCAACAATTGTCTTTACAAACTGCTTCTTCTATGCAGGCATTGCCATCAGTGCCTATGCCTTCTCAACCTTCATCTATAAATGTCGTTCAAACTTCTAACCCTAAAGGAAACCAACAATCCGATGGGAAGAAGAAAGGACAAGGTAGGAAAAATAATCAGGATGGGAAGGGTAATGCAAACAAACCCGACAATGATGTTGGAGGGGGTAAAAAAGAGTCTAAGAAGAAAGTAAAGTTTCCATGCAAGTTATGCAATGGAGATCATTTGACTCATCTTTGCCCTAATATTCAGGATGCTCAATGCTTGTTGGTTCAACAAGGGTCTTCTAGCTCCCAGGCTGTTAAACTAACCCTTTTCCCAAGGACAACAGTTGCTTGCTGGCACAAATTCTAGTACCAGTACCCCTGCTGGGGCAACCAGGAAGGGGAAAATACATCAAATATTTACATGATGAGTTCACATATTGACTTTTCTACACACTCACGTGATTATGGTTAATCATAATCGTCCAAGGCTAAGTCTACTCCTGATGTTTCAAAGCCACCCCATATTGAGAGGCCCGTAGTTGAGTCTATACCTCGAATGCCGAAAGCCTCTGCAAAATTCTCAACCATTAACCCTAATGCTACGACATCAAAAAACTACTCTATTGTAGAAGATATGACTTACAGTCCTTGTGCTATGTTGACATTAGAGGTACTCCAGTCATTCCCAACACAAAGGAGTGCATTTCTCACTACGATAAGAGCAGTTGATCCAAAAAACTCTCTTGTGCTTACATTCGATATGTCAAATATTAAGAAGAGACTCCCACATCATATGGCTTTT